>CP142455.1:11585000-12185000 GCA_038049695.1 Cinnamomum chago | reverse complement strand
TTGAACAAAGGGTTGTAGAGTAGACCACAAAAATTCTTCCTATAAGTAACAATTGTCTGCAAATCTCCATTATTCGTGTGAAACTGTGAAACCTCATGAAATCTGTGACGGAGATGTTCTCAAGAAGTTGCTTGGTGCTACCAAGCTTGTGGAATTTCAAAAGAAGAGGACTTCAGAGAACTAGGGTTTCAGAGGAGGATTTGAAGTATTTGCCATTGAGAGGAGGGGATGATGCGATTGATGGGGACTTTGTATTGGAAACAGGGTTTTTTGAGATCTAGAGTAGGGGCATGGGGGTGACATATTACTGAAAAGCATTGGGCCTTTTTCGATCCAACCTGGATCGGTCTGTTGTTCGAGACCTGGAGTAGGGGTATGGGGCAACATATTACTAAAAAACATTGGGCCTTTTATTGGTCGCCCCAGATCCATATAACGTGGGTCCGCCCCTGCTGTCACCAAGCTTCTCAGCTGAGCCATTTAGCTTTGAAGACAGCTCCAACTCAATTCTCCTTGGTAAATTATCCACCACATGAATTCCTTGCAGATTTGTATGCACTTCTGCTAGGAATGGAGTCACTGGATCATCCTTCTTCAAGAACGAGTGTAACCCCTCAAAGTGTTCCACTGACTCTTAGAAACAGAGCAGGGAAGCTTTTGCAAAAGCTTGTCTGGCGAGGCTCTCATTGGTCTCAAACATAGATAGAACCTGGAAGGAGAGAAGTTCATTTGAATTATTGCTGGGTTTTGTCAAATTTATCGGAGTTTTATCTTAGTTTTGCCAAAACTCCGATAAATTTGTCTGTGTTCTGCTTTTGCTGATGTGTACAAGGGCATTTTTGTCTTTTTCAGTGTATTATTTTTACAAGAGGACTGCCATCAGTACGATAAAATATTATGCACTGTTTGTAATAAAAACCACAGTTGAGGGACCTCCACCCAAATGCCCCAAACTTTTTTAAGTTTGAGGGTAGTTTGGACCCAGAATTACACAACCTAATCCAGTTGTAAATGTCAGCTTGAATCCAACCACAAGAAAGAATCGACCTCAACACCAAATTGCCGGTTCAATTTGTTTGTGATTCATAGTGCAACGAGTCAGGCTAGATAGAGTTGATTTCTAGTGGGGTGAGAGATACTATTTTACCTCTTTTTTTAACTAGGGGATAAAGATCTCATTAAAATAAAATAAAATAAAAACAATACAACTACTACACCTAATGAAATTGTTGACTGAAATTAATTATATGCTAGAACAAATCTTTTCATTTTTTAATAGGATAAGATCGGATCCATTTATTCATATTTAAGACATTTCTAAAACATACAACTCTCGTTTAGATTTTTTTTTTTCTAATTGGTAAATTAGTATTGAGAGAAAAAAGGGCAAAGCCCCTAGAGAAGAGAGAAAAAAGAATACAGCCAAAAGAAAACAAAAAACTGAAAGCCAACCTAGAAATAGGGAGGACACAAAAACAAAAAACAAAGCACAAGAGCAGCAGCCCAAAAAGCAAACCTACTAAGGAAGGAGGAGATATCATCAACACCGCAAAGCACAAAACAAAGGAGCACAGCACACACACAGCAAAACAGCACAACAGGAAAACAGAGGGAGCTCCCCAGTAGCACACAACAAGGCACACTCACAGCAACCAAGCCCGTCGCCAAGCAACTGCTGAGAAGCAAAAAGAAGACCCCAGAAAAAGCTTCCCAGCTAAGCAGCCAAACAGGCCTCAGCACAAACACTGCTGCCGAACTCAGAAACCAAACCAGCAGCAAAGGAGGAAACTGTTCAAACAAAGCCAAAAGACAATAACCACACGCCCATCATCTACAAACAAGCACAGGCCGGAAGCTGCAGAAAGACCTCTCAGTAGGCCTGCTCCAGACCAAGAACAGCAGAGAGCCCACCAGAAGCTAATCTCCCCATCCAAAGGATTTCAAAATAGGTTGAGAGGGAATAATTCTTCCAGAAGAAGAGTTGAACATACCATTGCACCTGTCGAGGAAAACCATCTAAGCAGACTTCAAGGAGGGCCTTTTGCTACGATGTTTAGCTTCATTCCGAAGGAACCAGAGAGTATTGATGGATTGGAAGAAGATAGCAGCTACAGTTAGTCTTCCTGGACCATCAATACCCTTAGTTAAGGCAGACCAGACAGTGGAGGCTGAGAGAGAAGGACCCTGAGAGATTTCATTCGAAACTGAGATTGTGATGAGTCTGTACTAAATCAAAGATTGATTCATATCTAAAGGGAAAGTGAATCTGATATCCATCTCTTCTTCTCAAGCCAACCTGCAGAACCCTTAAATCCATAATCAGATTCAAGTTTGGTTGCGATGTTGTGCGGCGTGTTAACATTTTTAAAAGCAATCAAATCATTAGTCATCACAAGCAACATTTACAAACTATAACTATATTGTTCTTTTTTTTTCTCTGTTCATCATTGTAACATCCCATTCCTTAATCTTCTATTAATTATAATTAATTACTTAATTAGTTAGTAAGTATGTTTAGAGTATTAGCCCGGGTCCGAGTTTGTTTGGATAGAGTTAGGGGTTGGTTTGCAATTTCTGGAAGTTTTCAGGGATTTATATGAGATTATGAGTTTTGTGAGTTTGGTGCATCGGATTGGTCTCGGCTTTTTACGAACTTTAGTCTTCAACCACGTTTCGATTCAACGCGTCGAAGAGGCCCAAAGATCATCTTTAGCAAACCAAGGACTAAACTCAAATTAGTCATTAACCTAACCTAATATAAGTCACTACAACCATTCCTTATCCTCTTTCTCTCATTCCATCTTTTATCTCTTTTCACTGTACCATCTCCAAGCTCATTCCTCCCTCTCTGCCTCCTCACTAATTCTGGCCACCGAAGTTCCGGCAACAAGGACCAAGCTCCACTTCATCTTCCCCAAGCCTCCAAGAGCCTAACCATCTACTTTTCTAAGTTTTCCACCCACTAACCTTGGCTAGGTAAGCTCCTAAAGCTTTTAAACTTAGACCTTCTTCTTCCTTTGGCTTAAAAATGGATTAGAGAAGCCCATCCCCTCCCTTTGCATTCATTTTGTAGAGAGATTTTGGGTGGAGGAACCAATTGCACAAGTTTGAGCTCCGAGGAGGATTTTCCCCTAATTTCTTCTTTGCTTGTTAAGCTCTTCATCAAAGGCACGTTTATATATAAAATTTTGCTTTGATATGTTTGTTTCTCCTTGATTTGATGATTGATGATGTTAGATGACCATATGCTCATTTTAGTTTGTTTTGATGAAAACATGATAATATGAACTGAATGGTTTGAATGGGATGGATGTTGGTTTGAATGGACTTGATGAGAGGGGGTAGGATGTATTTGGAGAGGACAAGGCCCTATTATCTTTGTTTGTAGGTGTGAATAAAGGAGGGGAGTGAAACTCCACATTTCTGAACCAATCTCAGAATTCGCTTCAGAATTCTTGGAGCAGTCGGTTAACCGAACCTGTGTGTCGGTTAACCGAACTGCAGTTCGGTGACGCTCAGTGACCTGTCGGTTCCAACTCCAAATTGATGCAGTTTTTAAGGAGTTGCGCTCTCGGTGACCTATCGGTCCCATTTCCAAAGAGCATGGTTTCTGGATGAGTTATGTAGTTGATCAATCTGTCGATCAACCCTTGGTTAACCGACCCTGATGTTTATCTTGACCAAATTTCTCTTTTTTGAAAAGGATTGTTCTTTGGTCTATGGACTTAGGTGGAACCTTGATTACCCTTTTTCAACTCATTTGACTATGTGCGAGGAATGTTTTGAGTCAACGATTTCTTATAGTTATTCCAGTTGCATCAAAATTCAACCTATCTCAATCTTGAACGGTATGGAACAACAAAATACCCCCCTTTTATATCTATGTACGAAGATTGTTTGTTCGGTTATCGCGAACCCTAATCTCTTTCGTTGACTGAGTAGGGATGTATGATGCTTCGGGATTAACATTGTATTTAAGATTGGATTGTCTATCACTTATGATTCTGAATTGTACCGGTACAATCTACATGAAATGTCCATGTTCATTAGCTTCGTTTACTTTGATTTGTTTGGGTGAAGAACTTATATGATGAACTTAGGATCCTTTTGTGATGTTTCTTTTTTTTTTTAAAGTTTGATGGAAGTGTTAAGGTTAGGCGGTTTTGATTGTAAAGCTTGTTGAGAACTACTTATGATGATGATGTTTTGAAGAAGTTTAATGGTTTTGGTTTTGATTTGATGAAGGAAAGGTAGTTTCTCTATTTTTTGATGAACCTTATTCACGCAAGAAAGTCTAGTCCCTCACTGAGATTTGTTTAGGATTCTTTGTGTTAGGCACCACTCAACTGTTAACACCCAATACATTTGGGGCACTATCTGTGTGAGACTTTGGAATGAACGTCTGCAGTACGACTTTTTATATTTTAGATGGATGTACACCATTTGATACTCATTTTGAATAGAAGTTTGATGTTTTGTTTTGAAGGGTATCATTCTGATTGCTTGCCAAGTTTTTATCTGTGCCTATTGCTTAACTCTAACCTCGCTCATCCCAGATCTTATGCCTCTCTTCTCTCCCATTCCCCTCTTCTCTCCCTCCAAATATGCCCCCTACCATATGGACCGATGGCAAGCCCTCTGTCACCATCCCCTAAGAAATGATCTCCACTAGCCAGGAGTCCTTCTCCCACGCTATGATTGGAAGGTTTGAAGGAAAAAGACCCACTCTGGAGTGGGTTGAGCACCACACCAACCTCGCTTGGAACCTGCCTATTAGAAGTCTGATCTCTCTCACAGCTCAGAGATACTTCCTCTTCAAAGTCCACTGTCCTCAGGTTAGAAACTCTCTCCTATCTGCTTCCCCCCTTCCCCTAGGTCACAGAAAGCTTCACCTTCTCCCTTGGTCTCCAGGCATGGACTCTTTCCCTTGGCCAACCCTAGCCCCAACCTAGATCAGGCTCAAAGGTTTACCCTTCCACTGCTGGAGCCAACACATCCTTTTATCAATAGCAAACTCTATCGGTAACCCCATTCTGGTAGATGAGATTCTCAAAAAAATTTATCCTATGCCAGAATCTGCATAAATCTTGACCTTCAAAAACCTAAGCCCTCTTCCATTATAGTAGATCTAGCAGGGGATTCCAAGGTGGAAGTGGAAGTCATGTATGAAGTCGTCCCTTGCTCCCTCTGTCTCAGTTGTGGCCATGAGGAAGGCTTGTGTCAGCCAACTACCAAAACTGTCAAACCAGGTTTTAAGCCCCCTCCTCCTCACTCCTCTGCCCCAGGCCTTCTAAAAACTCCTCCCGTCTCTGAGCTAGTCTCCCCAACTTTGAACTCCTCCCTCCTATCCTCAACATCAAAGCAAATCCATCCAACCTCTACTTCTACCCACACAGACCGGGTCCCTTCCCTTAAAGTAGACCCTAACCCTGGGGAAGACCCCCTTTCCCCTTTTGCTTCAACCCTTGAGATCCATAACCCATTCTCAGTCCTGGACCAAGCTACCCAGGCGGTTACCAGATTCGACCCTCAGCCCTCAAATTCTATCCCTTTAAATTCTGCCAATACCAATCTCCTGGCTGACATCTCAGATCACCTCTCCATAGACCTCGATATTCAGGAAGATCCCATCTCACCTATCATCCAGCAAACCATTAAACCTTCCAAATCAGATCCCCCTACCTTTTTTTGGTCCCCCTCCTCTG
The DNA here is from genome assembly GCA_038049695.1 of Cinnamomum chago. Classification (NCBI taxonomy): domain Eukaryota; kingdom Viridiplantae; phylum Streptophyta; class Magnoliopsida; order Laurales; family Lauraceae; genus Cinnamomum; species Cinnamomum chago. The sequence continues at coordinate 12,179,295 of CP142455.1, read as the reverse complement.
CTGATATAGTAGCTGCAGCTCAGCTACCCAAGAAGAATAAGAAATCCAAAAGGCATAAACCTGCTAGGAAAATAGTTGAATCTCAGCCCATTAGCCCTACTCTTGGCCTCAATCCTACTTCCCACCTCCATGTTTAAAACCCTATAATGGAATTGCAAGGGAATTGCAAACTCCCCTACCATTAGAACCCTCACCTTCTTGATCGAATCTTACCATCCTAACATTATTTTTCTCTTTGAGCCCAAAACCTTTAACTCCAATAACCTATCTCAGAAACTGGTTAGGTTTGGATTCTCATATTTCTTTTCTAACTCAATCTCCTCAACCTGTCCCTCTATCTGGTGCTTTGTCAAATCCTCCCCTAACTTTTCTTCCACAATGGTAGACTTCTCCTCCCAACACCTCACTATATCCCTCTCCCCCTCCTCCAACTGCCCAACCACCTTCATAACTGGTATTTATGCCTCCACCTCTCCCATTCAACGTAGATCCCTCTGGCAGTACCTGAGCTCCACTTCTTTCTCTAATAACTTCCCCTGGGCTGTCATAGGAGACTTTAATGTTGTTTCCTCTAGTTCTGAAAAACTCAGTCTCCATCCCATTAACTCCCTAGCTTCCTCTGAATTCAATAACATGATCGTTTCCTCAGGCCTCCAGGATATTGGCTTCTCTGGCAATAACTTCACCTGGTCTAACAACAGAAAAGATAGATCGTATGTTGCAGCCAAGCTAGACCGCTCTCTCACCAATCAAGCCTGGCTTCTCTCCTATCCAAATAGCCTCCTTCATGCAGCACCATGTCAGACAAAGCTCAGACCACAGCCCCATCCTGCTTTCCAAGCGTCCTCCCATTGTAACTAGTTTTATCCCTTTCAAGTTTGAGGAAATGTGGATTGCTCATTCAAAGATCCGGTAGTTGCTGTTTGGCAACTCCCAATTAGAGGCAATCCCCAGTTCATTCTTAGTCAGAAACTAAAAGCTCTTAAATTAAGGCTGAAAGCTTGGAATAAGGAAGTTTTTGGGCTCCTCAAGAACAATATTGCAGTTGCAAAATCCAGTATCCTCCAATTGCAAGATAGTATGGATTCAGACCCCCAGGAATCCACCAAGGTTGCTCTAAGCCTCGCCAGAAGCTCGCTCCAAAACTTGTTCCAAGTAGAAGAAACCCATTGGAAGCAGAAATCCAGGACTAGATGGTTGCAGGAAGGAGATAAAAATACCAAATTCTTCCACCTTGCTGCAAAAATCAGAGGTTCCAAGAATCGCATTGATAAGATAGAATTAACAGAAATTCTCTTGAAAACCATGCCCAGATTAAATCTGCAGCTGTGGATTTCTTCTCTGCCTCCTTCACTCCTTCCCCTGCTCATTTGGATCCCCTGCTCTTTCAAGTGCAAAGTCAGAAAGTTTCCCATGCTCAAAATTCTGTTCTGCAGGCTATTCCTTCAAATGAAGAAATTAGAACCTCAGTTTTCAGCCTCAACAAATCTAACTCTCCTGGTCCTGATGGTTTCTCCGATAGCTTCTTCACCAGTTGCTGGGATATTGTTGGCACTGCTGTAATAGCCGCAGTTAAAAAAAATTTTGTCTCCAAAAAGCTTCTGAAAGCTTCAAATTCCTTCTTTATCTCTCTCATTCCTAAAGTTGCAGCGCCCTCTTCTTTTGGAGACTACCACCCCATCAGCCTTCTCAATTTCTCTTATAAGATTATTTCCAAGATCCTTGCGACTAGAATGGCAGTTGTTCTCCAAAGCCTTATCTCTCCTCATCAAGTGGCTTTCTTAAAAGGTAGAAGAATCCATGATCACATAGCTTTAGCTCATGAGCTCACTCAGAATCTCCAAAAGGGTCCCAAAGGCAAAGGAATTTGTATGAAGCTAGATATCTCCGAAGCTTTTGACAAATTAAACTGGAATTTCCTTTTCAAAGCTTTGGATTTCTTTGGGTTTAACAAGGACTAGTCGACTCTCATTTCCGAATGCATCTGCTTCTCTAAAGGCTCTGTAATCATCAACAGATAACCAGCAGGCTACTTTGAAGTCAAGGGAGGGCTTAGGCAGGGAGACCCTCTCTCTCCCTGCCTTTTCATATTAGCGGAAGAACTCCTTAGTTTAAATATTGGTAAGCTTGTTTCCCAAAATTAGGTGATTCCGATTTACAGAGTTCCAGCTTCTCCCTCTGTCTGCCACCTCATGTTTGCCGACGACATTCTCCTCTTCTTCAAAGCCACTTCTAGGAGTATCAAAGCTATTCAAGGTGTTTTGGAAGCCTACCAAAAGGCAGTTGTGCAACATTTCAACCTCAGGAAAAGTAATGTTCTTTTTGGAAACAGCAGGGAGTCTTTTAAGGCTAGAACTTTGAGATCCTTAGGCATTCCTCAGGCCTCTTTTCCTGCAAAATACTTGGGTGTTCCTCTTTTCATTGGCAACCCCAAAGCTCAGTTTTTTTAGAGTCTCAAGGATTCTTTTCGGTTAAGGCTTGCAGGTTGGAAATGCAATATGCTCTCCTTTGCTGGGAGAGTCATTCTTATTAAGCATGTTCTTCAAAGTCTTCCCATTCACATCCTCTTGGTTCTCCCAATTCCTTCCTCAGTTTGTGAATTTTTGGAAAAATGGATGAGAAATTTTCTGTAGTCTGGGGGCCCTGAGCAAGCTAAAAAGAGCCTTATCAATTGGAATTTTGTCTGCCAGCCGAAGAGTGAAGGAGGCATGGGTTTCCGCCGTATCAAGGATATAACCTCTGCTAATTCAGTAAGGTTGGGTTGGTCTGCTATCTCTTCTTCTTCCCTGTGGGCCAGCTAGTTCAGAGCTAAGTACCTCAAAGGTTTCTCTCCTTGGCATCCCAACTCCCTTTCCTCTGGCTCTTGTATCTTGAGGCCTATCAAGCGATGTTCTCACTTCATTTTTCAAAACTTCAGCAGGCTGCTTCTTTCTCTTCCTCCCTATCTGCCTCTTACTCGCTGCAGGAAGACCTTGATGCTCTGATCTGGACCAGCTCCAACTCCCCCAACCTGTCTTTCTCTGCTACTTGGGAATCAATCAGACACAGAAGCCTCCCCAGAGTTTGGCACAAGTTTGCCTAGAACAATCTCCTCAAGCCCTTTACTGCTTGCTTTGCCTGGAAGTTGTTTCACAACAAACTTCCAACCAATGTCTGGGCTCAATCCATAGGGGTGCAGCTGGCATCCACTTGCCCCCTCTATGGCTCCCATCAGGAATCGGCTCCAAACCTGTTCTTCCTCTGTCCATTTGCATCCTCCTTTTGGGATTGGCTGGAGATTAAAGGGAACTTTCAGTCCTCTTCTTCTTGCACTGCCTCAACGAAATGGATCGCCTTCTCAGCAAACTCTTGCTCGAAAGCAAAGAAAGGTCTGGGCGCCCTCTTCATAGTTACTCTCTTCAGCTTATGGAAAGAAATGAATATGGTTCTTTTCTCTAATAAGGTGCCCTCCCTTCAATCTGTGATTAATTTCTTTTTAGAGGATGCCTCTATTTCTCTAAGATATATGTCTTCTTCCTACTCCAGCAGCACTTTTAAACTCTTTCTTTCTTCTTTGTAATCAGCCTACTCAAGGGTTGAACTAGTGCTCTGCTATTTCTTTCTCTTGTTGCCTTTCTTCTCTGCTTTGTTATTTTTTGGCTGTTTTCTTTCCTCTCTTTCTTAATTCTATTTGCAATTTAGCAAAAAAAAAAAAAAAAAACTCTACCACAACTCGCATGTAGAGCCGAGAGGGTGATGTTGAACTATCCCGTGGTGATTGGCATATGTGGATTGCCTATTTGATAGATATTTCTATTAGCTTGTTCATGACTCCGATGGTATGCATTCCTATGATTTTGTCTATCGTTTACTCTCTTTAGTACTACATATCTTTGATGATTTATATATATATTATTTGCCGACCTTCGTGTCTGGTGATGCTACTCTTTGTGCATAGATACCGAGCCCTTGTATACCAAAGAGGAGACAATGGAGGAAGTTAAAGCGGATCAACTTGATGACCTCTTAGACTATAGTACGGATGGCGTTGTATTGCCGTATCAACCCCGTACTCGAAAGCTTTCATACTTATTGGGATAGATTCATCTTTTGGTTACTTTTGTTTATCTTTTGATTAGGCCCAAGTTTTAGTGTGGTTGTGTAAATAATACTTTTGGCTAAACTGTTTCAAAACTTGAACTCTAGTTAATATATTTCAATATTTGCTCTTAACTATACATCTTGAGATACCAATTGTATGTTTGTAGCTTCTGCTATTTGTTATACGTATTCGAGGAAATGTTTGTACCTCACAGCGGTCTTCGATCCAAATGGGACATGATTGGGGCCAAGTTACATTTGATTAATGTTGAAAAAATTTTAACTGGCCATAATCTCATGTATAACCCTGGTTTCATGTTTGGGGGCGTGACAATCATGTTCCAAGTTTGCTACAACATGTAATTAGATAGTACCAAAACAAACTGACCTTACATTTCTACTTAAAACTAATGCATTATCTACCCCTATACTTTTCCATCATAGGGGAAAATGGTGCTGAGAGATATTACACAAGAAAGCTCTAGGAGAGATAAATGCTAGAAGAGATTTTAAGAGGTACATGGTTTTTATAAGGGTACTTGTGCACAGGTCAACACCGAGATGCTAACTCACAGCATGAATGCATGTCTCGGTCCCCATCCCAGCTCTTTATCTCTTCACACCCATCCTCATTAGGCCAAGATACGCTGCAAGCCAAAAGGAGATTATCAGGACAACCAACATGATACCGGAGAATGCAGCATGGTCAAGCCCAACAAGCTTAATGGCCGGGAATTCAGACACAAGACAGAAGGAGCTACCACATGGGTACATTTGCCCCACTGAATACTGAGAGGCCAACAGAAGCTTGTAAGTGTAACTGTAAAAGGAGATGTACTTGATCCAGGCAATGAAAGCAGGGACATGTTGCACAAGGAAACCGCCAGCGAGCATGAATGTTAGCATGACCACGGATGCAAGCGTCGACGCAGACTTTAAGTCCATGATTAGCGCCCCGATGGCGAGCCCAAGGCCCTGACTAGCTATCACATTGAGGAGGAGAAAAAATAGTGTCTTGAAGTAGCTGTCTGCAGTGCGCCGGAGGCCCCCCATCCAATAGGTTATGTTGATAAAAACAGTTGGGAGGAGGAGCTCCATGGGCATGGTCCCAGCCAACCTAGCAAAGAAGTAAGAGGAGACGCGATACATGCCGGAAGACCTCTCCTTTATTAGCATTGCGCGCTCTTGAGGGAACATGAAGATAGCTGTTGAGAGAGCGAAGAAGGACCAGAAAGAAATGTCAAAGTAAAGCATCCCAATCTGCAGAATTACATAGAACAAAATCATTGAAGAATATAGATACAAATATTAACGTTCAAAAAAAAAAAAAGATAGATACAAATTATGCGTACTGCTAAGTGACAGTTGGGGTTCACTTGTAATAAGTCAATGAATTGATCTGTAATTATGAAAATAAGTTTGTCATAAATTATGATTAGATTAAATTTGTGTTATATAGGTTAGTGTTATTATACGATAAAAAAATATATGTTAGTTCCATTACGTGCTTAAAACTTCCAATAATAATAGGGTTATACTATAATTATATATGATTAATTTTCAACACTCAGACACCATGGTTTTAAAACTCAAACACAACCCAAGATGCAAGTGTTGGCGTATGTCTTGTAATTCAGTTTAACCAAATCTATTCATCTGGGTTAGCCAATATAGAAGTTCAGGGTTCGAAAGTATTTTTGCTTAGGGCTTAAAAATGAATATATAATAATGTATTGTAACCCTAGCTTGTAAGAGATGGAAGAAGCAATTAAAAAGGTTTCTCTTCCCAATGGACGTAGGCAATCTTGCCAAACCACATATATTATACTGTTTATATATGTTCGTGCATCATGTGATTGTTGATCGTAGCTATTTTCCGCTGCACCACCCAATAGCATAGAAAACTAAATAACCACCCATTCATTTATTCAACCAAATATTCAAATGATGTGGGATTTAGGACACTAAAACATTTTTATCTTAAAAAGGCTTTTCTTCTAAATTGCACTAGGGTGATTAATTATGATCGAGCTCTACCCTTTTCTTGAGAGAGAAGACTCAAATAAAAAATCACCTCTTTGGGATTAAAGATCTCGGCCTAATGAAGAGGAAATAGCAGATATTTAAGAGAGCAAAAGTTTGGGTTTTGAACCTGATCTTGTAAGTGTGATATGTTCGATCGCCACCATAAGAGACCAACAATGAAACTGCTGAATAAAACTACGATGATATTGAAAACAGAGAAGATATCATGTCTGTTTTCCTTCACACTCCTCCTTAGTAGAACTGTAAATTGTTGCCACCAATTTGTACTCCAAGCAGCAATATTCTTTTCATCAATGCCTTCTTGGCTTTGATTATTGATCCCTTCATGGTCCCCTTTTAGTTTATTCCTGATGTTATGCTCATAAGCTAAAATCAAGGCTTGCTTTACAGCCATCTGGCTCTCCTCTAAATCATTCTCCTCCAAATCATTGGAAGATATACCTGCAATGAAATGAGATTCTTAATTTTATTTTTGTCTCATCAATTGAGAAACTCATGTTAGAAAAAAGTGAAATCCATTATTATCAAATTTCAAAAATAATCTAATTTGTTTTAATTAACTTTGTCAACTTTTACTGCCAATCCCAAATGCAGTGTGTAGGTAGGTTGATGGCCAAGGCAAAACCTTTTTAAAATCCAAAATAGATATTCTGAGTTAACAACATTTTATGATGATACCATACCAATTTATGAAAAGCCATACCATTTGCCAAGTCTAGAAGGAAATCCGCCGGGTTCATAGGAACAAAAGGAGCATGCCCAATACTCTCAAAGTAGCCCATTGCATCGGATCCTCGTCCAAAATACACAGGATGTCCATCACACAATAGAAGAACCTTGTGGAACATGTAGAAGATTTTACTCGAGGGTTGGTGTATGGTCAACACCACAGTCCTCCCTTTTCGAACCAGCTCCAACAACATCGAGATGAGGTGCTGGGCCGTGGTCGAGTCCAAACCCGAAGTGGGCTCATCTAAAAAGAGCAGACTAGGGTTTATCAGCATCTCCTGACCTATGCTGACCCTCTTCCTCTCTCCCCCAGAAACTCCCCTCACAAACTGCCCTCCTATGATGTTGTTCCTGCACTTGGTGAGCCCCAATTGGGCAATCACTGCTCTCGCATGGTTCTCTTTCTCCTCTTTTGTGAGGCTGTTGGGAAGTCTAAGCAATGCAGTGTACACCAATGTCTCAGTCACTGTGAGGTGGGGGAAGAGCACATCATCTTGGGTCACAAAACCCGTATTCCGCTTAATCGAGTTGGAGAAGGGTCTGCCATTGTAGGTGATGGTCCCTGAGAGCTTTCCGCCCAGCCGGCCTCCAAGGGCTGTGAGCAGCGTCGTCTTGCCACTGCCAGATGGGCCTAGCATGGCCAGCATCTCACCTGGCAACACCGCTCCAGAAATCCTTTTAAGGATGGTCTTCTTCTCGATTTTCGGCATTTGGTTACTAACTGTGCAGCATCGAGTAAAATAGCTGCTGTTGTTGATCTGGATCTCGTAGACCACATCTTCAAACTGCATCAAATTCGAGTGACATGAAAATGAATGGATGTAGAAAGAGTGCGTAATTGATTGAATGCATGCATTAATAAGTGTAGTATTGTTAGAAGATGATTTTGAAGTTTTCTATGATCTACTGGGTAATATATCTCATCATACTTTTTATTTGAGGCTTTGGATCATTCACCAAAATAAGAATTGTGGCTTTGTATTGGTTGAGAATTTTATAAGAAAGGTTCTTTTTTTTTTTTTGGAAGAAATATGCAACTCTTTCAAAAAGGGAGATCTTACTATCTATATTCTTACATTTGTCTTTAAAGAGTGCAAGTGAATGAAAAACAAAAGAATTCAGGCATGGCTTGTTCCTGTACCAGAAGAGGAAAGATACAAAAGAGCACTCTTCAGAAAGGGACTCGAATTTTGAACGTTTGATGAAATCAAAGTTCTACCTTATTTTTCTAATCCCTTCCTTTAAAGGCCGAAAAAACATTTTAAAAATACAATGAAAAAAAAATATGCTTAATGAATAAATAAGAGTATGGTACCAACAAAAAAGAAAGACCATTGGATGCCTTTAAATAGAAAAATAAATACACATCAACGGAGGGAGGGAGAGAGAGAGAGAGAGAGAGAGAAACAATATAGGTTTGTTTACATATATATATATATATATATTATGAGCAGAACTCTCATATGTTAAAGCTTATCTTATCCTAAGGTGAAATAGTGCTAGTCCCACGAATTAAAGTCGAATATATCTGTTTTTTGCATGATAGAACTGAAAAATCCAATTTTGATTGAATTTATCTTGATTTTAGAGACGATCATCATGCAAAAAATAGCGATAATCGACTTCAATTTGTGGGACTAGTACGGTTTCAGCTTAGGATAAGATAAGCTTCATCTTAGGAGAGCTGGCCCCTATATGGAGATGCTCTTAGGAGAGTTCCTCTCAGTGTACTATGAGAGTAAGGGTGGGGGCCCTCACATCCATATACAATGCCAACAGCCTAAATATGAGGGCTCCGACCCCTTACTCTCGCAGTACCATGAGATTTACTCTCATAAAAGCATCTCCCACATATATATATATATATATATATCATCCTAACTATTTGATCCATGGCCTAAAGATTTAACTAGCATAATATGCTTAGCACAGGTATGGTTGGCGTTTATGCATTACAAAATATCTATAAATTGTAGAAAGAAAAGAAAAGAAAATAATAAAAGTTTATCTTGAAAGTACCTACTTATGTAATCTATGAGCTAATGGGATAATAAGGAAAGAGAAAAGAGATGAATTGAAGAAGAAAAGGAATGGAATTCTTGATAGATATGGAGGTATTACAGAGAAGGAGAAGTGGAACTTTCAAAAGTGGATTGGTAGTAAGAGACATGAGTGGTGGTTTCAAAGTAGTTAGAGATAAGTGTGAGAAAACTAAAAAGATTTTAAAAAAGAGTAACTTCCTTTCAAAATTGTAACTGATGGTCAAAATCCAATCCAAAACCTCCTAGCTTTATATAGTATAATGGTTTAGAGGTGTCATTTTATTATAATTTCAATTCAATAGTGAGACAAAGTTGGATGAGTATTAAACTTGGACATAGTTACTATTCATCCAGGGTAGTGTGTGTGAAAAGATTAGATTGAAGAATATTATTGTCCGTCCATGCCTCACCATAAGGTGAGGGGCATTTATATGGCTTTTATTCTTTGCACATGAACATAAATGATCATATATGGATTTTCCTCTTTTGCACACAAGTATTTTTAATTATTTATGTGTTCTTCACACTGTGGTAAGGGATACATGCACATGAATATTCATATATATATATATATATAGAGAGAGAGAGAGAGCAAAGAGAAGATGAGTTTTTTCTTTAAGAAAATACATGCACATAATGGGAGAGAGAGGGAGAGAACAAGAAAAAGAATTCTTTCTCTTCAAAGCTGCTTAGCGGTTGGAAAAAAAACTCAATTCTGGCCTTAGGAAAAGCCACATGAGGTTCTTGGAGCCCACTTGTTAATGTGTCTTTCCAAATTTACAGATGTACATTTTCAATAAAATGTGCTCCTTCTTGGAACCCATTTGTTAATGTGTCTTTTCAATAAAATATGTCTCTTGGGGCCCATTTATGTGGATGTGACCCAATTCAAAGAGATACCTTCCAATTCTATAAATTAATGTTATTTTCAAAGTTTTATATAGTATTCAAAATGAGCGTAAATGTAAACGAATCATTTATTTTTAAGATAAAACATGTATGCCGACGTGGATTAAGGGAATAAATGTTTGATTTTCATAATTTTTTGGTTGATTTGAAAATCTTAATTATTTTGTTATAAATGGATTTATATGAAAGAAATATTAGTTTTAATATATTACTCAGGTCGCACGAGACTTAACTTGTGCGTCTCACGGGGGCTTCATTGCACAGGGGCTTCATGCTAGTGAAAGAGAAAGAAGATGGCCTTCAAAGATCTAATAAGCCTTTTTCTCCCCAAGCTACAAATAGAACAAAAGAAAACCAAAACTGAAAACTATTCTATATCTATATATGCAAAAGGAGAAAGAGAGGACCATAAGAGTAAGGGGACGATTTGTTTTTCCGAGAACACAATGAGTTTCTTCACCATCTGCTGCGTTGCGCGGTGCCTCCAACTGCATCTCTGCCATCATTTCTCTCTCACTCATTACTACCAACCGAGATACACCTTTGATATTCTTCTTTCAAAGAAAATCAAGAGAGAGAAAGAGAGAGAGAGAGAGAGAGAGAGAGAGAGAGAGAGAGAGAGAGAGAGAGAGAGATATTGATGGAGAGATCTAATTAAAAGAAGATATATATAGAGAGAAAGAGAGGCAGATGGTGGTGGTGATCGTGGCAAATTGTGTTCACGCGTCAGATATGAGAAATCTTTTAATGGATCTGATTTCTCTGTTTGTGTGAGATTATCTACTTAGATTTTCTAAAAGATAACTAAAGGTATATGACATCCTCTTCTCGCTCTCGGTGCCAATAGTGAAACTCTGCAATATATTGAATATTTGAACCTCTCAATCTTTAATCTAATTTTATATATATATATATATATATATATATATATATATATATGCCCCATAGAGCAAGGCTTTTCTAAGCTCAAACTTACGAAAAAAATTTGTAAGCTCGTTCTTGTGGAGCCCACCTTTGGTCCATCCAAATGGACCAAACACATGACTTCCCTAAATTGCACATGTCCACCAACTTTCGGTCAGATCCGAATTTACTGAACTGTTGGATCGACTATGTATCGATCCGAATGGACCGTTGACCGTTAAACTTTTGACTCATATGGAGATGATAGAATTCACATTTGATGTTGATTTTTTGTAGAGAGGAAGATCCCAGGGAGTCCTTGAAATCCCCCTACCCCCATCCCCATGTTGGTCTCCAGGTGGGCCCAACCACACAATTGAGCTTACCTTAATCTACGCTTGAGCTTAGGAGGTTGGCCTCATATATATGTATATATATATATATATTTATATGGAAGATTTTCAAACAAAAGTATAAAACTTTTGGCTCATTTTCAAAAAAGTGCAAATGAACTTTTGAGTAATTTAAGAAAGTACAGAAGTTTTCCACAATGGTTTTCAATAAAAATTGTCAAAGACTTTCATATTTTTTTGAAATATTAAAATTTTCATATGCTCTTTTGAAAATAAGCCAAAGATTGTATACTTTTTTTTAGATTTTCCTGCATCTATTAAAGTAATAGAGGAGCATCACAGAAGACATGTTTTGATGCCATGTCAGCTGTTGAGAAAGAAGAAGCTCATTCTGCCTTCTCCTTTGGCCATTTCATCATTGGATCTCTGAATGGGTCCATGCAAGGCTACCGTGAGTGGACCACTTAGTGTCTGCCACATCACAGCAGACAGTCCCTGCCCGGATGTATTGCAGACTGCAGCCGGTGACGCTGCGGACCGTGAATTGTCTCACTCACAAGTCATCGTAGGGTTTTATCTCACCATATCCAGACTCCATTGATAGATAGAGCGAGTCCTCATCCCCTCACTTGATTGAGTTGCTAATAGAGAAAACGGTTTCAGTTAGGGCTACACAAAAATAACCGTAACCCGCAAACCCGCCCGGCCCCACCCCGCTACAAGTGAATATACGTCAAAACCGCCTTTAGGCTGGCGGGGCGGTTTCAATCCGTACTAATGATCGGGCGGTTTTCAAACCCACCCCCCCCCCCCCCCCCCCCCCCCCCAATCTTATTTCCTACTTTTAATTTTTATAAATCTTTATTATATTTTATATTAAAATTTATAAACTAACAAGAATTATATTCCTTTACAGATAGCACTTCTACTCGTATGGATCCCCCCACTCCTCATGATCGTAGTGCAACTCCAATACAAGTTTAGATTATATTGTATGACAGTTTGACGACCTTACAATTTTATCACTAAACTAAACATTGATGTTTATTATCTTTTATCAATTATTATTATAACCATGATTTTTTATTTTATTTTCTTTTTTTGTTGCAGGATTGCTTCAAATTATATATCGATCTTTATGAACTTAAAGTTTAGATTTTGAATTTCTATTAGCATTTGGATATTGAAATTTGAAATTTGGAGGTTTATTTATTGAAATTTAGACATTGAATTTTCGAATTTAGATATTTCTTTATTAGATTTTTTTATTATTGGCCGTTAGATTATATAAGTGATTGTATTTTTTAATTTTGGTAATGCCTTTGGACTTTAATTTTACATTCATATACTTAGTTGAAAGTTTTGTTTATTACTGATTATTGACTTTTATTGTTTAATTTTTAGTTTTTATGTTAAGTACTTTGACACTTTAGTTACATTCTATTAAAAATGTAAAAATAAAAAATAAAAATGAGAGATAGGTACAAATATCAAACCGTCCAACATGCCGTTCAAGTCGCCCGCTAAAAAAATTGCCCAAACCGTCTATACTTTGGGCAATTACAGTTTCCACTTATTATAAACCACCATAAAAACAAAACCGCCCAAGCCCGCCCACCGTGCACCCCTAGTTTCAGTAGCTAGTTACATGCATCATCAAGGAAACGGTTTCCTATATAATTATCTCTTCGGGAGTTGCCGGTACCCAAACAAGTCGAGGAATTACATTTGCTCTCCTCATTATTTTCCTCTTACTGGGGTCCATGTCAGTTGTGGAAAGCATTTCGTAGCTTGGGTTCTCTTCAGAATGTTGCCAACATAGAAATTGAAACTGTCCTCTCTCCACAGTCCACATTAACTCAGTCCAATGTGGCTGATGGTTTTCAACTTGATATTAAATTTATTTATTTGGTTTTCAACTTGATATTAAATTTATTTATTTTTTTGAACAGTAACTGAAACTTCTTAATTAATTAAAAGAAGGTTACAAAAAAGGAAATAAAGAACAAAAAAAAAAAAGGGGATTCAGCGAGAGGTCCCTGAACATTTCACTTTATTGCCTTAGGTCCACAATCTTTTTTTATAGTGTGAAAGGTCCTTTTTTCCAAATTTAAAAACCTAAAGTATCTAATTTACCCTTTCTTCAAATCATATCCCTTGATTAGTGGGATAAACCATTAATAATGATCAACTACCATTAAATTAGTCACGATTAATACAATTCCCTTAATGAGATTTTCAAATAAAGTTCAAAAAACAGGAAACAAATTTCAAATAAATTTCTAAAAATGAAATAAATTTCAAAAGATCCCAATAAATTTCAAAAGACGAAAATAAATTTAAAAAAATGTAAATGAATTTCAAAAGATGAAAATAAATTTCAAAAGATGTAAAAAAAAAAAATTTAAAATTAAACTCTAAAAAAATAAAAAATAATTTCAAAAAATACAAATAAATTTGAAATAACGCAAATAAATTTCAAAAAATGCTATAATATCAAAAGAACATAGAGAAATTTAAAAAGACGCAAATAAATTTCAAAAAATCTAAAAATTTTCAAAAGATGAAAATCAATTTAAAAAGACACAAATAATTTTCAAAAGATGAAAATCAATTTTAAAAGATCCAGATAAATTTCAAAAAAGTGTAAATAAATTTAGAGAAACGTAAATACATTTGCCACAAACTCGAAAAAATTTGTCCAAACTCAGATAAATTTGTCCCATAACTCAGATAAATTAGCCAAAACTCAGATAGATTTGTCCAGAATGTAAAGAAATTTATTTCAGAACTCAGATAAATTTGTTCAGAATTCAGTTAAATTTGCCCAGAACTCAGATAAATTTATTCCAGAACTCAGATAAATTTGTTAGAAACTCAGATAAAGTTGTTAAAAACTCAGATAAATTTTCCAAACACTCAATTAAATTTGTCGGGAACTCATATATATTTGCCAAAAACACAGATAAATTTCTCAAAAACTCAGATAGATTTGCTTTTGGGCTTTGAAACCAGGTCAAACTTGACCCGACCTCACCTGGACTGGAACCGACCCTCTAGGTCATCTTCTTCCCCCTCTGCGAGATCCGGACTCTACGAGCTCTGCGAGCTCCGGACTCTGCGAGATCTGGACTCTGAAAGATCCCGATTTGCTCTCTACGATCGGCAAAAATAAAAAAAGAAATTGGGAGTGCTTTGATCTGCTACAACTAGGAACTTGATGTGTGCACCACCAGGAAATCAACAGTTGATCTCCCTCTTCTCGTTCTAGTTCTGAGAACCCAAAACCCAGGCGGTCTTCTTCCTTACTCCCGTTCTACAACAGGACTGGCAGTGGCTTCTTCTTCCACGGCAATGGAAGGGCAACGAGGACGTCCGACAGCCTCCTCCGATGACCGCCCTCTTTTCCGGCAGCAATGGGCAAACCAGAAACACCTCCTGCGCTCAGGCGACGCAACCGCGGCAGCGATTCTCGCCGGACTTCTCCAAATCCGAGCAAATCGATCAAGAACCACACCTGCTCTCTGAATGTGGGTTTTTCTCCGGTTTAGGCAAGGATCAATCCCCTTCGTCCCTCTACTGCAACAACCGAAACCCAACAAGCGAAGACGGGAAACAAGCCCCAATACTCGGATCATTTTCTTTGCTTCTTCTCCGACGAAGTTCTGCCACAAAAAAAACCCACTATCTGGAACAGCCAGAGACTCTCGGTCCTCTTCTCGGGAACCTCTACAGCAATCGAAGGCAGAGAACCTTTTTTCTCCTTTCTTGCAGATCCAATCCGATGACGTAAGACTCTGGTTGAAGAAGAAGAGGGATAATACAAAATTTGAAATTTGAAATTTCAAAATTTTACGCCTAAAACAGATGAAAGGGTAAATTAGTCATGAGAATTATATTCAGGGACTTCTCGCCAAAATATGTCCAGTTGCATGGACTAAAGGCCTTAAAAGAAAAGTTGATAGACTGGAGGCCTTACAAGTCCTATATGAGGGACCTTTCACTAATTATCTAAAAAAAAAAAAAGCATCACCATATTAGAGACATAGGATTAGTTAGGATTTGTTGGAAATAAGAATTCCTTACCTTGAGATAAGAATTGGTGCAAATCTGAACTATTATTAGGTTGTATATATATTATTGAGATCATGGTAATTTTATTCAATGCATTTGTTTCTCGATCTGAAAGTATTTTATGGTATTAGAGCTGTGCCTTGATCTTGAGATCAACCCTTGTCCTTCATGCTTGGCACTGAGAAATCGGCAGCAGAGAGAATCTTTTGAGAATTCTCATACCTGAAAGCTGAATAACTTTAACAGAAGAAAAAAAAAAAACAGCAAGCCCAGGGGCAGCCGGGTAGGGCAAAGAAAAAACCTTTAATCTACCAGCTAAAGCCTCCAAGGACCAGAAGTTTGGATCAATCCAATCCCAAAACTGAAAGTCCAGTAGGCCTAATTACCCAATTTCCTTGGGTATATTATTTTTTCCCTGTATCAGGCACATGAGGAGCATTCAAGTTGTGAGGCTCAATTATTATAACAAAAAAGAAAGAAACAATCAAATTAACAAACAAACAAACAAAAGGTTTAGAAGCTAATTAAGTGGGCAAGCCCGTGTCATGCATGTTAATGATCAAAATTTTCTTGTAGAACTATGTCGAAAAGATATAGAAAAAGTTCAAGACTAAAAGGCTAAAAAATGAGATTTAGGTAATAATTTTAATTTTTTAATTCATTGAATAATTTATTAAGAAATTATGTTTGAAATAAATATTTAAACACATTTTAATTTGAGAAATGTGATATAAATTAATGAAAATCAAGTGTGTATTTGAAAATAATTAGGCTTGAATGTGACTATAAATTGATCGAGTTCAAATATGAGGATAGGCTGACCCCACGAGATAAATTGCAACCCGTCATCAGAGAAGATTCTCTTCTTCTTTTTTTTTTTTGTTTTAATAGAAAAGTAATAAAGAAGCTTTTTTGAAAATTATTTTACACTATTTCACAGTCCTTTTTGAGTCCCTAAAATTATAGGCTTCATGATTTCAATGCTTCAGATTGAAATGGAGGAGACCATATTTACAATTAGGAGAAAGTACATGTGGATGTATAAAACACGTAAGACTTTTTGGATGTTTTATTTATATGTTTTATATAAGCTCAATTTTATGGTGGGGTCCACTAATATTAGAATAAAATTTGGCCACATCCTACAAAAGAGGAGAATCCACACTTGGACTATTAATATTTTTAGTCAGCGGTGCCACTACAAAATCATAATTCGTTAGATTAGGCCATTAATTAGAATGAGAACAAGAAGAAAAAATTAACAATTTTAGAAAGAAAAAAGAAAGGAGAAAAGGCACATTTCCATTCCAACTTCATCTCGCAAATTTTTTTTTTATGGCATGTGTATCTTTGAGGCCTTTGACCGAACAAGACTTATCCCAAAGTGGCGCCCGTTAAACTCACGCAAACACATACCTGACGAATCTAAGGCGAGTTTCGAACACAAGACATTGGGAACAAATCTACACTTATATGTGAGATTTTAATTAAATATACTAAAATAGCTCAAACTTAAATGAACATTTAACTAAAAGAGAGCACTACACAGCGCCTGGGTTTTTTTTTTAAGGAGAAAACACTCTTCATAGTTGGCCCACTGGGATATATGCATGATGATTGGAAGTCCAATAGATGGAAAGATCTACGTGAGGCCTACCTATATGCAAAATCTTGAGTCTATAAGATCATCCTAATATTTTGATCCATGACCCTAAAACTTAATGATTTAAAGACATATTTTATCATGATTTCAACCCCACGATGTGGAAAAGTCGGATGAATGTCAAACTTGGACTTATAACTATTCTTTTGTGGGTGGAGGGGGTGTAGTGTGTGTGAAAATGCTAGATTGACTCCACATGGCCCCATGATGACATAAAAAAGGCGTAAAAGGGGGGCAGTTTTAAAGTAAGACGTTTTTTAGAATTTCCGTTAGCTAAATGTCCAACAAGCAATGTGTGTTGGAGAAATCTCAAATTATTTACATATATTTGTCACATTATGTTGAAGCTTTGTATACAGATTTGTTTTTAATTAATTATGTTTTAATATGAATTTATTATGATTATAAAAATGTATTTATCATCACTCAATTGATGTGTTTCGTATTAATTAGTATATATTAAAAGGCTAATTTTAATTTATAATACAATTTGCATGAGGATGCACAGGCTTTATGCTATTAAACCCTTATCACTTTGTCTAATCATCAAAGATTCCATAACTAGTTATAATTTGAAGGTGTATATGTTCAAAAAAAAGTATATATAGTTATAATTTTATCTATTTTTTTAAGTATGATGAATCTAACGTGAGATTCGCTTCAGATAGCTAGAGCTTTTCTTTTTATCGATGATTTCATTAAAAAAAAAAAGACAACTATTTCGCTAATTTCACCAATGTAAGTGGTGACTGCAAGAATTTTCTTAAACAAATCTTTTCATTTTTCAAGATGATATGATCAGATCCATTTGTTCCTACTTAAGACATTTCTAAAACAGGTCTCGATCTAGAAAGAACTTAATTGTCAGCTTATTTTAGATATGAATCTAACCTGATTTAGTAGAGACCAGTGGCGGATCCAAGATTCAAAATCATTGGGGGCACGATTAAATAGTAGGGGGTTGCCCCCGGAAATTTTTTTTGGGTTATTTATATGATTGCAAATAATTTTTTCTTCTTTTTTTCTTCATGCTTGAGAAAAAACAATACACAAAAAAAGTAGTGGACCTTTTACATACACTATCAGTAACTAATACACAGAAAGGTGCATTCAAAGACAGATAGTTTGTAGATGTCCACTGCATTGCAAATCATGCCTAGCAAGGACAAATAGTGTGCAGATTTACCCCAAACCTTTTATATGGAACACATATAATATAATAATTTCAAGCAATAAAACAAGACATATTTATCTATCACAATTGTTCTCTACGACTTTTCATTGGGGGGCCTGGTTCAATGTCACTGGGGGCCTAATTGATTTGGGCCTAACTTAGTATACATAATATTTTTTTCCCAAAAAGTTACTGGGGCCCAGCCCCCCAGTGACTATGAACTGCATCTGCCTCTGGTAGAGACTCCTAGCATCACTCACTTTCAGTTGAGATTTTAAAATGAATAAATAAAGAGTCCAGATTACCTATCGCATTTGTTATACCCTTACTGTGAGTGGACCAATACTACTCCGCCACGACATCCAAAAATTTTAGTGATTCTCTTTCATCTTATTTAAATTTTTTTAACTTCAAAATCACCTAAAATTTTGGATGACGTGACAAGTTTTTAAATATAAGATTACCTAAAATCATCTTATCGCATTTTTTAAATTTTGGATAAATATAAGATCAACCTAAACCCTGAAATAACTGGATCAGAATCAGTTTTGATGATGCCAAAAAGTGGCTTTCGGGCACCACCGGTCAAGTGATGGGTAATTAATGTAGAAATTAATGAAGAGAGAGAAGGTTTATAGTGGTTCGGTCAGTGTGACCTACGTCCACTTAAATGGGCTGCTTTACTACTTCGAGGAGGAGATTACAAGGTAGTCAAATACAATGATAGTGAGAAAAAAACTCATCCTTCCTCCGTTAGTAGGACTCTCCTTTTATAGTCTTTCCCCAGCGGGTGGGGAGGATCTCCCGCGATCTCAAACGGTGTACGCTCCAGTCTGGTGGAGTCTCCCGCACTGTCCTCAACAGATGAGCAGATAAGATCTCTTCCGCGGGACTTGGTAAAAGCCGGTAGATGGAACGACGCGTGTGCTGACTCTGTCATTCGATGGATCCGGACCCGGCCCTCAATGGGTAGATGATGACCCGGGCTCATCATGGACTTGGATCAGTTGGTCTTGACCCGCTATCGTGGACCGAGCTATTTGGGCCTAACTCGTCACTACGGACCGAGTCATTTGGGCCTGTCCCATCATTTGCCCCTCAATGTCTTACGCCAAAGAAGGCTTTGAAAGGGAGACATTTGTACAATTCAAGCTTCTTCATGTCAAACAATTTGTAGCTTTTCTTACACTGAACCCTCTTTTAATATATGCCCTTCGCAGAGGGGGTCCGGGGGTGTCCCCCGGCGGTGGTCGAGCTCCGGCAATTTATTCCAAGCAATAAAACCAAATTTTCTCCCTTCGTCATGCCCCAGAAGAGTCCCTCCGGCAATTTATTCCTTCTTGAATCTTATGGTAGAGTTCTTCAGGTATAGGACTCTCTCTTTCTGTTTTCTTGGCTTAGTGTTCTTCCTCCTTTGAAAACCCTGAAGCAAAGGTTATAAACAGAGAGGGTTTTATACCCACTTTGCTTCATACTTAGGGTTTTTCTTTTGGCTTTCTTCTTGTCAAAGGGAAAAAAGAAAGGGTTGTCTTCATCTTCTTTAAGCTTTCTTCTTGTTTTTGAGTTGCAAGTTGCAACCATGGGGCATCAAGGAGTGGAAGAAACGGACGATGTAAGGAGAGAAAACGTCGTCGCTGCGGCCGTGCAAGGAGCAGACCAGCCCGCGCCGGAGACGTCCGCGCCCGGGGCGCCCGTCATGCCTGCTCGCCCGCCTGGGGCGGTTGCTGCCAGCGCTCGCCCGCCAGGCGCTGGGCCTGCTCGCCCGCCTGGGGCGCCCGGACCTGCTCGCCCGCCAGGCGCTGGGCCTGCTCGCCCGCCTGGGGCGCCTGGACCTGCTCGCCCGCCAGGCGCTGGGCCTGCTCGCCCGCCTGGGGCGCCCGGACCTGCTCGCCCGCCTAGGGTCGTGGCACGCTCGCCCGTCGCACCTGGGGCCGCCACCTGCGCTCGCTCGCCCAGGGACGTCGCTGCCTGCGCACGCCCGCCCGGGGACGCCGCCTGTGCTCGCCTGCCTGCACGCCCGCCCGGGCCGCCCGCCTGGGCCCGCACCCGGGGGGCCCGCGTCGCCAGCTGCCGCTGCACGCCCGCCCGGGGCTGACCCTACTCGCCCGCCCGAGACTGAGGCTGGCCATGCTCGCCCGCCCGGGGCTGGGGCGCCTGGGCCCACTCAGCCGCCTGCTGTGCACTGGGCGCCTGCTGTGTCTATAGCGTCCACCGTAGCTGGGTCACACGCGCCCAAGGGGTCTGCTGCTGATGGTTTGCCTAATGTTGAGATGTGCACGGTGCGGGACACGAGCGAGGGAGATAGTGTCCATCAGGAATTGGACGAGATAAACACTGGAGCATCTGCCGTGGTCAGAGCACGTCTCCGTCGTCGTAGAAGATATCGAGGAAAAGTGGCCATCGACGACGACGGGTCCAAGGTGAGTACCATTTTCAGCTCGATTACTGCTGATAGTGATCTTTTTAGGATAGTGTCTGCCTATCATATTCCCCCTACTATATTATGCCGTCGGGCTCAGGCGGATGAGCCCGCTTGTGACGATTCCTCGGATGAAATAGTAATTTACGAGGAGATGCTTGAGGCGGGATTGAGGTTCCCCATGCTCTCTTCCATTTGCCGAATTCTCCATTATTTTTCGTTGACCCCTGGGCGTTTAGCGCCAAATGGATGGAGAGTTTTGCTGGGTTTTCTTGCATATTGGAAGAGAGTACATGACGAGGACGCTTCTCCAGTGGAGTTCCATGCTGCTTATAACTTGAGCGAGTCCCCGGCCCCTAACAGGGGATGGTACTATTTTACCTCTAGGAGCGGCAAGTTGTTCACAGGATTGCGCTCAAACTGCCATGGTTGGAAATCTCGCTTCCTATTTGCTGGTGGAGAGTGGGCATCCGAGACAGACAGAGTTTTGGTGCCAACTCGATGGGGAGAGGCCAAGAGACTTGGTAAGCTACTCCTTTGTTGCTTTTTCACCTTTATTAGTATTTTTTATATACTCACTTGTTGCCTTTTGTAGATGCACCGGTGCTCTCTACCAGTCAGGAGCGGAAGTTACAGGCTGTAAAAGACCATCACGAAAAAGACTTGGGTGTTCTCTTACCCAAAGAAAGTGGTGGAGTTAGTGGCCCTTCTCAGGCGCCTCCCGCGAAGAGAAAGAGTATTTAACTTCTGCGTTTCATTTCTCTTTTCTCTTTTTTTTTTTTTTTATGTACAAGTAACATTTTTTCTTTTGCTGCAGTGGATAGGGGAAGGATCGGGGCTCTCCTTTCAAGTAGGAGTGGCCCTCCTTCCAAGACGGCGAGGGCAGACAACGCCACAAGAGGAGACTCTCCGCCAGTGTCTTTTAGGGCCAGTTCTCTCTCATCTGCCCCTTTATTGGGGGCACGGCTGTGTTCTCAAAGGGCGGCCTCTACAACAGTGTCCCCCCAGCCAGCCACCTCTTCTACTCCGATGGCTATTCGAGAGTCTTCATTTGCTGCACCTTCTGCCCCTCATTCATGTCCCCAACGTCCGGGGAATCCTGCAGGGGCTGATCAAAGTCATATGTTGGGCAACCCGCCGGTGATCCGGGAGAGGCTCGCGAGATTTGTGATTCCTCATGAGGTTTCACGGATTACTTCTTTGGGTACTGAGAGGGTCATAGATACCTTCCTGGAGGGTCTGGCTCAGGTAAATGCTTTTCCTTTTTCCCACACTTTCAATATTTTTTTTTTCTTATTTCTTTTCGTATTGCTTCAGGCTTCTACTGCATCCGTCAGCTTGCTGTCAAAAGCCAAACACAACAGCCAGTTGATGCGAGAGAATGAAAATCTGCGGAAGGTGTACTCCATTGCTCAGCAGAAGATTGCTGCCCTTGAGGCTGATAGGGAAGTCGATCTTGGGGCGGCCCGCGAGAGGGCGTCCAGGTTAGAGACTGAGCTCTCGTCAGCCAGCGAGAGGGCTACTAAGGCGGAAGGTGATCTCTTGACTGCCCGCGAGAGGGAGTCCAGATTCGAGACTGCGCTTTCGTTAGCCCGTGAGGGGGCGAGGAGGGCAGAGGCTGAGTTGGTGGAGGCCCGCAAGAGGGCTTCACTCAGGGAGGCTGAGTTGGTGGAGGCCCGCGAGAGGGCTTCACTCAGGGAGGCTGAGTTGGTGGAGGCCCGCGAGAGATCTTCACTCAGGGAGGCTGAGCTCGTGCAGGCCCGCGAGAGGGCGTCGCTCAGAGAGGCTGTCGTGGCAACAGAGATGGAGGCGGCGCGCGGTAGAGCTGAGTCGGAGCGAGCGGATGATGTTGCCAATGCCTTCATCGATGGGTATGAGGAGCTCCGAGGGAAGATTACTGCTGCTTTCCCTGCCCTTGACTTTTCAAGCTTTTTACCCAGCGAGGAGCCTGATGATCCAGAGGATGGCGAGGAGGATGTGGAGGATGATGAGGACGACGAGGGGAGCGATGAGAGTAGTTAGGATGTAGGAGATTTTGCCATGCTTCATTACATGTAGCTTTTTTTTTTTTTTTAAAGGCAGTTATGTAGCCTAACACTTGGAATGAATAAAATACAGGACTTTATTTATCCATTGTTCAAGGTAAAGAACATGTTACAAAGTGTTATAAAGAATTGAACTACCCCTTTCATTGCTTTTTTTTTTTCTTTACTGGTAATATTTCTTCAGATGTTCTGCATTCCACGGATGAGGTAGGACTTTCCCTTCCGAGTCCTGAATCCTGTAAGTGCCAGGTCTTACCACCTCCGTTATGAGGTAAGGACCTTCCCAATTCGGGCCCAGCTTGCCTTCCCGAGAATCCTTAGTAGCGAGGATGACTTTTTTGAGGACCAGATCTCCGAGTTGGAGGGGGCGAGGCTTTACCCTTGAGTTATAGTATTTTGCCATGCGCCGCTTGTACTCAGCATTGCGGATGTTGGCCATCTCCCTCGCTTCATCCACCAAATCAAGGTTGATGCGCAGTCCCTCCTCATTGGTGTCTGGGTCATGGTGCCGAACTCTAAGAGAGTGGACTCCAATCTCAACTGGGATGACTGCTTCAGTCCCAAAGGCGAGAGAGAAAGGGGTTTCCCCAGTTGGAGCTCTTGGCGTGGTCCGATATGCCCATAATACCCCTGAAAGCTCGTCCACCCAAAGGCCCTTTGCTCTTTCTAGCCTTGTCTTCAAATTTCGCAAGACCGTTCGCACCATGACCTCCGCCTGCCCGTTTGCCTGTGGATGTGCCGGGCTGGAGTGGGGCTGCTTGATCTGAAGGTCCGAGCAAAACGAGTTGAAGAACTTGTTGTCAAATTGCTTTGCGTTGTCACTAACGATGGAAGGTGGGATCCCAAAGCGGCAGACTATGTTTTTCCAGACAAAGTCCTTTACTTTGGAGTCTGTGATCCTTGCCAAGGGTTCCGCCTCCGCCCACTTCGTGAAGTAGTCGATGGCGACCACTACAAATTTACATTGCCCTTTAGCCAATGGAAGGGGGCCTAGGATGTCGATCCCCCACTTGGAGAAAGGCCATGGGCTCATGATGGTAGTGAGTTCCTCTTGTGGCTGCCTTGGCACAGTGGCAAAGCGCTGGCATTTGTCACACTTTCTGGCAAATTCTTTGGCATCCGCAAGCATGCTGGGCCAAAAGAAGCCTTGCCTGAGTGCTTTGTGAGCGAGGGAGCGCCCGCCCGAGTGGTTCCCGCAAATTCCCTCGTGGATTTCTCGCAGGGCATAATCAGCTTCTTCGGGAGAGAGGCACCTCAAAAGGGGCAACGAGTAGCCCTTCTTGTAGAGGACATCCTGCAAGAGTGTGAACTTGGAAGCTCTCATCCTCAGCTTCCTCGCCTCGAGGGGGTCCTCTGGCAATGTACCCTCTTGGAGGTACGCCCTTATCGGGGTCATCCAGCTCGTTTCAACTGCAGCACAGTTGATGTTTGAAGTACTTTCATTCATCTGGCTTGGTTCGAGCTGGTGCCCAAGGAATGTTGGTTCGCCTGGTGAGGTCTCAATGGACGAGGCGAGCCTGGCGAGTGTATCGGCGGCAACGTTACTCTCCCGAGGGATATGACTGATTTGGAAGTATTGAAATTGCGGGATCAATTTCTTCACTAGGCTGAGATAGTCTTGCATTCTGATTTCCTTTGCTTCGAATTCGCCATTTACCTGATTCACTATTAGTTGAGAGTCGCTGTAAGCGATGAGGTGCTGGGCGTTCATCTCCAATGCCAATTTCAAACCAGAGAGGAGTGCCTCGTACTCCGCTTCATTGTTGGAGGCTGGAAAGTGAAACTTTACTGCACACTTGAGGGGTGTGCCATCAGGGCTGATTAATACAAGACCCGCTCCACCTCCATTGCTGGTCGCGGAGCCGTCAACATAAAGTTTCCACTGCGGTACCGATGAACTCTGAGCATCAGGATGAGAAGGAGGAAGCAACGGGGGGGCCCGAAGTAGGCTTCGCTTGGGCGCCCAGGACCGCTGGGGAGGCCTGGGCGCCCAAGCCTTGGGCGCCCAGGGAAGCTGGAGAGGCCTGGGCGCCCAGGGCTGCTGTGGAGGGCTGGGCGCCCAAGCCTTGGGCGCCCAGGGTTGCTGGAGAGGCTTGGGCGCCCAGGGGTGCTGGAGATCCTTGGGCGCCCAGGGCAAGGGATGCCTGGGCGCCCAGGGCTGTCTGGTCTTCTGCGGAGGCTTGGAGATCTCGAGTTGTGTGGGCGCCCTCTTGGTTGTCCTCCACTGGTGGCGACCCACCTTGTATGGACGAGGATAGTTCGTCTGTCTCTCCCTCTGCACGTGTAAACTCAGCTACAAAGTCTGCCAAGGCTTGCGCTTTGATGGCCAACCTTGGCTGATACTGGACATCAAACTCCCCCAGCTCTACTGCCCATTTGACTAGCCTCCCGGATACATCCGGCTTTCCTAGTACTCTCTTCAAAGGTTGATCAGTGACAACAACAATTGTGTGACTTTGGAAATAATGACGCAGCCGCCTTGCTGTCGATATGAGGGCGAGTGCCATTTTTTCCAGCTCCGTGTATCAGGACTCTGCCCCTCGGTATGCTCTGCTTACATAATAGATGGGCCTCTGGGCTCCATCATGATCTCTGATGAGGACAGAGCTGACTGCTGAGGGGGAGGCAGAGAGATACAGATATAACACCTCTCCTGGTGCAGCATGTGAAAGAAGAGGGGGAGTGGCCAAGTAGGCTTTAAGCTTCTGGAAGGCCTCCTCCGCCTCGGGTCCCCACTCGAAAGCCTTCCTGAGGATTTTAAAGAAAGGCAAGCACTTGTCTGCAGACTTGGAGACAAATCTGTTAAGTGCTGCCACCCTTCCATTGAGGCGCTGCAGCTCCTTGGTGGAGGTGGGCGACCTCATGTCCAATATAGCCCTGATTTTGTCGGGATTTGCCTCTATTCCCCTTTGATTGACCATGAAGCCCAAGAATTTTCCGGACCCCACTCCGAAGGCACACTTCTCGGGATTTAACTTCATGTGATTGAACCTGAGAACACTGAAGGTTTCTTGGAGATGATTGATGTGATCTGTGGCGGCAAGGCTCTTCACCAGCATGTCGTCCACATAAACCTCCATGGTACGCCCAATCTGGGAGTAAAACATTTTGTTCACCAGGCGTTGGTAGGTCGCCCCTGCATTCTTCAGTCCGAAAGGCATGACCCTATAGCAATAGGTCCCTTTCGGGGTGATGAATGACGTCTTCTCTTGGTCTGGGGGATGCATGTTGATCTGATTGTACCCAGAATAAGCATCCAGGAAGGAGAGAAGTTCGTGACCGGCAGTGGCGTCGATGAGGAGGTCGAACCTAGGCAACGGGAAGCAGTCCTTCGGGCATGCCTTGTTAAGGTCAGTGAAGTCAACGCACAGGCGCCACTTCCCATTGGATTTCGTCACCATCACAACATTAGAGAGCCATTCGGGGTATGCTACCTCCCTTACAGCTCCATTTTCTATCAGCTTCCCGACCTCCTTGTCCATTGCTTGGGCCCTCTCAGTGGAGGCGCCCCTCAGCTTTTGTCGGACAGGCTTGTGCTGGGGGTCGACATTGAGGCGATGAGTGGCGACTTTGGGATCAATCCCTTCAAGATCTGCATGTGACCATGCAAATATGTCCATGTTGTTCTTCAGGAAGTTGGTCATGCGGCGGACCATGTCTTCAGGAAGAGAAGAGCCAATGTACACTTTCCTATCAGGGAGGTCTTCATTTAAGACCACAGTGGTGAGTGCTTCAACTGGTTCTCCCCTCTCAATGGTGGAGTCATCCCTTGGATCAAGGGTCTCAATCTGCAACGCTTCCTTCTGCTTTTTATCTTTTACTGAGGAGACGTAGCATTCCCTGGCAGCCAACTGGTTTCCCCTGACCTCTCCGATTCCATTAGGGGTTGGAAAGCGGATGATGAGGTGATAGGTAGAGGGAACAGCCTTTAATGTATTGAGGGCAGGTCGGCCCAATATGACGTTGTAAGCTGACGGGCAGTCAAGCACTAGGAAGTCGACCATGATTGTGGAGCTTCGGGGTGCCACTCCGGCGGTGACTGGGAGCTTAATCGCTCCCAGGGGGTACACATTCTCTCCTGAGAAACCAATAAGAGGTGACTTGACAGGTCGGAGCCTTTCCCTACCTAGGCTCAACTTGTCATAAGCGTCTGCATACAATATGTCAGCGGAGCTGCCACTATCTACCAGGATTCTATGCACCTGGAAATTGGCGATGGTCATGGATATTACCAATGGGTCGTCGTGGGGGAGCTGCACTCCTTCCAGGTCTCTATCCGAGAAGGATATGACCTCGCCATCCCCTTGTCGGGGTACTTTGGACGGACGTGCTTCCTCAGTATGTCTGGCCTTTCTGGAGTGGGCCTTCATTGCTGAGAGTGACTCCGCCGATCCTCCGGAGATAGTGTGAATTTCTCCGAAGGGCTGCTGATTTTCTTGATGACGAGGTGGTGATGGTGCTTGAGCTCTCCCAGCAACATATTGGCGCAGGTGCCCGCGCTGGATGAGGTCCTCGATCTGCTTCTTCAGCTCGTAGCAGTCGTCGGTATCATGACCATGGTCGCGATGGAAGCGACAATATTTGTTAGGATTCCTGCGGTTTGGGGGAGACTTCATTTTCCCTGGCCATTTAACCGCGGGATCATCTTGGATCTGCAACAAGATGTGTCCGACGGAGGCACTGAGGGGGGTGAAGGCCTGCCTATCCCTCTAAGGAGCTGGACCAAGCCTCTCTCTGGCTGGTACCCTCTCCGTTCTGCTTCTCTTGTTGCTGCTGTTCTCTTTCCTATCCTCTCTGTCTCGCTCCTTCCCCTTGCCTTCTGGTCTGGAGGACTCCCCTCGCCTAGCCCTGGTGATGTCCTCTGCATTCATGTACTTCTGGGCTTTTGCCAGCAGTTCAGGAAAGCTCTTTGGCGGGCGTTTCATCACCGAGAATAGGAAGCTCGAAGAACGGAGGCCTCCAATGAAGGCTGTCATGGAGACCTTGTCATCTGGCTCTTCAACTTGGAGTACCTCCTCGTTAAAACGAGTGAGATAGCTCCTGAGGCTTTCGTTCTTATCCTGCTTTATGCTGAGCAGGTGTGTGGCGGGCTTCTGGTGGTGACGTCCTCCAATAAAGTGAGACACGAAGGACTTACTCAATTCTGCAAAGGTGGAAATGGAGGTTGGGGCGAGACTGGAGAACCATTGCCTCCCGGAACCCTTCAAGGTGGTTGGAAACGCTCTACACATGATCTCGTCAGGGACGTTGTGTAGTTGCATTAGGGTTTTGTACGTTTCCAAGTGATCCAACGGGTCCTTGGTCCCATCAAAAGTTTCCATGGTCGGCATTTTGAATTTTCTGGGGAGGGGGTAGTTTGCCACAGAGGATTTGAATGGTGTATCCGTTCGTTGTACCAGATACTCAATGGATTCTGGTACCTGTGCCTTCATAGCATTGAAGACGTTGCCAATCTGATCTTGCATCTCTTTGAACTTCTCATCCCAAAGGTTGGGAGCTTCTCTGGATTGACCTTGGAACTGGCTCTCGTCCTCCAAGCTGTAATTTCCACTTCCCATCTCCTGGAAATTAGGATCCTCCTGATTGGAAGCAGAGGGAGGAGGTGGAAGTCCACCGCGATTCGACCCGCCCGGGGGAGGGGGTACATCGAGATGAGCACGGCCTTCAGGATCAACCAGTAGTCTTCCGTGTGGGACGACCGGCGGAGCTCCAGCAGATGTCCCATGGGCGTGGGCATCATGATGACGGGCGCCCAGGGCGCCATGAGGATGGGCGCCCTGGGTCTGGGCGCCCAGCTGCAGTCCTCGACCCTGGGTCTGGGCGCCCAGCTGCAGTCCTCGACCCTGGGCGCCCAGGGGTTGGGCGCCCGGGTGATGGCGGCCTCGGTTGGCGCCTCGGCCCCGGGCACCGTGTGGACGGGCGCCCGGGTGAGGTGCCCCTCTGCGTGGAGCTACCAGTTGCTCCGAGAGTGGTGCTTCCTGCGGTCCTGCACCTAGCGCTCCTCCCTGACTCGCCAGCATGAGCAGTATTTGTTGATTTTGAGTTACCAACTGCTGCATGGTCTCCAGCATCTGCTGGGGAGAGGGAGCGTGAGCATTCGGTGCAGGGTTGGTCGGTGGAGGATTACCCTCGCCCTCGCGCGATGGGTTATCATCTTGTCGTCTTGTTGACCTGGTGATCGGCATGGCTTTTTGAAAAAAGGAAACTCTTTTCGTTTCCCACAGACGGCGCCAAACTGATGATGCCAAAAAGTGGCTTTCGGGCACCACCGGTCAAGTGATGGGTAATTAATGTAGAAATTAATGAAAAGAGAGAAGGTTTATAGTGGTTCGGTCAGTGTGACCTACGTCCACTTAAATGGGCTGCTTTACTACTTCGAGGAGGAGATTACAAGGTAGTCAAATACAATGATAGTGAGAAAAAAACTCATCCTTCCTCCGTTAGTAGGACTCTCCTTTTATAGTCTTTCCCCAGCGGGTGGGGAGGATCTCCCGCGATCTCAAACGGTGTACGCTCCAGTCTGGTGGAGTCTCCCGCACTGTCCTCAACAGATGAGCAGATAAGATCTCTTCCGCGGGACTTGGTAAAAGCCGGTAGATGGAACGACGCGTGTGCTGACTCTGTCATTCGATGGATCCGGACCCGGCCCTCAATGGGTAGATGATGACCCGGGCTCATCATGGACTTGGATCAGTTGGTCTTGACCCGCTATCGTGGACCGAGCTATTTGGGCCTAACTCGTCACTACGGACCGAGTCATTTGGGCCTGTCCCATCAAGTTTAGTAGGCAAGTTGTGCCTGGAAGTGGCAGCATTAAAATTGAATTAGTGTGAATATTTTTAAACTCATGTCTTTATCAGTGTGAACACCAATGTCCAACAAACTCTCACTCTGAACACTTATTCATTCCAAAAGCAATCATATCATTATTCATCAAAAGCAACATTTATAGCCAAACTCAATTTTTTTTTTTTTTTTTCAATCTCTGTTCATCTGGTTTCATGTTTCTGTAACATGTAACCTGACATTACCATCTTTGATTACATCTCAACTAATGGACTATCCCCACCTCTTTACTTTTGCATTGCTGAGAATTACAGAAGCAAGTCCTAAGGCTGGCTAGCTGAACTAAATTAACATATCTCAAAGCTAAATACGAAAAGAGATTTAGGAGAAACATGATTTTATAAGGGTACTTATGCACATGTGACTGAACAATGAGAAGCCAACTCCCAGCATGAATGTCCTGGTCACCGCATCCCAGCTCTTATGGTGTCACACCAACCCTCATTAGGCCAAAATATGCTATGAGCCAAAAGGCGAGAGTCAGGACAACCAACATGACAACGGAGATTTCAGGATGGTCAAGACGAAGGAGCTTAATGGATGGGAATTCAGACACAAGACAGTGGGAACTAGGCCCACATGGGTACATTTCCCCTGCTGGATACTGAGAGAACAACAGAAGCTTGTAGGCATACTGGACAAAGGAGATGTACTTGACCCAGGCAATGAAAGCAGGGACATGTTGCACAAGGAACCCACCCGCAATCAAGAATGTTAGCATGATGATGGATGCAAACGTCGCAGCGGACTTCAAGTCAAATATCACCGCTCCGACGGCGAGCCCAAGGCCCATGCTAGACATCACACAGAGGAGGATGATAAAGAGGGTCTTGAAGAAGGCGTCTGCAGTGCGCCGGAGGCCCCCCATCCAATAGGATATGTTGACAAAAATGGTTGGGAGGAGGAACTCCATGGGCATGGCCCCGACCACCCTAGCCATGAAGTAAGAGGAGAGTCTATACATGCCGGAAGACCGCTCCTTTGCTAGCATTGCACGCTCTTTAGGGAAGGTGTAGAGAGCTGATGAGACACCGTAGAAGCCCCAAAAAGATACAACGAAGAAAATCAGCCCAACCTGCAGAATTACAGAAAACAAAATCAACAAAAAGATGCACATAAATACACAACTGCTAAGTGACTGTTGGCGCGGGTTTATTTGTAGTAAGTTAATGAACTAAGGGCTTCTTTGGCAAATCATATCTTTACGAAACAGATCTATATGATATAGATCTATTTCAAATGGAGCGGTTTGAAATTGATGTTTTACAAATATACTGTTTGGTAAGACATAGATATTTTAAAAATAGACTGTTTGGTAAGACACATGTAAAAATAGATCTAATGGTCTGAGCACTTTGCAAATATCTCAAGATCTGTGATCATCCAAAGGTTGAAATTTTATTTCAAACACGTGTTCCACATTTTAATGACTATAGGCGGTTTGGATCTTCATTTTGGTTTGGATCTTGCATTTAGGGGCCATGATTTAAAAAAAAGTATATATAAATGTCTGTCGGTTTTTGTAAATATCTCAAAATCTATGATGATCCAATGGCTAAAATTTGGACCCTTAACCTTCCAAATAGCTTTAACGGTTTGGATCTAATTTGTGAGGCCCATAAAACCTAAATAATAATGTCAAATGATATACATTTTTTTGTAAATATCTCGAGATCCACGATAGATCAATGGCTCAAATTTGAGTCCATACTCGTGTTTGGATTGGTGAATATTTCCAATGGTTCGGATCTTAGTTTACTGGCATGGAACTCAAGAAAAAAATTTGAAAAAAGGACTGTACAATTCGCATTCCAACTGCAGTGTTCTAACCTAAGTTATCCGACGGCTATCAAGTTTTCATCATTATCTTGAGATCTGGACAAAATCAGAGGATGGAATTTGGAGTCTCAGTCATTTTTAGTCTTCCAATGAGGGTTATTGGCTCTGATCATGATTATAGGGCCCACAAAAGTCCAAAAATCCAAATCCATGGTCCTGCAGTTTTTTGCAAATATCTCAAGATCTGTAACGTATCAATGGTTCGAATTTGGTCCTATAGCCGTGTGTAGTCTTCTTGAGACTCCCAACGGTTCAGATCATCCTGTGGGATCCATGAATTCTTTTAAAAATAGAAAAGAGCGGTGATGTCATTATCACCGCCCAAATACCGACTCTTTTCGCTTCAAACGTTTCTGTCTGTTTCAATTCACTTGGAAAATAGGGCTGGGTGGAATAGACGTGGGAGGTCTATGTGAGCTTTCTAATGGAGGTGGTTCCAATTGTTACCAAACACGTTTAAAGAGTTTTCAAACCTTTTTAAGATAATAAGAGCCTCCAAATAGAGTTTCCAAACAAGCCCTAAGTGACACTGAAAGTCTCAATCACCATGGTTTAAAAATTCAAATGAAACCAGCCTTTCATTTATTCAATCAAATGTTCAGGTGTTGTGGGATTTGGGACAGGTTTAGCTTTTTATCTAGAAAGGCTTCTCTTCCAAAGTTCACTAGAGTGGTCAATTCTCTCTCCATTGAGAGAGAATACTCAAATAAAGAATCATCTCGTTGTTGATTAAAGGCCTTGATCTAAGGCAGATGAACTAGGAGATAAATAGAGAGTAGAAGTTTGGGTTTTGAACCTGATCTTGTAAATGTGATATGTCGGATTGCCACCATATGAGACCTACAATGAAAGCAGCAGATATAACTTGGATGACATTAAAGAAGGAGAAGATTTCGTGTCTGCTTTCTTTCACACCTCTTCTTAGTAGGACGGAAAATTGCTGCCACCAAGTTGTACTCCACTTCCCAATCTTCCTATCATCAATGATTTCTTGGCTTTGACCGTCGATCCCTTTAAGGTCCTCTTTTAGTTTATTCCTGATGTTATGCTCATAAGCTGAAATCAATGCTTGCTTTATAGCCATCTGGCTCTGCTCTGAATGATTGAAAAATACACCTGCAAAGAAATGAAATCTTTATTTGATTCTCATCTCATCAATTGAGCAACTCATGTTCGAAAAAAGTGAGATCCATTATCATCTCATCTCATCAATTTGCTTTTGATCGAAACGCCAGCCATAGCCAAAAGATGGTCTCATCTGGTCTTTCATTTTATATGTAAAAAACTTAATGTTCTACTTACCACAATACTAATTTCATACATTAATCCAAGTGTTGATGAGGGTCGAATACGTATATCATTGTAGATGTACTAATTCATCATCATCAAAGTCTCGTCTTGACTAGTATATGAATTATCTTTCTCCATTTTGTTCTATCCTAGGCCAATTAATCTTCGGATAGGTTATGCTGGTTAAAATCCTAAAAATAAATTCTAAGGTAACATCATTCTGCGATAATACCAATTTATGAATTGTTAATTACGAAATAGCGAGTCCAAGGCTTAAAAAAAAAAAAAAATTAGGGGTAGCATTTTAAGTGAAATTATGCATCCTCTCTCTTTCCCTCTACTTAGTACTCGCATAGAAATTAAAAACCATACCATTTGCCAAGTCCAGAAGGAAATCTGCCGGG
The DNA here is from genome assembly GCA_038049695.1 of Cinnamomum chago. Taxonomy (NCBI): domain Eukaryota; kingdom Viridiplantae; phylum Streptophyta; class Magnoliopsida; order Laurales; family Lauraceae; genus Cinnamomum; species Cinnamomum chago. Next base: position 12,146,479 of record CP142455.1, on the reverse strand, counting down.
TTCATAGGAACAGAAGGAGCATACCCGACACTCTCAAAGTATCCCATTGCATCGGATCCTCGTCCAAAATACAGAGGATTTCCATCACACAAAAGAAGAACCTTATGGAACATGTAGAAGATGTTACTCGAGGGTTGGTGTATTGTCATCACCACAGTCTTCCCTCTTTGAACCAGCTCCAACAGCAGAGATACGATTTGCTGTGCCGTGGTCGAGTCCAAACCCGAAGTTGGCTCATCCAAAAAGAGCATACTAGGGTTTATGAGCATCTCCTGACCTATGCTGACCCTCTTCCTCTCTCCCCCAGAAACTCCCCTCACAAACTGTCCACCTATGATGATGTCCTTGCACTTGGTGAGCCCTAATTGGGCTATCACTGCTTTCGCTTGGTTCTCTTTCTCCTCTCTTGTGAGGCTGTTGGGAAGTCTAAGCAATGCAGTGTACACCAATGTCTCAGTCACTGTGAGGTGGGGAAAGAGCACATCATCTTGGGTCACAAAACCCGTATTCCGCTTAATCACGTTGGAGAAGGGTCTGCCATTGTAGGTGATGGTCCCTGAGAGCTTTCCGCCCAACCGGCCTCCAAGGGCGGTGAGCAGCGTCGTCTTGCCGCTGCCAGATGGGCCTAGCATGGCCAGCATCTCGCCTGGCAACACTGCACCAGTAATCCTTTTAAGGATCGTCTTCCTCTCGATTTCCACCGTTTGACATCGACTAAAACAGTTGTTGTTGTTGTTAATCTTGATCTCGTAGACCACATCTTCAAACTGCATCAAATTCAAGTGATATGAAAATGAATGGATATAGAAAGAGCGTGTAATTGATTGATTGCATGCATTAATTAGTGTAATATTGTTATAAGATTATTTTGAAGTTTTCTATGATCTACTGCCTACTGGGTTATAAGATCTCATCATACATTTTATTTGAGACTTTGAATTTTTCACCCAAATAAGAGTTGTGGTTTATGGTTTTGACATTAAAACTGTTGAGGTCAACGCCCACCCTCACTCATGATTGCTCATAGTTATGGTCGAGTCCTCGTCCTCACCATAAAACTATTTTGTCCCATTTCTTATCATTAATTAGTTTTTTTATAAATGGTAGTTCAATAGTGGTCTAAGATCCTACAAGTGGTATCAAAGCCTGGTAGGCCGAATGTTCAAGTGACACACGTTTTGTGAGATAGAAATTTTTATCAAAAAGATTTTTAATGATTGTTTTGAAAGTAATATGCAAATCTTTTAAAAAAGGGAGATCTTACTATTTATATTCAGTGGCAGAGAAACTTTTATTAAAAAGATTTTTAATGTTTGTTTTGAAAGTAATATGCAAATCTTTTTAAAAAGGGAGATCTTACCCAAGGTTTTCCAATAAAGAGGGCAAGTAATGGTTGAAATCATTTGAGTGTACCTTGCTCAAAGGACAATGCATGGTTGAAATGGATCTCCTATTTGGTCCAACAGGGCAAGGGGTGCCACATGGGGAGAGTGTCATATCCCATCACCTTAAAAAAAAAAATTTCCTTTCTCCTAAAAAATTTCCTTTCCCCTGTGGCACCCCTTGGTTGGACCAAATAGGGTTTCCCTGTTTGGTCCAAACAGGGGATCCGGATCGTTTGATAAAATCACGAGGACTCTCAGTGGAGTCCACTCATAAAAAATCTAAACCACTCAAAAATTTTCATCGTATAATGACATGAAAATCTTCAAGTTCCCATTACAAAGGGACAATGAGCCTAATAAATTTCTTGTGAGATCAGCTCAACAATATGCAGTCTGAGAAAAGAAAAAATGAGTGACATTCAACTTTGACTTGATTACAAAACACCCAATTAACTTTTGTATGTCCTTTCATATATCATATACATCAATCAATGGGACCCGTATTTAAAATTTAATCCACTAATTAAAAAATTGGGGGCAGCTATTTTTCATCATATTAAAATAACCCAACTCCAATCACACTTAATTGAACTGTCATATAATCTTGGGCAAAGCAGATGTATTTTTAACATTAAAGAATCACTATTCTTTTTTGCTCTAGGAAGCATAATAGAAATTCGGTAGACAATAGTAGTTTTGGATGACTCAAATTTCAAACATAGGTCCTGTCAATTGATGGACTAGGTTTTTTAATGACATTTCTAGTTGCAAATATATAAGAGAAATGCTTGAATGGGTTCTCCTCTGCTTATAACTGAGAAAAGCCATTATGATAGGGGTCAATAACTAATGAATGACTTAATTAAAGATGATGGCCATGAATGTAGTTATTGTGCAGGGGCCACAATGACAATCAGTGTCATCCAAATAGAGTCATTTATAGCATATGATTAGAGTGGAAAATGGGTTGGACAGGTCTAATGGGCTGGGTTTAAATGGCGTTTGTGGATTGGGGCTCATGTTGCCAACCCCCAATTTCACAAGTTGTGGCTACAAAAGATTCCATGATCGGCCACACCACGTCAACGATTTTGATATCAACACCATCATCATTTACTGTAGAAAATAGGAGAAACTTAGTGATTAATTTTGCAAAAGAATAATAAAAGGTCATGATGAATGAAAAACAAAACAAAATGCTCTTTTAAAAAGGAGTGCAAGTGAATGAAAAACAAAAGAATTCATGCATGGCTTGTTCCTATGCCAAGAATAGGAAAGATACAAAAGAGCACTTTTCAGAAAGGGACTCTTGTTTTTACTTTTGATGAAATCAATGTTTGTCTTTTTTTTTTTCAATTCCATCCTTTAAAAGCACAACAAATATTTTAAAAATACAATGGAAAGGAAGATGCTGAATGAAACAATAAAAATAGGGGATTTGACATTTCAATGCCCCTAAAATACTTAATTTTTAATTTCATAACTAAAATTCTGTAAATGTTATCAGAGTCGTTTGTCCCATAATACCAAAGGTTTTTAAACTCCCATGGTATCATGGGATCGAGGGCAAAAAAAGTTATAAAAAAAAAAAAAAGTGTACCAGATTTGACATTTACAGAATTTTATTCATAAAATTAAAAATTGAGTGTTTTAGGGGCATTGAAATGTCAAATCCCCATAAGAATATTAACAAAAAAGAAAGACCATTGGATGCATGCCCTTAAATAGAAAAACAAATACATACTCGGGGAGAGAGAAAGAGAGAGAATATGAGAATATAGGTTTTTTCTTTGTTGAGGAAACTGGGAGGGAGGGAGAGAGATCAAAAGGAAGATGGGTTTTTTTACTTTTTTTTTTTTTTTTTTCCTCTAGAAAACACAGGAAGAATGAGAAAGAGAGAGAATATAATAAGAAAAAGGAATGAAAGAGAAAATACTGCCTTCAAAGATCGGATTAGCTTTTTTTCTCCCCGAGCTACAAAGAGAACGAAAGAAAACGAAAAATGAAAACCAATCTATCCATATATGTAGAAGAGGAAGAAAAGACCTTAAGAGTAATAGGACGGTTGGCTCTTCCGAGAACACGAGTTTCTTCACCATCTGCTGCGTTGTGCTGCACTGCCTCCAACTGCACCTCTGCCCTCATTCTCTCTCTCTCTCTCTCTCTCTCTCTCTCTCTCTCTCTCTCTCTCTCTCTCTCTCTCTCTCTCTCTCTCTCTCTCTCACACACACTTGCTACTTCCTTTGCTTTCAACAAAGCCTAGATGCACCTTTGGTATTCTTCTTTCAGGAAGATTTAAGTGAGCGAGAGAGAGAGACAAGATGGAGAGATCTAAGGGAAGATATATAGGAAGAGAAAGAGAAATGGCGGTGGTAATGCTGGCACATGCATTGTGCTCACGCGCAAGATATGTGAGATCCTTCAACGGGTATCATGGATTTCTCTTTTGTACAAGATTAAACTACCTAGACGTTTCTAGAAGACAACAAATTAAAAGACTATTTGTTATCCTGATCTCTACTCAAATCAAGGATCCAGTAGTGAAACTCTACAATCTATTGAAATGTTGAACCTCTCAAGCTTTAATCTAATTTTATATATTAATTATTACTAAATATATAAGTAGTTTGAGCAGGTTGAATATTAAATTGTTTTCATATATTTGTCACGTGTTGTTGAAGTGTTGTGTATGGAACTGTTTTTAATTAATTATGTTATAAATGACCAGTAGTTTTAATCAAACTTTTTCTTTCATTAAATCTTTCAAATAAAATTCCTTGCACTTCACCTGCAGACACCCGATTTGTTCAGAGAATTTAAAATTAAGTCATTTTACCATAAAGCAAAATGACTTTAGCCATATTTGAAAAAAGATTCTAAAACGCCTATTTAAAAAAAAATTATTTAGAAAATCTTATATACAAAATTAAGTGGGGGCAAATCCAAGTGACAAAATCATGGTGGGTCCCATCACATTTAATGGTAGAAATATTGTGGGCCGTCTAATGATCCAAACATGGTGGTATTCAACAAAACATCGGCGGCGCTACATGGATCCCGGTGGGGTCAATTGATCTCACTAAGATCTAAAATATATTAAGGGAAAAAAAATTTCCTTCATAAATTGACACTACTAGAAAACCGAGTATTGGCTCATCAAAAACGCGGGCGGCCGCCTGTGGCGGTCGCTAAAAGTCCCCTCATATCCCAGCGCTTTCCTTCCTTCCTTCCTTCCCACTTCTTTTTTCCTTTCTCCCGCCCTGCTCCCGCGCTCAATCCAGCGATTTTTTCCACTCTCTCTCTCTCTCTCTCTCTCTCTCTCTCTCTCTCTCTCGCTCTGCACTGTGCCCTCGCTCCCGCGAGCCGGAGCAGTTGCTGACGAGGTGCTGGAACAGCTCCCCTTCTCCGAAATCCTCTCCATTGAGAAGATCTCTCGGCGGAAAGGTCGGATCTTTCTCCATGTGTGGATTCGTTTTCCGGTTGATTTGGGTGTTGTTTTGGGTTTCTGTGGTTGATTTCGGTTTCTGGTTCTTCGTTTGAGTTGAGCTGATGCGAGTGTAATGGAGATTTCTCGGCCTCATTTGAGGTCTTCTTGTTATTATTTATGGTTTCTGTTATTGATTTGGTTTTGAAGTGTTTGGAGTGAAATTTTTGAGATTTCTGATTTCACATTTTGAGGTTTCATCTGGAGTTTTATTCTAAAACCCTAACCTCTCCAGTACGTGAAACCCATCCGTCCTCACAAGCGTTTTTCTTCACTTCCCCTTTCATTTCTCCACTCCAGGTTTGCTACGAAACCCTAAAATCTCTCTCTCTCTCCCCATTTCTTCTTCGTTTATCTTCTCATGATTTTGATTTTGATTTTTGATTTTGACTTTTCTTTTAGAGATTGTAGATTTTTTCATCTTGTGTGGAGTGGTGAGTGGAGTCATCGCCGATGGGGGTTGAGTCAAGAACGAACCGCACTTGTGGAATCCCTTGCTAAGTGGTAAAAACTAAAGAGAATGGGATTTGGGATTCTCGTTTTTTAACACAGAGCAATGGTGGTGGTTCGGGTATTGACTCGTTGACCCACCAGTACGACTGCCATCGATTTCTATCTGTTTTTCCTGTCTTTGATGTTTGTTGTGTGGTTTGGTTTTTTTTCGCTAAAAGGTAAATTGGAATTAAGCGAAAGAAGCAGGGCAAAGCCCCAAGGACAAGAGGAAAAAGAATACAACCAAATAAAAACAACCAGAAAGACCAACCCAACAACAGGAAGGAAAAAAAACAAAAACAGATCTCCAATGCTAGAGAAGCTAAAGCTAACCCGACAATGGGAGGGAAGCACCACTGCACCACAGAACACCAAGGCAGCACGAGACAGAATCAAAGCAGCTGCTAAGAGAGGACAGCACCAAAGACAGCCAGCAGCAAACCAGAGATGAACTCCCCTGCAACCCAGCTGAGAAGCAGAGAGAGCCCGACCACCAGAACTAAACCCAACTGACTTTAGCCCAAAAGAGCCCAAGCCAAACCACTAAGAGCCTGCCACCACTGCCAGCACCCGAACTAGGGAAGGAGAAATCCAGCACCAGCCAAAAAGGCCACCAGCAAAACCAGAGGCGGAGCAGAATTCAGATCAGACCCAAACCTCTAAGAACAGGATGGGAAGGGGAATTGGCAGAACCTGGGACAGAGCAAGAGAGACCACTCATTCGATCCATACTGAGGAGCTTTGCTCTGGCCAAAGAGGGCTTCAGGTTGCTGTGCTTAGCATCATTTCTGAGAGACCAGAGGGAAGAGATAGCTTGGAAGAAGATAACAGCTGCTTCTTTCCTTCCTTGAGCATCTTCACCTTGGGCGAGGGAGGACCAGATTGAAGGCACTGACATAGGGAGGGAAGGGAAGTGACCACCAAGACTGAGGATCCAAGACCACAGCTGACGAGCCAGCGGGCAGAAGAAGAGGTGGATGTCGTCTTCTTCATGGCTAAGGCAGAGACAACATCTGGAAGCCATTGCCCAACCTCTTTGCTTTGCCCTACAATCAGTGGGAGTTCTCCTAAGGAGGAGGCGCCAGCTGAAGCAAGCCAGCCTGGGGTTCATCATCTTGTTCCAGACCAGACCAGACCAAGGCACCTCAGCATGACTGGGCCTAATCAGATTCCAGAGATCTTTGAGAGAAAGACTCCCAGCAGGCCCACCTTTCCAAAGAAGAGAATCCGATACCTCAGAGCCACTTAAAGGGATGTGACTGGTCGATAGAAGAAGAAAGTCGGAGACCTCTGAAGGAAGATGAGAAGGAACTCTCCAGGAGTTGTCTTGCAAGATATCTGCCAGAAGATCCGAATCTGAGAAGTGAAGATGGGGAAATACAGAAGCTACTGATCCCTTACCCAACCAATTGTCAAACCATAAGCTGATGGATTGCCCATTACCAACTTTCCACGAGCTGCCACTCTGAAGATGATTAGCCAGGGACCTAATCTTCTTCCAAATGCAGGAGCCTCCTCTAGTGGTTCTAGAGGACCAAATAGAGGAGCTTTTCAGGTATTTAGCTCTGAACCAAGAAGCCCACAGGGAGAAAGAGGTAACAGCAGACCAGCCAAGCTTCAACAAACAGGCATCAAAAAGTCCTTGACTCTGCGCAGACCAAGGCCTCCTTCAGCTTTCGGTAAGCAGACCTGACCCCAATTCACCTGGCTACTAGATTTCTCTGGACTAGCTGACCAGAGAAAGTTACGCATCAGGCGCTCCACCTGAAGACAGGATTTGCTGGGGATAGGAACAGCAAGAGAGATGTGAAGAGGGATAGCTGAAAGCACATGCTTGACCAGAATTAGTCTGCCGGCAAAGGAAAGGCATTTCGATTTCCAGCCAGCCAACCTCGATCTGATGGAGTCCAGGATCTTGTTGAAATGGGAGTGCCTGGAAGTTCCAAAGAATATGGGAACTCCCAGATAGGTAGAGGGAAGAGAAGCCCTTGGGATGCAGAGAAAATCAGAAGCCAGATGGGCTCTCCTGGAAGGGCACTTACCAACGATCAGCTGACTCTTCTGGAGGTTGAAATGCTGACCAGAAGATGCTTGGTAGGAGGCAAAGAGCTCTTTAACACTCCTCAGACTACGCTTATAGGCTTTGATGAAGATCAGGATATCATCCGCGTAGAGAAGATGGCAGGGAGAGGAGGGAACCGAGGAAATTGGCTTGATAGCACCTGCTTTTTGAAGAGCTACAAGCTGTAAGCTAAGGATCTCCTCAGCTAAAATAAACAGGTAGGGGGATAGCGGATCTCCCTGGCAAAGGCCACAGGAAGAGCTGAAAAAACCACAAGGACTGCCTCAGGACAGATCCTTTGGTGGAGCTGATCAGATCTTTTATCAACTTTATCCAAGCTGGAGAGAAATTGAAGAACTGCAGGGCCCTGAGAAGGAAGCTCCACTGCAGCTTGTCAAAGGCTTTGGAGATGTCCATCTTCAGGCAAACCGAACCTCCTCTAGATTTAGAATTGAGCTTTTGGATTAGCTCATGGGCTAGGGCCACATGATGATGAATGGACCTCCCTTTCACAAAGGCTCCTTGGTGATTGGAGATGAGAAGGGGAAGAATAGAAGAAAGTCTGGAAGCCAGGATCTTGGAGATAATTTTGTAGACAAAATTTAGAAGACTAATAGGGCGGAAATCTGAGAAGGTCTCTGGGGAAAGTTTCTTTGGAATAAGGGAAAGGAAAAAGGCATTTGACTCTCTCAAAATGTGACCAGAGGAGAAGAAATGAGTGACTGCCCCAACAACCTCACTTCCAACAATCTGCCAACAGTTGGTGAAGAAAGCCCCTGAAAAACCATCCGGGCCAGGGGAGCTACTCCTTTTGAGCTTGAAAACTGCCTCTTTTATTTTAGAAGGAGAGGGAATAGCAATTAGAAATTTATTTTGCTCTTCCGAAACAGAGGGACCTTCCATATCAAAGAGAGCTTCGTTCGGAGACACCGAAGTAGCTTGGAAGAGATTGGAGAAGAAAGAGGAGGCTTGAGCTCTAATTTGCCCTTCTTCCTCTAGTAAAATGCCATCCACAGAGATCCTATCAATGCTTTTGCGGATGCCTTTGGATTTCGCTGAGAGGTGGAAGAACTTGGTATTCATGTCACCATCCTGCAGCCAATTAAAGCTGTTCTATGTTTTTTTTTAGCTTCTTACAATCTCTGTAGAGCTTACTGCTTCGGCTGTTCTCTCTCTCCTCTTACGAGTTAATGTGTTTATTCCATCCACATTTTTTTCCCTGTATCTAAGTAACATTTCTGCTTGAGGTAGTATTTGGGTTTCCCTGTTGATGATGGTTTGTCATTTTTCATAGTCAGGAAATTTATGTGGGTTCGTCATTTTTGAAACGGGCTGGAAAAGAAAGTCGTCAGGGATTTTTTTTTTTTTTTTTTTTTTGGGAAAGAACTGTATGTGATGCTAACAAATTTCTAAGAAAAGAACAACTCTGAAATATCCATGAGGAGAAAAGATGGTGGTGGAAGATGTCAGTGGTTAGTTTTAAAGCTTTTGGGTTTTGATAGGGTTGATGATGAAAAATGGTAGAAAATATAAATTAATTTTTATCTAAAAATACAAATTAATATTGATCTATGTGGAGAAAATTTCCCCTTTTTAACTATCCTTTGGAGGGCTCCAAAAAGGTTGAGTGTTGTGAGATTTGAGAACCTGTAGTTGCTAACTCCATCTTTTACCTACCTATATGAGAAGAGTTTTTGACCCTCAAATGCATAGTTCAGTGAGGGGCCTAATTGTGTACATGTGGGGCCCATATGTATGAAGGAATTTCCAAAAATCTCCCGCAAGCAAATGTTGGACCATTTATTATCAGCCCTTTTTGAACTTATTTGTGTCATTGTGTATTACTTAACCATCAATTTCTAGAAAAAAAAAAAATGAATGACGGATTAGGATATTCAAGTCTGGGAGATTCTTGGTGCAGTTCCCTTCCATAATAGGAACCATAGATCAATGATCTAAAGTAGAAAATTGTCACCCCACATGTACAGAAAGCTTCTCCTCAACTAACTAAACATTCTTTGGGCACTGAACCTTTAAATTCCTTTCATACATCATGTCCTTGAACTGGATGAGGAAACATCAATTTTCCAGCTGTATGCATATAAAGAATCCATATTTCCTTTTAGAAATTCCCCTCCTTGGTTTTGGTTTCATGTCTCACTCTTTGATTTGAAGGGCCTGTACGGCTGTACCCTTTCATGTTTGCAGTTGTATGGTGCTAGTGGCTCTGCTAATAAAAGAAACTTGGGTTTCTTTTTGTGCTTGTATTTTAAACGACATTTGCTGATGGTGACAGGCAATGTGCTTTCAGATATGCATAATGGTACCAGTGTTATGAAGGCCCCATTCGTCCAACAACATGAATATGTCAACATTCAATGTCATCACCTACCACTTGAAAAATCGTTATTTCCTTTGCTAACTAATCTACGGAACCCTTGAGAGGCATTAGTGCCAGCGTTATCTATGGTGTTATATGTGTGTTTGCTCTTGTAATGGATATAATGTTCTAACTTGAAAAAATGCATTTTACTAGAAGATCATTTATTATTAGTTTGGCCATGTTTTTGTTTTTCAATCCAACTGTGGATTGCAAATGAAAATCAGATCTTGGATCCACTTGGGTATAACTTGATGGTATAGTACTCCCTTTCTTCTTTGGAAAATTGATGGAGAGGTTCTATCCGGCGGTTCGAACAAATATTGGATTCTGCTGTGTCAAGTTCAATCCTCAGCAGTGGGTTGAAGCCTCAAGTGAACAGTTTATAGATCTTTAGAAGGTGGCTTCACATGCACTGATTTAGTTTGAGTTAGAAGTACTTATTGATAGATTTAATTTGAGTCATAAGTACTTATCAATATAACCAAATGACTATATTAATGATTGAAAAATTAGTCAGTTGTAATTGGTATTTATTTATATAAAAAAAGGTGTTTTCTTTCCTATCATCTATTGGTCTTAAACTCCACATTTCTTGTATGATACTTCTCTTAGGCCCAGGCAATTAGGTTTAAGATTGCTCTAAATGGTTGATGATTTTTGTTGTTTTTGTGAATCCATGTTTGAAAATTGCGTTGTAGATTTAAAGATTAGTTTGTTTATAACTTGTCCCAATCCTATGTTTTGTTATGATTAATTCCAAGTTGACATTTGTATTGTCATTTATATTAGAGTTCGTTTAGTTTAGAGAGGCTACAGAATGTAGATGGTGGAGCTTTATCAGCTGTTGGAAGACGGACATTTAATGTCCTCCACATGTAAAATGAGAGATTTGAGAGGAGCTTAATGGGCCACAACCTTTCCCAGGGAAGGTAATTAAGGACCCATCCATGGCTTCTCAAGAACTCTTTTAAATTTAGATTTTATAGCACAAGACTCAGTCGGATACTCCCCCAGCACTTGATATCCAAATCCTAAATTGGAATGACTGTGATTTTGCTGACAATGTCAGTCTCCCAAATTCTACCTAATAAGGCTCTCTTCCAACTCCTAAATTTTGGAGTCTCTGAGATCATGCATGATGCAACCAATGAATTTATCTATGTTTCTTGGTTCAAGGCATGGGCTATACTTTCAACATGCCTATAGTAATATATATCTTTGTGCCCTATAATGGTGCCTATCTATATTCTATTTCAAAGGTTCCTACATATTGTGTTGGGTGTCTCAAAGACAATATCTATTAGCCTGTTTTCTTTGAAAAGAGAAAAAATATAAAACTTATTCCTACATTTTTATTGGCAAAGGAGAAAAGGGTTATGTGTGGATGGAGAAAGCATCAAGATGAGACAATCTAGGTTGATGATATGAATGTTCATCTGCCATATTCCAATGAATTTGATATGTCAATACAGGCAAACGACTTGGACTACCAGATTCTGCCCTGATCTCAAGTTCTTAGCTTGAAAAAAGTGCAGAATCCATTTGTTTTCTCATTCTTTTCCTCCTTTCTTTCTTGTCTATAAAGGGACCAATTATTGCCACTACTATAAGAAACACAAGACTGTTTCTATGGATCTTTCCTTAGTACATTTATTTGCTCAACTCATGGCCTTTTAATGTATTGTGTTTCCATGTGGTAGATAGAAACAAGCAATGCACCAAATAGAGAGGAGATGGTCAAGATGGCCCATGTCTATGAACTGGTTCTCCTTGGCCTCACTGGGCCCACCACATCTTGTCTGGGTTTGGGTTATATATGCTTCAAGGGAGATGGGATGAAACTTTACCAGCCAGGACTACCTAGTATTTTTACCCCTAGATAAAACAGGCTGGCCTAGGCATATTTATTCTTGGCAATCAAAGTAATGGCACCAACCCAAAACTATGAGTGTTCCTTACCCTAGTCCTCAACCTAAGTCCAGTTCAACCTGATAATTCAGGGTTTGGGTTAACCCTTTCTATACCCGAATTCGGTTGGGTTGACATTGGCTTAATTTAGCCTAGTCAGATCAATGTCACCCATGGTTACCAACCAGTCTAACTGCGACTTAACTTTGATTAAATTAACCCTTTTAAATACATCATCATATAATTAGAGATAAGAGCATCCTCAATGATGCGCTGTGCATTGAACCTCCTTCCAATCACCTTTAGCTATATGATCTAAGCCCTTACATCAACAGACTTGCATTCTCCACACTTCCCCAATATAAATGTATCTACAAGTTGACCATCCATTATAAAAAGTGCAATAGACAAGTAAAAAAATGCATATGAACAAAGAAAAAAGAAAGAAATGAAAACTTGGGAATTTGAATATTTGAACAAATATGTCAAGACGAAAGAGGAGAGATCGTCCGCTGACGATGGACGAGCTGCTGCGCCAGGCCAGCATGCTGTCTGGGGAGCCTAGACCGGCACCGGATGCCGCCCAGTCTAGTTCGATGGCCCCACCGAGTAGGCCATCGACATCTCATCCGAGTCCATCCACTCCAGTGGATGCTTCGGCGTCGTCCACTGCTTCAGCTCCACCATCTCGGCTTGCATCGGCAGATACACAGACTGGTATAAGTTTATTTAATTAAAACATTTTAATTCTAGCAAATTATTTTATTTCAATTTAATTAGATTATCTCGAATTTAAACAGGTGCTACGATCACGGGCCCATCTTCCAGTAGGGGGAGAGGCCCTGCTAGAGGGATCCGGACATGGAATTCCGGCCATCCCATTGACGTAGAGTTTGATGAGACATATCATCCGGTGGGCCCTCATGCTCGCCAGCTTATCAGCCAATTAGGACATATGGTCCGGGATCCATATGCATTTCCTTTTACCACACTTGATTGGGAGGCATTCCCGGTGGCGACGCTAGATTGTACCTGGCAGCAGGTGAAGGTAATAATTTAACATTTCTCCTCAAGATGTGTCACTTTAAACCATAACTTAATGAAAAATAATTTGTCAATGAAAAACTATTTGTCCTTTTCAGGACAATTTGAGGGCATGTCCTGAGCTCTTCCGGCCAGTTTGCATGTCGAAGTGCCGGAAGATGTGGAAGGATCATAAAAATAAAATAAAGACGCAGCACTGGAAGCCTCATCAGGATGCGCCTGACATACTTCAGCGAGTTCCGACTGGCGTTCTCCCTGATCAGTGGACTCAGCTCGTCCGGTACTGGACGAGCGAGGAGGCTCAGGTGAGAAACTTGTACTTTTTTTATTTTAATTTTATTATTTTACTAATAACTAACGTAACTAACAAAAATTCCGACTGATAAATATTGAAAACAGAGAGTGTCTGCAACGAATGCGCGGAACCGCGCATTGCAGGGTCCTGCACATAGGTTGGGGACTCGACACATCACCCAGGTCCGCCACGAGGTAAAAAGTTAGATCGTACAGTTAATTTATGTTTTTGTCATTCTGTATGATAGTATACTAGTAATACATTTCTCCACCAAATAGTTGCGTTCCGAGGGTGTTCCGGTTGATAGGATGTCCGTCTGAATGCGTTCTCGAGATCTACGTAAGTTTTTCTATTGAGCTGTTTAAATTATGTTTCTATTAGTATGTCTTGTTATGCATGATAATATACTAAACGAATGAACTACGCAGGCCCAGTATCAGTCACGCCTGGAGGAGTTACCCGAGGAGGAGCGCAGTTTGCCATCGCGGAGGGATGAGATATTCCACTCCGTCGTTGGCCGGGATGGGCATGGATATACGCTGACGTATGGGACGGGCATTCCACGCTCGCACATCACGCGATCGGAGTCATCCGGTGCTAGCTCCTCCCAGGGCATACACTTCCGTACGGACGAGGAGGTGCAAGAGTTGCTACAGTCTATGAAGGCATCGATCAGAGAGGAGGTCAGGGCAGAGATGAGGGCCGAGTGGAGAGCGGAAATGGCAGAGCTTGAGAGTCGGCTATCACAGAGTCGCACCCCGCTTGCTTCAAACCCACCACCCACTACTCAGGTTAGTAAGAAAAAAAATTTGTACATATAAATTGTCAATTATGTCATTGATGCATCAATACTTATGTCTTTTTTATTGTTTTTAACTGTATAATAAATAATTACAGGCACCAGACGCTGGCAGCGGCCACAGGGCTAGACATGACTTCGGTGGAGAGGGCAGTCATGATTTAGCAGGCTCGACTGATCCTAACCAAGTAAAAAAAAAAAATTTAATTCAAGATTTCAACATTTAAGTTAAAACCTTAACATAAAACTTAGAAAACGAGCGAGCAGGCGCCCAAAACGAGCAAATGGGCTCCGTTGCCATTGAAACTTGACGGGCACGGGCCCCTAGTCATTCATGACTTGCAGGAACTGACGGAACGAGAATCCGACTCTCAGATTGATCGTACAGTTGAAAAGTAAGTTTAACTTTGAACGCTAACTTAAAACTTAGAAAATGAGCCTCCGGGCGCCCAAAATGAGCAAACGGGCTCCGTTGCCCGTGAAACTTGACGGGCACGGGTCCAAAGTCATTCCTGACTTGCAGAAACTGACTGAACGAGAATCCGACTCCCGGATTGCTCGTAAAGTTGAAATATAGGTTTAAGTTGAAACCTTAATATAAAACTTAGAAATCGAGCCTCCAGACGCCCAAAACGAGGATCCGACCTCCGTTACCCATGAAACTTGACAGGCACGAGCCTCTAATCATTCCTGACTTGCAGAAACTGACGGAACGAGAATCCGACGCCCGGATTGCTCGTATGATTGAAACGTAGGTTTAAGTTAGAACGTTAACTTAAAACATAGAAAACGAGCCTCCGAGCGTCCAAAATGAGCTGTCAGAGTCCGTTGCCCGTGAAACTTGACGTGCACGGACCCCTTATCATTTCTGACTTGCAGGAACTGACGGAACGAGAATCCGACGCCCCGATTGCTCGTACGGTTGAAACGTAGGTTTAAGTTATAACGTTAACTTAAAACTCAGAAAACGAGCATCCGGGCGCCCAAAATGGGCAAACGGGCACCGTTGCCCATGAAACTTGACGGGCATAGGCCCCTAGTCATTCATGACTTGCAGGAACTGACGGAACGGGATTCGGAATCCCGGATTGCTCGTAATGTTGAAAAGTAAGTTTAAGTTAGAACGTTAACTTAAAACTTAGAAATTGAGCCTCCGGGCGCCCAAAACGAGGAAACGGGATTCGTTGACCGTGAAACTTGACGGGCATGGGCCCCTAGTCATTAATGACTTGCAGGAACTGACGGAACGAGATTCGGAATCCCGGATTGCTCGTAATGTTGAAAAGTATGTTTAAGTTAGAACGTTAAGTTAAAACTTAGAAATCGAGCTTCCGGACGCCCAAAATGAGGAAACGGGCTCCGTTGCCCATGAAACTTGACGGGCATGGGCCCCTAGTCATTCAGGACTTGTAGGAACTGACGAAATGAGATTCCGAATTTCGGATTGCTCGTACAGTTAAAACGTAGGTTTAAGTTAGAACGATAACTTAAAACTTAGAAATCGAGCATTCGGGCGCCCAAAATGAGTAAAAGGGCTCCGTTGCCCATAAACTTGACGGGAGTTGGCCCCTAGTCATTCATGACTTGCAGGAACTGACGGAACGGGATTCCGACTCCCGAATTGCTCGTAATGTTGAAAAGTAGGTTTAAGTTAGAACGTTAACTTAAAACTTAGAAATTGAGCCTCCGAGCGCCCAAAACGAGGAAACGGACTCCGTTGCCCGTGAAACATGACGGGCATGGGCCCCTAGTCATTCATGACTTGCAGGAACTGACGGAACGAGATTCCGAATCCCGGATTGCTTGTAATGTTGAAAAGTAGGTTTAAGTTAGAACGTTAACTTAAAACTTAGAAATTGAGCCTCCGGGCGCCCAAAATGAGCAAACGGGCTCCGTTGCCCGTGAAACTTGACGGGCATGGGCCCCTAGTCATTCATGACTTGCAGGAACAGACGGAATGAGATTTCGAATCCCGGATTGCTCGTACAGTTAAAACGTAGGTTTAAATTTTAATTTTAATTCTTAATTTCTTTTTATTTAGTATAAATTGCCAATTTTTATAGTTAACTATTAATATTTATTTTTCGTTTTCTGTTCAGGTTTGAGAGCATCGGATCTTCCACGGCACCCTTCACGGACATTTTTTTCTGTATTTGTAATGTTTTAAATGTAATTAATATAAAACTTTTTTAATTAATATAAGATTTTCTTGTGTTGTAAATTTAATTGATGGTTGTAGTTGTATATAATATATTTAGGTTGTCTACAATACATTCAGGTACAGGTACAGGAAAAAAATTGAGAAAATACAGGTGAAATATGCAAAAAATAAAAAAATTAGCATTAGCGACCGCCACTAGCGGTCACTAAAAGGAAAAAAATTTACCTTTAGCGACCGCCAGTGGCAGTCGCTAAAAGTAAATTTAAAACCTTTAGTGACCGCCAGAGGCGGTCGCTAATACTGTAAAATTTAAAAATATATATAAAAAATGGGTATTAGCGGCCGCTATACCCAGAATTTGTTTAAAAAACTTTTAGCGACCGCCACGTTCGGGTCGCAAAAACATTAGCGACCGCCACTAATACTATTAGCGACGAGGTATTCGCGGCGGCCTGTTGGCGGTCGCTAAAGAGCATTAGCGACCGCCAGTCTACTTTTAGCGACGGCTTCTGGCGGCCGCTAAAAGTGCATTTTCTAATAGTGTGAACTTGTGGGATGCTTTTGACCATTTTCAATACCTAAGTTAATGGGTCATCTGTCTACCGAAACAAAAACAAAAAAAATTAATGGGCCCAACTTTTATTTTAAAAAAACTCTTTTTTAGACATTCTGTCAGTAACTCTTTATTTACCCTAATTTAACTTCTAAGTACAGTATTCTCCCCGCATTAGAAGGAGAAAAACACTAACATTCATATTCAAGCTTATATACTCCCAGCCCCAGCCGAGCAGCAGAGAAAAAAACAAGAAGAAAAGTACAATTGAGGTCCTGAATCTCCAAAAAGAAAAGGAAAAGGATAAAGAAATGGCCCCCTTTTTTTTTGTTTTAACAATGAGTTTTTAGAACTTTAAGGAATTGGTGACATTGTTAGAAATTTAGAAGAGACGAAGAAGAATCGTATACGCATTGGTTTATTTGCTACTAAAATTGGCGTTGATGTTACTAGTAGCGACTGCAACGGTAGAATGACCTTTTTCAGCAATGAAGTATGTAAAGAACAAGTTGCGTAACCAAATGAGAGATCAATTGGTGAATGACTATTTGGTCATTTATATTGAAAATGATGTGTTTGCTAATGTTGATAATGAAGCTATTATACAATGATTTCAACATATGAAAACCCATTGAGGGCAGCTGTAAGAGTTTATATATTTGGATTTTCTTTTTGGATTAAGAACTATTAGTAATAATATATTAAAAGTTATATTTATTTTTGTTTGAGAATTCAATGTTATCTTTGTCGGATTGTTGGAAATACATTATTTGAGGATTTTATATTATATTTGTCGAATTATCGAAAGTAGATGACCGATGTTGATAAAGAGGAAAACAAATTTATTTGATTTATGCAAGATAAGTTTTTTGTTGACCCAACTAACTAAAACTCCTAGAGCCGCCACTGCAGCAAAATGTTAAAGATTATTTCAAAACTAATGAGGCCTTCTCACAACTTATGGTCACTATCCATCTTTCTAAATGCGGTTATGCCCCAATATGTTTCGCAATGGATGGTGATAATGAGCTGCAGGTAGCTAAATTGCATTTTGAAAATTTTCTGACCTGTTTAAATAACCCACCTAGATTTCGATTTTGGATGTGTTAGCTCAAAATGGTACATGCATTTGGTTGGATAGGTTTTTTATTCAATGAAGACCTCTTATTTTTAAGTAAATTGGCACTTGACTACAAAAGGAACTTGAAGATGAACCCCGCTAGCCTAATTAGAGGGAAGATCAAAGCTTTGGGCAGTTCGGATTTTTGAAACACTCAGTTAGTGTATATGGCATCTTAAGATGATATGAAAATTCAGGAAAAGGAAACAAAACTTGAACTGTGTATATGTTCAAAGAAAAGTACAGTTATACTTTTTTTTAGTCTGACAAATCTTGTTTATGAGAAAAAAAAAAAGGTATGATGAATCTAACAGTGAGAATCACTTCAGACAGTGTGTTTTTGGGCCAGTGATACGAGCTGCGCCTTAATCAGGCTCTAAATGGGTTAAATCAGGTAGTCAGCTACTGCCATCTTAGGAGCATTTCTAGTTTGTAAATTCCAAAAAGAAAAAGCGTTATTTAGGGCCCGTTTGGCATCGTTCTCGTATTATTCCTAATTTTGTCCTCAAATTGGGTTATACTGAGATCGAACTTGTGCCGAGAATATACTCTGCAGAACTTGTTTATCAATATTATATGAAATTATTCTACCGAGAACATGTTGTACGGAACTTGTTTGTTGACATTACAAAAGTGTTGCTCCAAAAAACGGAAGCAAAAGAATCATAAGATTTATAATGTGGGACCCACGGACCCACCTTTTATCGTTTGTGGCACTCTATTATTATCGTATATGGGACCCATCAGTAAAATTATAATTTAGTGCCCACCTTTAAAAATTAGAACATGGGGCCCATATTCATATGATTTATAATATGGGCCCACTTTATAATGTGGGGCCATCATTTTGTGAATGTAAATGTAGAACCCACCTTTATAAAGTACAACATCCTATAGACCTTTAGAAATTAAAATATGAACCCACATTCATAAATTTACAATGTGGGTCCACTTTTTATAATCATAACCATATGACCCACATTTAGGAATTAAAAAGTGGAGCCACATTTTTTCTTAATTGTGGAGAAAGGACTGATGAGTCCTGAAAAGTACACATTTTCATATACATTTTGGATCATTTTAAGAGCTTATTGATATTAAAGAGCTTTATTTAGTAACAAATCATGTTTTTATGTATTTAAGGTTCATTGTAGTGCATTCACGCATAATTTGCTCAAAAATCGCACTTTTTGCATAAATTCATAAAACCTGCCATTTTTGGAGATTTATTTTTGGAAAGTCAATTATTTTCGGTGCATCAAGTAGAGTCCCATATGCATTGTCCATTTAAATTCCTTACATAAAATTATTCTTGAATCCATTTGTTTTAATTTGTGTAGGGGAAATCAAGAATGGGACCCACATTGGTGAAATTTGAGAGAGATCAAGGGTAGGACATCTTTCATGGTGGACCCACATATCTTGATATTTTTGGAGAATTTGAAAAGTCAACAATGGAAAGCTAGATTTGTAATTTCAAAATCAAGAAAGGAAACTTCAAATTTGGTAAGATCTAATTCTTACTAAGTTTGAAAACTCAAAAATCAAGAAAGAAATTCAAGAAAGGAAAGTGTACTAAAAGAGTTGACTAATCAATCAAAGAAGCTTGAAAGCAAACCAAAAATGGAAGGAGGGTCAAGAAACAAGGAAAGAAATATCCTAAGATCCCTTTTGACGTCCACATGGGTCCCACACACCCCATTGCACAACTATCAATCCATATGTGCACAAATATTTTTGGATTTTTCAGAGGCAGCAGTATTAAATTGGGCATACCTATTAATCCAGCCATTGGATTGGTGCAATCCATACACCGTTGGAAAACTCTTTTCGAGTAGATATCTTTAGAACCCAAGATTGTGTGCTAAAACGAGGAAGATATGGCCTCTTGAAGTTGGTGCTATAATTTCTACTCGGGATTGCAATTTTTGCACATGGAAAGCACCAAAAATCTTTCACTCACCTTACTATTTCTTTGAAGACTTGTTGGCCAGGGAAGGGACTTGTCATACAAAGAAGATTGCATGCTACAAACTTGGAATAAAGAAGGAAAGAAAGATAACAAAAATGTTGGCCAGGGAAGGGACTTGTCATACAAAGAAGATTGCATGCTACAAACTTGGAATAAAGAAGGAAAGAAAGATAACAAAAATCTATAAATTGAAGGCATAAGCCTCCCTCTCCTCTCATGGGAAGATAGATCAAGTCTCTCTAGAATTACTACTACACTGCATCTTCTTCCTCTCTCTTTCTCTCCATTTGAGTCCTCAAGGAGATTTGGCCGGAAATCACACTACACCCTTGGGTTTTTCATCTAAAAGAGGCTTCTCATCCTAATATGTAATTGTCATTGTTTATTTTTTTATATCTTATGTAAGACTTTGTATATTAGTAAAATTGTTTCTTAATCTTTCAATTTTTCTTTCTTGTCCTTGGGTGATTGGTGCTTGTTTGATGTTTCTTTTCTTGTTGGTGTTTGGATTGACGACCCAAAGGCCCTAAGACCATGATTCAAATTATGACCCCGCTTAGAAAAGAATTTTGAAAGAGGAGAATACACTTCCACACATTTAAGTTTCTGTTAAAACCACACATTTACTTTTCTTGTTTTCACCACGCATTTAGTTTCTTGAACTTTTGTCTATTATCTTTATTTTTATGATCAATTCAATTTTATGTTTATTTTATGCATAGTTTATGGTTGGAACTAATTATCATTGCATGCATATCCATATTGGTGGAGTTTATATATGTTTAAGTTGCTGGAATCGGAGTTTTAAATTGAATAAGCAAGAAAAATCAGAGATTTGAGCCAATAATCTCAGCCAAATAATTTTTAGAAATTCGGATCCCAATATAAAGTGCACAATTCAGCACATTGATGCAGGAATTTCTGGACAGATTTTGAGTAAAAAGTTTGGGATTAGAAACCTGATCTAAACACATTATTTTTCGATGAAACTTGGGTTAAAGTTTGATCAGTGTACTTTCAAACCCCAGAATTTCAAGCAAAAATAACTTTGGAAAGATGGTGAGCCAGTGGCTCAAACATGGCTGGTCGGACCCACCTGTGTACAGAATTTCTACACAGTATTTTTTTTAGGTCATGTTCATACACTCATATCTCATTCGTTTTAAATTGTTTTTCACTTCCGTTTTTTGTTTATTTGATTCATGCATCATTGTAGTTCAAAATTCAGCCATTAAACTCAGTTTTATATTGCATTAGATTAGGAAAAGTCATGCATAAAAACAGCCCTGCATACTAGTTTTTAAGACTTAGAATTTTTAACATCTCATGGCATATATTGCATTACTAATTTTCTAACTTAGGTTTCTTTTCTTTCTATTTTAGTTTCTTAGTTTTATTTTTTGTACTTTTTATTCTTGATGTTCTAGCTTGTGTGTTCTTTTGTAGCAATTTTAGTTTTTTAGATTTAGGAAGTTTTCTTTTCATTGGATTGTAACTAATTTAATTTTTGGAAAGTATGAATGATGGTTGTAATTTTCTAGTTTGTTAGGCTAGAATTAGATTTTATTTAGGGCAGGTATAAGTTAAGAAGGAATCTTAATTTACATTGCTCCCTGTGGATCGACATGGTCTCACCAGTTTATTACTACATCGCGGCTCTACACTTGGACCTCACGATCAAGGACCTACCTTTAGAAATTACAATGTGGTGCCCACTTTTAAAAATTAGAACATGGGGGCATATTCATAGATTTATAGTGTGGGTCCACCTTTATAGGAATCATAACATGAGACCATCTTTTTTATCGATTGTGAACACATTTAAAAGTTAATTGCAACGTGGCACCCACCTTTAGAAATTAGAACATATGGTCATATTCATAGGACTCACAGTGTGTGCCTACATTCTAACGTAATCCCGATTTAATGCAATCGGACTGTCTAAGACCCAAATAACCAAAACCATTAATATCCCAACTCTTCACCATTATGCAGTAAAGAAAAACAGAAATTCAGAATTTTAATGGTGAAGGAACAATGCTGAAAAATCACCAAACTCACCTTTAAAGAGCCTTCTCAATCTTCTAGCATCCACATGATACAAGAGAGAGGAAAAACAAAGCAAAACTATGCTTTCTGAAACTTTTTTTTTTTTCAGGTACTGTAGCATGAACAGTATTTTTGGGTACTATAGGATGTACATCCCTTATATAATATTTAAGACCACAAAAAACCACTAGTAATCCTACTATAATTGGTTGCCAACAACAATTAGAAGTCCTATGAAGAGTTTCCTACTAAAACATGCTAGAGATTAAAAAAGAAACCAAATAAAACAGCAACTTTCCTTACCCAGATCGTCATGGATGCCTTGCAGCAGTTCTGATGTGGGGCCCAAATGGGCCATCCTCTGATGGAAGCGCCTGTACGTACTATTTCAAAGAGCCCTCATGGTCGACCCTGCTAGCGGTTTCCTTTTTTGGATTGGGTCCAGTTTGATCCACCAAACTGTGGCTTGAAAAAAACAATGCACATGAGACCTCTTTTATGTTTTGAGTTTTTCCATAAAATTGTAAAACAGTCCCTGTACTTCTCCACATTCCCAAAACAGTCCATATTGTATAATATTAAACTAAAATCTGAACTGCTTGGGTCCAAGTTTTCAATCAAAACTTATCGGGACCCTTGCGGGCCATCTTGAGATGCTCCCACTGTTGCAAATAGTATTCCACCATAACAAAAATTAGATCATCATCAATTTCTGCATCACATTCATAGAATTTAAAATGTGGCTCCACCTTTTATGATTGTGGCCATGTGACACACCTTTAAGAATTACAAAGTGGGGTCACCTCTTTTGTGATTGTGGACACGGGACCCACATTTAGAAATTATAACGTGATGCTCACCTTTAGAATGGGAATGTGGGGCCTTATAATGTGGTCCCGCCATTGTAGGAATTATGATATGGGCTCACCTTTTGTTATTGTGACCATGTGACCCGTCTTTAGGAATTAAAAAGTGCGGTCATATTCTTTAAGATTGTATACATGGGGCCTACCTTTGGGATAAGTGAGGATTTGGAGTCTTTAAATGGTCTTCCTTAAAAGAGAAGAGACGAGAGATAAATAGGAAACAACTTCCAGCAAGTTGTTTTCTAAAGATGAAGTTTTTTTTTTTTTTTTGTTCAACTCTCTTATGCCAATGGGTTAAGATTTTGAAATTGCTTCCCGTGAGAAAAAAAATTGGGAACAGTGATTTACTCTAACCAAACATATTTTGCATAGCCTCATCTTGTAGGAACATGGGAACATCCGAATGGCACCATACCAAATGCACCCTTAGATTGTATAGAAAATATGTTGGGTTTTCTTATGGAGAACTTGTAACAAAGGGATTTGAACATTTCACAAATTGGATTGAGCCTATCACTATCCCCAATGGGGATCATGTCCTGCTGAGAGGTACCTTTCAATGCTTGCCTATCATTTGAGGAAAGGACTCCATGTAGATTTGATTTAATTTGGACAAGAATCACATCAATCGAATCATCACAACTATTCATTTTAGAGCCTTAAGTTTTGTTGAGGAGTAGGCCCTAACATATGGGAAATATTGAAAAGTATTTATATTGCCTATATTAATGCCTCAAGGTGGTATTAGAGCAAACTAGTCGTGAGTTCGAATCCCACGAGAAACGTCTCTTTATATATATATATGTATATACATATGTATATGTAGGTGGTAATAGAGCAACCAGTCGCAAGTTCAAATCCTAAGAGGAACAACTATATATATATATATATTTATTGGGAAACGCTCCTATGAGAAAATCTCTCACCTTACTATGAGAGAAAAGGTGGGGGCCCTCACAGCCCCTACCTTATCTCTCATAGTAAGATGAAAGCATCTCTCATTGGAGCATCTCTCATATATATGCATATATATATATGTGTATATATATGTATGTGTATATGTATGTATGTGTATATGTATGTATATGTATATATGTACATACATATATAAATATTCTCATAGTAGTGTAGGGGTTACTCTCTTAAAAGCATTATATATATATATATATATATATATATATTCATCTAATCTTTCCACAATAAAGGCACTTATTCTATTGTCATTGTGTGGCCATTCATTAGTCACTTATTAATAACTCATTTTGTATCCATGTTATGTGCAGTAATACAAAGATAATTATCATTTCCTCTACATGATCATATATCTATAATTATAACTATTCTACTAGAAGTATTTGCAAAGTAACCTTCTCACTTGGCCAAAAACTAATAGTATCATTTCTAGCAGTATTTATAGAAATCTTTCTAAATTGTAGTTTAAGATTATTTTGGACATATTCTTCAAAAAACTCATTTAAAACAAAATGAAATGGTAATTTAGATAAGACAATCATTTTTACAAGATTTTGCCTATTACCGACAACATTATAAGAAAAAAGGCCCAAACTACTATCACCAGTAGTAGAAATTTAGGTTTGTGTTCCTGACCCCACTTCCCAAAAAATTTTGAGATTTTTTTTATTTTTTCTTTTTACATCTACATACCAGATTTTAACATTTTCGCTCAATCAGGACTCGTACGACTTGTCCTAATGACTTCATGGTCCAATCATGGACCAAGCCAAGTTGCCAACTAAATGGACAATGCCTCTACTATTAATTTACAACTAGCACAGTAACATGTGCTGAGCACGAGTATGCCCATACAATGCAAATCAAATATTCATACAATTGGAAAATAGTCATTGATTTGAATAGCAATCCAAATATAATGTACAATAGTAAGTTTCTATAAATTAAAAATAAAAAATAAAAAGAAACATATGACCGTGCCTATTTTCACAGTTGAAAATAGGTAGAGTAGAAAGAGAATATGAGATGTGAGGTAAAACAAAATGGGATGATCTACAGAAATGGAATAGGAGAGTGGGCAGAGTGGGCAGAAAGGGATTTTACCAAAATCAAAAGAGGAAAAGTGAAAAATAGACATGGGTAGTTATATAAGATAAATAGGTATTACATGGGATAAGATGTGGGTATTCATGAGAGATAATGGAGGATAGAAGAATAGCTTCCAGTCAAAATTGTAACTAACAGTCCAAATCACCTCAAAGACCCTTCAGTTTAATATAGTATAATAGCTGCCCATTTAATCCCTAAAGACACCTTTGTACGATATCGAGGATTCTCTAGTAGCATAGAATAGCCTCCAATTATTTATGCTTGCCATTTTTTCATTATTTTTTGTGAAAAAATCAAACTATTTTTTGTGAATTCCTTTGGGAAATCATTATTATCAGAGGAGAGAAGCATAGCACAAATGAATAAATGGATACAACGACTACTACACTAAGCTAGGGTGGAAAGGGTCTACCTGGATCGCCCAACCCGGGTCCGACTAATTTAGTGTTGATATTGAAAATGTCAACCTGAACTCTAGGAGCTCTAGGGCTGTGCCTGGTTGCCGGTTGAACTACAAAAGGTGAAGTTGGGTTGGGTTTGAAGATTTGGTTCTGGTTGAAGGTCAAGTAACATGTATGGACTCGACCCAAATCCAACCCACGTATCATATGGATTGGAATTGTCAGCAAGAACATGGATTGCCGTGTTGAATCGGCCTGAGTTAGCGAGTTCAGGTCAAGAGTTGCTATTTTCCAAAGTGGCTAATTAGTGCCCTTTTCCCTGTTTTTTTTTTCTCGCCAGTTGGCCTAGTGGCAAGGAGATTTGAAGTTAACTTGACCACCCCCCCGGGATGGATCTTGGGTGGAGTCGTGGGAGCGAGCGCGCTATGCACAGCAGCAGCTCTATGTTACCCTTTTACCTTTTGAGAGAACCTGTCTGCAAGCCATAAGCCATAAGCCATATCTATCTTCGTTGTGGTCCCTTCTTTTTTAAACTCTTGTGTTATAATTTCCTTGTGTGCTTTTGGGCATTAGGTGCCCATGTTTGTCCTCTTTCCTTAATACAAATCTACCATTAAGCAAAAAAAAAAAAAAAAGAAAGAAAGAAATTCAAGAATTGCAATTTGCAAGCATAGTA
This sequence comes from Cinnamomum chago, assembly GCA_038049695.1. NCBI lineage: Eukaryota > Viridiplantae > Streptophyta > Magnoliopsida > Laurales > Lauraceae > Cinnamomum > Cinnamomum chago. The sequence goes on along the minus strand of CP142455.1, from coordinate 12,120,747 downwards.
CCCCTATTCAACACACACTGGACTCTTTGAGGAATTGAATGTTCAAATAAAGAAGGACTGTTGATAACGTCAGGACAAACAACATTATTGATATGGGATATATTCTCATCAGGATGCTTGGGCTATGAATGCATGATTGAGGGTCATATCTCATGTAGTGGGTCCTCACTCTGGTATAGATGCTTCTTTTGCTTGTTACTTTCTTTTGCTAGTTTGAATTAGTCAAACCACTTCCCACGTAGGAGTTGGTTGTATCTGTAGGAGGGTAGTGGAATCGATCATTTAAGAAAGTGGGTTATCTGATGTAGTCTTTTGTATTTATTTAGAATTTATTTTTAATAAAAATATCATCTGAATTATCAACCCAAATCCTTTTATTGATCTCCCTTTTGAGATCAACAATTTTTTTTTCTTCTTCCATTTTAAACAGTGCTTTAGTGTTTTTTTAAGCTCCATTGCTCGAGGTTTGTAGAAAGTTGTTATCAATTATGCACTTCCTGTTCGTCCTTGACCATACGATTGATTGCAAGCAGTGCAGTAATGGACGATTGCATCACATATGGCCCACCAAAATAAATCAGTGGTACCAGCACTGATTCCCTTCCCATCCATCAAAAGGTACAGATCTCAGGAATAATGACGAACAGGATTTCCTATCCACCCATAATTGAGGGACACGTCCCTTCATTCTTTATAATTTTCTTCCTGCTTAATGCAAAAGATCATGTAATATCATAACCACATGAAAGGGAAAGGGATAAGGAAAAATATCAATTGGTTGGCTGGGGTCCTTGTGTCAATGTAGCTTGTGTTTGAGGAGATGCCAAAAATATCAATTGGTTGGCTGGGGTCGTGGTGTCAATGTAGCTTGTGTTTGAGGAGATGCCTTTTTTGTTCTTTTCAAGGGTTTGTGATTTTGAGAAGACGGCCCATGCCCTTGATGCCGATGGAGTAGATACAGGGGCTTTTAGAATAAAATCATCTCAAAGGATGTGGATTCTCATTAGATTATTTTTGTTCTCACTCTCTAGAACTTACAGCGAAGTAGTTCTGTACCAATAAAATTAAAGAAAAACAAACTAGATTTGCAAATCACAATACCTATAAACTCTTTTCATTATTATTTCTTTAAAGAAAAATGATCATGTGCTGGCATCAGCATGGGAGTTTGCATACAGTCTAGTTAATTCCACCCGATTGAGCCCCACAGGTAGTTGTTGATCCAAATCAGTCATATATACTATAGGCCCTTTAATATGGCTTCAGCCAAATTTCATTTCATGAGACCGTGGAAAATAGCATAATTAAAGTCAAGTAAAGCCTCCATTTTTAAGACAAGATTTTACATCAAAAGCACTTAAATTAAAAACTCCCTCCATCTTTTTTCAAAAAAGAATCAAAAAGCAACCACCTTTATCTACTAGAATACCAAAAAAAAAAAAAAAGTCTTCACTTTCCCATACAAAAAGTCAAAAAGATTCTATAACAAACAACTAAAAATAAAATACCATCATACCCACTTATATTTTATTCTTTCTTCGAAATCAACGTTACTTCACTTGACTCTATTAGTAAAGTTGTCAAACTGCCAAAGGGTGTGCAACTCCACAATGAGCCCATATATTGAACATTCAAACCGCTCAAATTAATGGCCCTCCCCTTAAATAGATATTCCCAAATTTTATCCCATGTGCCCAATATTAGAGTGAAACCACCTCTTATTGATGTCAAATTTGGAAATAGCCCCACTAAAGGATAGGAACTTTAATATTAGCAATTCGGATTTTCAATGTATCGCCCCTTCTCTAGACTACATAGCTGTCAATTTCGTTTGGGACCCCATTTAGGTTTGACCTTCAAAATAAAATGTTTTGGCCGATCCAAGATTTCGGTTAAATGTTTCAAAGTTACATTCTGGAAAAATAAAAAATAAAAAAATATATATGTAGAAAATTAGAAAAATAAAATGTAAAACATAAAACATAAATTATACATTTAATTCATTATGATGATACAAAATTATAACATGCTAGTATAAAATTTGAGTACATTACTTACTACAATAAAGTTTAAACACAATATTCATAACAATAAAAGTTAAGATCCTTTAAGATTTTATACGGTTGACATGAGCTGATAAGACGAAACAGTGTCTCCCTGTTTCAGCAAAAGAGGGGATCCAAACTCAAGGAGTACTCTCCACTCCCAATAGCTACCCAGCTATGACCCAAATAAATCAAAACCCCATAGTGTCTCATTTACATCTCCACGTTAGATCCTTAGCATGTTTAGATGGATGGTGAATTGTGGTAAAGTGAGGTGAAGCATCAAATTAAGAGAAAATAAAATATAAGAGGTTATAATGGTATTTTATTTTTAGTGGCTTGATAAAGAATTTTTTTAACTTTTTATGTAAAAAGATGATCTTTTTGTCATTTAGTGGAGGAAGAATGTCGTTTTTTTACTATTTCTTTTAAAGAAAGAGAGAATTTTAAATTTATGTATTTTTAATATGACCCCTTAGCTAAGGCTTTCCCGCACTTCACTTCAATTCACCATCCATCCAAACACACCTTGATTCCATCCAATCACCTCTTTACTATTACTTCTGTCCCCCCGCTTTTATTATGAACTCATACAAATTGATCAAAACAAAATAAACTAAGAAGTCTGTAGTGTTCCACAAATGACCCCTGATACGGGTTAAGCTAGCCAATCGAAGCTGTTACGGTAGTTATTTGTAAGCATTAAAAAATTGTCTGTAGTTTTTGGTATAACTTCCTACTATATCATGTGCATGTGAAACCCCAAAACAGAGCAGCAGTGGGGTGTTTGATTTGGTTCTGAAGAATGGAAATCTCAACCCACTTGCCTTTTTTTATCCTTCTCTTGTTGGGTCTGTCTTTTGTTGGTAATTCTCGAGAGCAGATCAATAGAAGTCTGTTTCCAGATGGGTTTCTCTTTGGAACTGCATCCTCATCTTATCAGGTCCCTCTTCTTCTTCTTCTTCTTCTTCTTGCTTTTATGATATGTCTAAAAAAAGTTATTTTACTTTGGCAGTTTGAGGGAGCAATTCTGGAAGATGGTAAGAGCCTTAGCAACTGGGATATTTTCAGTCACAAACCAGGTATAAACAGGACAGAGTTAAAAATCATGAGAGAGAGAAGAAAAATCTCATGGGTTAACTCATAACTTGCATGAGTTGATTCAGTTTCCATTTCTTGTGCTGACATTCTTCAGGAAAGATAAAGAGTGGAGAAAATGGAGATATTGCAGATGACCATTACCATCTTTACATGGTAGAACTAGAAGAGATCTTTCTCCTTCATAAGTGGATTTCTTCAGTAATTAAGCCCATGTTTTGTTGGTGTTGCTTGGAATAGGATGACATAGAGCTGATGCATTCCCTCGGCGTAAATTCATACCGTTTCTCTATCTCCTGGGCAAGAATTTTACCTGGTGAGTAGGAAATTTTCATTTTCATGTACTAAAATTTGTGGGCACTTCAGCAGTAGGAATTTCAAGAGAGGATGTTTTCATTTATTGAATTGAGTCAAATACCCACAGGCCCCAAGTCCCAACTCTCACTCAACTTGGTCATTTCAACCCAACCCATCTAACACATTATTTTTAATGCAATTTCATATAGGCCTGCCTTCACAAATCAGTAATTGACCATCCTGTTCTAGTTGGAACGGTCATCTTTAATTACAGGTCAAAGTTTTCTAAATTGACCCGTGACCCACTCAACGGCTCATATATGATGCCTGTTTGACACCCCCTGTGACCTTTAACTTCAGGAGTTGCAATGGTCAGGTCGAGTTTGGGTCCGGTTCAACCCTGTGGACATGTATGTGCTCAAACTGAGCCCGACCCATTTTATCAACTGGATTAAAACTGTCAACACAACCACTAACTAGAAGTTAAAAGAGTCACCCTAAGCCCTATCCTAGCCGGTTAGGTCTGTGGGTCAAAGTGCAGGTGCATAGCCGAACCTAAGCCTGAATTACTGGGTGGGGTTCAAGTTGAGTTTGGGGTAGGCCAAGAATTGCCGCCCCAGGTGCTGATGATTTTCTTAGACTGTCTTTAGGTGGGAGAACAGGAGACATTAACCCTGCTGGGATCATGTTCTATAACAAGCTAATAGATGCTCTTCTACTCAGAGGTAGTCCTAGATCCTTCAGAATTCTATCAAACAGTAGGAATAAATCTTCAGTTATCTGATGGAACTCGACTACAGGAATACAACCATTTGTTACATTGAACCACTACGACATACCACAAGTACTGGAGGACAGATATGGTTCATGGTTAAGTAGCCAAATGCAGTTGAGTGCTACTTACTATTACGAGCTTGCATTACCAAAACTACTACTTTTCAATCACTGCCTCAATAATTATAACATATGAGTTATGACTTAACTTGATTGACTTGGGTATTTGGCAGGGAAGAATTTGTGTATTTTGCTGAAATCTGCTTTAGGGAGTTGGGTGACAGGGTGAAGTTGTGGACTACCTTCAATGAGCCCAATGTGGTGGCCAAATATGGTTATCTCATGGGAACATACCCTCCTGGTCGCTGTTCTGCACCATTTGGCAACTGTTCTGATGGGAATTCTGAGATTGAGCCTTTTGTTGCAACACACAACATAATACTTTCTCATGCCAAGGCAGTATATAATTATAGAAAGCACTATCAGGTAATGGTAACAGTAATAAATACCCATGTTGATGTCACTGTAAATGAGGCAGGGAAGAAATGAGAAACCCCTTTTCTCTGTTGCCCACTTCCCACAAAGAAGGTGGCTCTAGCTGTCTTGTTTTGAATCCCATTATACTTATATTAAAGTGAAAGGTTTTAAAGATAATTTTGACCATAACTTCTAATTTTGACTGAGCCACTGAGATGATTTGGATCCACGGGTCCATGCTTTGCCTTTGCCTTTGCCTTTATCTGAACCATTTTTTGCTTAAAGCTACTTGACCCCACTTTCTTATTCCAGACAAGGCTCAAACCTAACTACCTCCTTTTCCGTAGGAGGTTTAGCTATAGATTTTCGAAAGTGCATTGGTGAAATGAAAATACATTTTTTCCATTTTCCTTCTACTTTTATTTAAAGATCACATATGGCAACTAAATCCTCAAGAAAAAGACTTTCGCTTTTCCACAAAGTAGTGGCAAATCCATGTACAGCAATTATAAATCCCCGAAGATTGAACCTTTGGAAATCCTCATTTTTTTATGACTTTTAGATCCAACCTTCCCTCATAGGATTTGGAAATCCTCATTTTTTTTAAATTTGCACACTTAAACCAATTGTTCTCAAATTATAGGTATTGATATGCACCAATATCAAGTGAAATCATTGGCCATGAATCCTTATTCTAGGGGTAGTGGAGAATCTTTAGATCGCCGGATTCCTCACCCGATATATCATCAGTTTCATCCCCGCCTGCCCACCCACACACACACAAAATTTTGGTGAAGTTTCACATATGCCTTTGAGAATCAAATCCCAATGTCACATCTGCTGTCCAAGTGGCCGGAGAAAAGGTATCTGTGGTGGAAAATCCATCTCAAGGATTTGGGCCATTTGAGGTCCTCAATCTTAGGATTCTCAACTTCCAACCCCTAGTAGGATGTGGAAATCCTCATTGAAAGGGAAAAGGTGCATAAAATCCTATTCTTCACCTGTTAAATGCTGGCTTAAAGGAATCCTCAACCATACAAAACTTTGGGTGGGGAAAGCCCTGTTTTAAAAATAATATGGAATACTCATATTTATAAATTCCTCACTTGTTACCTAACATGATCTAAGTCAAAGCCTCTAGAATCCGGAGTCCGGACTCAAGATGTGTAATTTTTTTTTTTTCTCATATATTTTGAAATTGATGGCAGTTCAAACAGGGTGGGCGTATTGGAATTGTTGTGCATGCTGTCATGTATGAACCACTCAAGGAAGAAGAGGCAGATCAGAAAGCTGCAGAGAGGGCCCTTGCTTTCTTTGTGGCATGGTATGCACCACACGCACATGGGATATAATTATATATTAAATTTGGGCTGCATTTTTTTTATCCTACTCTTGTGGAGCCCAATTTAAGACATAAATTACTGAATTGAAAGATCAAAGTGATCTGATGATTGTTTCCTTTTATTAAAAAGCCCAACATTTAAAAGTTTTATATCGGTTCGACTTTGGGGCCTTTGAATAAATGGCCACTGAGAAACCACATTAATACCTTTCAATCCCACTCTACCCAGTGTTTGGCATATATTGATAAGGGGCCCATATGAATGGTCTTGAGAATTGATTTCTGGACCCCAAAAAAAGAGTAAAGTTTGGCTAATTTATAGCCTTTTTTTTTAACTACATCTAAATCAGGGCTGTGCTTGGAGTTGTAAGTGGGCTTGTCCAGCTTTCTCTGGACCCATGGGATGTGAATGTGCTTTTGGCCCTAGAAACAAGATATCCAACGATTGGGCCATTCACTAAGGGCCCGATTAGATGGCCCCACTGGCCTGATATAGAATAACTGGTGGGTGTTCTCTGTGACTAAATTTAGGCTTTTTTCAGACCCATGGGCAAGAATATTGTTCTAGGTGTTTTTCTTATTAACTGAACCTTCTGTACTTCAAGCTTCAACCTGGTTCATTTTAATCTAGTTGCACATTAGCTCCTCCAGCCTTTTATGGCAATGGTTGCTAAGAACTCAGCTACTACTCTTGAGAAGTCCTCCATTCATTGTTCTTAGACAACTCTTCAGTTTATATCAAGTGGATGACCTGAATGAATCTACAGCTTGTTTGGGCCTAACATTGTAAACAGATGGGGGCCCATTTATAGATTATCCAGATCATCCATCTGATCATGTCCACCATCAACCAAAAAAAAAAAGGGGGCCCACTTAGGATATGGATCACCTGAATCTAGGCCCACTATACTTGGACCCAACACATCACAGATTCCCTTCTTATAGATTGATTCTGGAGTTGAGACACTGTTATTGTGCAGGTTCTTGGATCCCTTCTTCTATGGAGACTACCCTTCTGAAATGCGCCGCATTCTAGGCCATCGACTGCCTATATTCTCTTCAGAGGAATCAAAGAAGCTGAAACATGGGCTCGATTTCATTGGCGTCAATCACTACACAGCTCTATATGCAAAGGACTGCATGTACTCTCCTTGCGACTCTGGTGGTCACTTGATTGAAGGCTTTGTTCAGAGCACAGGAGAAAGAGATGGTGTTCCCATCGGCGAACGGGTACAGAAGTGTCATCTGCTTTATAGAATGATCAAGTTTGCATCATATTGCAGTGGTCAAGGCCTGCAAGCATTTTGAATGGACAATGAGTGCCCCATGAATAGATATGAAATGGCATCAAATTTGGGTCTGGTCCATTGTGTATCCTGTCCCAAATTCACAATGCAGAAAGAGGACCCCAACCAGGACATGTCTGACTCTAGTCCAGGTTACAGGGCTTAGAGCCAGACCCAAATCAAGAACCAAATGCTTATGGTTATGGCATCAGGTATTCAGGTCTTCACTATGAGACCTTGAACCCAAACCAAGACCTGGATGAAGGGACCAAATTATCCTATTTTCCCAATTTGTTTCCTTTGGATATTTTCACGATCCATTTTCATTCCCTACCCCATGTATGGTAAGATGGAAAGTGGAAAGGAAAGGACTCACCATGCTTGAGTCTTGCTTGAGCTTTGCTTGGATGATCATGTGTTATATGGAGGCCCTTAACAGATGCTTAGGATCATCTAATCATGGTCGCAGAGTTGGACCAAGTGGATCCATGGTGGCCCTTCTCCCTATCCAGTGTCTCTTCTTCATCAGGTATGGGCCCATTATCATGGGCCAGGTCCTTGAAGGCTGCTGCCAGCTGAATCATTCTTCATTTTTCCCATCTTTGCACTATCACTTCTTGAGAAGTCTTTTCAGTACAGATTACAAATCCAAAATATATATATATATATATATATATATATTAACTTGAGCCTAATCTTTCATTGCAACAGACATCGCTTCCAACGTTCTTCATAGTTCCAAATGGGATGGAGAAAATGATCAAGTATCTTGTTACAAGATACAACAATACTACAATGTTTGTGACTGAAAATGGTAAGAAATGAGAAGAACATAAACTGTTACTGGACAATGGTTCTTTCACATCTGATTTTAGTTCACTCAAGTTAATTTTGAAATTGAACTCGATGCGCTAAGCCTAGTGAAACTGAGTCGACTCACCCATCGTCTTTCTACTTGATGGAAGAGTTTCTCATTACATATTTGCTTACCAGGGTTTGCTCAGCTGGACCAACCTGGTGACTCGGGGAGTGAGTTACTGAATGATTTCAAGAGAGTAGAATATCATAAGAGCTATCTTGCTTCTTTACTAAGAGCCATCAGGTGAGTCAACAAGAGAAGCAGATCATGGAGGACAGCAACTAATCAAATTTCTTGTTTTGTCTTAGTGCTAAGATTTATTTTATTTTATTTTTATGTCTTAATGCTAAGAATTGACTAATCTTTGGACCTGTTTTGTGGGGAAATGGGGGAGCTTTGGTTTTGTTATACTAACATTTCTCCATCAATTTCACTAAGAATTTACCCTACTCATAGGAGCTTCACTTGGGTTAGGTTGAACCAGAACCCAAATGACCCCGCCCGCAAAAGGCGAAGTACAGGTTGCAATTGTCCAGGCTCGAGCCTGCATATGGACAGGCTTGGGTTTGGGATTTCAAGCACCCCAATTGACTTGGATATCTGATTTATATAGAACATATGTATAGTACACTAATTATATAAGAAAGAACTCTATAATATATATTAAATACACAAGTTCTCCAAATATTATACCCTTCAAAAGGCAAAGAGAACACCCAAGGGCAGGATTTTTACAAATTGGATTGATCTATGGTCACATACAATCATCATCTGGGTCAAGCTTAGATCAAGCCATTATCGACCAGATCAGCCCGAATTTCACCCTACAAATTCAACCCCATAAAGATGAGAGTGTCAATAAAATAAAATTGGAGAAGCATTACTTACATGTTGGGTTTTTTTTTTGCCTTCCTTTCTTTAAGGGAGGGTGCAGATGTGCGTGGCTACTTCGTATGGTCATTGCTTGATAATTTCGAATGGCGGTATGGTTTTACCAGAAGATTTGGCCTATACTATGTTGATTACAGAACGCTTATGCGGACTCCCAAATTTTCCGCAAAATGGTATAAAGAGTTTCTTGCCAACTATTCTATCAGCAATGAAGAAGCAATCAAATGGAATTCATCCAAGTGATGAGATTTTCTTCTTCTTTTGATTTTGAAGTTGTTGCAAACATGTTGAAAATGCAGATGAGAAAAATCGGTCCAGTATGTAGAAAGAAATATTTACACATGTAATATATTCTTCAGTGTGCCACTTCTTTCCCGATGAAGATCTTGATCTTTTTCACTCATTCCTATGTGAATTCAGGCTCAATGATGTAATTTTTTTTCCCCATTTCCCATGTGAATCCGGGTGGCCGAACATTTTCAGACAGGTACTTTGTTTTCAACCAATAAAATACATAGGAATAGATTAAACGGAATTTCACGATCAAATAAAATCCATTCAAGGATTAATAAAGAGGTAAAGTGTGAATGATACTAAATGAGGGATAAAAAAATATAAGGTAGAAACGTAGATGAGACATTGGCTTTCCTAAGATTTAAATTACTAGAATGTTGGAGGGATATTTATCTCTCATCTCACCTTTGAATCACTTTCCACTAAAGGAGATCGTCATTTTTGTATATTCACCTTGGATCTTCATTTTGAACCACTTTATGGCTTGACCTCTCCCCAAAAGATGTTAAAAGATGTTGGAATGATTTTATTTTCATACACCGCATTTCTGTCAATATAGGATAATCATCATTCATTGAAATTATCATGAAATAACAAGCGATAATACAGATATGAATAGACTAGGATACTTATTTTATTATCTTTTTGTTGCATCTCGATAAATATAGGATAACTCTCAATGAGGAAGATAATAGGTGGTTTTCTGGAAATATATTGTAGAACATGTCTGGTAATTGGCGAGTTACTCTTCACTGCCAATTGAACAAGGATTTCTCGTTAGGTATTTACATAATTGAGGATTTCATATTAATATTGGTATATTATATCAATGCAAATACATGAGAAAAATAGGGTTTAGTGTGAAATCCACCGAAGCGAAGATTTTCAAATCTTGTGGAGGATAGTCGGATTTGAGAATCCTAATAAATAAAAATTTTCATTTGTCGAAATCCTTAGAAATTTACAATTGCCAAATATAGATTTACCACAATTTTAGGAAAACTAAAAATCTTTTTCTTAAAGATTTGAGTACCAAACGTGACCATAATGTCGCAGGTAAACAAAGGTAGATGAATGTTCGAGCAAAAAGACAATAAAAATAATGTTACCCGAACACTGCCAAGCGGTTGGCATAGGCCCTCATAAATGCAACTGAATGAACAGGAATGTAGATCAAAGAAAAGTTGCAACTTCCTGCATTCCTCATCCAAAGGAAAGAAAAACTATGAAATTGCTCTAAGGGGATAGCACCGAAACAAGGGATCACACAAACCCGTCCCACAAGTTAATCACCTGAATATCGTGTTACACAAAAAGTCTTGGCCACTTTTACAACTTTAAACCATATGCCCATATAGCACAGACATCACATATTTAGCAAGAGCAAGGGTAGGACTAACAGAAGACGACCCATTATTCAGTTGCAAGCATTCCAAGATTTGTTGTCTGGTGCATTACACAAATTCCAAATGCCTTCCCCAAAAGTAGAATTCCACTTATCAAAAGCCCATAGTAAAATTCTGATCTGCAAATTTCTGCAGGCAAAAACTGACAGATTTGCCTATGATAACTCAGTTAATCCATATCATTCCAAGCCTCCAACAAGCAATTCGAAATTCCCCCATCTTTGTCAGGAATCTCCAAAATACTTGCAACCAAACAGGTCCTGATTTGTTGCCCAACAAAAGGCTTGTTGCCCAGCATAAGAAAAGCCAGAAAACTAAATACCCCTGTTACTCCTAATTTGATTCCACATCAGTCACAACCTAATCCACTCTTGGAATAATTCAAGATCAGTCGGTAAACACTAATAAAGTCAATAAAAAGTTAATTTATAGCATTTCCTATTGGTTCCTACTATAAAAAAACATTTCCTATTGTAACACACCGAGAGCATTTAGATTTGCAAAGAATAGTGGTCATTAAATTATCAACACGACCAAGGAATAGTAACATTCAAACCTCAAAAACCAATGTTCCCTTTTGGTTATGATCGGCAACATTGATAAAATTCAACAAACCCCAAAATGGGGGGGGGGGGGGGGGAAATAAAAATACAAAGATTTCTTATACAACACCATCCAGAGAACCAACCAAATGATACAAAGCCAATAGGACATGCCTTCTATACGAGTAACACTAAGGAGGAGCCTCAAGACACCTATTTACACACAAGTAAACACTTGAAACAGAGTTAGCAGCATTCCAGAAAAAACAAAAACAAAAGGATCAAACCAATCAGATAAAAATGATTTAATAAAGTTATAACAACCTAAGTACTTTTTACACCCAGAAAAAACTCCTTTCTTATTTTCGTCATCATTAGAACCTTGATCCAACTATGTTGGGGACAGATACATGACTTTTATATTTCCACTCCAATCTATACAGGCCCAAATCCTCAGATGGATTGCACTTTAATTCAAGTTCTGACCAAACAAAATAAGTAAAACATGGATAGTTGGGGACAGCTACATGACTTTTATATGTCCACTCCAATCTATACAGGCCCAAATCCTCAGATGGATTGCACTTTAATTCAAGTTCTGACCAAACAAAATAAGTAAAACATGGATAGATTGCACATTAATTCTAGTTCTGATCAAACTAAATAACTAAAAGATGTTACAGTCCCGGTCCGCAGTAGACATTGCAAATACCCTAGCGGTGTCACCCCGTGTAATGTTAGGCTCCATGCAACCTAAAACCATGGTTGTCCCATGGAGACTTGGCTTCCGCTGGAAACCGACTTGGTCTTCTGGTCCGAACACCTAGTTGCGCCCTGCTAAGGAGGCTTTTGGCGTGGATCGGTCCCATTGGCAAGCGAATAAGCAAGACTAAATCCGTAGTTTATGACTTCCTTCCAATGCGAGATGCAACAATCACCAAGAAGCCGAAAAGGGGCATGCCTCAAAAGAAAGAACATTGCTCTAAGATGCGAGATGCTTTATCCTTTGAATAGTACCAGCAGAGTCAAGTCGACGCCTTTACGTATAGGGGGGTGTAACTTCACAAGTACAGCAAACAATTGAATTTATGCCTTCCCTAGTCTTAGAATTTATGGGTTTTGTCTGTTCATGCTCACCTAAACAGCTTTTCCTCAGACTTCTCCAAATTATGTTCCCCTCCATATTTCTTTAGATGGCATGTACTTCGCACTTCACACGATGGCAGAACTTTGGTTACAACTTGCTCTTAGATTCCCAAGAATAACTAGTCTTCCCAAGCAGAAGAGACCAACTAATTCAAAATGCCTGCCTCACGATTCACTAACCAGGGCAATATGCCCAGATAAAGCCTACACTCTCCAACAAACCCCTTCCCTTTCAGATATTAAACTGACTCATGCCCTGTAAGGCAGGAATTAGGGTAGAGCACAATCTAACTAGATGAGAAAATGGTGTGGTTTACAGCCTTGAGATCGAATTAGAAACTACACTACATAATTCTTACATGATTCAATTCAGAGTGCCTTTCACCAAATGCAATCCAATAATCAACAGCAACAGAGAGGAAGCAATTTTACCATTCAACTGTGCAAGTGATTACACATTGGTGTCATCAATTCATGAGTTAAAAGGTGTCGTCAGACTGATCAGAGATGGACCCATGAGGTGCACATATAGTTACACGATAATTGTTTCTCAACTAGCATTTTACGTCTGAGTGTTATTGTGTGCGCATGTTCTTTGAGAAATATCAATAAATACCTAATCAACTCTCAGAGAGGAAATAAAAGCTAACAAAATCAAAGGTATGAAAGAATAGATTTGGCCAAACTGAATCTCAGTTCCTTAAAAATCGTCTTTAATCCTCAAGAAGAAATGCAGATAGATAACAACGATATAGACTAACATACACATCAAGAAACATTATGCCTGTTAAAATAAATAATAAGGGCATCTCAGTCATTATCTCCCCTTTAATTTCATCACTGACAATCAAAGTGCAAGGATAACATTAGGAAATTGAACATCATAGATGCTTGAATAAGGTCTTCAATAAATGGTTATAAATAATAAATGAGGAAAAAACAAGACAGAACTTCTGTCTTGTTTTTTCCTCATTTATTATTTATAACCATTTATTGAAGACCACAAGTACTCCAACAAGATCTAATTTTCAAAACAGTAAATAGACGAACTGGTAATTCAAGTGTCAAGAGACTCAACACAAGGAGTGAGGTTAAAGCCAACCAATATAACAATATATACACATCCAAGTGCATGATGACTACAGGATTTTGTAGAAATGGATCCACTAAATACATGGAATACTTATGTGCATGCCAATCCAGACTCTCTAAATCAAGGATCCCATTATAGATCAGAAGTCACTGAAAATTGTATTGATCGAAATCAATACAACCAACAAATCTGGTTGGCAGCCAGCAAATGCATGAACTGAAACAAAATAAAATAAAAATTCTCACTGTATTCCTGCAAACCACGACACTATTTGTGTTCTACACCAATGGTCTACTTTTAGCCCTTATAAACTTCTTAAAAAAAAAATATCAATGAAAGTTGTATGGTAGTATCCAGGATGAACTTGTATGGTGTATATCGGTCGCAAATAATGTGCTAATGAGTCAGACAAAATGGAAAGTAAATCATATGAAGTTAAGACTTCGACTTCTGAGAAAAACTTAATGTCTGGAAGGCAGTAAATGATAACCTTAGAACTTTGGAGAGAAAAACTTCAAAGCCTTGTTCCAGAAAAAAAAAGATCGAGTCAAAATTTAAAACAAGCATGTGCCACGGTTTATTAGGTTCTGATACTTGAGAACTATAGGAGAAATGGAGGGATTACGAATAACACTATAACTAAATTTGCCGCATGACGTCAAAGTGGACGCAAGCCAGCAGAACATATGTAAACATCGAACGCCACCTCCATTAAAGAAACATGTTTGTCTGGAGCTTAAAAATGCAAAACAAAGAAATGGAAAAGATATTTGTGGAAAGAAGCAGATGCAATGGAGACTCAAGAACGGATAAAATTAAAGGATGAATACATAACAGGAATAACAGTAAAGAACAGGTTATAACACAAGAATCCAGGTTAGGCATCTCAGTACGAATGTGCATTTGCATGGAAGGCCAGAAATAACCCTGCATAATAACTGAGCACATGCTAGCATAAAGGATAGACATCTCAGAGAGTAAAGGCATGTACAAAGTAGTAGGAGCAGGAGGCCAATGAAGACTAGGAAATAGTTGTGCAAGCCAAGTTATATTGCGAGATGACAGGGAAAAATAGATTGCATTATCCAATTTGACCACTGAGCCAAGCAGCGAAAAAAAAAAAAAAAAAAGATTGCATTAGTAGAATTGCAATGAGGCCAAATAAATGGTATAAGGCTTGGATGGTTGTGAAGGTGATTAGTGTTCTTAAAAATGCACAGCAAGACAGATGAGTGGAGCAAACAGTTTGATCGATCAATCAGACCAAAGTTTGATTAAATCAAAAACTGGAATAGAAAAACATAATACAGTAAAAATATCATCATGATCATCAAAGCCTTGTTCCAACTATGTTGGGGTCAGGAACATGAACTCTGTATTTTAAAATTATATTATAAAAACCTTATGGGCAAACCCAGTACTTAAAACCACCTTGATTGAAATTTGCACTGATTCCGGCTGGTTTTGACAGTTTCTATTGGCCAGACACCAGTCCAGATGAAGCAAATTCAACCAGCTGGTCCAGTTTGGGTCTCAAAACTCTGATGTGACCCAGTCTAACATGGCATCAAAGCCACATTCTTGATGGTTCAAGAATCATATTTTTACTCTACAAATCCCCTACTCATTACTGTGACCTCTAATCTTTAGGTAGACTTACTGACATTCATCCAAAGGAGATTAAAGGTTGAATCATGTACACGAGTTTCACAAGGTTCGAGCTTCAGAAGGTACTCCTTCCTGCCAACTTCTGTGATTCTTGAATCTAATAGGCCAAATCTGATTAGATGTGAAAGCTCCTTTTTAGAACTACCACCCTTTTTTTCAAATGCCTATAGCTACTTATTTGTATTTTCTATTGTTTCCATTTTTCAAAAACGCCATTTCTCATTGCAAATTAATCTCTACAAGTGCTATTACGAAAATATTTATTAAATATTGTCACTACACACTGATTATATTGTCAAATACTGCCTATTTCATTTAGTGACAGAATTAGTCTTTTTGAACCCGCTTCAACCTTCCTGTTCCTACTCTGCTAAGTTTATTAAAAAAAAATCTGATAATGTTTCTATCCTACTAAATCAAGTAATAACTACATCCTTTTCTTCAAGAATGTAGAACCTTATTTTTCTTTAACAGCAGACTCTGATTACGTCTAGAAATATCGACCAATGAGTTGCTGCTTCTAGAATAAATCAATCTATTGTGGTCTTTATTTCTTCCCATGCTAACCAAATATAATTAAGTCCATGTTTGTAAGAGCAATCAGAAACCTGTGATGCCAAGAAATGGCAGGAATATGGCAGGGACAGAGATTTTACACATAAAAAAAGTGAAGTATCTGATACAATACGACACAATACGTTGCCCATTTTAAAGTGTCAGTGCATCACAGTTAATAACAATCGTTGAGACATACTTGCCCTATTTAATTAGAACTTTCTGATATAAACAGCCAGAAAATTGTGAAGATAAGTGTATGACAAACAATGACAAGATTCAAACCTGGATCACAAATTCAGATAAGCTGCCGATCAGTATGCCTCTTGGAAAAGTTTGGGACTGCTAAGGTTGTTTCTCTAACTAATTAACTGGACTCTGTAAAGTCAAATTTATATCAAATGAAATCTTTGACGGAAAATAAATTTAAAAATTAAAATGTACAGTCAAAAGTTCTTGTTCCGTATCAGTTGGTTAAATTAAAAATAATATCAAAGAGAGATTCATCCATAACTTCTACTCTGAAGTGACCAGGAAGGCCTCAGATCTGAATTTGAGCCTTTACATGGATTTATCAGAATATCAATTTCTGCTCCTGTCCACCAACGCCAATATTGCCAAGCTAAATGCAAAAAGACATACATTCTATGCAATTCGAAGATTACAACCTTTGATACTATTCCTATTATCAATCCTAACACAACTCATGAACAACACTATCTAGACAGAAAACAAGGGCATTTCAAGACATTTGGACATTCCCATGATCGAAAGATGTCATTATTGTCAAAAACAATAAATACGAAATGGAATTGTCTAACTTGATCTTGAGAGCAAAGGGTCCCAACAACAAACGTCTTTTTTATATTTTTCACAGCCAGTCGCAACAACATCAACCCCAATCAACACAAATTGAGTCAATTTGCACCATGCATGATTCCACTCTGTTCACATGTGATGCGGTTTGAGTCAGTGATCTAGCATGATTCCACTATGTTCACATGTGATGCGGTTTGAGTCAGTGATCTATGTATCTAAAGGCTGAAGGGCAATCCAAGTTCAGAGAGAAAGGGTCCCAACAACAAACGTCTTTTTATACTTTTCACAGCTAGTCGCAACTATGTCAACCCCAATCAACACAAATAGAGTCAACTTACACCATGCATGATTCCATTCTGTTCACATGTGATGCGGTTTGAGTCAGTGATCTATGTATCTAAAGGCTGAACTCAAAGTGTAAGGGCAATCCAAGTTCAGGGATGAAGGAGTGCAGAATCTAGCCCAGGTGGATAAAAGGTAAGAATAGAATTAAGTTTATGTTCCAGTTTTCAGTTTCACCATGCAAGTAGGCGCAGGGCCTAGGGATTCCCAGGTCCAAGAGAGGCACTGTGCCAACAGTCACAATAATTTACTCCTATACAAGTATGTCTAGTATAATACCTTCAGCCAAGCATGTAGTTCAATCTATTTCTGTCTTTCCATCTGTTTTTTGTTTTTCAAATTTTCAGATTAAGTGCTTTGACTCAAATGATGCTTATGAGAAACATTATCCTTCTCTCTTCCCCATTTTCTAATATGCAAATGGATCAAATACTACAATATCTCACTCCTACAAAAATATGTCAAGCATAATACCTTCAGCGCATAATATACTTATGTGGGATGTATGGACAAGCAGTAACAGGCAGCACATAATTAACTTCATGGCTTAGTAAGCCATGGGAACCGTTTTTCTTTGGTCAGTCGACACATCCGAACATCGCTAGGATGCCGAATACTTATACATGTTAATAGAAGAAACAATACAGCTAATTGATGGATGGGAAGATGTTGTACAAGTTGGGACGGACAACGCAGCAAACTTTAAGGCGGCGGGAATGATATTACTTGAGAAGAAGCCACATATTGTTTGTGTGCAGTGTGCGGCACTCTGTTGATCTTATGTTGGAGGACATTGGTAAATTAGAAGATATCCAAAAAACCAATTGAGGGAATGATGATAGCAAGCACGATTTATAACCATCAGTTTATGACTAATCTTCTAAGAGAACTCAATCAGGGTCATGGCCTTCTGAGGCCAGGTATTACAAGGTATTACAAGGTTTTCCACTCATTTTGTGGCCCTAGAGAGCCTATGTGGTTACAAGGCCAATCTAATGCAGGTTTTCACGAGTACAGCAGAAGCGAGCTCAAACTTTCCCCACCTGCCCTTGTCACATTTATCGCAAATTATTCTTGCAATAGATTTCCGGTTTAGGGTTGATAGAATTACACACATACTCGAGCCTCTTGTGAAGTGTTGAAATTAGTAGATGTTGATATGAAGGCCATAATGGGCTTTGTGTATGATGCCCTAGATCGGGCAAAGCTTGCTAGAGAGGAATGGTCGAAAGCAAATATGGGGCTTATTCTAAGAAGTTGTGGAAAATTATTGACCATAGATGGAATAACCAATTACATCAAGATATACATGCTGCAGGTAAATCTTATTTTTGGTATTTTGGGTTTTGTACAAAGTTATTTATTTTAGAATTTAATGTATTACTAAATCAATATTTTGCACAGCATGCAGCATATTTCTTGAACCCATCATGCTACTATAGCAAGAACTTCTCTAACCATGAAGAAGTACTTTGAGGCTTCAAAAATCTTTGGAGACAATGGTTAAAAGCAACAATAAACAAATTGATATTCTTGATCAGGTAGGTTCAGTTCAATTGATCATCATAATCTTAGTTTATGAGGTACTGGTTATTGGTTACTTAATTTTTCAGTTTTAACATTTATAATTGAAGAATTATAAAGGCGCTCTTGGGAGTTTTGGGTCTAACATTTGTAGATTAGCTCGTACGAAGATGGACCTAGGTAAATTAATATTATCATTCATTTCTTTCTTGTAAGTAATGACTATAACTTATGTGAAATTTTAAATACAACAAATACAACTTTATTCAAGTATAGATAGCTTTGTACTTTTTTTTTTTAATAAAATTGAATGGTGGAACAACTTTTGCGATCATGCTCACGATCTTAGAGATTAGGCAAGGAGAATTTTGAGCCAAACAGCATCATCCTCCAAATGAGAGAGAAACTGGAGCACATTTAGTTGGATCCACTGGAGAGCCAAAATCGCCTGATAAAATATCAGTTGGGAAAAATTGGTCTTTGTGCATTATAACGAGGTTAGGGGCAAGAAACACGCAAAGAAAAGAAAATAGAATATGATCCAATTAATTTGGAATATATATTCGAGGAAGATGACCCTTTGTTTCAATGGTTGGCTACAAAGGAGGACCAATACAGAATTTCTTGACGTAGAAATGCATGATATTGATGAGTCCGGTCGAGATGGTAATCACGGTGATGGTGGTTGTGATAGCGAATTAATAGAGTCATCAATCCCAGAACGTGCATCCCCATCCCCACATCCCCTTCGCAAATCTGCCACTACGAAGGGCAAGAGTGTAGCACCATCGTTGTCGCAAGATTCGTAACGTCAGCGTGGGCGTAGCCATGAGCCAAAGATGACATGTTCTAGATCGGAACATGTGACGGGGGGTAACAGTCAATTGGCTTCATGTTCAACCTTCTCTAAAGCAAAGAAATGTCTTAAGGACCCAATTGTCCACTACAAAAGGTGGCAAGAGCACTCAGACTCAAAGTCAGAGGTTTGCCACACATGAAAAAGAACACCACCACCACCACCACAAGACATCGTCTTCTAAGTTCTAACAATAAAAGCTAACCACAAGATCATAACGTGGATGAATAAGTACAAGAAGGTGGTCGTAGTGGTGGTGATGGAGAGTATGAGCACAACGTTCACATCCATGACCCCTTAAATGGTGATCCGCGAGAGCCTGCTAGTGGTTGGGGCAAAAATGGAGGAGAGGTATCAGGAGAGTATTCTAATCGGCGACAAATGGCGTCAAGTTCTTGGCCTAAATATTCTGATAGTTCATATGGGTATGGGCAGCAGTATGAGGGGTACGGTGATCCATCACATAGGTGTAGAAAGCAGTATCGTGATCCTCCATATGGCTATGGGCAGCCACAATAAGGGGTTTGGATACTCGTGCAACAACCACCACCAACAGTTCATGGTTACCCCAATCCATCATATGACAAGAGCACCTCATGCCTACAGGTCATGGATATGGACCAGTAAAACAAGAGGGGGAGACTTCTTTGACTTTAGCATTGAATAATACTATAGTCAAACTCAAAATGATGATGAGGACGACGAAGAGAGCAGCATCCAACTAGAAACGCATTCATTATGGCATTAAAATGAGTTAATGTATGGTTACTAGTTGCTACTTATCTATTCATACTTCATACTTCATAGTTCATGGCTCCATGCTTGAATCTCCATTTGTCATTTAATATTTTATTTGCAATTGAATGATTTTTGTCTCTTAATAGTTAATAGCTTATAGGGACATTGCTTCGGTGCAATGGTAAAAGTCTAGGGTGCCATGCTTGATAACACAGGTTTGAGACCTGCGAGCAGCCACTTTGTGCAAAATTGTCAAAAGTTAGGTCCATCTCCAGTCTGGACCCTCCTAGGTCCCTGCTTCAGTGGGACCCCCACTGGGTAATAATTTTTTTTAACTAGTTAATAGTAAATTTATCATGATTGATTCATGTAATTGTGGGCGTGGAATATATTGTAGATACTCATACTACTACACACAAAATAGGAAATATAAAGGATTCTATTCATTAAAAAAGTATCATTACATCCAAATACAAATCTCTGTTGATGAAGAGTCTCCTAGGATATTTTTCTTAATTATTTTTTATTTTTTCTTTATTATTTTAAATTTCCTGAGGTTTTTGTAGGACTCGACCTAGTCGGCCTAGCCAACTCATCCGAGGCAAGTCCCGAATCCAATTTTTTAATCCTTGGTTTAGACTGACTCTCCACATTGAAATACCAGGCGAAGGTTAAATGGAGGAACCATAGGGCAAAATTTACAATGCTACCAAGGGATGACTAATGTATTCGATTGGACAACTGATGCAGGCCAAACCCATGGTCTATTCAACCAAATCCAAAGAGCCCAAGCCCACTAAAGCCCATTAAAGAAGATTTTCAGCTCTTCCCGGTAGATTATCGTCCAAGTCAGTATTTCCTATTCAGTTAAAATAATGAATAGCTAAATGTTAAGGATAAAAAAAATTTATAGTGTTATACTCTTCGGTTTAGAGTTTTATTTCAAATAGAATTAGGGTATGAGTCTATAAAGGACTGTAATCCCTCTTCTTTCTTTGAGTTGAGTATTATCTCTTGGTGTGAGACCAAGGCGGTTTGGATGTCTATTCGTAAGCTCTTGGAGAGTAATGTTTGGCTACTCTTACCTTACCTGTGCTGCGTCAACAACCAACATAACCGAAAGTTACCAAACCATTGAGATCTTATCCAACTCTCTAAGAAATAGGAAGAAACCAAAACAAGTCACAAAAAAAAAAAAAAAAACAGAAGCAGCTTCACTTAAGAAAAACAATCTGAAGCACTAAAGGCTGATTGAACAAATTCTGAATCTAGTCACATACAGGTGCAACCTAAGTCTTTTCCTTTTTTTTAACATACCAGTGTTTTTGAATGTATCAAATCTTCTTTGCCGCTATTTCATGATGTTGCTCAAGTATATAATGCCATAAGAGTTCGTAAAATTCTCTGAGGAAAAAGCTGAGCGTTTAATGACGTTTTAGTAATAGTCCTCTTGTGTGTTTAAGCATGTAAGAGATTATATTCATATATAGTTTCATTGAATGTATTGGGTAAAATGATCTTTTATAGTTTTGTATGTTTTCGGTGAAATAATGTAATTCAAACTCTCCTTAAAATGCCACAGAATTGGGATATAGAACACAGTAGTTCACTTCCACAACCAACAAAACTGTCCATACGAAGATCAGATGTATAACTTTCATGATAGACAAATCAAGAATTACATTTTCAAATAATGGTTGAACTATGTAAAAGACAGGTGACAAACAAATCGCGTTTGACATTTTTTAACAATGAATCAAAATTTTGAAAAGCTAGAAATAAAAGCAAAAATAAATTCAAGTTCTATATTGCCAAAATAAATTCAAGTTCTATATTATCCATTTAAACTAGTACGATCTACATGATTTTGTAACAGACTGTTGAGAGCTACTCACAATGACCGCATAATTAAGAAAAAATTCCTTGTCCAGAAACAAGGTATGGACCGAGCCCTTTAACAATCCAATTAGGCTGTAGGCTGAAGGTGCTTCAAAGGCTGCCTGAAAAAGTAAAGTCAACAGCTGACTTTTGCCAAAAATAATAATAGAATACAGAAACCCCAACAGTTTCCATACTTCAGTTGGGAGTTGAATAATGGAACGTAGAATCAGAAAGGAAGTTATATAGATGTCAAGGAACAAGAAATCATGGGCACAGATCAGGATCTAAATCAAATCAAAATAGAAAATGATAATAATAATAATAATAATAACAAGAAAAGGAACAGCTGAGAGGATACAATAATGGTTCCAAATATCAGGCGAAAAACTACACATCAGCCAACATAAAAGGTATCCCTTGTAGCAATAAGCTTTTTTAATGTTTGTTCCACAACAAATCAAATCCCCAAATTATTGCCTATACCCACCAAATTATTGACACATGCCAGCCAATAAATTCCAGTTATCATTAGTATAAGCCAGTATCTGTTCAAAATTCCGACAGGTTTATTTATTGCTTCCTTCTCATGGATCAAAATCGCAGTCATGGTCACAATCGCCTACAAGAAAGTCCAAAAGCGAAACCTCCACCATAGTGAGAGCCAAGCAACAACCAACATAGGAACCACCCCTAACTTTATTACTTTAAATAATAACAGGAGGTCATGCCCTAGTTTAAAGCTTACAAGTTAGGGTGAGATCTCTCATGTGACATCGCGATTCGCAACCATTCCATCCCATCGCAATGTGAGCTTTTTCAAGCACAAAAATAAATTGAAGAAATAACCCCAAAAATAGAAAAACAAAACTTTTATTTCATTAAAACACACTATAAACCAAAATATAGCTCCCCGGTCACAAAATCCTATATCGTTGTTTAATCTTTAATTGTTAAATATGTTAAGTTTTTTTATTTAATCTTTAATTGTTAAATATGTTAAGTTTTTTTATTTAATATTTTTCCAATAATCTTTATAATTTATATCAGATTCGTGAAATTTTCCACTTAAATCAAAGGTGAGACCATCATCAAATTAACCATGTCGCACAATTAGAATCAATGGCCAATAAGATACACTCTGCTACTTATCCATTTAATGACTTTAGATAGTTGGAAAGACTTCATGTTGGGTCCATTGTTAGATTAACCACTATAAGCCACTTGAATTTATGCAAATATTTTAGTGATCAATTGGAGAGGCCCTGATGACCAAATCTCACTCTCTTAGGAGATGTAGCATGATCAATGTGGCAATGGGCTCATATGATATAACTTAAGGGGTCGTTTGTCAATTTCACATGTGATAGAAAAATGATCCACATGTAAATGATTCACATATTAATCATTTTCATATGCAAATGAGTCGCATGTGAAATACATTCCATTGTTTGTCATTTTCACATCTCTTCAAATGTGAATCTGAGTGCATCCAACGGTTCACAGTTTTTCACAAATTTTGAAATTTCCATGATGAATCAAGTGATGAGATTCAACCCACTAGCCATTGTTGGCCTTTTAAAGAGGATCAATGGGTCGGATTGGGAAAAGGAGGCCCACATAAATCAGAACTGAAGATCTAACGGTCTAGACATCCACGCAAATAACTCACAATCCATGAAGGATCAGCGGAAGAGATTTGAGCTGGTAGCCCGTTATTGACCATATGAAGAGGGTGTACGGTTCGGATCTTGCACTAGGTGCCCAGATGATTCAAAAACTCAACAATAAATGCTTCCATCGGTTATCAGTTTTTCGCATGGACTAAAAAATTGGCTGAGTCAACTTGGACTCGACCCTAAACGAGTAGGTTACCATGGGACTCAGACTTGAATTATGACACTTGGTGAGTCCTATGTGAGTCAGCCATGCAACTCGGCCAGCTATTTTTATTTTAAATTGGGACCCCGAACCGAGTCGGGTCCCAAGTCTTCCGGATTTTTTTCCTTGGTTTTTCGAAAAAAATTTAAGATCCATGGTGAATCAACACCTAAAATTTGACCCATGGCCGTAGTTGGCCTTCTGAAGAGGATTAATGGTTAGGATCATGAAAATGGGGCACAAAAAAGTCAAATGGCTGAACTTTATCCAATGGCTGGAATTTGACAACACAACCATTTTTGACCTTCCTAAGCAGTTCAGATTGTTATTTAAAGACCCACTTTAACCAAAAATTGAAAAGCATAGTGATGGGCATGTTAATGCCTGATTCACTCAATATGAGGCGCTGGTGTGATTCGGTTTCACACCTGTAGAGATGTGAAAAATGAAGGGCACTTTTTCAGGTCATTTACACACCGGAATCACATCTCATTATACACCCAGTGTGGAAATGAGGCGCTTGCGTGAAACAGTTTCACACCTGTGGAGATGTGAAAAACGAAGGGCACTTTTTCAGGTCATTACATACCGGAATCACATCTCATTCACACCTAGTGTGCAAATGCAGCAAACAAACGTAAATGATGTGTAACTGTTTTACATACGGGTCATTTACATACGTAAACAGTACGGGAAAAAATGACCCCTAAGCAATCTAACAATAGGCCCTTGCATTGTTTTGAAAATTATCACCGTACAACAAATCGTTCTAGGGGATGAATCGAATGGTATTGTGAATCGTATCGCAAATTGTAAGACTTTTTTTCACTTTTCTTATAAAAATTAAATAAAAAAAAAAGGAAAAGGTAAATATTCATAATCCATTCAAAACAACATAAATACAATGGCCTAAAAGATTGTGATAGAATCATATGAAGAACATCAATAAAATATATTAATATATCATAAATGATATACGCTAATAGTTAAAATATGCTTAAGCTGTCATTGTAAATAGAAAGATAAACAAGTTGCAATAGATCTTGTTCTCCTCAAATCCAAAAATAAAAATAAATCCAAATGTTCAATCTAAAATGTTAGGATTCTCTTGCTGTCGTCAAAATCGGGAAAAAAAAATTGCTAATATTATGACTCTATTCATAACATAAATACAACGGCCTAAAAGATTGTGATAGAATCATATGAAGAACGTCAATAAAATATATTAATATATCATAATTGATATACGCTAATAGTTAAATATGCTTAAGCTGTCATTGTTAATAGAAAGATAAACAAGTTGCAATAGTTCTTGCTCTCCTTAAAGCAAAAAATAAAAATAAATCCAAATATTGAATCCAAAATGTTAGGACTCTCTTGCTGTCATAAAAATTGAAAAAAAAAAAAAAAAAAAAAAGAAAAACAGGATTGCTAATATTATGACTCACTCTCTCTCTCAAATTTTTTGCAATTCAAGAACCAAACCGATAAGTTGTGAATATTGATTCGATTTCTGCTACCAATATCAACAGATATTTTAAACCATGTTCCTACCCTTTTCTTTGTCCATTTTAGGGTTTGTGCTTGTGTAAAGAACATCTGTAATCCTTCCCATCTTGTGACATTGTGATTATGGGGGAGAAAAATCCAAATCACTGTTGTCATGGTAAGATAAAATATTGCATGTGTACTTCAACTTGAGCGAGCTTTACAAATGAATGTGTGCAAGTTTTGTTTTCGAAATAAGATCAATTATTGTATGTGTACTTAGTTAGAATGGGTTAGTTTATTGTTGCCGTGATGCATACATGAAATTTTTGGCAATATGAAACCAACTATATATATATAGAGAGAGAGAGAGAGAGAAACATTTTTTAATGGTTAAAAAATTAATTTCATTGCATAATACATGGTCTTGTATATATCTACAACTTTTAACCAATGTATTTCACTCAAATATGCACAAAGTGAACAGATTCTAACGCAACAGCAATACAAAAGGTTTTAAAAAGCAGAATTGAGGGGCAACTAACCCAAATTTAACATGTATAGTTCTATGAAAATAATAATTAAAGATTTTTTTTTCCTTTATAGCTAGATAGGCGAGTGGTACACAACCTTTGAGACAGCCTACCTGCCCAGGGATTGGTGCTTGGGCAGCTGTGCAAGATGAGACACCCTTGCCACTGGGGTGTCTCGAATTTAATATTTTAAGATTTGTCGTGTTTTCTTTATTAATTAAATGAATTCAAATTGTTAGAGACACCTAAATTTGTAATTAATAGGACCTCTGAACTTTAAATGGTAATAATCCACAGGACCTCTAAACCTCTTCTAAATGTCCAAAGACAACTCACCTATAAATGTCATGTTCCTTTATTCAATTCTCCCTGCTCTAGATGATCCTTTGCAAAGAACCTAACTGAAGGGCAGTAAAATTAAACAAGGGTCATAAAATGAGGAACAAAGTGCGATGAAAGAGAGGCAAACATGGTTGAAAATCTCCTTCCTGACGGATCCCGTCTTGGTTTGGCCTCCAAACCAAAATGTTTAAGCTGATTAAAAATTTAAACTTAGTGGTCTGGAGTTACCTTTCGGAAAAGTACAAAAAATAATATTAATATATATACACACATACATATATGTATTTCTTAAAGTATAAAACAAACATTAAATTTTAAAAATAACATATAAATTGATACATTAAATCTATTCAAATAAATCAGCAATTTCAATATGTTATTTCTACATGCCAAGATTTCGGATTTTATCTGAATTTTATTCTAAAAATTCAAATTTTGAGGTCCTGTTAAAAAAGTTATTTAAAAATTTTATATTTAATGCGCCATTTCCTATTAGATATAAATGTGGATGAGGCCCTATTTCCTGTTAGAGTTAATTGGGTTGGGCCTCATGCATGAGTGAGATATTGATTTTAAATGGTTTAGACTTTTATGGAGCCCACCAATCTTACTTGGGGCGCCATGGGGGCTCCCCCAAGCCAGGCCCCAATCTCTCTCCCTTTTTCTGTAATTCTTTTCTGGGACACATGCACATCAGTCTCTATGTGCTTTTTTGCTTTTTCCAATGTTTTTTAAAGGACCGAAATCCTCTGATTTCCTCCATTTCATTGGAAATTCAAGGTTCTGGTCCGAATCCCTAGGTGTCAGCTGAATTGATCCGAAATCCAGACCGCATTGTTTCATGGTTGGTTGGTGTTCGGTTTTGAACTGAAATTATTCAGCGGTTTCAGATGAAACAAACTGAATATCGCAACTACAATGATTGTTATGTTAGTGACAAAAATGGTTTGAAATTAGTAGCAACCTAATTACCTAATTTCATCATTTCCCTAGTAGTAGTCCATTCCAAAAAATGGTTTCCCCCAAGTCCAATGTAAAGGACAGGCCCTAGTGCACTACATAGTATTTAATATGTATCAGCTTTCAGACACATGGTGATAAAAGAGGACATAAAGGATAAGTAGGTATGAATCACTGGTCAATATTGGATACTTATTTTTTAGGGGTCGGTGATACTATGACATAACTTTTCCAATCCATGTCTATAATGGAACAACTAAAATAAAAATTAAAAATAACAACAATGAAAGGTATGTGCAAAAGGTCTCAATTATCAATAATTAGCACACTGATGAAAATGAGTTGAAACTGACCAATCTGTGCAAGGCCCCAAAAGTTCAACAAATTCCTCAAGCACCATAAAGCAGAGTCGACGACATGAAAACTCCAACCATCAAACGAATAATTAGAATGCAATAAGGCACCGTAATCTCTGCATGTATCAAATCACTGGAGGAAGACCAAGCAATCATCTACAAAACCACTGTCATGGCCATCAATGGCTGATTATGTATTAAATCACAAGGGGCAGAATCCAAAAGAGTGATTTAGGACGTCGTGAAAAATTAAGATATGTGAGAAAAGGCCCTTGTGCCTTCAGTAAAAGAATAGAAATGATGTGAAATAGCCAGAATAGGTTTCCAAACTACAGTCGTGAAGAACACAAGGTAGAGATATGAAACAGATTACCAAGTACCCATACGTGTGAGGTTTCTGGTCAGTAAAGGATATCACTCTTAATGTCATTCATATGTTTTCACATATTTTCAGAACCCATTTTGTGTTCTAGCAAAAATTCATTTAGTGGATTTAATATGGAGGCATTCATTTGTATAACAATTACAATATTTATATTATAAAAGCGAGCAACAGAGTCCAACAAAATAAATCATTTAGACCTGCCAGTTATCACCTATTTTCTAGCCGGACTTCACCTCAAGCTTCACCAGTCTGAAGAGCCAGGGCACAGCCCAATCATTGGATGCATCAGCAGGGTGTGGAACTTCATAAACTAAATGCCCAAAAGTTGGTAGATAACCGTTGATCAAAACACAAAAGACTGATATATAATAACCCTGGTACTGCCACTTGAGGGAAAGGTCTTCGTGTAGAGTGGAGTAAACAAGAAGAATTGCAGACGAAAGTTATGTTATTGTAGAACCATAGTTGAGTTTCCTTTTGGGAGCTGGTTATCCAATAACTTAAAAAGACAGAAGTTTTCTTGACAATTACTACTTGTCCTCCAGGGTTTATCAAATTACGTATGTATGCTGTACTCATGTGCACTCACAAAATCCCAGTGTAAGCACAAAGCCAGAAATGAATAAAAGTGATTTCCTTATTCTTTTTACCTTTTTTTTTTATTTTAACTCTTTTTTTAATGGTGATAGCTAAAATTTTATTAAAAACCAAAAGCCCAACAGGATAGGAGGGGTAAACTGATAAGGTATAGGGATACATCAAAGCAAAGAAAAAAGTACCCATAAGACCAAACAAAAGGAGAGACAGATTGGCAAATTATCAAGCTATCACAGTTAATTCCCACTTCTGAAAGAGGTCCGTCATTGAATTTTCATTTCATTTAACAAAGTAAAAGCATGCTTCAAGACACCTAGCTAGGTGCAGCACCACTTCAGCAACATCTGCTAACTCCCATGGATGACTGCATTGCCGACTTGCCCATCTAATAAGCACACAAGGAGACACCTACAACAAGGATGCAACAGAAACCAAGACGAGAAGCTTCACAGAGCCCCATTCCTAATACTAAAATTTCTACTTTCTTAACTGAACAAGATCCAGACGGGCCTGAAAAGGAAACAATGGAAGATTCCTTGTTGCCTCGGATGAACCGCTAATACCAACCAAGCCTGGATTTCAAACCCGTTCGGCAGAGGAGACCATCTAGGTTGGGGCGGAACTATAAACAGATGAGAAAGCCACTTCACCCTACCTCTAATGATAGGCTCAGAGAAATCTCTATATATGGATGGAGGACGGACACCCACAACACCAAAAAGAAATCTATCTACTATAGTCTCCACAAGAGAAAGCGAAGCCTTGAAGCATCTCTAATTTCTTTCTTGCCACATCACCGAAATAACCACGAAAAAGAATACCTTCCACATCATTCACCCTCTACTTCTATTTTCCTTTTTTATAATGAATTATTCTTCCTGTAATTGAGCCAACAACCATTTTCCAAGCCTCAAAGATAAAGGAGCTCTTTCAGGAAAACTCAATTGCAGCCAAAACAATTTAGCCACTTATTTCTACAGGACTTGGGCAAGGTGGCAAATAGAAGATGTACTGATTCTGCTTCTGCACATGATGATCATTTTCCACTTTCAAAGATTATCCATCACAAAGATACCACCCAAAATAAGAAATCATGAACTAGCATGCATTGGTACTGGCTTTCCTCAATCTCTGTTAAATTCCATCTAAAAACTGGCCCCAAATAGGCAAAGACCACTATGCCGCCAAAAGTAGTCACATAGTTGCTAACCAGAGTTCAACTGTCCTAAGCAGTGAAAAAGATCTGGAAACAGCTAATCTAAAGGTTTATTTCCAACCCATGCATCCAGCCAAAAATCTGCTCACCTGAGCCAATCTTTCATCTAAACTTGATATGAAAACTTCCTTCGCAGGCATAATACGCCTCCAAAGACCTGCATATCTATATGGAGAATCTTGAATGTAACAGCCATTACTGGATAAACCATACTTAAACATGCTGACCTATTTCCATAACCCATCTGAATCTTGCAACCATAACCACTTTCCTAAAATAGCTAGATTCATTAGCTCCATTGTTCTTGAACCAAGGTCCACCTCTTTGCACATGCAAAATTGTCTCCCACTTCTGAGATGAAACTTGTGTTCTTCCCACTACCTCGCCAATAAAAAAAAAAAACAAAAAAAAAACAAAAAAAAACGAAAACAAAAACAAAAACCCTGAAGGCTCTCAAAACTACCGTAATAGGGCATTTGAATAGAGACATGAAAAAGATGGGAGGATCAGAGGGGGCTGATTTTAGGAGGGTAATGTGACCGTCCAGAGATAAGATATTTAGCTTTCTATGAACTCAATTTCCTCTCAACCATTTCAGTGACCAGGTTCCAAAGGGATTTTGAAGCAGCACCCAAGCATAAAAGTAAACGCAAATAAGTAGCTGGAAGAGAGCTAGATGTACGCCGCATCAACTCTACAAGCTCCTGATACTGATTAAAATCCTCTCACTCCTATAATGTCACGCTTGAAAAAGTTCTCCATCGAGTCCTGATGCTGCTTTGAAACACAGCAAAACTACCTTCACATTTATTACTGATTAATATCCGATGCACAGAAAAATTAGTGTCGTTTTCAAATTGTAGATAATTTATGGTAAGAGCCTCACCTGCAGGTTTAAATCCTAGGATGAAATTAGCCTCTCCTGCCACCTCAATCATTCCATTAAGACCTCTACAAATAGAACAGAGAAAAGGAGTTAGTTAATGGGTACCCTTGTCCCGAAACTCCTTTGCGCCTGAAAGAATCATTTAGGAGACATCCAATAATCAAAACTGAAAACATGGCCGACAATATGCATTCTTTGATCCATCTACTCCATTTGATCCCAAACCATATCCTATAACATGCTTTTTCAAGATCCAACTTGAAAATCACATCCGGTGTCCTATCTTTATATTTAAAATGACGGCATTCATTTGCCAAGAGGACTGCATCAAGCAGCCTGAGTCTCCAAAATAATATTTGGCAATACTCTTTGAATTATTGGTGCAAGCCTCTGATGCCTTCTACATTCGCTTTCTTAGCAATAACTGCAATAGAGGACCACCCCACGAAACCACCCCCCCCCCCCCCCCCACCTCTCTCTCTCTTCCTTTTCCCCCTTTCGATTATCTACCTCTAGAATGAATTTCAGACATAAAAGCCATCATCACTTCCCCTTTAACATCTTTCCAAAATCTCTGAAAAAAATGTCATAGGAAACCAATCTGGACCAAGTGCTATATCTGCTCCCAAATCAAAAACTACTTCCTTAACCTCCTCCTTAAAGGATCTTTCAAGCCTATCTGTATCCAAAGCCTATCTGTATCCAAATTGCCAATGGCAATGAATTCAAGGTCATACAGAGTAGGCCAACTATAGTAGTCTTTTATCAAGTCTTCCACAATGGACATCATCATCATGATTAAAGCCTGGTCACAACTATTTTGGGGTCAGCTACATGAATTCTCTTTCTCCATTCCAATCTATCCTGAGCCAGATCCTCAAAAAGGTTGCACTTCTGCAGATCTATTTTTACTACTATAATGAACATGGAACAGATATTGAGATCAGGGGTATAACTTGGATCAGGCAAACATCAAGCCTGCATGTACAAGCCCACAAACTAAGTGATTTTGTTTTAGTTCGGGCTTGGCCTAATCATGAAGCTTGTGTGGAACTCCAGCTAACCTTAAGACTCAAGCACCAAGATAACATATATGTTATACTAATACATGTGTGAGTGTAGTGCTCCACATAATCCACCTTTCGAGTGCATTTTGTCAGTAATCATACTTATTAATCAAGCCAAATCATTCGCACACATCGAACCCCCTTTTAATAGGCACGGATCCCAATATCACATTGTTCAACATTATTCACCGTTGGATTTTGTCACAACAAATTCACAATGTAGCCACTAAACTTTGAGAACTTAAAAGCTAAGAGCTAGGATTATTTGATAGGCCTGGTACTTATATTTCCATTAACTACATCCAAACCTTTCCTTTGTTGCACTCCCTAGATTGCCATGCATCTAGGTAGGCTCCACTTAAATGAGTAGTTTTCAATAATAATAAAAAAATGCATGGGAGCACTGTGACACCCCTACAGGCGCACCCACTACACACCGCACATGCGCCCATGTACATGCATGCACACAAATGTAGAACACATTGGAAGGTGCTCATTGTCGCAACAAGCCATGTTACCTATGCAAAAACATGCATATATGATGTATGACAAACCAATAATACTATTTCAAGGGCTTAGATTAAAGAACACTAGCACTGTGATTTCGACTATCTGCCCAAGCAGCATGAGTGCCTAGTTCAGCCAATTCTAGTAAGTTTCAGAGTTTATTTTCTTCATAATATTGAACTTTTCTTTAGGCAGAATTTGGTTCTGTGGTTAAATTCATCTTTGAGACTTGAGAGAGATCAACCATGTACTTCTTTCATAGATTAACTTGAAGAGGATTGTAAAGTTGAATGAAATAATTTGCCAAAACCCATCTCCATTTCCATAAAAGTGCAAACATCATTTTTGAAAGGAACCTTTCCAAAAAGAGTTGCAAAAACTCTTTCTGATCTTCTCAGTGCCTTATTTGGGTGAGGATTTTCAATTCACTACCCTCCACAATGAGATACATATAAACCCACAATGGAGAGTTCATTGCTATACCCCAAACAAATGCCCCACCAAACAACTTGCATTTTGGTTTGTCCAATAAAAAAATGTGCTTTTTTACTGACAATGTGGTTATACTGATGCGGCATTAGAAAAACTTACAAGTGTAAGTAGCACCATCACCAATATCTCCCACATCAACTCCACAACTTTCATTACGAGCAACAACAATTTCTCGACAGGCTTTTACTTCTTCCCCCATGTGGTGGATGTGTCTCTTCACTAAGATGCAACTCAGTTAAAATAGCATCAAATCAATACAATGTAATGGTCAAATACCCATCACTAAGTAAAATGCATATCTATCGGTTCAACGATTCACCAAAGGTTGTTAGGAGAATCTGACCATCAGTATGATTTGATCCCAAGTAGTAACATGATCTTCCACCAAACTCCACAATATGTTCTCAATACTTTGATTCACTACCACAATTTGTAAGCCGAACCAAGAATGGTAGGCACTGGAGAAAGCTAATTTTCAGTATATTCCAAGATCAAGGTATCGCTCCTAACAAGACAATCATCCATAATATCAAAGACAAAGTGATGCCCAATGACACCATGTAGACAACCCACACCAATAGCATTTACATAGCCAATGTTGTACACCAGCAATACAGTATAGAACTATGTCTCATCCATGCACAGAGGCATCTTGTTATGAATTTGTCCCAATACACAAACACAACCATAAATGAAAACTAGATGTTAAAAGTTAGCATTTCCCAAACTAATGAAGGTTTAGAAAACACTAATAACAGTGAATTTTAAGGATTTATTATTAGGCTTTCAAAATTATTTCATCCATAATGCCTCTACAAATCATATCACTGCCATCGCCGTCGTCGTCGTCATCATCAAAGCCTTGCACCAACTATGTTGGGATTAACTAAATGAATTGTGTTTCTCCATTCCAATCTATCCTAAACCAAATCCTCGGCTACAAATTGTCAAATCATATTATTGTTTTTTTCTAAATTACATCACCAATACTGTCAATGCTAGAACTTTGATGTTCTGTCATTACAAATAAATTAGCTTAACTTTCTTATTGGTTATTAAAAAAAATTAGTGGTGTTATTGGTAATTAAATTTTAAGTCAAAATGCTATTCTTTCTTTCTTTTCTAAAGTAGTAACAAAATTATATTCCTAACCAATAAAAACTATGTTTCAGGCTGTCACTTCTCACTAGGGCTATCAAAGGGCTGGGCCAGGCAAGAGTTGTCCTTACCCTACCAGCAATACATGCAGGGCCGGGCCTAGGTGGGCCAAAATCCTCAAAGGGCCTGCACTACTTAGGCCCTTACCCAGTTACCCTACCCTCGAGGGCCAATGCTGGGCCAGGGCAAGGCTCAGGGACTCAAAATAAGAAAATCATTATTTATTTATTTTTACACTATTACCAAATATTTAGTGTCGGCTGAGCATTATCTTGTTTAACCTCTATTGCGAAGGGACCATTAAGAAAACATTTGGGACAAGGATGGTTACATCCTCAGAGAGAGCCCCTCCGGTTTTTCTCTCAATCAAGGAAAACCCATGTTTGGTTAGTTTTCTACAGTGTGGATTTTCCTCGTCATGGATTTTTAAAATCACTGTATCCAATTATTTGGGCGGTCCAACCTCCCCCCATAGGAACCGATGAATCCTCTATTAAAAGAGAGCAGTATAAAAGCTGCTTTCTTTGCATAGGAAAGAGGGCTCGACTCTCACTACTCTCATCAACGACTCTTCTCTGCCCTGACAAAGCTTCCTCTCTCGATCGATTTCTCCGTCTTCATTTCGGAATTGTCGACACCGACAACGGGTCTC
Source organism: Cinnamomum chago (assembly GCA_038049695.1). Lineage (NCBI taxonomy): Eukaryota > Viridiplantae > Streptophyta > Magnoliopsida > Laurales > Lauraceae > Cinnamomum > Cinnamomum chago. The sequence goes on along the minus strand of CP142455.1, from coordinate 12,086,297 downwards.
TCGCCCAAACACAGCCCCAACATGCAGGCCTCTCTCGCACCCAACCCAGCCCCAAGGTGCAGGCCCCCCTCTCTGTCTTTTGCCCAAATTGCAACCCAGACATGATGAGGTGCAAATGGGTTTTTCTTTTTATGCCAGCACAAGCGTTGTTCATGTGGAGGATATAAAGTTGTGGCCAGGTGCATACGTGATTCTAACTTAGAACATGTAATCATTCATATATTGGACTATTAAATTTCTAGTTTTCTATACTCCTGTCGATTCTTAATCAAATCAAAAAAACATTAAATCCAACTTTGGAGCATTTGTCCATGTAGTGAAGGGTGATAACACTACAATGTAACCTATATTTATTCTAAAACTCACATTAATGGGGTCATTTGTGGTCTTTTCAAATGGAAATATTAAAGATAAATTTCATTTTCTCTTTATTTTATTTTTATCATATATTTCTTTATTTCTGCTCTCACTTGTTGGGTTTTTTCAGTTGAATGTCAGCCATGGTTCGGTGATACTGATTATGATTGAATGTAAAAGGGATGTTGATTGTAATATAATGTGAGAGCCATGTTTTTTCAGTTGAATGTGAATCAGTGAATGTTTTATTGATTATAAAATGTTAAGAGCCAATTTTTATTCCTGACTTTGATATGCATACCAAGTGTGGATTTAAAGAAATTATCACTGATTCCTCTATGTTAGCCAAACATGGAATTCAATGAATCCTCTCCCTCAAAAATCCTACCAAGGAAAGTATGATTCTGTGGCACCAAGGATTCCTCCAAAGAGAGGATTCCTCTTTCGTTGCCAAACATTCTCTTGGAGAATAGAAACCATCTCTAAAAACTTTCTTTTATTGGATAAAGTCATACATGTTTTGTTGACTTGGGTTCTAGGTGATCTTGTCAAAGGAGGAAAATGGTTAACCATGTATAAAATCATTTCAGTAGTCTTGTCTTTGAGAAATTTCAACCATTTACATTCACCTACCTTTTATGAATTGACATTGTTTTCAATTTTAACACTGATTTGACAATGAAGCATTGTTGGATTTTAGTCACAAAAATAATTAAACTTAAAAAATCACTATTAGTTTAGACTTTTAAAATTTAGGAGTTACAATTATCTAATTAAAAGTATATTTGGATCGCCCCCATATCCTTTAAGTTTCATGCTTATACAAACTGTCCATACGAATTAGTTGGCATCCCAAGTTACTCTATGCAAGAAAAAGTATAATGCACTAGTAAATATAGATAAAAATAATATAAAAAGAAGCAATAAAACTAGAAGAAAGGGATTGGAAGCAACCATGCAACACTTATTTCTTATGCATTAAGTATAATACTTAATGTAAATAATTAAGGAGAGATGAAATGAACCAAGTATGTGTGTAAAGGTTTTTAGGGCATATAATGGTTATGAGGGTATGAAATTGCCTTCACACTTTCATATCCCCATTTTATTAATGCTAAGTGACTTTTATAAGAGCATTTTAGTATATATTTATATAAATAAATACATTTTAAATACAATAGAGAAAAATAGGAGAGCCAGGGCTGGGCTAGTACTGTCCAAGCCCGGCCCTCAAATTTCAGCGAATGCAAAAGATTGTACGAGCCTGGCCCTAGGGCTTCCTTTGAAACAGAAGCCCTTATTTTAAGAGCTTTTTGAGAGCCAGGCCAAGCCCCCTTGTCTCGAGGCCAGATTGACAGGCCTACTTCTGACAATTACAGCCCTCTTTAAGGATGTAACAAAACGGGACAAAACCAAGCCTATCTGGGATAAGGCTACAATTACAATTGCGATGATGAGATACGAACCAGTTTATAAATTCACTTTTTCCACAGGATAGAAGTTTTGAGATTTCACTCTCTTTTTCCACCCTAGCCAAGAAGCATAAAAATATAAAATCTAGTATGTATTTTTTTTCCACCTCGTACATGGGAGGGAATGAAAACTATCCTAATCCAAAAATAGCTGGGCATAGAATCCCAGGCTCAACCCTAGAGTACAGGGTACTTTGTGCAAGCATATTCCACAACTGTGCTCCGTCGTAGTATACTTCTTATCCATGATCCAACACAACATGCTCTGGCAGCGCCATGGATCAATCCCCGGCGCCGTCGGTGAGAGTGAGACGGCTTTAAAACTAAGCCATCTCATGTTCACATTTAGTTTAAAATTTGATGTATCCTCCACTCCAAAAGTTCTCTGTCACATTTCATGAGATTTTTCTGGCAAACCAAATGAAGACAGAGACAATGTTAATCTAGTGATACTAATGACACAATCTAGACTTTTACCCAAAGATGAAGAAGAAGAAGAGAGAGAGAGAGAGAGAGAGAGAGAAAGAAAGAAAGAGCTCACTATCAAAAAATTAAAAATGAATAGTAAAGGCAGAGAGAGAGCTGACAAATAGTTACCATAGATATGGTAAAACACACTTAACCAAGTAGACAAAACAAAATATTTAGGAAAATATATATGTATGAATATGATAAAATAAAATTAAAAATCATACTCAAAATGGTAAAACCAACACACAAAATTTCACAAAAAGTCAAAATGAACAAAAATGAGATCAGAGTTTTAGGCTATCCTCGTAGACCAAGAGAAATGAGATGTTTAAATACTGAGTTTGAGGACCAGGATAGACAAAAAGAAAGTGAAAAATGATAGAAAGAACCAGAAGTAGTTCATGACCCACTTGTAAGCAAAAGGCCTACAATTCCCGGGACAACCAGGGACCAATTCCCGCTTGTTGTCCTGTTAGATACAGACTCATGTACTCTGTGTGTGTGTGTGTCGGTGGGGGGGGGGGAGGGGGGAAAGAAAGGTCATTTCCCAAAAAAGGTTGAAAGAATGCTATCCATGCAATAAAAATCCACGTGGGATAGTAAATTTCCAGCAAAAGACTAATAGAACATGCAAAAAGTTAACCCCCAGCAGGCATTAGTTTTTTTAGTAGATCGGTAACTACAAAATTTCAAAGAAAAAGGAATACAAAGAAGAGAAGAGGCAATATAAGAGGAATAAATATATTGCCCAAACTGGAAAACAGAGTAAACAATGAATGACAATGTTAAGAACTACTAGTTAGGGACTAATTTGTAATTTTCTCATAATTACGGTTAAATTGTTACTATGAGGATATGTTTGTCTTAGATTAAGAATAGTTAAATTCATGTTAAATAGGATTCCTGCTTTAGGTTAATGTTTTTGTTCGTACTCGGCCACTCTCAACAAAACAGAATACAGAATTTGTTAGTAGACCATAAATTTCAACTTTGTATCATATCTTAGTTTCAGGTCTTGGTTTTCTGTTCTTTTTCTTTTAGGGCACGTTTTTGTAGCCCATTTCCGCAGAAAAGGAGTTTTTCTGCGGAAAACTCCTTTTTCATGTACTTGGTTCGGCAATTTTCCACGGAACTGCTTTTTTGCCACGTCAACTTTTTCCTTCCTAAGCCTCGAAATAGACATCATAAGGGGGAGGAGGAAGAGGGGGGCGGGGGTATGGGAAGTCCATTTCCACAGAAAACCGAACCCCCATTTCCTCACTCCCACCCCCAGACCCCCACTCCACCCAGCCACCCTTTTTTTCCCTCCCCTCCCCCCAATCCCACCCACCTACCCCACACACATACTGACCCACCAGTAGTTTTCACTAAGAAATCCACAGTTGCACCAAACAACTTTAGCACCAATTCATCGAGGACAAACTTTTTACACCAAACATAAATTTCTAACTTCTCAGAAAACCTTTTTCTGAGGTATTTAAAAACCACAGAATTTGCTGATGTGGCAATTTCATCTTTCAATGGAAGTTGCCTTTGCACAAACGTGCCCTTTAAGGTTGTGCAGGGGGCTTTCCACAGAAGTCGAGTGGAAAACCAGTCCCATTTCTGTGCCTGATATTTTCTGATGTTCGGTGCAATGTGGATTCGGCGATAAAAAAATTACCAAAGCGACCTAGTTTTCTTAGCTCGTAAAGAAACGAGTTTCTTATCTAGATCGGATTTGAGTTTCCGGGGTGCGCTTCCGCTTCCACCGTTGTACACAAACAAGCCCTTGATCTCTTCTCTCAATATGCCCGGATGTTCTTCATTTGTCACCCAAAAGGAGTTACCCATATAGCTCTCAACACAAAACCACTAGTTTCGCATAAAGAATCCTTTCTTCCCATTGGAGCTGAAAATATCAAACCATGCCCTACTCTCTATAAACGAGAGAAATCTCAGCCGCAGTTGACAAATCATCAGTTCATCGGTTCACAGATCTGTTTCGTAGATTTGTTTGCCTGGGCAGTTTGTGTATTCTGAAGTTCTCAATCAGCAGTTAATGCACTCATCAGTTCACATTCTCCAAATGAAGAGAACCCTAACCAACAAGAGCTTCCATCCCATCTTTGTAAGATTTGTAAGCAAGAAATCCTAGCTTTACAGGGTTACTTCAGTCCTTTATCATCTTCGTCTGAGTTCCAGATGCAACCCAGGACTGTAATTGGTAATTGGAATAGTTGCAGCCTGCATTGGCTGAATCTTTTCCACGATGAGGAGGGCCATTAATGGTTCCTCTAAAAACTCTCATTGCATCGAAGAAACTGGCATCAGTTTTTACCATAAGCAATGCAAACAACTATAAAAAATAAAAATAAAAAAAATAAAGGCCCAATCATGACAATAAACTATCAGAGTAGAACAATAATGTGATCCAGGTATTCAGCATGAGTTTTTACCACAAGCAATACGAACAACTAAAACAGAAGGGCCGCCACATAAGCCATGGCAAGAAACTGTCACTGACTATAACAATCAAATAGAAACTTCAACAAAGAGCATCAAAGTTAGAAAATCCAAAACACAAACTTAACATTGAAACTTTGTTCCAGAGACCATATTAACAAATATGGCAGCAAACCTCAGAAGGAAAAACTGACTTAAACCAACCTGAAAGCTAAAAGCAGTTCTATAATGCCAAAAGACCTATGCAACTCTGATGAAAATTACTGAAGATTGAAGAAATGGAACATAAACCCCAGCAACGGCCGATTCTACTTCAGCATCAACTGTTCCCTGCATGTTGCAGTACTTGACCACAAGTCCTATTTCCTAGTTCCACGAGTATCAAAATTGGTTTTCCTCTTCTTGTTTGCATCTTCACGAGAAACATGTTCTTCAGAAGATCTACAAAATGGGGTCAACTAAAGTAAGCTTACTGCATTGACAAAAAATTGCAAAAGAAGAAATAACTATTTGGATCAGATGTTCGTCTCAAAACAGCCCAAGCAACTCAGGGACTCACAATGTCTGCTTCTTCGCATTGTCCTGTTTTATGCTTAGAACCATCTCCATCGCCGCCTTCTGGTGCTCTCTTGTCTGTGAATGCAGTTCTAGACCCTCAACTGATTCACAGTCAATTTTGCATATTCGGCACCATCCAGTGCTCCCAGGTTTCCTCTTTCTTGAATGATCAAAAGACTCCATATCACCTTGAGGACCACCCTAGTCAAGTATAAAATAAACAAATAAATAATTTCTTAAATGGTAAAAAAGCAGCAAATTATATTTAACTCCTACAAAATTTTACGGTTTTGTGGTGCTTTGCAGATTCCCATTTGGGAATAACCATTCCTTTGATCTGCTAGAGCTGCAATTGTGCCCCACAATTTCCAAGTTTCGTTGTCTTTTAGCAGAATTCGATGCTTTGTAAGTTTCCCAAGAAACCCATGATGGGAACATTCTGTTTCTTGCACATGCTTAAATCAGTCAAACTAATTTCCCTTTGTAATTAATTTCAGTATTTTTTTTTAATGCTTTTGGGGTTCCTTGTGTATCCAGGTTGTGAAGCTTTTAAATGGTGCCTGCAGCTGTCATTCTTACATTGATTCTTCTTTTCCTATAACTGAAACACAGACACGCCCAGTGTACCCATTCCCCTTTCTGTTGATCTTCAGCAGAATTTGATGCTGTTCAGTGCTTTTTATAGATGCCCAATCTATGATGCACAGATACGGCATGGATATGGCAAGGACAAGGCAGGGACACAGATTTTACACATAAAGAGTCAGCTGAATGCATCTCCATCAAGTAAAAATGCAAACTGGCTAAGAAGCCTGATATCAGTAACAAGTTAACTGCGTTGCATAAACCACCAATGAAAACAAATATTACATTGGTTGATACTTAAAACCCAGGTAGAAGTGAAATATTGAATTTTGCATGGCCCTAAATTTAATGCAGAGTCATATGGTTGAGAAGACCGGCTATAATGAACAAAAAAAATGCATCTACAGAATATGCTGAAATGAATACCCACTTGGAAACCTTGCATAGGGAAACCACTACCAAATCCTGGCTCAGCAATCCGCAGATGGCTTGGAAAGTTTCCACTTCCAATAGACTCACCAATACGTAAATGTGAAGGTAAATGCCCTGGTCCACCCATTCGTAAATGGCTGGGAATGCCTCCAAAACTAGTTGGCTCACCAATACGCAACTGACCCGGACCAAGTGGCTCACCAAGATGCAAATGACCACTCAGATTACGAGGCTCTCCACTCCGCACATGATTTAGCAAACTACCATGTCCAATGGGTTCACCACCACGAAGATGGATGGGCAGCAAATCTGGACCAACCATATCACCACTCCTTAAATGGAGTGGCCTACCAGACCCAAGCTGTTCATTTATTCGTAAACTTCCAGGACCATCAAGTTCAGCTCGGCGTAACCCTGCAGCAAAAGGAAGCATTAGAACTACTTTCATGGAATGTATCAACATTACAAGTTAAATAAGAAGGTTAAAAAGTCTTACAACGTTCACCAAAACCATGCAGATCTCGGCCATCCAAATCTTCTAAGCGTGGCTGGCTACCTAAACCAAGACCAGCAGGACTGTTTCCAAATCTACTTGAAGGCAGGCCAGGATGTTCCCTACCAGGACTTCTTGCAGGATGCCGACCAAATTCTGAAACATGCCTAAGAAAGTCGGGAGGAGCCCCAGAAGGATCTGTATTTCTTCCTAAGTTATCAGGAAGAGAACCTGGCCGCAATCTATCACCAGCTTCCACTAGATGTGAAGGACCACCACTGCCAACTGGAAAAGCACTGCCAGATGGAACACCAGCACTTCCATCAGATTTCAGTCCAACATCACGACTTGACACATGAGATGGTCTTTCACCAAAAGTGAGGGGTCCCCGGTCAAGGGGTCTTGACATATTTTCCCCATCCAGATTTGCGGGCCTAGGAAACTGCTTAAGATCTTCTTCAAATTCCCTACGATCAACAACTCGCCGACCAGAATCCAATGGGAAAGGCTGAAAACGTTCATCTGCATGTGGCTTGAATCCTTCTTCCAAACCAGGTTTATACCTCTCTTCTGGAAAAGGTTTGAACCTTTCCTCCGGCAGACCATGGAGAAATGATGTGTCCTGCATTCCACCTACTGCTCCCTTGCCTGCAAGACCATTCACTTTCATAGTATTAGACTGGATGCCAGAGGGCGGTCCAAAAGGCAAAATTTTCTGCATTTACAGGAAAACATGAATCAAGTTGATGGCCTTCAGAAAAAAAAAAAAGGCCTCTTGCTTTCAAACATTTCAGCTTCTATGGGATTAGCAGGACAGAGCCTACTCATTTGACCTTCAAGGCCAAGAGGACCTGTTGGCATCGTGCTTCTAGCAGAATCAAAGGCCACAGGAGGCACTCTAGACAAAGGCTCACCTTGAGAAGTTCTTTGGCTCCCAGCGTAAGGTGGGCGCATCAGGCCTTGCCTATGCCCATGAGGACCAGATGGTTGGAGCTCGAAACCCTGAGGAGGGCCCAAAAGACTTGGTTCCCTCCCAAACAGAGGAGGCATGCCTCGGCCTGGGAAGCCACCAGGTGGAATTTCAGAAGGAAAAGAGCCATGAGGTTGTTTTGTCATGGGAGTCTGGAAATGCTCTTGTGCAATGGAAGGTTGTCCCTGCTGGTGCTCAGGGAAACCTTCAAGGGCATTACGACCCTGAGGCCTCATGTGGACCATTGGTGGCCCATGCATTTGCATCTGAGGTGCTACAGGTTCCTGGAAGTTCCTTTCATGGCTAGTCCCGGGTAGAGACATCGATGGGGGGAACATTCCACCAGGACCAGGCGGCCTTTGAGATACACGGTCTTGCATGTGGGGAGAAGGCCCGTAAGGCGCAGGCAAATGGTACCGATCCTGATCAGGAACTGGAGCAAGATGAGATGGCTGAACAAAATTCTTGCCTGGCATTTGACCAGGTGACAGCAAGCCCCGGTGTTCATCTGGAACTGACCCTTGATGAGGGAACTGGGGTAAATTTTTGTCATGATAACCAGGATGAAGTACTGGCCTTTCATAACCTGGACCAACAATTGGAGGACGCAGAAGAGCATGCATGCTCCTCTCCGGCACTGCACCCAGAGCTTGTCCCCGTGGACCTTTATCTGTCCCCAGATGAGAATTCAGACTCCCACTACCATCAGACCACGGTCGGAGAATATGCGAGTCTACTGGATCCTGACGCAATTTAACATCCTTCCCTTCAAGATTCTCTGCAGCTAAAGATGAAAGACTTCTATGTGCAGGACCATCCTGTAGTTCCTTAACTGTGTGCTGGGAAGCCTCATCTTCTTTTTCATCACTTCCAGCCTCTGTAGATTCAAACTTTTCAGACGTCTCTTCTTTCACCATTTGCTTAATTACCGGCTCCTCTGAATCCCCACCATTTTCTGATGACTTGAGATCCTTTTCATGCTTCATTGAGGAGTCTATCTCATTTACGGCACGATCAGGTCGGCCTTTATCATCACTTCCATCAACCATCTTCTCCTCACCCTCTGAGGACTTCAAATCATTTTCTGATATTGGAGCCTTCAATTCAGCTACTCTAGATACACTTACATTTGTTCCATCAGCATCTAACTTGGGCACTTCACCAGCTTTCCCAGGCATCGAGTCCCCTTGGTTCTTCTCAGAGAATATTGGTTTTAAGGTAGCTTGAGCTGCAGATACCTGAGCGTTTTTTCGAGAGTGTGAAGAAACTGACAGCAGAGTAGATTGGATATCAGATCGTGGCAGTAAAGACTGTTGCAAGGGACCCAGCTGCTGATCGGAAGCTAACGGGGGGTGATTATTCGTCCATGACAGAATACCTTGATTTGGAGAAGGTTGGCCCGCACCAGGCTGTATTACTTTATTCACACTATGAATATCTTGTCCAAGAATTGAACCGGCCGACCCAACAGGAGTCTGGTTAGGCAGTTGATGCATCATTGCCTGATTAGGTACCATAGTCCTTCCAGCAGGATTTTGCGAATGATGAGTTGCCAAACCCTGTGCCAGTGGAAAGTTCTGCTGCAGCTGGGGTTGGGAATGAGCTGGCTGCTGCAAAGGCAGGCCTTGAGGACGCAAAGATTGTAGAGGCTGAATTGGTTGTGGTGGTGCAAAGGGGCTTTGCTGATGCTGCTGATTGTGAACTGTGCCAGGTGCCTGTCCAGGAAAAGGCTGGGATTGTTGGACAGGTGCATGACCTTGCTGTTGTGGGAAATGCGGCTGCTGGTGAGGCAGAGGTTGCTGTTGAGGTAGCTGAATTGCTTGATGATGGATTTGTTGACCTGGATGGTATGCAAGCTGCTGCTGCTGCACTGGAGGAACATGTGGATGCTGGCCTTGCATAGGCGTCATGACTGGCTGTTGAGGAAGTTGCTGTGGCACAGGGTTGTGTGGAGGACGCATCTGAGATGGTTGCTGTGAAGGAAACTGAGCCTGCATTTGAATAGGCTGTTGCAACATTTGGTGTGGTGCACCCTGCTGTTGAGGATGGATGTGCGCGGAATGCTGTGGGGCACCAGGCGGCATTTGTTGGTAAGGCTGAGGCTGTGGATAAGACTGGTGGCCAGTCACAGCATGTGCTGCTGGATGTTGGGGCTGGGGCTGGGAAGGATGCTGGAGATGGGGCTGGGGATAGGCCTGTGGCTGTGGTTGTGGTTGCTGAGGCCGGGGATGGGGATGCGGCTGCGGATGCTGCATTTGAGGATGTGGCTGAGGGTGTTGAGTCATTTGGGGATGCTGTTGTGGATGTGGCTGCAGGTGAGGATGACCAACTTGCTGCTGTGCAAGGGGTGGCACATGACTTTGTGGTTGCATTTGAGGATGAGGCTGCACAGGTGCATGCGGTTGCTGTTGTGGGACTTGAGACTGGATTTGAGGTTGAGATGCTACCTGAGGCTGGAGATGAGGGTGGGGTTGGGCCTGTGGTTGAGATTGGGGCTGGGGCTGGGGCTGGGCCTGGGATGGTGCCTGAGGCTGGGGCTGCACCTGGGTCTGTGGCTGGGGTTGAGATTGAGGCTGGATAAATGGCTGAGGTTGAGGCTGTCCTAGTATTACCTGCTGAGGATGAGCAGCAAACTGTTGCTGATACTGTACATATTGTTGATACTGCTGCTGATAAGGATCATATCCCGGATATTGCTGATAATACTGTTGATAGTACTGTTGTTGCTGCTGGTACCACTGCTCCGGAGTGGGAGCAACCTGAGGCGTAGCTTGTGGTTGTGCATTTGAAGTACCTTGATTTTGACCTTGTCCAGCCCCTGGAGCAGCAGCAGTCTCAGAGGGTTGGGTTTGTGAAGCAGGCACTCCTGCTTGAGTAGCAGCCTGGTTTTGCTCTACAGGAACTGTTGGATTCTCAGCCTGTTGTGCTAGAGGTTGCTCTCCCTGTTTTATATAAATAAAAGGTCATATTAGCAACAAGAATGTACCATTAGATTGTATATACAGATGGAGAGGCTGCATTAGACTTACAGGGCATATTTGTGCATGTTCTTGAACTTGGCGATGCACAATTTGTGTCCCACACCTGTTGCACACAACTGGAGAATTGCCAAATGCACATCCAGCACAATGGGCAGTAGTTTCCGACAATGTACCCTGCCAGGCACATCCACTCCTGTGATAGAGACAATTCACTGCTATTCGACCAATGGTTTCAGCAAGTGTTTTATTTGCTTCTGTCACAGGCTGCAGTGATTACAATATTAGACAGTCCAATGGCGATACATAATATGTAGAAGAAACTCAGATAATAGTTAGACAAACCTTGGTGTCTGCTTCTGACACTGGGTAGCCGTCATAGGGGCATGTGCGAGTTGTGCTTACGACATATGCTAAGCAAGGTTTGCAGTATAGATGAGTGCATTGTGTGTACAAAGCTTCATCTGGATAAACAAGGAGGCGACAAACGGGACAGAAGTACTCTCCGGCGAGAGACTGAATATTCTGTATGCACTCGTTATCGAAACCCATGACAATTGGAATCAGTTGGGTTTCAGTTCCTCCTATGCATCAGAAAAATAAATCCCAACGCAGGCAAACCTGCAAAACATGAGTCAGTTACTCACCAATCTTATCCAATAAAACAAAGAAAATCAATACTACATAAGCTAGCCACAACAATTTACACTACCAGGAAAGATGGAAAGACCCATTAAATGGTCAGGAAGAAGATTTATAACTAGTTTTAAGGGCTTGTTTGTGAGGAACCCACGGCATAGGAAAGCGGGAGCGAAAATTGCAAGGAAGGCGGTGTCCGGCTCCGAAATCTAAGGAAGAAACGAATTAATGGCTATTTATTCGTGATTTACCATGGCAATTTCAGTTGCATAAAACAAAGAAAAACAATACTACAAAAGCTAGCCACAACATTTTACACTACCAGGAAAGATGGAAAGACCCATTAAATGGTCAGGAAGAAGATTTATAACTCATTTTAAGGGCTTGTTTGTAAAAAAGCCACGGCATAGGAAAGTGGGTGCCGGAAATGGCAATTGCAAGGAAGGCGGTGTAGGGCTGGAAGAAGATTTATAACTCGTTTTAGGGCTTGTTTGTAAAAAAGCCACATCATAGGAAAGTAGGTGCAGAAATAGCAATTGCAAGGAAGGCGGTGCCGGGCTCCGAAATCTAAGGAAGAAAGGAATTAATGGCTATTTATTCGTGATTTACCATGGCAATTTTGGTTGCATAAAAACAAAGAAAATCAACACTACATAAGCTAGCCACAACATTTTACACTACCAGGAAAGATGGAAAGAACCATTAAATGGTCAGGAAGAAGATATATAACTCATTTTAAGGGCTTGTTTGTGAAAAGGCCACAGCATAGGAAAGTTGGAGCGGAAATGGCAATTGCAAGGAAGGCGGTGCCTGGCTCCGAAATCTAAGGAAGAAAGGAATTAATGGTTATTTATTCGTGATTTACCATGGCAACTTCGGTTGCACCCAACAAAGCAATTTGGAAGAGTCATGAAAGGTCGGTAAAGCTAACCATCTTGTTTTAACATGTGTGGGGCCCAACTTTGCTCGAACTAAGCCACTCATATCAAATGCCCGATCTTTATAGAATTTGAGTTAAATTCCACTCCAACCAAAATAATATGCAAGATTTGATTAATCATGGATGAAAGCATGCATATATATATATATATATATATATATATTTATGGAAATGCTTAGTTCGAGCATCTATCAAATGCCCGACCTTACTATGCCACTTATATATATACATATCAAATGCCCGACCTTACTATGAGAGATAGGGTGGGGGCCCTCACATCAATATCCAATGCCAACAATATATATATGACATGCCAATCCACTCCATTTATCATCAAACTATACATTGGAAAGCATGTAAAACAAGCAGTTAAAACACACGTTACTGGCATAGAATTGCTTCTTCCATTCTAAACCCAACAATACATACAACATTTCAGAGGCTTTTTTCTATGGTAACATGTCTCAAACCCGCAATTTTGAGGTTGCAACACTGAGCTTTTTCCAACCACGCAACAGGCTCATGCCTTCTTCAGATGCATATGAATGTACCCAACACCACAAGTAAACTGAATATTGAATAGATGGATGCTTTTATGTTCATTGTGCATCATATCAATGCAGGTAATCATTTGCCACACATTACAACTCAAATCAGGATATTGCATCCATATCCATTTTACAGTGCACTCATAGCTTAAACCAATATCCATTACACTTAACAGGTAGGGCATGAAATGCAACATAAGTTTATGTACAAATGCATCCCATCTGCCCCTCATTGCAACTTACCAAAAAAATAATAACAATACCCTTTCAGGTGAAAGCAATCTCAAGGAATCATCATCAACAACACTATCATCATTATCAACATAACTGAAACATTATTCATTTAATTGGGTAGCCTTTGTGAGTTCACGTCTCGCTTTCAGCAATGTCCACAGCCATGGTTTTAACTAATTCATTTGAGTGTGTTTAGATCAGGAGAGCATGAAGATAAAATAGAGGTGGAGAAGCCTGCCAATGGTTCAAAATTTCCTCCACATCCAAACAGGCCCTTAAGGTCCTGAAGGTCTTCACTTCTCTCCCTCTTTTCCTAGTTCCTGGTTAAGGGTCTCATTAAGGCGAGATCTTGATTGGTCTAGGATGGAAAATGAATACAGAAATCAATCCCACACCTTTTCTACAAAACCCAAATCGCAAAAAAGTTGAAAAACCGAGAATCCGAACTAAAAACCACCGAAAAACAAAACCCATCTCAAAGAATAAATAGAAAAGCTAAGAAACAACAACGACAACATCAAAACTTCAGCATATCTGGATATATCGCATAAAAAAAAAAGCACTGACAAACACCGAGAAATAAAACCCATCTCAGGAATCAATAGAAAAGGCGAAAAAATCACACACACCCTTCAGAATAACAAGAGAAATCACCAAAAAAACTGAAAAACGGCATCGGAAATCACGGAAAAACCAAACCCATCTCAGGAATAAGAGAAGGAAAGAAACCCACTTCGTAAAAAGGCCGATTTCAGAAGGCAAAGGGCTTCTAATCCTTTTCCTGTTCTGGATCGTTCTAGACTTCCGAAAAAACAAAACTTTCACAGACGAAGCAATCCGAAAAACAAAACTTTCACAAACGAAGCAATCTCTAGTATCGAGAGAAGCAATCCGAAAACACAAAACTTTCTCAGGCGAAGCAATCCGAAAAAACAAAACTTTCACAAACGAAGCAATCTCTAGTATCGAGAGAGAGAGAGAGACCGTTGTATCAAGTAGTGGCCGCGGGCGGTGAAGCTGAAGATCCCTCGCTAGGGTTTGAGTCGAGAGAGGAGCTGGGGAGAGAGCGAGGAAGTAAGAGTTGAGGTGAGAAAATGGAGCTAGGGTTTCTAGTGGTACTAAAAGGAAGGTCATGCCCTAATCGGGAAAAACCCCTCCGTTATGTCGTTTTATTACAGGTAACACCCTAGTTTCATTCATAATTATGAGAAGGTCCATAGTTGATGATTAAAAAATAAAAACATTTTTTTTTAATTGGAATTGTGATTTTCACATCCTTTTAAAAAAATTAACTTGCTATTTCTTGTTTTCTTTTTTGATACACTTGACTTAAAAGTGATTAAACTAATATTTGAGTGCTTTAAGAGGCATTTGTTTTCGAGAACTGATTCATTTTCTTTATGTTGGGAATTTTATATATTCGTTAATCTAACAGGCGTTTCGACTATTTGAGAAAGTATGATAATTTATGATTGTTCAGCCTTAAAAGCTTTTTTCTCTTTTTTTATAAGGTAACAAACAAATCATGACTTGTTTGGATAGTCAATTATGTGGATGTGAGGTCCTTCATCCCTTACTCTCACGATATCATGAGAGCAGGAGTATCTCCCGGTTACGTAAGATAACGTCGATTATATGTGCTGACATATAAGGCATGTCTGAACATAATCCTCTACATCGTCCCACGTCCTTGACCAGTAATAGCCCCATTCCAACAAGGCTAACGTGCGATGTATCATAGGGTTCCCCGCCCGCCCGCCCATAACGTATCGTGGCACTCCTTGATAAGTCCCCAGATCTCGGTACAAACAAGCGGTTCCTCTTCGTGACCAAGAGTCCATCATCGATCCAGAACCATCGAGTCTTCCCTTCTTCAACAAGTTGAATTAGGGTCTTCGCGAGAGGATCCCGCTCTAATCTTTTGCATATCTAGTCATGCAAGTTAGTTTTAAGGCGACTTAATGTAGTTTGCTCCTCTATCTTCAATTCAGTCAACTCGGCCTTACGGCGTAACGCATCCGCCACTTGATTGTTCCGATGAGGCAACTAATCGAGCGCCATGTCGAACTCGGTCAGAAGATCATGCCATCTTGCTTGCTTTGCCGGAGTAGCTTCTCTCATGCTTGCACACTCCTCAGAAGCAATGATAAATTGTGTCATTTTTAAAAAGTTATACAGTTAAAGATGAATCCTTTACAAAAGCCCCCAAAAACATGTAAATAGATGACAAACCTCTCAAAAGTCCTAGACGTTTGTTTCATTAGATTTCTCATCTCTCTTTCTCTCTCCTTAATAAGCCCTTTCCATTCAAGTACCTCTCTCCTCTCTTTTCTCTTTGTCCATCTCCCAAACCCCCCCTCATCCTCGATCTCTCTCTCTCTTTCTCAAATGGATGGTCATCTCTCACAAAATGTCTGAAATATTTCTTTCAGACAGGTTGCCATCTATTTCAGTTGAGTGTGTTGTGATAAAAAAAAAAGTCTGGTTAGTCATATTTAAGTTTTTTTGAAACCAGCATGTGGCTATAAGATAATTTGCAAACATATATGAAGTACGAGATTATATTTTCATAAAGATAAAACTTCTTCATTTACAGATCACCAAATATATGGATTCAGCTCTTTAAAATACAACATGTCAACCCAATAGTCTATGGAAGAGGCTATACTTATTTCACTGACAGGATCTATTGATAATAGTCCATCTATCCAAGCAAATATAATTTATGGTGGCTTCCACACTGAACTTGCATGGGCATTAAAAATATTGGATGGAAATCGTTTATATGATGATGATTCTAGTATGAATGCACACAGCCCTTGATTTATATAAATAATCCACTAGCTTTGGAAATAATTGATCGACATGAAAAAAAAAGGGTGAATATTGAATACTCAAAAGAGAAAGAATTTGTACGCAAATAGGGTACGATATTCTTATAAATTTATACAGTCTCCAATGCATGGTAAAATATCATTGTTAAACCTGTGCTACAGCAGATTAGATGATTAATGATCATACTTTTCCTTCTTCAAATTATAAGAGATGTTCCCACATCTATTTGATGAAGCTAAACCATTGCACCTGTGTCATTGCAGCAAACGACGATGGAGATTACTTTTTAGGAAATTTTCTTATTTTTATTTTGATTTCCT
This sequence comes from Cinnamomum chago, assembly GCA_038049695.1. NCBI lineage: Eukaryota > Viridiplantae > Streptophyta > Magnoliopsida > Laurales > Lauraceae > Cinnamomum > Cinnamomum chago. The sequence continues at coordinate 12,070,020 of CP142455.1, read as the reverse complement.
AGTCGTTTTCTTGGGATCTTTTCATTTTTTTACTGGTAATTAAAAACTAAATATTTTCTAACATAAAAAAGAATAAGGTTTTAATATGCAAGAGACTTTCTCAATTTTTTTTATTGATCTCTCTTTTGTGTGTCATCTCCATAAGGAGAGAGATGAAGAGGGATGTTGAATGAATAAGAGAACTATAAAGAAAAAACTTGAAGGTTCTTAAGAATCCCCTGAAAATCCTGAAAATTAATATGTTTTTCTTTACATTTGCCACTTCAACCAATATTTCTTTTACATAGAGCCCCTAAGTTGAATTTACTGGGTCCGCTCTTGACAAAAAGAGATACGGGTCGAGACCATCGACAGTATGACTAGATGAGGAGAGAGACAGAGAGAGACGCGTTTACTTTATTTTGCATAATTAATTTGTCGAGTACTTGCCTCGATTCAAATTTTAGTAATTTCTCACGTGCCAGTCCATGCAATAAATGCTTTCTAACAGTAGTAATGAGCGTGAAAAGTGTATTCACCTTTAGGGCATGTTTTTTCACCATAATTCGAATAATTCATGTTAGGAGGAATTTCAAATTCTCCAAAAGCTGTCTCATTGAGGTGGAATTCTAAATCCCTATTCTTGGTGAAACATTTGGGATTCCAAACAAATGTATAGAGAATGGAGTTTCAGGAACTCCAAAAGGTTATTTGGGACTTTTTAAGTGGCTAGAAATTAGATTCTGGTGAAAGAAACATGACACTTCAATTATCAAGAGACAAGATGTCTTGTCACGTCCAGAAAACCCCAACATAGCAAATTTTTCTCAGGAATTCAAACTGTATCATTCTTAGAATGGGCCACAACAAATCTACTTTAGCGGGTGGTCAACTTCAATTGGATCATAAACAATGAAATGGGACAGTGGTGGACTGTACAAATAAGCATCGATCACTAATGCACTCAATAAACACTTTGGCAAGACCACAAACAAAGGAAGCCTAATGTGCAAGAAAGTATTGATATGTTGAGGTTTGAATATTAATTATTATTCTTAATAGGTTTGAATTAAATTTAAATAAGTTTGAACTAGAGTCATTGTTAGATTATGGGTTTACACCATCTCGCTCTCTTTTGTACAAGTACAATTATTTATAAATATGGTTTAATTATTTACATTGTCTACGAAAATCGTAATCTTTCAAAAATTCCACAAGTTATTAACTCTTTGCATTGGTTCCTCGTTGAAAGATTTCATCTGCCTCGGCTTTTCTTGTACTATAAAATCTTTGTTTTCTAAGGCAATAAGATGGAAGTATAAAAGTTCAACCATTATTACATGTTTTTAGCAAGATCCAACCAATGCCCTTTAGGGCTAAACAACAATAACTATCCAAACTAAAAATCATCGAGCCTCTCACACACACACACATATATATATCGCCCTTACACCAGTGGATGTTGCATCTAGCTCTGTCTCAGCGGCGGCGGCGATGTCTCCTGCAACACCAAGGGTAATAAGTCAGACCAAGTAAGAAATAAAATAGCATAAACATATTAGATCAAAATAGAGCCAAAGACAATATACATGTAAAGACAAGTAAATTAACTCAAAACATATTGCATCAAAATAGAATTAATGACAGTTAGATTGACATTAATCGATCGTGTAAGACAAATCTAAACATGTGTAAATGTCAAATTATTTGAGCTCATCGTCCCAACTGCACGATGCAAGCAAGATGTCCGAGGCGAGAGGTAGATAATATATATATAACCAGCAAGGGAATCGTAGGTCTCTACGAAAATTCATTTGTGGCCAACAAGGATAATTGAGTATGGTACCAGTGGTATACTTACACCAAAACGAGGCTTAACTGTAGCAAGTATAAATGAGGCTAAATCCACGCAAGTTAGGTCCAACTAAAAATTGATCGAAACTAAGTGGCGCCGACATATGGAACCATGATAACTCTAACCGAACACGATAACAAGACATGATAGATACAAAGCCAATTCATCTAACAATGCAAGTATATCAAGAGGTGTAGCATTATACTTCTAAGCTCCTCTAGCACTAAGTTATCACCAAAAGGGTACAACAAGTCCATACTAGAACAAGGCTCGCTAGGTCCATCTTAAGTCCAAGGCATATGTCCATCACGTCAAGACATCAAATATAAGTAGGAAGAACATGTATAAACAAGTAAAAAATATGTACAAGCCATGTGAGTAATATAATATAATAAAACACATAATACAAGACAAATGTAAGATAAGGTAAAAACCCAAGATCCAACCTTGCTAGGACCTAGTGATCGTAGGCCCCAAGTGCAAGGCTGCGATGTAGTAATAACTCGGTGAAGTCCGAGATCGATCCACATAGAGTAATTAATCGTGCAAAACCTGTCATATTGTGACAAAATACTAATTCTAGCCTATAAAAAATCTACAAAAATCACAAATCTTACCATAAGATTTGTCAATTCAACTAGTTGCAATAATTATGAAGATGCATAAAAATAAAAATAAAACCAGAGAATAAAAAATGGATTTTAATTGTAAAACTTTGCAATGGTTACTTTGCTAAATGCCATAAAAAAAATCAAGACCACCGCACCAAGTGCGCACTGTCACTACGCAAAAAAAATCGATGTTGACCCATTGGTGAGGACCAAGGCCCCATAAACTTGGTTTATTAATGAAAGACCCATTACAAGCAAATAACCATTAAAAATTTATTTGAATTAAAATAAAGTTCATCCAACCTTTGGACACATGAAACACTAAACAGAGGAAAGGGACTCGCGGTCTTGAACGGCGATCCAACTGGCTCTCGTTTTGCTATCTGAAATCCAAGTAGGGGAAGATGATGAATGACTGGTCCAATAGTGGAGCGGCGGTAGTGGCGGTGCGATGGTGGCGTAGAAATCCAAGTGGTGGTGTGATTTAGGGAAGGCCTTGGATGAAGTAGTGATGGAAATAGGAGAGATGAAGAAAAATTAATGGAAAATGGGGAATATGTTGCTGGTCATCAAAGAGGAATGGGGGAAGATGGGATTCACGTGAGCCCCTTTTTTGGCTCCTTTTATGTATTTTTGATTACTTAGCTTGCAAGGTTTCGATTTAGGTAAGGATTAGTAGTGTGGGGTTCAAGTTGGATTAGGATTATGAGGGTTTTTAAAAGAGTTTCTAGGGGTTGGCTCACAATCCTAGTTAAAATAGGATTATTCTTATCTCATTCAACTTCTTCTTTTGGGCCCACTTTGGCTAAGAATCAATTCAAATATGAAATTTCAGATTTGAAACAAATCTTGGAACCACATGGGTAGCCCCTTTTTTTAGGACGCGTGATAGCTTCTTTGGAGGTGTTGGACGTGTGATGTCTTCTTTGGAAGAATCTTAGTTGCAATCTTCAAAATTTGAAGCCTATCTTTTAGGAGTTAGTTTCTCTCACCAAATCTCTTTTGTATGCCCTTCCTTAAAAAAGTTGAAACTCCTTTGGTAGCTTCCAATTCCTCCACTAGGCCCCACTTCTCTTCCAAATAAATTTCAAATCTGAAAATCAGATTTGATGTGTAATTTTTGAATGCATGTGGACCCCACTTGGGGTGTGTGAATCTTTAAACAATTATATGCATGGACGTCCTCTCCTTGGCTTAAAAAATTCCAAATCTGAAATTTAGATTTTTATGTCAATCTTGGAACTCATGTGGACCCACTTTCTCTCTTAAAAACCATCTCAAATCTGAAATTAATTTCATTGCACACATGACATAAGAGTGGGCCCCACTTTGATGTGTGATTCTTGAATAGAAGATCTTGGACGTACATCTCTCCCTTGGCCTTTTTTTCTTCTTTTGTTTTGTTTTGAATCTTGGCCATCCATCTCGAATTCTTTAATTGATTTACTTCTTTCATGGGCCCCAAGAAATTGGACTTTCCTACAAAAATTCAAATAATATAATCAATGATCAAAGAATTATCTACTTATATAGGAAAAGAATATTGCAAGATGCGGGCCCCAATTCACACTAAATAGATGCATAAAATGTCACCAATTTATCAAATTTTCTTTAATTAAATCAATGGTACAAAGACAATTCATCATTTCATGTGTGAATAAAAGGTAATGAGAAATTTGTGACTTTTAATGCCAAGAAATAGAGAAATTCATGATTTTATGCAAAAATGCAAATTTTCAATTTTCAATTAATTTTGACTCGAATTCAAACTTTGATGCCCACGAACATAGAATCATGATATTTTACTAAAATGGTGCATGATTTGAAGATTAAGTCCTTAATTAATTCTAAAATGATGATGAAATTATGCATTTTTAAGGACTTATCACCTAGATTGCCATCGGCCAATGCCATCTAAATCTACGTGGCCTGGCCCATTTAGTAAATTCACTTCACTATTGAAGTAGGGCAAATCATCATTGCAATAGACAATAAAATAAAATGGGTCAAATTAGAAAGTACCATATTTCAAAAAACACCTCTATCTATTAAATGACAAAAAATAAATAAAAAAAGTTACTTTTTCATACCACTAAATGACAAAAAAATCATATTTAAACTAAAATAAAAAAGTTAAATTCTCATTTCACTAAATAAAAAAAAAACCATCACCTTTTTTATTTGACCTCTTTTTTTTTCCTTTTTTTTTCACCCTTTACCTCATTTCATTTTATTAGAATTATACCTTGGCATTTCGAAGTTAGGTGACATCAAAGGCCTTAAACCTTTGCATGCTTGACCTATTGATGCAAACCTCTAAATGCTCAAGAATATGTAGGCCAAGTCAATCCATGTACCCTATTCTATATTCAAACTTATAGATCATAGGGCCTTACTTGACTAGGGTTTGATTGTTTACACGAGAGGGAGAGTAAAAGGAAAGTAAGAATAAAGGAAAGAGGAAGGAGTTAAAGTAAAATGCATTAGAAGGAAAAATCTAGCTTCTCTCCAGGCTGTTACACTTTGAAAAGAAGCAATTGAGAGATGCATTAACTGACATAAGATTTTATACAGTTGGCAAATCATGATTGGATAAAACATATCTCCCTGTTTATCGAGGAAGATAGAGGCATGAATCGTAAGAAAAATCACTTGTCTTGTCATAGCCAATGCAACTGTGCAAGCTGTTTCACAACTTGAGAATGGAACAGAGGAAATTGCTAATCCCGTGAGGACACTGCAAGTTGTTCACAACCCGAGAAGGGAACCAAGAAAACTGCTAATCCCATGTAGGGCACAGGGTGTTCCATGCCACTAATCCGATGCTTTCATGGATGGAGGTAATCCCAAAGATGCTAACTTTGGAACATCCAAATCGTTTACAAGCCCCTTTCCCTGGACTCATTCGTTAGGACATGTTTGTGTAGCCCATTTCTGCGGAAAAGGAAGTGATTTTCCGTGGAAAACTTCATTTTCATGTGTTTCGTGCGGCAGTTTTTTGTGGAACTGTTTTTTCACCACGTCAGCTTTTTCCTTCCTAGGCATGGAAAAGGACTTCCTATGTGGGGGGAGGGGTTTTGGGGAGTCCATTTCCACGGAAAACTGACCCCCCATTTCCTCACTCCCACCCCACTCCACCCAGCAATCTTCTTTCTTCTCCCTCCCCTCCCAACCCGTATGAGAAGTCCATTTCCACGGAAAACTAACTCCCCATTTCCTCACTCCCGCCCCCACTCCACCCAACCACCTTTTTTCTTCTCTCCCCCCTCCCAGCCCCACCCACCCACCCACCCAGTAGGTTTCATTAAAGAAATTTGCAGATGCACCAAACAACATTAGCACAAATTCATCGAGGAAAAACTTTTTGCACCAAACATGAATTTCTAACTTCCTCAGAAAACCGTTTATAAGGTATTTAAAAAACATAGAATTTGCTGATGTGGTAATTTCATCTTTCCATGGAAGTTGCTTCTATACAAACATGCCCTTAAAGTGTGTTTGGTGCACATCCACTTCAGAAATGGACAAGGGAATTTGTGCACTTTTTTATGTGAGGTGACCGAAATCATGCCCGACCTCCTTTGAAGAGCCGCAAAAGGAAAAACGAGTATTCCTATTATGTGTCACGTGCACAAATACATTCTAAAAAGTTAGACAGTTACTGGCATATACTTCATTCTTTTCCATTTAAGGAGAGTTTCAAATTTCAATAATCCCCCGACCACCGAAGCTGCTCATGTTTTGGCTAGGCGTTGCTATTGGCTAGGTTAGAATTTTTGTTGGAATGTTGATGTTTCTAGTTGGGCATGTGAGGCTCCACCCTTGGCGGGCCCTCATTTTGAATTTGAATACTATTAATTACGGTAATATAGCATAATTGTACTAACGAATAGGGATTAGTAAGGGTAGATATATATTTTCCTAAGTTTTAGCCTATTTTATAGGGTTTAGGCCTATTGTGTATTTTATAGATCTATATAGTGTCTTTTTATAATTTTTGTAGGATTTTGGGTGTTGAGGCCCTTGCTAGTAAATAGGCTTTTACAAGGGGGGTTTTCCATAATTGAGAACGTTCTAGAACCTCTACTAAATGACCTAGATGCTCATGTCCTTATCCACACCCCTATACAAACTAAAAGGCCATTTTGGTAATTGTCCCAAACCCTAGCCTATATAAGCTAAACTATTGAATTGGGAATTGAACCCTAAATTCACTTTCATGCATCCCTCATTTGCCTCTCATTTCACAAAACCCTAGCTAAAGCCCTAACCCTAGCTAAAACCCTAAGTTCAAAACCCTTGTTACAAGAAGAAGAAGGAGGCCATCTTCTATCTCTCTTGTCAATCTCTTTCTCTTCTACAAACCAAGGTAAGGCTCCTTCCTTAGTCAGTTTCCATGTGATTCTCTAGGATTTCCTTTCTCTATAGGTTTCCTTTCTAAGCCTTGGTTCTCTGTGGAATGAGTGCTGGGTTTGGTAAATTGGATTTGGTTTGGATAGCTTTGATTGATTCTTCTTTCTATTTTCCCTTTCAAATTCGGATTTGAGGCAAGTGCAATGTACCTTAGGATAGAATGCATGTTTGCTGTTTTTTATTTTGAAAATTTTATTCATGTTATACAAGAAATGCTTAAATTTATCCATGAGCTTGTTTCTTTGGGTTTTTGGCCATTAAGTGATGGATTTCTTGCTCGTTTGAAAGGTTGATGGGTCAATGGTGATTGGAGAGTGAGATTCCACTCAAATCCACCCATGGCTGCAAGAGGGGCGACCTGTAACAGGTTTCTGAAAAGGAATCGTGAGGGCTTGGCCACCCGATGACCCATCTGATCCGTGGATCCAAAAGAGGACCCACGGGCGACCTAGTAGGTGGTGGACCCATGCGAGGTGGGCCTTGTTTGGCCCACCATCCAGCGTCTGATGAGAGAGAGGGAGAGTTTAGGAACAAATCAGTTTTACAGTAGATTATTGTGGGACCCACTGGTTGATTCGATTGCCGATCTGGTCCGACCATCGGGCTTGACATGGTGGGGCGACGTTAGGGATGTGGACTCATGTGAGGCGGACCCCATTTGGCCCACCATCGAAAGACCTAAAGGGGGCATGGCGGTAGTGAAGAGAAAAGGAGGGGTTTCCATTTTTTGAAGATTGTGGGGCCCAGGTGGGTCACCAACGTTAATATGAACCATACATCTCGTAGTAGGGCCCTGGGCGACCTTGCTGGTAGGGTCTTATTTGGGACTGGATCAGTGGGGCCCACGATCGTTGCAGACTCCATGTTCCCAGGCGAGACGCTGTTCCTTTTTGTTGGAGTCGTTCTGTTGCAGATCGAGTATGGCTGGGAGAAGGGGATGAGTCGTCCGGTGGTCTGTGAGTGCATAAGGAAGTATGGCCCTCATCATGTTACAAAATTATGAGAGTGATGGCTAGACACGTAATGGATGGAGTTTTTTTTTTTTTTTTTTTAACTTGGGCACTTTCTTTTAGGAGTTGGTGGTCTGGGGGTGTATGTGAATGTGTGGCCATCACTTATGATCCGGAACTTGGAATTGTTAAATAGTCGACACCTTGCCCCCCTTTTGTTTCTAAAAAATTTAGATAAAGACCGTAGCTATTTTATTAATTCAATCAGATTCTTGAATTATTTTGGAGAGGGGAATTATTTTGGGGTAGGGACCTATTGACCATCCAAAGAGACTCCATTGATGTGCCAAGCATGAGTCAATGATGTGGCTCAACCATAACTTATGGGGCCACTAAGTAGGGTCCAGGGTTTAGATTTGACGTCGATTCGATCCTTAAATGTCGTCGAAGATGCCCGCAACTTCAGGAGCACCAAATACAGTATACTTGGCATCTGAAACTTCATTTAGGGATCCAATAAACTGAGATGGACCTGGACTTGAATGTGGGTCATTACTTAGGATTGGACTCTTGATGTTCCCTTTGATTCAATTACTCCCTTGATGTTCCCTTTGATTCAATTACTTGGAGTTTGTTTCACTTATTAAATTAATGTCACTCTTATGTCCTTGTCATTGCTTTATACTTGTTAATTAAATGAAAAATGAAGGACCTGAACCTATAATTACTTAGAGGTGACCTGGTGATGTAGTTTGGAGGAATTTGACCCGTGTCTGTATCTAGGTGGGCCCTCATACGACCCAAGTTGTATGTGTGAACCCTAAGATAGAGACGTGGTTGCGATTAGACTTGTAACTTATTTAGGATGAGTATGGATTGTTTGATGTTTGATTGAGATTAGTGATCTCTCATGGACTATTTAGACTAAGGCCATGGCTTGGTGGCCCTAGTATGGACCCAATGATTGGTACTTGAACCTCTTAGGGATTTGATAGAACCTTGCTCATGCAATGCAAGCCTAGATAGACACAGATCTGTACCTTGGTTTCCTGAGTCGGCACGAACATTCACTCAATTGTTCTAAGCTTAGCCTATTGACTGATCATCATTGGTAGGAGCTACTTATGAGTGTTGAGTGAGCTATCATGATGAGCTGTGTTTTAGACGGACGGTGTGATACTGAGTCTGGTCTCTTGAGTGATGAGTGTTTAAGATTGATGAGTGCTTTGCGGGGTTAGTTATCCCCAGCACTGGTGAGATTTCCCCACCGCGACTGTGTTCAGTATTGGAGGGTCGCGGCATAATATCTCGCGGCATCCAGCTTGTGTGAATGTGTCATTTTGTGTAGATAGATTAACTTATCTTCTGATTCTAATTGTTTATCTTGCTCAATCGCCTAACATTTGTACCTTGGATATTCTTATTAATCTTATTAGTGTCTCTATTCCTTTGATGCATACATCTTATCTTATTTGTATACTATAACTTACCATATCATTGGATCTGACTCATTCTTGGTGCTTCGGTGTTGACCCCAATTATGAGGACGACGCGCTCGTCTAGGCGCACATAGCCGGAGACTATGGATGGGGACCAGCCGACCAAGGGGTCGAGCTGGAGGATGGAGTGCCTGTACCGGGGGCTTGAGTGATTATCTTTTTTTTTTTTTTTTGGATTTGAGTATCTTTATGTGGTGAGCAGGGAGTTAATATGATGTGTTTATAAACATGTTCTTAATTATACTTTGAGATTTAGGCCGGAATTCAGCCCTGCTACACTTAATATATCTCTATGTTACCTTATGCTTCCGCTTTGCTCTTTACATTTTCGCAAATTTTAACCAATTTTAACCATTGATTATATGTTAGTAAAAAAATTTTAAATTGGACTTCACTGTGGAACTAAGATCTTAAAAGTTCCCGGATTTTCCAGGAAGTGGCGCCAAATTCAAGTACTTTGAAGGTCTTCTCGGTATGCGAAATTGGGGCGTTATAGGGGCAAGGCTTTATAGTTTGTATGCCCCCATTACTCACATATACTTCATTCTTTTCCAATTAAGGAGAGTTTCAAATTTCAAGATCGCCCAACAATTGAAGCTGCTCCTGTTTTGGCCAAGCACGGTTATTGGCTTGGTAAGGGTTTTTATTGGAATGTTGATGTTCCTAATTGGGTGAGGCTCTATTTAATGTCACTTGTGAAATCAACAGTTCTAAGATTTTTCTTCATTTTTGGTAGCTATACATTAAATAGGAGGCCGAAAATTTTATAGTTAGCCGTTTTCAGTATTTCAAAGAAGATTAAAGATCTTGATTGTAATTATGGGCCCCACAAAAGTTCAAAAAATAAAAAAAGAATTGTGATTATTCGGTTTTTATTAAATATTTCGATATTCGATATAGAACAACGGTTGAAATTTGGTATATGGGCCGTGTTTGACCTTATTAATGTTTCTGATGGTTTGGATCATCGTTAATGGTCACATAGTTTAACAAAAATTAAACAAAGCGTTGAGGGGAGCATTATCATCCATGGCACTGTAACTCCGCAATTATTCCCGCTTCAGACGCATGCCTGTATTTGAATTATGATCATTTTCCTTCCCATTTGAAAAAAAGGAAATGCTTCTTTATGCAGATTGAAATAGAGGTGGACATAATCTTTCACAAACGCTCTAAATGTGTTTTGAACTAGTTTAAAGACAATAAGATGCAGAAATAAGACTACCCAAACACTACCTTAGTTGTTGTTTAGTCTAATTTGATGAATGGAATTCTATTCACCAAAAAGAAGAAGAGACTTTCAAATTTTCAATGCATCCCCAATACACGCTTGGAACCATGGCTCATTTATTACCAGCTGCAAAAGCTGGATGTCCAGGCACTCACAAGCCACAGACACTTGGGCAAGGAAACATTAAGTTTTGCATGTAACAGCAAACTGAGCCATGATCCAAAAATAGATCAAGCCTTCAGAAATAAAATCAATTGAAGAGTATCCAATTTCACAAAGTTGAACTAGAGCCAAGCTTAACAGGATCCTAGCTTACAGGGAGAGGGGACCTCATTAATCTTTGCATGTAATTCCTTCCCAAAATGCATTTGGAGACCTTTACTTTGCCTCAACTTTTACTATGACATTGCATCTACCTTTACCACACAAAAACAAACATGCCCCGTGCCAAGTAGAATTTCTTCACTTCAACAAGACACCTGCATTATCCTTCAATTGATGTGCTTACCAGCCAAAAGTTGGGATTTGGTTCCAGGCGTGCTGAGGGCCCCAGTGCCCTGCATCTAATTATGACTATAAATTATTAACCTGTGAAAAGTTGACCAATTTTTGTCTCAAACATGCCCTTGGTCCCACCAATCCACAATGCTACTAATGTGAACAAGTTCACGATTTCTTTTCAAAGGATGTTCACAAATTGTCTGCCACAGTTTATAATGGTCCACTTTCAAAAACTGCATCCATCCATCCATCCATCCATAAATAAATATAAGCCTCACATCTGACACAACCATCATACATAGGGAAAGAAAATCACCTCAATTAGAGTGAGAATAATTGTAGGAATTTTCACATTTAACCCCAATGGAATAATTTGGGCTTTTTATGTGGGATCAATCCGAAGGAAGAGTGCTCATTTACGAGGGCGTGTGGTACAAGCTGGTTGGCTCAATCATGGCGGGCCTGTTGCACAGATTTTTAAAGGCAGGAGAATGTTGGCACTATTAAAGTAGGAGATAAAATTCAGTACACTAAATCTACAGCATCCAAAGTGAGAGATGATGATGGAAATTTCCAGTGCACTAACTGGTTAACTATCAACAGTCAACAAAAATAATAAACGAGCATTGTAGAACCTATATGCCATAAAGACATTCTCTAAACCTTCTCCTTCATGAAAAGGTGTAACAACAAAATTAAACAGCCGATGAAAAAAGGGATGAAAAACCTCTCAACGGATCATCAAACCCTGAACGGACTGGGCACCATCGTCGGAAATTTTGTTGGCTTGTATCGTGCTAAGAACGCCTGCAATGTTACCCTATATATATATATATATATATATATATATATATATATATATATATAAAACAGTTAAGGTAATGCAAATCTGATAAAAATAAAAATTCGATTAAGAACATTTCAAAAGTGTGCAGATTCAAGACAAGGAAATTTCAAAGGCGAATTGTTTTACCCTCCAAACTCCAAGTTTTGATCTGAGGGCTTTCCATTGTGACAGGCCAAACACGCGCTCGGTACATCGACTGCACATCAATAATCAATTAGGATTAAAAGAGAATACTGCAGAAGAAGATGAAGAAGAAGTAGAAGGAATTTGTTCAAACATGATTAAAATTTCAGTCCACAGACAAAGGAGACGTCGGTCATTGAATTAAGGGACAAAGAATGAATCGTAAGTGACAAATATATATAGAAGTCACCATCAATTTTCCCAAATTTTTTTTTTAATGGAATCAATTTTCCCACCTTCCATACCTAATAGATTCTCATCCTCCCTACAAAATTAAATCCCACAAGTAGGGAAGTTTGACAGTCTTCACACTCAAGCCGCCATAGCCAATCAATCTTCCTACCTTCTCCTAGGGCCACTCCATACTACAAAACAGATTGAGCTGCTAGCATCAAGGGGCCAAGATTATATGCGGCTGGAGAAGAAGCAGGAATCTAATTGGAAGGTAAAGATCACATGATTGGCTGGATTGTTTCCATTCTTTTTTTTTTTTTTTTTGCCTGTCACAGGGTATCTTAATGAGGAAATCACACCATAACTTTGAACAGTTTGCCTAAGGAAGAAAGTTGCCTACTTCGTATTGAATCCCTATAATTCAAAGTAAAGTGGATTTTTTTTGGTGTTGGTGGGGAATGGGTGATGCCAAGCCCTATCAACCGCAACTTTGAAAAAAAGACACTAAAATGGTCGAGGGCAGGACATAGGTCTCTATCCCAACAAGATCATGCCCAAAGGCAACTAATGTGGTTTGAGGTAAGGATACGGGCCCTCTTATCTAAATCACAAAGATTTCTACTCCACATCACAGGTACAATACACAGAAAACGATAACATAAATATCACAAGCCTGTCCAGAATTAAAAAAAAAAAAAACAATATCCCACAAAAATTCGTACAACATGCCATCTGCGGCAGCAGTTCCAATATGATATATAGCAGAATTTTCAACTATGGAAGTCCCGCACAAGGGTAGTGTGAGATTTTCAATCCCCACCATCCACAAGGTGGGACCCTCATGCATTAAATGCAGGGGCTGAATTTCCCGGAGGGCAGCCATGCAGGAGTCCCTTGGGATTCCATGGGGAATGAATGGTTAGGATGCTGCAAAATTTAAAGCAGAAGCCTGAGTCTTAAACCCTTTTTTAACTTTGCTAAATAGAAGACTTGAATGCATGCACTCTTACACAGACTCGTGTTCCTATATAGTTGAGTAACAGCCGGGGACAGATCCAAGCCTTTTACTAATATGTTTGTTAATAAAATTTAGAGTCACAATTCATCCTATACAGAGGTTGACAGCTTAGTTTGATTGCATTGTGATCTTTTAACTAAACATTCCACCTATATTAGATGCTATGTTCCTTACCTAGATGGGTATCTCCACAACGGTACTTAATTCATCTTAAATTTCTAATATAACCATTAAAAAACAAGCCAAGCTCTACATTAAATCTTAGACACACAATGCTAAGAAATGAAAAACAGTGGTAGTGGTTTTCTATCTATCATTTATCCTTGTAAATATTTCCATATACATGTAAACACACAATACAGGCCATGGTTTTTTGATCTTGATAATCAGTTGGGCCTCACCACTCACCACTAATACTAATTAAATGCAGCAATTGTAACAAATATAAGAAACATCCATATCCATAACTGCATTTTTTCTTCAATTTGGTTTTCAAAAGTTTTGTATTACACCAAATCACCAATTGAGTTAGAAAATGTTTTGGAAGGCACTGACCTTAAATTTGCAACCAAAGATATGAAAGACCAATCATTTTTGCAAGAAAATCAATGTCAAGCCAGAAGGGAAGAAAAGTTCTTAAATCAAACAATTATTCACAAGTCTTCCTTTTCTAGAATTCCCACAAACATGAGAACTGATTAGTAGTTTTGGCAATGCAGTTGTAATAATATAGAGTGTTTCATAGAGCAATTCCTTGGCACTGATTCAATCCAGCAGTAAAATTTTTTCACATCAATCAGAGATATTTAGGGCCATACCTCGGTAAAGGGAGGAACAAGATGGACATTGGTGGAGATAGAAAGGAACCTCTAAATGGCAGCTGAGTGTTAGGCAATAGAAACTACAGAAATGAAACAGGTTTCAAAGATTTTTAAAATTTTATGGGCTTAGGAAAGAATAGTAGCAGCTTCTGATTGGGAGCTCGGACTTTGGAAATAGAAAATGTAGAGCTGCACCAGGTTCCCAAGATTTTTAAAACTTAATGGGCTTAAAAAAGAATGGTAATAACTTTTAATTGGGAATTGAGAATTAGGCAATGGAAACTATAGAAAGGATGGAAACTATAGAAAGGTATGCCGTCATTGCATATTTCTAAATAATATTATATGGAAACTAAATATCGAGTTGGTGGGGACTCAATGAAAACATTACATATTTTTATTTTTTGAATGGTAACACTACATATTATTAGAAAGGTTAGGTGCGAAGAAGCTTGACTGGGGAGAATGAGAAGTGTATTCCAAATGTAAAATTATGGTTTTTCCATTCAGAGGACATGTGCCACTCTCTCAGAAAAAAACTTCCCTTGTTTTAGAGAATAGTGGATTGCAGCATAATGCAAAAAATGTTGTAAATTGAAAAAAAAAAAAAAAAAAGAAGAACAAAGGAGAGGCATCATTATATAATTTAAGTATCTTATTTGTCTATTATACTTGAAAAGTAAATGTTTGCGCATATCGAGCATGGTTTGGGATGGTACAAAGAGCAAAGGGTTCCGATTACAAGGTACTTGGGAAAGAGGGAGGCCTAATAGATGTGTAGGGAAGTAATCATAAGCAAAACGCTAGATTGCAGGTTAACAGAAAAGTTAGCCAACTGCAGTTCAAATTATAGAATTACCTCACTATTACAGTTTGGTTCATCTGGTCCATCTTACAGTCAAGTAGCTTCGCCGTTATTGCTTTAACAACCCAAAATTCAACCTCATCGTCACTTACCTGCAATGAGATTTACACCAATTGGTATAGAGAAAGACCCACACACATATATATAGAGAGAGGGGGGCAATTAAAGTTTACCCTAAGTGTATCCTTGATAACAGCGTATGAAATCACACCAGAATCATTTGAACTGAGATCAGCCAGTGACATCAGCCTCATCTTTGTAATGCAATCTTCGTGAACCAGACCTGTAGATCAGTAGATCCATTATTTGAAGAGAGAGAGAGAGAGAGAGAGAGAGAGAGAGAGAGAGAGAGAGAGAGGAATCTTCGTGAACTGGACTTCTATAAATGGATCGTCAGAAACAAAGAGAGAAAACAAAAGGGGAGGTGGAAAAAAAATTCTCACCATAGCTCTTCAATAAAGTGGAATTTGCAGCATGAAAATCTAAGTAGGCATCCAGCCTATGAGTGAGAAAGATCTTCAGGAGCTGATAAACCAAAGCATACTTGCCATCTTTCTCTAATTGCCCTACAGCAGGCATATCTAGCAGATCACACTGCAAGAAAATGACAGGATGTGAAATTAACTGTTATACCAACCAAAAACACCAGGAAGACAAAGGACATACATCCTGTAAAGAGAAATTAAAGCATCCATCTCTCACATCCACATTTTATGCATGTCAGACAAATGGTATCCAGACAGTTTATGCATCACAGTTAATGATGGAACACAAAATCCACAGAATGGAGATCATAGCAACACATTTTCTTCTAAGCCCTCAACCACTGATATTCTTAGATTCTTAACAGTCCATTTGAAAACAATGATTTATGGAGTTTCTACTGTTGAAGTCCTTTTATGGGAATTCATCCACCACAAGTCCATCACATAAACAGTCTATATCACAGAGCCATGGCTTGTCACAGGACATAGTAGCAAACTGCCTGCACTTAAGTGGTCAAACAGGAACCATAACCGTAAGTCCTCTGATCCTCTCCAAAACCACAGTGCATCCAATCTTTGATTGCCTGGATCTTCCACAAAATATTGTTTTAATCCTCTGAAATCCAAGTAAAGGATACCCAGAAGCCTCCAAAGTTTCTTCCAACAAGAAGAAAAAATCTCTTATGTTCCCTTTTTAAGATATTGCTGAGTTCCCAATCCTTAAAAGTGAAACCTACAGTCTACATACTACACTAAATGAGTTTTTTTTTTTTTTTGAGAGAGAGAGAGAGTACACAACATTTGTAAGTATACAGGGGCAGTTATATAGAAAACAAAGAAACCAAATTAACTGGGGCTTGTGATATAGTTATGTGCAATAGTTTACCATGACGATAGATATCTACGGTTGTTGAGGAAAGAATTTGTCAAAACGAGCATATTCTAAGAACAGATCAAACCTCCAGGAATCTGAGCAGTCTCAGTTGAGATGTTTAAGACAGTCCCACTGAGTCGAATGTGACTCAGTGCAACTTGCTGAGTCAGTACTTGACGCGATGCACCTTCTTTTATGTAGTATAAGTACATGTAAATTTGTCAAGTCTATGACTTGCAGGTGACCAAATCTGTCCCCAAATCAAAGATATAATTCCACACAACCTGGAAGGTGCCAGCCTCTCCCCCTAAAAATTTACATTCGAGCTTTCCTTCCTTTCTCTTGCTGAAACAAAAACAGATGATCTCTCCCACTCTAGTGAGAGAAAGAACCTCAAATTTCACATTCAGCAGCAGGGTTGTGCAAAACTTGCTCAATCTTGACCTTTCATTTCCCAACACATCTAAATCCCTCCCTCCCTTTTATGTGTGATAGAACCCATGGAATGTCACTGGAGAAAGAAGCTTTGAACTCATAAATACGTGGTGATATGATAGAAAGTTATCCACTGGACCCAAAAAGGAAAAAAAAAAAGCATTCAACTTTGGACTTCAAGCATTCTTTGAGTCCCATTTTCGTTGTCATTTCAAATAAATAAATAAATAATCTGGTAATCACACAAACGAGGTACCTGAAAAATGTCGGGTGCTTTCACAAACTCTATGACAGCTCGCACAGCTTCCTCTTTGGCGTCACTAATGATATAGGCATCCTCACTAGAGAAAGTTGCCAAGTACTTTGTCAAAAAACAAAAGGATTCCTTTGCTGAACTGCCAAGTACAAAAACCCCAGTCAAAAACAGAAACATAGTTAAAATAATACAAATAACGAATTCATTTCTACAAGGGTGACATGTACCTTTTACTTTCCTTTAAAATGTTATAGATGGAGAGAAAGAGTTCCCTCTGATCCAAGATCCCAATATTCCACTCTTTCAAGAAACTGTCAATATTTTTAAAAGAGGGGATGATGTTTTCAGCAACTTTTCCCTCAGCTGCCAAATTAAGGGCCTTTGTGTAAACAAAGAAGCGGCTGTAAGGGGTCTCCAGCAGATTGTAAAGATTGAACAAGCTGTTACAGGCAAGTAAACCTGTAAGAGATGGGAACAGAGATCCAAAGGTGAAAAGCACAAAAATAAAGAACATTACATCTTCAAGCGCAACGCAGGCTTCTCATTTGGTTGTTGGGCTACTTTTGCAGCTATAAGCTTTGCCATCTCAAGTGCTTCATCTGGACTATCAGTTTTCGTAACAAGGTTGCAGGTAATAGTGAAGATGAACTCCAGATCTGGAATGTGCAAAAACAAATAATGGATCTTGTTAAAGACAGACCATTGGTATTTTGAAGAATCCTGGTTAAATGTTTAATAAGATTCTTAGCAAGCAGAATACTGAATTGTATACATAAATAGACCAGCAGTCTCGCCGGCAATCATTACAAATAAGGGTTCATGCTTTTCATCCACATAACAACGCATCCAAAATAAACATGGTGTATACGCGCACAGTTCAGACTCTTTATCCAAATAGTGGTCACAATTGTAGATGACGGACAACTTAAACCATCAGATCTTCTAATTGAATTTGAACTTCTACATAACCACTTTATTGACAACTTGGTAACAAATACCGTAATGAATGGTAAGGATCAACTAATCAATGTAATCATTGGGGGCATCTACCACAACAGGAGTCATCACTTGGACAGTCTGCATTGGAGTAAAGTTGCAATGAAGTTTAATTTGTTGAAAAGGTAAAGAGGATTCCTATAAGAAAAATGATGCCTCAACATTTGGTTGATGTTCTGATTTTGTTAGAACATAATTTTCACCTTGACCTAGCAGAGCTATTATAAGAAATATAACACACAAACAAATATTCTCGTCAACGAGAATAGAATACCATAATGTCAGATCAAGGCAGCTTAAGTAACTTAAACTAACTACAGTAAATTCAAGCAGCAATGGATGGCAGCTATCATACCTTTCTCTGAAACTCTAGAAAATATCAAGTCTGCTGAAGTGAGCATAAGGGAAACTAAATCTAACCATCTGCCCATAACCATGCATTCTTGTGCCTCAATGCATAGTGTGGTGACCTGAGGCTCTGCAACCTGTCAAAATAACCAATTTTAAAATAGGATAACTACCTGATAACCCAACTGAGATATTTAAGAAAACTGAAGTGAACAAAAAGGATTTTTTTTCTTCTTTTGAATGGTTACTTTCATTAAATAATGCAAGCAGTACATGAGGACTATACCGGCAAGCTTAATACACCAAAAACAGGAAGAGACCCACTACAAGGTACATACAGCAAAAGATATTACCAACACAACAGACCACCCAAAAACAAGCTACATCATAGACCCCCTGCAAAGGAGCAAGCCAAATCCTTCTAGCCCAAAATAATCTGGTCCAAGGAACGACCTTTAAAAGGACTGATCGCCCTGCGGAAAGCTACGGTGAACTTATTTTTTCTCTACCAAATGGTTATCACTCGTTACAATCCCTTCAAAACACCTAGAATTCCTTTCTTTACAAATGGTCCAAATAACTGCAAGAAAAGTCAATCTCCACAGCTTCTTGCCTCTAGGCGATACAGTCAGAGGCTTCCATGCTTGAAAAGGGTTATGATGAATATTGGCTGCAATCAAACCACTTAATAGCCGAGTCCCATATTCCATGAGCGATCTTGCAATTCAAGAGAAGATGGTCCACCATTTCCTCATCACTTAAACACATGGGGCAGCCATTAACCACCAACTTCCCTCTCCGCCTTAGATTGTCCATGGTGAGAACTCTTTCCAGAAATCACCAATCTTGGAGGGGCCTTAATACTTACATTAGCCGGTCACCAAACTCTTACCCTTAGTTCTTCTAGAAATAGCATACAAGAAAAAGAAGAAACCTAAAAAGAACCATCCTTTGATGCATTCCCCACCCTTTCATCTACCCCTCCATCTAGGATGAAGACTCCATTCAGGAGATTATGAACAGAGATGGATTGATACTCATGGTGTTCCTTCACGTTTCTCCTCAATCTAGGGCTCCAAACCACTTGATCTCCAACTCTCGTCAAATATCATTGAACCATAGCTTCCTTGTCCACTGCACAATTGAACAAATCTAGGAACTGGACAGCCAACAGCCGGCTGCATACCCAGCTATCGAGCCAACAAAGAATCCTCTCACCCATTCCAACATGATATCTGATGTTCTCCATGAGAAGCTCTTTTTCACTAATACAATACCTCTCCAAATAGCCGACAATTTATATGAATCATCCTGGACATCCCACCCATCTCTCGAAAATCCATATTTCCATCCCATAATTGTCTCCATAGACCCTCCAAATCCTCTCCGAGCCTCCAAAGCCACTTACCCAACAAAGCTTGATTCATCTGTCAAAGAGGCCACCCAAGCCCCCTTCTTCCTTTGATCTACAAACCGAAGACCAATCAACTGATGAAATTTCTTCTCCTTACATCTACCATGCCATAAGAAATCACACTGCAGCTTCTCTATGCAATTAATACTGGGCATACATTAGCAGTGGCGTACCTAGGATTTTCATTTGGGTGGGGCGAACGATGACTATAATATTAAATTCGTCATTATTTTGTTGTTTGAGAGAGCAGGGGTGGGCTTAAGTCTAATAAGTGCATGGGTTTTTTCACTATGTTTTTGGTTTGCATGTTTTACATTTTTTTCAGGTTTGCCATGGGATTTAGGTATTAAGATTTGGGAAAAGAGGAATGTGGTTGGGGTTTTGGGATTAGGGATCGGGGTTTTCGGATTTATGAGTCTGGGACTGGATTTAGCTTTTGTATGTATGTGTGTGAGAGAGAGAGGGGGATGAGGGAGGAATACCCAGCTACTGCGCCTATGTCGGAGAGAGAGGTTGCTGCCGGATGGGAAGAAAGAGGTGGGGCGGCAGGTTTTTAAAATGTAGGGGTGAAATGTGAATGGGCTGAATGGACTTAAGGCTTTGGCCTTTTCCCCTATTCAACCTGGGGCAGACAATAAGTAGGTCCGCCACCGTACATTAGCAAATTCAACAAAACTGACCTGATAAGGGTGACCGTTCCTCCAAGGAATCATACACCTTCCTCCAAGTGAAAAAAAAGGAATCAAGTTCTATTGAACAAAAGTATGTAAAATGCACCTTTATTTGGACATATGATTGAGTGTAACTAGTAACCACTCTCACGTTCACAACAAGGCAGTTCATAAATAGAATTGCGCTAGCTTCTGCAAACCTTTCTATAGGGGAAAAAGAAAATAATAGAATAGAAAGTACCGATATAAGTATTGTAGACACCCAAAGGATAGTCCTACCATTTAGGGCCCAAAAGAGGTGAACCTGTACTGACCACCAACTGTGGAGGTTGAGTTGAAAAATGCCTAGACAGAAACAGCCAATATGCCTTAACTTCAAAATCTCCTCTTCCTTTAAAAATTTGGGGATCCTGATTGATCCAGAGGTAAGAGCTGACTTTGGGTAGTTCCTAGTTACTCTATAAATAGATGATGCAGGACAAAGCCATGATCCATGGGCCAACCAGCCCTTGGGGCCCAGCTCATTCAGTTCATGTTTTGTTTAATTTCATTTGGAGTTAATTTTTTTAATGGTTTATGTTTTAAGTAGTTGGATGTTTTAATAGTGACCATCAATGTGTTTGGAAGGTCCAGATTAGTTCTAGAGTTATATTTTACCTATATTAGTGATGTAATGCCTCATTTGGCTTCAGACTATAATTAATGAAAAAAAGATGCGAGTGCTTTTTCTTTCTTCTCTCCTACAAAAGGATCAGGTGATTAATGAAAAAAGATTCGAGAACTTTTGGTTTCTTCTTCTGTCCTACAAAAGGCTCTAGCGTGAGGCCAAGGGTGTGACGCCTATCCAATTCAGGCATGAGGTTTGACGTATCCCAAGCTTCTTCCATCTCCCCCCACCCGCTCTGCATCTCTTCCCCATTTTGCATCAATACAGAACCAATCTACACTTAAGAGGCATCTAAAACTTACTTGGGGATAGGAATGTTTCAGAACTTTCTTAAGCTCACCAGATCCTCTTTTTTACCTCAATTGTGAAGTGGTGTTGAAGATGCATTTCCATGGGGAAACAGTAGTTTGGTTGCCAAGTGCTCGTACCCAGATCTTAAAAAGAAAAAAGAAAATAAAATAAAAGCTCTCTCCATTTTCTGTCTCTTCATATCCCTTCTTACCTTCTTTTTCTTTTTTCCTTTATTTGTTTACTTTCTCGAAAATCTGCTCATGGAGGTACTAAGACAGTGAGAATCAGCAAGAAGGAAACTCCAAATCCTGACACGTAGGCTACGGGTTTTCATGATTGATTGAATGACTCACAACTAAAATTATGTTAATATTTTAACAAATAGAAGCATCTATAGACCATTTAGCGAGAATCTAACTTTCAATAACTACTATATAAAGAGTTCATAACTGGGTAGATTATAAGAACAGAAAAAAGTGGGAAGCTTTATTTATTATCAGAGTTAGGTGCTCCAATTTTCTGAAGTACAGTAGTATGTTCGGAAATAAATCGTTAGGGCGTTCACAAATTTTCAATTGAAGATAGAAGGAAAAATCCAAATACGAGTGAGGATATGCACATTTAAGTACAGTAGCAGCTTTTATTCAAGGATGAATTGAGAAAATCATCTCCGTGACAACAAACTAGGACTCATGGAAATTTGAGCTTTACCCTTGATGAAGTTAAAAAGTTGTCATTTAGATCTAACATTTTATTTTATGTAAAGAGATGGGATAGCATACATATCAAAGCATCATCATCAGGGAGCACTAGCCCATACTCGAACACTGCGCCTGCTCTATGGAGAAGGAGTGCTTAACCATTACACAATTTATTCAAACTATCAAGAAGAAGAAATCCAACATAACAGATTGCAGCTTTCAAAGTTGGCCCAAATGCTAAGGATGAAACAAAGATTCACCACATTCAATCATATCTATCAGTTCCACTGAATGGTTGTTCCCATTTGTTTTCGGAAAGGAGTGTTTTAACTTCTGAACAACCCATTTAAAGACACAAAAGAAAAATAATATTATTTTTAACAAAAAAGAAAGAAATTCAAATAGGGTAATGGTAGAAAGCTACTGACATTTAAAAAGGTAGTTCACGGCTTCACGCCACTTAGGGCCTGTTTGTTTGCAATAGAATATGTGGGAATTTTGAATGCATAGGAATTCACAGTCAAATGAGCTCCACCGAAAGACTTTTAAAGAGGTAAAGTAAGAAGGATATGAGGTAAGGGTCAAGGATATAAGATAGCAATGCAATTGGGACCTTGAGTTCCCTAGGATTCGAATTACTAGGGTGATGGACGAGTATTCATTTCCCATCTACCCTTGATTCACTCTCCCTATTATATGGAAGGTTATTTGATGGTCACTTTTTTTCATATTCACCTTAAATCTTCATTTTTTAAACCTCTGATGGCTTGAATTCCTCTGAACAAGTACAACATCGGCTCAAGTTAGATCGGAATTGAGAAATAGAATTCAAGTAGTCCACCCCAACAGACTTAGGACACGTCATCACTTCAATCCCTATTCATTGTAGGCAAACAGACAGGCCATAAGTAAGATCCACGCTAAACTTGGTATTTCTACATGTCAAGTATCAATTTCAAAGTCCACTCTAGGATCCCTTCAAATCAGACATTAATCTATAAATATAATTAAAAAGTGACCAATTCACAATAAGCAGTTAGAAACATAACATCACATCATCATTTCCCTCTTTCATTCTTTGTTTTTACCCTCAATGATTGAGGGGATTAAGCGACTAATCCAACCCAAAAACTACTACTTCTGAAAAAAAGAAAAAAAAAAATTTCAAGATGCACTGCAGAAAGTAGAGGAAAGGAAAAAAAGGATGAAACCTCAGGGCCTGCATCAGCCCAAGCGAGCTCCGATGTAAATCGAACTGCCGCAAGCACTGGATCTTCTTCAGTTGTTACCACCACAGTCGTCATCTTCGCTCAATCCAACTATAAGTAGAAAAACAACAACATCATCATCATCAACAGCAATAACACTTCAGCATATATGGATGTAAAAGACATTGACAGACACCAGGAGATAAAACCCATATCAGGAAAAACACAAATACAAACACAAACACAAACACAAACACACGATTCAGAATAACGAGAGCAATCACGAACCCCAATCCCCACCCCAAAGTCCTCAATTCAGGAAGCAAAAAAAAGGTAACAAAGATGAAGCAAATCTAGAGAAAGACCGTTGTATAAGTAGTGGCCGCTGGAGAAGATCCCTTGCTAGGGTTTAAGACGAGCTGGTGAGAGAGCAAAGTGCAGGGGCAAGGACGATAAACAGAGCAGCTACGAAAGAGTTTCGAGTTCTACCGAAACAAAGGCGCATCGTGCCTTGCCCTAATTGCGAAATGCTTCTGGGCCCAGCATAAGCAACGCCGGTGGGCCCCTGCCTGCCCCATCCATAAAAGCTTTCTTATTTTTCTTTTTTTTTTTTTCTCTCTTCTGGGGCATGTAATAACTCCGAGCGGTAGGTTAATTGGCCAACGACCGTTGTTTGCTTGTAAAGGTTGAGGATTCAAAACTGCACTACCATATTCGGCCCACTGAGAAATTATGCGGCTCCCCTAAGGCCTATAGAGATTAGTTCAGCACCAGCCCCTAAAAGGATTGGGACACCCACTCGTTATTAAAAAAAAAAAACCCTGAGAAGCATCACACGTAAAATTATTATTTTCCTTTTCTTTTTAACTAGTTAGACGTTTAATTGTATAAAATATTTAAAGTGGGTTGAAGTTTGGAAAATAAAAGCATTTGGCACACGGTTCTACTCTCTTCTACTATCTACATACTTTAGAAAAACAAAGACAAATATACTCTTAAAAATGAAAAGCCCGATTTGTAGCCTCTTTTTTCGTTATAGCTTTGTTAGGACAAGAGTAGAGATGCAAAACAAGACTGGTTGATGTAAGTACAAGCATTGATAAAAGTCAGAAATATTCAAGTGAGAATTGATTCCTACGACTCTCAACACCTACAAACCATGTGATGGGGCCCACTTATCACCAATTCAAACCCTACACCAAATAAGAACCAAGAGATTTGGCACCCATTTGAATGGACCACATTGTTGGACGAGGGGTCAAAATCTTTCTTATGTTAAATTTGTGGGCCACTTAGGGGTTAAGGGACATTTAAGGTTAAATTTAGTACCTAGGGTGATCCCACATGGATCTTTCCATCCTCCCGTCTCATCCCCAATGGAACCCATAGTGGGCCCCCCAACAGGACCGCACGGAAGGGTCAAACACTAATAAATCCCAATCAAAATATAAATTGTTAATATAAGGATAAGAGAGAGAAACAAGGAAAAAAAAAACTAATTCAAATCAATAAACTTCCACTTTCTAAACTAAGATTTGGGGTCCATCTTAATCCAAACACGACCCCAATCCCATCTTCCCTTTCTAGTGCTTTTGGAGAATATGTCTTCTGGGATTATGACTGAGGAATGCCACTTAGCATTTGGTGATTTGATTTTGGTTGGAGGTGGAGATCTGGGCTTTGGTTTGGATCTCTGGTATTATTTATACTACAAGAATGACCCCCAAAATTTGAAAATCTAAGCCAGAATCTCTGTTTACTTTGATAGGAAAATGAAGGCTTTCCAACTGTGCCTCTGCAATTTTCAAACTCATCCTACCAGTAGTATATTGCAAATTGATATCAGACATCCCTTGTATTGTGGTTTCTAGTTCTACCACAAATGAACTGTGTTTTTTGGGTTTATATGCAAACACACCCATGACCCAAAACCCGAGTGCTCTTGTTATGTAGGTTAAAGGAACTGCACATAGTTACTACATTGTTTGGCACTCTGTAATTCCATCTGATATGATAAGTAGTTGTTATAAATTCCAACAGCTTCCTTTTTTTTTTTTTTTTAACTGGTACTTGATATATGACATAGTTCTAAAACCTGTCAACTGGGGTGCCTCATTTTTGTTGAATCTTGAGGTTTCACTTATTTTTAATACTAGTTCTCATCATTGTTATCAGTGGCGTGGTTGTCATCATCATCTTAAATTTTTATGCATTGCTACAATTAGCTTGCAACAGTTATCTTATGTATTTGGGCCTGCTTTGTTTGGCACAAACAGAGTCATTATCATACCACAGCCCCATATTTGGTAGCTCTAAATATATCTTATGGCCAAACGGAGGACTAAAAGAACTGTTAGTAATCCACCATCAGCAGTTGCTAACAGTAATGACTCAGAGAAGCAGCAGGTTGAAAAGCAACCACCAGCACTGAGTGCTCATGAAGGTAAATTTTAATTTTTCTTTTCTTATTGATGTATCACTTAGTAAGAATAAATATATATTTACCAAACCTTATCAGCAGAAAACAGATTATCTTTGGAACATTATCATTCATTGTACTGTTAAAATAGGTTGCCCACCTTTGTGTTTGATATTTGCTTCACAAAAGTTTCTCACCCATGTCTGTATTGCAGTGATTAGTAAACAGAGAGGAGTTGTCATGTAACCCATATGTGATTCCTCATAGTTGCACTTTTTCACTTCAAAAACTAATAGCCACTTTAACTTTCACTGTTCCTTTCCGAATTCTCTTGGCCTCAGTTTTATAGTGAAGTTTGAGATGGGTTGGTTCTGTGCAATAATTATGCTCAGTATCCAAATTGCCTAAACAGATGTTATAGTCAAATCAGATTTAATTCAGTTTTTCATCAGCAACCTATTCATATCAGAAAGTTATGTACTTTTTTGCCATTTCATTCAGTTTGTAATTGAAAATCTACTTGCAGAGCTTTTATTGACACCCTTATCATCCATTTACCATTTTTCGCCTCAAGGAAAATGTAGCGTTTTTGTAAGATAGTTACGTGAACAAAGAAGGTTAGGGATATTGGGGATGGATTTAACATTTTCTACCAGGGAAGGCACTGCATTTGGATTGAAAGGACATTTTATGAGATGACAGATTTGCAATATGAGGCCATAGGGATGAAAAAATAAGGATAGTTGATGAAGTATACCAAATGCAATCATCGGGCGAGACTGAAATAGCGTCTTCAGCAAAACAGAGGTGCAAAAGTGAAAATTTGGGTGCCTAAATGGCTTTATCCAAGCCTGTTACATGCGCCCCGGAGGATAAAAGATAAGAACATAAACTGCAGGAGTATAAAATTAGGCCTGACCCACGGTGACAAGATTATCAAAGGGAGTTGTACTTATCAAAAGTGCGCCCAAGTGGGCAACATGGTACTGGACTGCAAATGAGTCACGCTCGTAGGAGAACATGTTCCCCCATTGACACTGCCAAGTGCCGACCCCATGATTTGGAACTCATCCAAACCTTCTGTTTAATTGATTTGTAGAACACATGATTAAGTAATTGGCCCGAAAATGGAAGTGCTCAATCTTTATCATAGTTTGTTGTACGTTCCAATCAAATAAATGGGTTGAGACCGTCCCCAAGCTGTAGCACAGCTGCTAAGGGGCATGACTCTGTGACTTTTGAGTTCTAAAAAAACAAAGGTTATCACCCAGTGTGGTCCTGCCGGACCGCAGAAGTAGGGTCGTGGGAGAGTCTAACCTTTCACAAGTCTGGAACCTACTTTTACCATTGCACCAAAGCAATGACCCCTTTTGAGCTCCCAATGTAGTAGCAAAAAGTAAATTAATGGGTTGAGACCTCCCTTCCCAATCTCCACATGCTTTTTAATTCACAGTTCGTATACAGATGAGAGTTCTCAAAGTAGGTCGGACTGCCTAAGCATATGATTCAAGTTCTTTTCCCAAAACTTGCTCATTGGGACAGGCTGAGCATGACTCACCATTGAATTGCGATTAAATGGAGGAAGAAAAGCCATGCCAAAATACTTAAAAACGCTTGAGTTGTACTGTCACGAACAAAACAGGAGAAAACATTAAAATCTTCATATCAGCAACCCTTTGGTTTCAAAAGAATACAACTTTTGCTTTTGATTTACGTGCATTGAATTGAAAATGGAATCTCTATATTGTTTAAACAAGTGAAAGGAAGTCTGCCAGTCTGTCTTAAGAAATCTCTCTATCTGTCTGTCTTTCTTCTTCTACTTGCTTTGTTTAATTCATGCTGGGGTCAGTACATACATCTTACAAGCATGAGGATCAACAACAGCTGTTAGCCGGAAACGCAAACTCTTGGATACAAATGAATGCTGTAAGGAAAACAACATGATAAGCATCTAATAAACTGATCATTAGAACATAGGAACATATCACATATTCTGTTTGTGTTTATCAGCTACTAACTAATTGTTTTAAAAAGTTGAGGGAGAAGTTTTATACCGCCCACAAGTCTCGAACTATTACAGGAGAATAGGGAGATAATCCAATTTCTCTCCAACCCACTGTAATGGGCGCCCGCGATCCACTTCTGTTCCATAACACAATGGCTACCCTTCTTCTTGACAGCGGCCCAGCCCAAACCTGTATCATGATAGCACTTGCACCAGTGAGAGAGAACAGCGATTTCCTCTATTCATTCACCAAATGTTAAAACATTTGTTATACAAAACAATATTGTTTTGGGTGTTGCTTGGGAAAAAATAAAAGAGCCAGTGAGTGCCAAGAAAAATATAAGTAGCTGACCATTGTTCATCAGGAATTCCATTACAAAAGGTCCATCCATATATCGATAAAAAATCCTCCAGAAAATATACCAAATCCAGAAAAAAAAAACTATTGAAATCTGTCAATATTTCTACAGTACCATATAAAGTTTTGAATAAAAAAATCTTTATTAACTTATTGAGAGCTCATAAAACAGAATTCAGTACAAAAACAATAAGATAATAATGTCATATTTTTCATATCTATGTCTTCAATCAGTACTAGACCAGGACTTCAAATTGTCTTAGGCTATTGCCTCACCAAGTTTTATGCAAACCTCCTCTTTTAACAGTTCATTTGAAGATAAGTAGAAGGTGAAAGGTACCTCTAGGCCAACATATGATCTAATTTTCCTCCCTTGAGCTCCTAGTGGATCCTGATTAACATCAATAACCTCCTTGTTCCCAAGGATTGCAAGTGTCTCTCTACTTGCATGAGGTATATCACAACCAATGAGTAAAGGAGACTGCCAAAGTAAGCTTCCTATCATCAGATGTAGATAAAGGGAAGGTAACCACTAACTGTTGCAGAAAAGAAGTGGATGTTGATAATTGACCTTCATAAGAGCCCATATGCTAAAGTGAGAACGATACTCCTCAATGTTCATTCCTCCATTGCCTACTTCTAACATGTCAGGATCTGTCAATAACAGAGGTTGTCAGCATGGTAGCGTCCCCTCGAAGAAAATCATCACCAAAAAGTAAATGTAAGGATGCAAATCTACAAGGAAAGCAATCTATAATAGATTATTTAAGTCTAATGAGCAAAACTCATTTACATATGCATTTTAGGTTAATGAAAGTCAGCTGAATCCGAAAGTAGGACTGAAGCATGAAAAATCAGCTGAAACTTGAAAATGATGATAATCTATTGGCAAAAGTCCATTTTCCTTAAAAGGAGTTGACAACTGGTGTGGGAAAAGGATCCATTATGAGCCCTCAATGACAAGATGATGGACCCAATCCAAAGGTTATGGGCTGATAAGCCCCAAACAACTAATTTGTACATTCAAAATCAATTGTATTGTTGATGGCAAACAAACACGAATACCTGCCAGCAACCCTTCAAACCTATATTTAAGATTTGAGAACCAATGTCCGAGTCTTGATTACCAGAGACACAAAAGGAAAGCAACTAAAGGATTTTGTATTATGTGAAGTGGATCCCATAGCGTAGTGTTGCAGGAAATCAGTGACTGTTGTTCATATGCAAATCCAATCCTTTGCTGAAAGGGATCACTCCAAACAAATGGTATGGGCCACATGGCTCACTCACAAGCTTCATATAGAAACTGAAAGGTCTTCAAACCCAAAGAGTAGAATAGCATTCATCAAAACTGATATGGCCGAGAACCCTATAATGATTAAAATAGTTAAAACAAATAACAATAATCTTAATACTTGATGATAGAGTATTTAATTCTAAGACTGAGCAACTGAACAGTCCTAGTCACATTTTTCAACTTGGCAAGCGAAGAGACTAAAAAAGGTTATTTAACAAGAAAAATATGCTTATTTAATTGCCAAAAATCCTAGGGGGCGTCACTCAAGTGTTCTACGTGGGGCTTAGTGATCATGAATTTGCATTATCCTCATCCCTTGAGTTTGGACGCTTTGACTTGTCATAGATCAAGTATCCCTAATTGTCTGCGACTTGCACACCTTGAGTCATCAAACACTCACTCAAAGGTCATACATCTGTGTGTTATCAAAACTCGCTCGTATCCATGTCTGTATCCATTAGTTAGCATACTGCAAGGAGTTATTGGTGTGTCTTGCTTGCAAAGTTTGATTTCATGGGCGTTTCCATCTATGCCAAAGTCACATAGTTCCAAATAATATTAAATTAGAGTTTTAAACAGAACATCTATACCATTCCATCTGCCTGGCCCAGCAAATCTTCCCCATACATTGTTTTTGTCGGCAATAGATGTGATACTGGAAAAAAAAAATAAAAAATAAAAACACCAATCAGCAACTCTTAGGAAATTCCCCTGGGATTAATCCAAAAGATAAGATGCAAACCTCTCCCACTTGTCTTCAATATCTCCTGTTGTTCTCCATGAATTACCAAATCTGCCAGCCCATTTTGCTGGATTCTGCTCCCCCCTACAGAAATGTCCCATAGTTGAGAGTTTATTAAAATGCTACCATAATTATTAGCAAAGAACTGAAAGCTTATGCCATACAATAAGTCACCAATAGTGTAAGCTTTTGTTGTGAACAGCTTACCATTCACAAATAGAGTACAAGATTGGTCGGCCAACCTTCAGTAATGCGTAACTCATCCTTGGGTATCTGAAAAATGTAATGGGTAAGAAAGAAAACAAAGGAACATTTGCATACTGAAATCAAACATTTGATATTAAAAAAGTGAAGAAGGTAAGAAAGAGAAGCTTGGTCATATATTAGCTAGTACTATTGCCAGGCACACTGTAGGGATGCCAGTGAAATGCTATTTACTTGCCTCAGCCTTTTTTCAACTGAAAAAAAGGGTAAGAGATAGTTAGAAATAAAATTTTATACTTCTTTCTTTTTCTTTTCCCCACTTTGCCATAGGAACCTTCAATAGAGATCGAGTCTAATAACCATAGCCGAGTTCTTCGTTTATCCTGAATTGAAAGAACTCTCATCTTACCTGTCTCATTTAAATGATGAATTCATGGACCCTCAAGTGTTCTATTGTCTAATCTTTATTGTTTTAACAAGAGTGACTGTGCTTCAACCATATCATTGAAATCATTTTTAAAGAAAGAATAGAAAAAACCTGTCAGTTAGTACAGGTATTCTCTCCAGTCAGCCATAATAGGAGCTTATTGACCAATAGAAATAGTACCTGTCCTGTGGCCTTGACCCGTCATGGTAGCAGTTATCATACTTCAAGTAATCAACTCCCTGCCAGATGACCATACAACTATTCTATGTTAAATATTTAGGGCACATCAAACATGATATAGATAAAAATCCGGAAAACAAATTATCAAACATGATATAGAGAAAAATCCGGAAAACAAATTATAGTATCATACTACTAACTATTAAAAAATAAAATCGAATAACGTTTCTCTGAATAGAAAATTGGAAAAGCTAACCCATGAGGCGAACGTTCTTGCATCTCTCTCTTCATGTCCTAGAGAACCTGGCATTGTTTTACTACAGGTTGTGTAACTGAGACAGAGCAAAAAAAATCTCTGTATAAAATTGAGGACAGATGACCAACAATTTTGCTTTCATAGATAAGAACTAGAGATTCTCACCACCTCTCTATGCTGTGTATAAAGAGTAATCACTTTTACTTACGCAGCTGGCTTTTATGTTCTAATTATTTGATAGAGTAAATAGAATATGCTCTTTTTTTTTTGTCCGTGACATGACATGACATGAACCCACAACCTCACGGTTCAATATTTTTGCTGTCATTAATAAGAAACTAGAGGTTCTCATCACCTTTCCATGTTGTCTGTAAAAAGAAATCATTTTTACCTACGCAGCTGTTTTATCTTCTAATTATTTGAGAAGGTAAATAGAATATGCTCATTTTTTTTTATTGGTAACATGACTTGAACCCGACCTCAAGGTTGCAATAGAATATGCTGATCTAATACTTCATCTACAATAAGTCAATGTTAAAAGGCAACAGACTAACAACACAACTGGCACACTGAGTAGGCGCCTCCCATTAGGGGAGCAAAGTCATGTGATTGAGTCCTTGAGGACCATGTAATGATTTTAGTGCTGCCTCAAATTATGATGTAATATTTACCAAAATGAGATACACATATAAAACAGAGATTTAATAAAATAGGAATAAAAAAACCATAGACATCTACATTATTCCTTCCATATAAACTCAGTTAAAGTTGCAACCCTGTTGAGTAATTATTCCATATGAAGATTTTAATTGTTGCACGTGGTACATGGAACTGGGAGAAGGGAAAGAATGATAAAGATTTAAGAATAGATACTTCTAAATGACATGCAGATAGTGGAGTGACTAAGAAAATGTCTCTAAATGAGGATGAGTGGAAAAGTAGAACCCACATAGTTAACCCAAACAGATGGGACAAGGCCTTGATGACGAGAAGATTCCCAAAATATCACACAATAGAAACTCTTTAAATTGGACTGAAATCAAACAATTACTATAGAGGTTATTAGGTAATACTAATAACTAAATTGCAATAAGAGCTTCTAAAACTTTAAAAGAACAACATAACTGTCTAACCATCCTGAACTAAACTCCACTAGATGTTCATTCAATTTGATAATTCTCTTTACTCTTTAGAGACAGAAAAAAGAGAGTATTTGTTTCTACTTTTTCTATATGAAGAGAAAATATCAATAAGGGGATCTGTGTAAAAGGGACAAAAAAAGCATCTTAAGTGACCCAGAAATTTCTGGGGAAAAAAAGGAAAAAGAGAATTCTCCAGTTCTCAAGTGAATATTACAAGAGAAAGTACAAACATTAATTACAATTTATTGAATCTTGAGTAAGGGGAAAAGCTGCCACCGAGTTCAGGTTTTCTGTAATGTCGTAAGCATAAAATTTCAGACAGCACTAATAGATTAAAGAGCCAGAGTTGGGGGTTTAAACCATAAATTTCCGAATTTTTTTGTAAGAATATGTGATCCTTGACACAAATATGTATAAACATGCAATTGTATACAACCAACATAAGAACCAATGAAGAAGTCCAAAAAAAAAAGTAAAATGTTATATACCCTGCATCTGAATATATCCCAAGTTTCAATCCTCTTGAGTGAACATAGTCTGCAACAGCTTTAATGCCAGAAGGAAAAGTAGAAGCTCGGGCCACAAGATTCCCTCTCCAGTCTCTACTTCTCTCTCCCCAACAGTCATCTGTGATGGTTGGATATATATATTGTTAGTAATGCACCATTATATTATTGATTTTAAGGAGTCTAGAATCTAAATCCTTTGTACCATAGTATAATTAGAAACTCATTTGGCAAAAAAAAAAAAACTTGAGCTAGGGAGAGTTGGCTCAACTTGATAGTTCAATGAATTGGGTGAGACGAATAGGTTTCTGAATTCTTAAGACACTAGGAAGTAGGGATTCAATGTTTGACACAAAAAGTGGCCACTTAGAGTGTTCATGGGGCCCATTTGGTTCCACTAGATAAAGAGGGAGTCTCCAAAGTAGGCAACTACCATAATTCAACGCCATTGGCATTTCTAGCTATCCATGCAAGCCATGAAATAGATGGTAAAAATAGAAACTCTCTGTTCATGTACACAATGGACATTTCAAGGCCTTACATCTAATGCCTAGAAATGTTTGGTGAAGGCCTAGTCCCCCTACTTTCTTTTGCTACATGGGAGACTCAAACTCACACACAAAGACCCATATCCCTAACCAAGTGAGCTACAGCTGGGGACCGGTGAAGCTGAATTTAGCAGATGCTTGATTTGGAGTCTCCCCCTTTATATGATGGGATGGGTGGGCGCTATGAAGTACACCTGGTGGCCCCCCCTTTTTTTTGTTGTTGTTGTTCTTGGGTGTGTTGAGATGAGGTTTCGATGTTTTTTTGGCGGGGTGGGGGGCAACTTGGGTCAGGACTAACCTAAACCCGACCTACCCAAACCGAAATTCTGGTTGGGTTTTGGTTAGGATTGTCAGGCTTGGGCTTGAAGCTCCCTTAACACGACCCAAGAGAAACAACCAACATTCATGGATACAAACATGAGGAAACTTATGATGCACCTACTCCAGCATTGGTGTTGGTTGAATATATTTGTTCACATAGAGAGGCAATCTTGCAAACTAAGGGAGATAGCCAACTATTTAGGGCATTTTTCAAACTAAAGCATATGCAACATATGAACTGTCCCTAGATAAGGCACCTACCCCTATACCACATCAGATTGGTGAAATGTCTCTAATAAAAGAGTAAGAAATTCTATTGTAGGCCCACATGGAGAGGGTTTAGACATGTGTTGGAGGAGTGATGTAAGAAGAAATTATATTGTAGGCCTCCATGGAGATGGTTTAGATGTGTTGGAGGAGTGATGTACCATGTAGTGGTTTAGGCATGTATTAGAGGAAAAATGAAAGAAGACGACCTTGTAATATAATGACTTAGATTCTAGTAAGTGCATTTTGGCTTTATTTTTGTAAGGGTTTTAGAAGAAAAAAGGAATTTGTATGAATGTCCTGGTTCATAGATTTAGAATTTGTTCAAGTTTTTAGCTATGATTTCTAGAAAAGTAGTTATGATATTCGGGTCGTTAGATTAGGTTCCTTTATGAAAAAATAGGACTAGCAGCATCAATTATCACTTGACAACCATTCTGGCATTTGAATTGGCATGTTCCTCTACACAGCTAGGATCAGATTTCATGAAATACATACCAATGTTTACATATTTGTATCCGAGTGCTGCCAGACCCGTTGATACCAGAGCATCAGCTGTTTTCAGTCATCACAAAAAGGAATAAATGAATAAACAAATAAAACTATGAGATCAAGTCAGTTGAATGCGTCACAGTCACAGTCCTATTTCAAGTCTAATACAAACAAAAATATGTGGCAATTCATCCACACGTTGCATACATCATACCAATCCCGACAGGTTAAACCATAGGCCCACTGTGGATAGGTTATACCCAAACAATCAGCTGATTAGGAGATTTAACTATATTCTCATTTGAAAATAAGAATTTCAATTAAGGTTAAAAATTGTCAAACTTTGAACCCTTAAAAACACGGGTTCGAATGATGTAATAGAGGCTATGTTTTTTGACAACCTAACCTGTTACTAGACTTCTAATCCCTCATCTCCCATGATTGGCATGCCTCTAGATGAGTCTCACAAAAAACTTGAATTCAGACTGCCCTCTGTTATCTTCTCAACAGTCTATTTGAATGGCTCTAGTCAATAAGACTTTCAAGCTATATTCCATCAACAGCAGGGCCCACCATTTCACAGGCTGGATTGGTATGGATGTGTCACATATGGAATGGAAAAGTTACTAGAAAATTGCGAAATAGTAGAAATACTGTGAGACTGAAGAAATATGTGGCTTGGTATTTTCACGGTGGGACTCATCCTTCAAAAGTTTTGGTTATCATGGTCTCCATGTGAAGTCAATGGACATTTCAAGGCCTTACTTCTAATGCCTAGAAATGTTTAATCCGTGAGGATAAAGAACAGAATTTATTCTTGACTCTTGAGGATAAAGAACAGAATTTATTCGTCTTTATTGAACAATCCCAACAATGTCATATTTCTACTATTGTTCAGTGAGAGAATTTATTCCACTGCCATTGTGAACAACAGGCAGACCATTGAAATTCTTAAGTCTACAATAACTTCAAATTCATTTGGGCTGTTCATCAAGTTTTTTGCCTGATTGTATATTACAAAGCCAGTACCTGTTCTTTTAACTGTCCATTCGTCGATATTGCACTGAAAGTGATTCCAGCTATTCCATCTGCATTAAATTTTTTTTTTTTTTATATAATCATTCCTCAATCAAGCAAGATAGATTGGTAAAGTATAGAGATGAAGTTTTTTCCACACAGTAACTTATTTATATGCCTTTTGCAATTTTTTTTTATCCTTGATCTTGATCAGATCCAATAGGCTACCATGCAAAAAAATTATCTAAGTGGACAACTGTAACCTTGAGTAAGAATTTATCAACAAAGGGCAAAGAAAGAGAAACACTGCATATTATAGATGGTTAGGATTGCATATTATAGATGGTTAGGAGTTTCTTTAATCTATTGGTTAATTCAGATGTATTGCATATTCCAAAGTGGGGTGATTAGATCAATAGTTTTGAAAACCAAGCAATGGCTGGTTTTTCCATGAACATGAACATGATTAGACTATTATCTTGAATGTGAGGCCTATATGTAGTGCTGCAGTAGAGAGTCTAAGGTAAAAGGAACATATACACTAATATTTTAGATGGGTCAACTTATGGTCAATCTAACGGCGGGTCAACTTCCAATCAAAAGTAAAATTCGGGATATGCAATACAAGGTAAGGGTATATATGATTTTAATTAGTAGCCCCACCAGTCCCATGACTCAAGGGACTCAACAAGAACCTTGTACATTCCTTTCTAAACTTTATGTGGGGGCCCAACCATTGATGGAGAGAAACCGTCCATCTCAACCTCCCCCATGATTACAATGGGCCCAAATAACATCCTATCAAGTGATATTCACAGTTGGATTCACATCATGCAGTGGTCCCCAGATTGTAAGAAGAAGAAAAACAAACTACATATATAGATGGAGAAGGATCGAACATACGCCAGAGAATAATGTATAGTAGCAGTCCACTGACTCCCCAAAATCAAATGAATGTTAGGGACAGAAAACAAAAAGGGAGTGAGTAGAGATTGATCAGTAAAAACAAAATAAAATACCCCATGGGAGGTGTACGGCCAACTCCATTGTTGAGAAGGAACCTCCTGTACTGGTGTTGATAATGCTCATTGCTGCTGCTTATGTTTGAAGGAAACGACTCTACATTTGTGCAGAGAACAACAGCAGATGAAATGATAAAGCATAGCAAAGCCAAGGCCTTCCTCCTCATCACTTCACTTGGTATCTGAAGAAGAGAGAGAAAGAGAGAGAAAGATGTTCAGATATATACTATCTATATATATGGGACTGTCTTCTGTGTATTTGCAAATCATGGGATAAGGGAGATTGAGAAATGAATGGAGAAAAAGAATGCAGGGACTACGTGTACGAAGGTGGCAGTGGAAGTTTTGATGGGAAAATAAATTCGATAGACAGAAGATGAATGAAAGGTTGTTTGTATGTAATGGTAGGAAATTGAATGTAGACAGAGCTCTCTCTCTCTCTCTCTCTCTCTCTAACAATGATAAGTGTCGGCAGGGTCATGAAGAGGGATGATGGGGTGATGTGGGCCCGGCCCACTAGAGGCCTGACAATTTGTGAGATATTTTTCTCAAAGAAATTATCATTGTGATATTTTTCAAATTTGGGGACAATGTCTTAAAATATAAATAGATTATAAATATTAGATTATTAGATAAATAAAAAAAATATAGGCCAACATGCTCATGGGTCTTTGAGTTATCGTGTTATAAGTATCACTCCCGTCCAGTAGTCCAATACATATAGCAAAAAAGGAAAATATAAAGTATAATAAATTGAGTGCTTGTCATTATAATTTTTTTTATAGATTCTTTTTCTGATTTTCTTGCATTTTTCTCTTCCTATTTTCACTTTCTAACAATATTTTACATTTCTAACTAATTATAAAAAAAAATGAATTTAGGTATATACCGCTACATTATCACATTTCTTTTGAAAATATCACCCATATTGTGCAATACCACCCTGGTACCAATTATTGATTGAAGTTAGGGATGCCAAAGAGTTGGATTAAACGTCATAGTCAACCTAACCTACCCCAATTAAGTAAAGATGGTGGCTTTACATGTTTGGGAATATAAGGGTTACCTACTCCAATTAAGTGAAGCTAGTGGCTTTACATGTTTGGGAATATGTTTGCTCCCGTATATTGAGGGTTCGATTTCGAAACTGCGCTACCACACTAGAGCCATAATGAGGCCATATAAGATTTACGCGACTCCCTCTCATCCCTCTCACCCAAAGAGATTTAAAAGAAAGGCTTTACAGTTTACGTATTCAAGGCATTTATGAATTTATATTTGACATGAGCCGATTTGAAGATGAGTTCAAGTTTTGCCTTTCCTATCTCCTTCCGCCCTGTTGATGTATTCTTCAATAGGATTACACTGCAATATTGTGTAATCAAGTGCATATGGCATGCATGTGAAGGAAATGAAGTGTTAGGGGGTATAATATTTAAAATAAAAACTTTTAATGTTGAACTTAACAGTTTTGTTGATGTGATTTGATTTAAATTAGTTTTTAAAAATTATATTTTAATTCAAATCAATCGATGTTAATCGTTTTGAGGATATATATTACTATTGTTAGTGATAAGCTGGCATGATTTACTCCCCATTGGTATGCTTAATGGAACAAAGTGATAATCATTTTGAAAGTGGTTATGAGACTAAAAAAATAGTTTTATTGGTCATTGTGAGCAATTTAATTAAGATGATAAATTAATCACAAGTCTTTTTTGTTCTTGTCTAAAATGGTGATCGGGTCATGAAACAATGTTCAATTGACATAATTTAGTTACATACTTACAGCCCACTGGATATAAGGTGGAGGCATTAGACCTCACCAATGTGTCATGTGTCCGCTGTTTTGGTGCATGGCAGGCCCATGTGTTCATTGAACAAGCCTTTGTCTTGGTGGCTTTTATTTAGTTTCCATTTTGTAATGGGCAAGTGTCAAAATCAGACATGTGGCTTGTTGGTTGGTAAGGCTTATTAAATTAGCTCTATGCACACACCTACTTGATATGTTATTTTAACTCCGGGTATCCTAGTTGACCTAGGAATACGGTTTGTACCTGGAGGTTGTAGGTTTGAAACTGCACTATCACACTAGGGCTACTGGAGAGTTTACCTGGCTTCCCTCTGAGCCATGAGGGATTAGTCCATCCAAAAGAATTAGGAACCTTCTGATAGCAAAAAAAAAAAGAAAAAAAAAATATATTTTCGTTATATGGATAGAATTTCACAGTAGTGAAAAATTAACAATATCAAAGCCCATCCCTTCTCGTAAAATTAAATTTAAGTTTAAATTGTGATTGTTTGTCTATTGCGGATAAAGTAGTATGTAATCAACTTTCTTGAATCAAACAATTATATTTTCAACAAAAAAAAATCCATCTATTTTATTTAATTAAATATTTAAGAATTGTAAAACTTTTATTTTTAAAAATGGTTGAATGAAAGATATAAAGGTAAAAATTTCAAAAATGACTATTACATTATCCCGTCTGGAATAAAAATGAATTTATGGGAGATGGAAAAAGAATACTAGCCACTGCTATGATAATTCAAATCCTTGAAAAGTGAGAATACATCTTTTTTCATATATCATTTACTGAGCTCACCTCTTAAATTAAAGAATTCTAGTAGGACCCTTGTGATTTAAATCCTTCATAGTGAGTATTGCTTTTACATCTTCACATATTTTATTGACTCTTCACCTCTTTAATAATTATGGTTGGAGACCATTATATCTAAAAGTCTCCAATACCTGTTCTCGTGGGCTTTAAAAATAGGTATGATCATTTCAAAGATTATCTTGATTTCCAGCTTGCTTGATCGAAATAAATAAATGAATAAGTTCTTTCTCTTTGTTTCAATCTACATAAAAGAAGGCTTCTTTTTTCATGATGGGTTTCCATCAGTTCATTTTCATTGCTTGTATAAACAAAAGGGTGCAAAGGGACATCCACATTAAAAGCTAAATTCATGGCTATCCTCTTAGATTGATACATTGCAGAAGCTTTTATCATGGAAGAATAGGCTGCTGTGAATGCCACATCACAGACCAGCACACGATGTGGAGATCTAAAATCATCCACTAGGAACTGGTCCTGTCTATTTTACTGTGCACAATCCATGGGCAAGGATAGAGACCCTGAATATCGTAAAGTTAAATAATGGCCGAATTCAAACCGGATCAAACTTATAAACCAGGTTCCCCAATATGAAAACCTCTCCTTTTCTCTGCTAAGTGCGAACTCCGAAAAGCGTAAATCATAGTCTTTCTCTTAGTAATGGGAGTTAAACCTCTCCGCTCTCCCTCTACTTAAGTGAGTTAAAAGAGATAGACTATTAAAAGAAGTTTTTTTTTTTTGAATCACACTGGTGCGGTCGCACCCCCGTGTGTGATTACTTGAATTCGCCCTGCTCTGTCATATTTTGACAATCATATTAATTGCTTTTCCTTTTCTTTTATTTTCTTTCCGGGTCATCTATCTTTATTATGTTGGATAACTTCACTATGAGTATTTTTGATTGTTTGATAATTAAGATATTATCTTTGTTTGATTTTGGCTTCAAGTAGAGAAATAAATAATGATACGCGTCCCAATGTTACTTTAATAAATTTTATTAAAAACTTGTTAACAGTGATAAATTAAGTACTTACACACTTGCGTTATGATAAGTAGTTATTTTTATTTAAAAAGTTGTGTATAAGAATTTATTCTTTAAATATCATGAAAAGAACTTTAAAGAGAGTTAACAATTAAAGAAAATATTTTTATATAGTAAAAATGATTAAAAATGATTGAAGAGTTAGACATTTAATCATAAAAGATGAAGGAAAGTATTTTAAAATATTATAATTGTTAATGGAATGGTAATTTAAGATCATAGAAGATTTATGTGGCTCCTCTAAAAGTCAAAATTGAGAGGGAGAGATCAAAATTGAATCGAAAACCTTCTGATACAATATAAGTAAAGCAACAAAGGAACGTGCATGGATCCACAAATTTATCAAAGGAACGTGCTAGCGTGATAATATTGGACGATCAGGTCCTAATAACATCTAATAACAACAATGATAAATTAAGCCATGGGAGATGGTGGTGGGCTTAGTGGTGGCACAAGGGTCAGGTTGGGTCATTTGGTGGGGTCCCCTGTTTGGACCTAAACCCGTATCTGACCCATTTTCAAAACGGGTCAGAAATTTACAACCGGACCTTTGGTTGGGTCAACCCAACACGACGACCCACATTACCCGCATTCGATATGGGTTGAATACGGGCTAACCCAACCTGACCCACTTAAACTGATCAATTTTGTGTGGGTCCTAAGTAAATGAGGAGACAGCAGATGAACTAAGAATTATGAATGCCTGGATTGGTTCTTTTATAGTGCCTGCATCAAGAAGAAGAGATGTATTAGCATTTAGCAGCCTTGTGGGGATGACAAAGACTGAAGAAGCAAAGAAAACAAAGGAGATTTGGGGGCCAATGGTAGTGGAAATTTGCATGTAGATTAGGAAACTGAAAACAAAAACAAGTCTACACCCTTAGAATAGAAAGTGGAGGCTGAAATAGAAAGTGTGCACACATTTAGAACTAAGACCTATCATTAAAAATGGCACAGAATACAGATAGTTTCAAAAAAGTTGCAGTTCTCCCCAGTACAAACTCAAAAAGCAGCCCAATGATGGTGCTAGTAATGATGTTAATATCTTTCTTATTTTGTTTTTAGTTTTATAAATTAATCTTTATGATCATGACCATCCATACATTAACCATCAAAATCAAATCAACAGAAGGAAGAAAAGAAAATCCCTTTTGCCTCCAAACTTGAAGAAATTTTTTTGAACCACAGTAATCCTTGGATCTCATCTCTCATGAAGCCCATCTTTCCAACAACAAGCCCAAATTTGAAAGCCCTCACTCTCTCTAGATGAACGAAAAGCACGATACACGAAAAAAAAAAAAAAAAAAAGGCGCAGTAACTTGGGGTGGGCCTGATCTGGGCTGGGCCAGGTCTACCATGCAACCCACCAATCTCCCAAAGAGAATTCACCATATCTACATTCCCTCAAAGCAAAGTCTCACAAAAAGCACTGCAAAGCCTTCACTTGTTTCACATCTCCCCCAGACAGAGAGAGAACCAAAAAAGGGGAGAGAGCATAAATGAAGAGCTTCTTTTGCTCTAGCAATGGCGAATTCCTGTAAAGTAGTTGAAGTCATGGTGCCGGACCTGGACATTGAGCTGCTTTAGCCATGAATCTGCAGCGCTCAACATTGATATCAATCTTTCCTGGTCCCTCCCACTATCATTTGAGACCCACACGCCCCCATGCATCTTGTAAGTTGCCAAACCAAAAGGAAAAAGTGCTAGCCCTTCTTCCTTTTGCTTCCTTCTGGTGCTTTCAGTATCTTCATCAGGCCCAGCTTCTGCTCACACCAGTGCAATGTGCACATTGATTCGGTCAAGTCCAATTCCAAATTAACATATAATTCACGAACGCATAAACAATAAATAAATATCGAGGAAACAGAGAAAAGGGAATGTAAATTACCGAGGAATGACGATGAGAGGGTGTGGTAAGTAAGGAAGCACGCGGATAAATCCTTAACTGTTCTCCCCATGGGAATGTGGTAAATTGGGTACCTGAAAAAATGAGGTTACTTTTTTACTTTATAAAAAAGTTTCCGAGAATAATTACCACCCTTTCACCGATTTTTAGAAAAACTGTCTTAATCCAATGGCATATTTTCAGCAATTACACTTTACTATTTTCTATATGTATTTTGTCCCTGTCTCGAAACAAAAATTCCATTTAGTTGCACGTAGGAAAATATGCAACTTGATTTGAATAAATAAATTTTTATCATACCAGGAAACAGCCATCCAGCTAGCTGGTGAAAGTTCGGCACTCTTCAATGTCTTTAATCCTGGAAATCTTCGAGATAAAACATTTATCTGAAGTAAATAATGAATGATCGATGGTTAGAAATAAAATACAATTTTTTAGGCAAAACTCTCAAAACCACTTATTTTTGTGGGAAAGATTAAAAGGAGATTCAGTGAAACAATGAACAATTATAAGGTGAGAAAACAACATAACGTGTTGACAATGACCAAGCAATAATTCCAAGAAAGATATAAGATTGAATTCTATAACAGTTCTTGTTCAAT
Source organism: Cinnamomum chago (assembly GCA_038049695.1). NCBI lineage: Eukaryota > Viridiplantae > Streptophyta > Magnoliopsida > Laurales > Lauraceae > Cinnamomum > Cinnamomum chago. The sequence continues at coordinate 12,027,356 of CP142455.1, read as the reverse complement.
AAAGTTCACAAAATCTTGCTATAAACTGAAACCATAAGCATAGAATAAAGTTGTACAATGATAAATGCCCTATCACCTAAGACACTAAAAAAAAGAGAAAAAGTAATGAATGATGGTTCCCTTCAAAGTCAAAAAGTTGAGAGGAAAATGGATGCAAAGAATACCACTTTTTTTCCTCATGATTTCATAATTTCCTAAACAAAGTGATATCTCAAAAAGGAACCAAATGAACTTAATCAATATCCAGATACTACCTGCGTTTATTTTAATTATAGAAGGAATATTCTAAAGTTCAAACTTCCAAACAAAAAAATCAGGGGATCTGGAGTTGTTTGTAGTGGTAATGCAAACAAGGTGTTGGGAAAGGAGAAAACATGACTATCTATAGGCTTCCAAGATAGATAAAGCAGTAAATGTACCTGATCCATGAGAGGAGCCCTTCCATATGGAGCTGATCTCTCAAAGTACTGAAAGTAAAGAGATCCGAGTCGATCACTCAAATGAAATGGGCTCTCTTGCTCCAACCCACAATCCTCTGAAGAACCACCATCCAATCTACACAGCTTCTCACTCTCACTCTCATCGCTATAGGAATCACTGAATGAATCCCTTGTCTCAGAATCACCTGCTTCGCTCTCTTCTCTGAAGCTCCTATCAGATGAAAACTTCTTGCAATTAATTACTAGAGAGGTGCTTTTGTTACCCCACTAGAATGGCATTTGTCAACAAAATCAAGTTACCATATCCTAACACTAGTCCATAAAATGGATTGCCAGAGACATTAAGAAGCAATGAATTTCTTTGTAAAGGGATATAATAATCTCTCATGGGTGGATGAAATATGACACCCATGAGAGATCACCAAAATCAGGTGAGAGTAGTTTAATCACCAAAATCAAGATATATTACTCAATAGATGCCACAGGGCCATTAGTGGAGAATGTCACACAGAGAAGGTTCCAAAACAGATAATCCATAAATTTGAGCTATTTAAGGAATGAGGGTGAGTTTTACAGGTCATTTCAGGTTGAGTTTCACGAACATCAGAAGAAAATTTTCCAAGCTCTAAACCATTAAGGAGCCAAGTGCAACTTAATTACTTCCATGGGCATTGTTTCCAAAACAAAATCCAATGAATGCAATGCTTTGGTCATCGATCATACCGGTTTAACTAATTTCAATCTTATAATGGCCAAATCTCAATAACTAAATTACAGAAGGTACAGATTGGGGAAATGAAAGGATTACCTGAAATTAGCCAGTAATCTACTGCTGGTGTAGATCTGGATTGCAGAGAGATAAGGAACATAGTACTGAATGACCGTTTCGTCATTGTTCAAGATGATCGGAACTCCTGCTCCATACGCGCTCCATTCATCATAACAACCCCAAAGATCTTCCAATGTGAAGTACTCGATGTTTTCTCTCTCCCATGGATGCCAGAGTCGATTCAAATTTCTCAAAGAAGTCTACCCAATCAATAACAAAATAATATTGAATTTCAATGAAAGGGAGTAACCACATTAAAACCCAGATACCAAAACCGCAAGCAATAAACAAACCTTAGGAAGAAGCTGTGATGGAACAACGGGCGTCGTGCAATGGAGGAAACATTCAAGGTTTGATCTCCATGATCCTCTTAGAATAGGCATCCTAGAGAGAGAGAGAGAGAGAGAGAGAGAGAGAGAGAGAGAGAGAGAGAGAGTAGAAAAACCCTTTAAAGGACTTGAGTCTTTGATTTGATGAGAGAGAAAGAGAGATTGTTGGGTTTTTTTTTTTCTTCTTCTCTTGTTATATTTTCTATTTAAAGGAGAGGAGAGGAGGAGAAATCGGTCCAAAGAAATTCTATTCTTTGACTAGAGACAGCTAATTGTTAGGAAATGGAAGGAATTAACGCCCATCTAATCCTATCTATCCCCACCTTCAATGGCAGGAACAGGGACTCCTGCAAATCAAATATAAAAGAAAGAGAGAATCATCAAATACAATCCATAAGGAAACAAGGAAAACTGAAGAAACCATGAAAGGAATTTAAGGAAAATAAGAACACCCACTAAATTTTTATTTGCAGAATCTTTGCTGGAATGATGAAATTTCTCCCTTTGTTCCCAACCGTTTTTCCTTGTATTCTTTACCGGCAAAAGCGTTTCCCACCAAAACTTAATAGGTTTTATTCTCTCTCTCTCTCTTATTAATATCTTCAAGAGAACTCGACTGCTCTGCGTGTGAAGCACAATCCAAGAAACGCGTTTCTTTGTCGAGAATTGCAGGAAGTTAGTGTCTGCTACGGAAAGAAAGCAGAGAGAGAGAGAGAGAGAGAGAGAGGAAAATCAGATTCCTTGGTTACCAATTCAAACATCAAAAGCATGTAAAATCAACGTTTTCTGCGCAATCGACTACATATCGAAATTCATTACAATGAAGAGTAAAAGAAATGGAACCTATCCAGAGATCCTCACCATCAAATTCAATTCCCTCAAAAACGCCACAGCAGTTCTATAAAAATGTCAGATACAAAAACCAAAAAATGGGCTCTACTTGGGTCTCTGCAGTTGGACAAGATCAGAGTTTTAAATTAAAAAATAAAAATAAAAAACCAATTCTTCAGATGGAAATGAGAAGAATTCAAACCTGCCCAGAAGCCTGAATTCATCAAATTCCAAGTCTTGAAAGAAAACCCATGTTTCCCCTTAATAGCATAATCGAACCCCACAAGCAAACAAGGAAAAAAGATAGAATTTTGAACAAAACCATTAATAATTCAATCAAAACAGAGCTGACCCAGATACCCAAATCCTAAAATTCAAACAACTTGATCAAAATCCCACCACCCCCGAAAAGAAAGAAGAAACATTCAATCTCCATTTCTACTCTAAGTTCAAAAAAAAAAAAAACCATTTTTTATTAGAAGAGTGCCTCCAACTTCGAAGCATACATCTAAACCACTTGCTGCTATTTGGAGAAATACTTGATTGATTAACGAAACCCAATTCACAATCCAAGACAAAAAGAGGGCAGATGATCGGATTTTACCTTCTTTTCAATGTGTAATTTAATACATGTGAAATGCTTGCTTGGGTATGAGCTTGAAAAGCAGAACTCAAAACAGAAACTGGGTTGGAAGCAAAAGCGAATTTAGAGCGGTGTAAGTTGTAACGCGTTCCTCTTGCAACAGAACAAATGCTTACAACACCACCCAAAAACAAAAACACTTTCCGAGAGAGAGAGAGAGAGAGCGGCGACTCGATTCTTATATCAGGTAAAGCGTCCACCTTTTCTGCCTATGGAGTTTTATTTTTGAAAACGCTAGGATAAGAAGGTAGTTCTGTCGTTTCTTCAAATAGACAACGTGGCATGTGATGGGTCCTCTTCCCTCTAGAACTTGGAGGGTTTAATGAGTCCAAACTCCAAGGAATATGAGACTCAATCTTGAAAGAACAGTGGAATTTGGTGGGGGGACTAATGTGACACTTTCATCAATCTTGAAAGAAAGAGTGGAATTTGGTGAAGGCACATTCATTGGCATATGATCAGCTAAAAATGATGTCCTCTCCTAAAATTTGGTTGGAATAAAAGTTGGTCCCACATTATGATAGCTCACTTTGATTAATAATGAGGTTATTATGTTATTTATCATGTTCAGTATCATATTTGTTTTTATTTTTTATTTTATAACGTAGGGTTTACAAGCTTTTGGGTCAGAATAATGCCTATGGGTCTAGGAGAGAAAGCTTGATAAGATTTCCCCGTGGCCCCGTGATATTTAGTATCACATTATTAATCAATGGTTAATCTTATTATGAGATCATCTCCTGTTGCAGTGAAATTCTTTGGACATCTTGTATCGTATTCTCGTACATGGAAGAGTACTCAATTTGTGCGGCTTAAGTTTTCAAAAAGCAGACCCCACCAAGGAGTTCCAATTCTCAATTCAATAATTTTCTAAATCAGTGCTTTAAAGGATCCACCAAGTGGAATATATTTAAAAAATCTTAACCATGGGGTTCCCCAAACCTTACTCTAATAAGAGTTGGTCCTACTATAATATCAACCACCATTGATTTACTAGGTTGTTCATTGTATGGCAATCTTATGATGGAGTTGACTCCTATTGGAGCAAAGTTTGGAGAATCCCATACATGGAGAGTGCATTCATTTTGAGAGACTCTATGTTTTAATAGGTGGGCTCCATTATGGGGTTTCACTCAAGATTTTAAAACTTGATGTCGAATTTTGTGCCGAGACTTAAATGAGCCATTTGTGTCGCTTGTGCAGGCCTTTATATATATTACAAAAGAATTTTAAATTAAAAAATAAAAATTACTAAAAATGTTTACATTTGATGATTTAAATACATCTTAATACAATTATACCAATGCTCAATTTTTTTAAAGGCTTGCATAATTTATAGAGTTTTTTTGTATATACCCCTATAAGGTTTGTAGGATTTGTAAATAGGCCCCCTGAGGTTTTAGTATTTGTAAATAGACCATTGCCTTATTTTTTTTAATACCTTTCGTGTCCCTAAAATCAATATTCGTAACAAGAATGGCCAGCCACCATGAGATTTGTATTGGGTTTTTATATAAATGACAACTTTTCCCTTACATCTATTATTTTATCATAAGTCTCAATAATTTCTCTCAATAACTCTATCATGCACATGATCCGGGGTGGACCTAGGTATAAGGGCCTAAGGACGGAGTCTCCCAACTATATTTGAGAAAAGTTTAAAATCCTCCCCTTGCAAACTCTAAAAATTAATATATATTTTTTACATTTGCCCCTTTCGCCCAATATTTCTTTTACATAGAGCCAAACATCACCCCCTCTCAAATTAAAAAAAATTAATATATATATTTTTACATTTGCATGTTCCCCTTATATGTCTTTTACACCCATTAGACATAAATCACAATCATGTATTTTGAAACTTTCATCAATCTAACGGCGGGTCATGTATGGATTGGATAAATCATAATTGATTATAAGTACACGTATTGATTTGTAGTCATGATCAGTTTGGATATAATGATATGGGCCCTAAATTGATAAAAATAAATAAATTTATGTGAGGTTATAATTTTCTCCCACTAAGTGCGATTGTTAATGTTACATGCTTTATAAAAAACATTGAGTTCAAGCTTTTGAAATTATGCATATAAGGATAAAAGAGATGGACAAAAGTGTCATTTCGCTCTAAAAACCTATGGTTGTTGGAAGACTATTTATTTGGGGACATAAAAGGTATTAAAATGAAAATGCAGGGGTCTATTTACAAATCCTACAAATATATTTTTTTTTTGGTATATACAAAAACCTCTAATAAACCATATATTAACTAAAATAACATTCTTGGCCTCTTCTAATTTTCTTTTTATGTGGTGGCCCCATCAGTCTAAAACATTGTCCGTATTTGATTAACTATATCTTTTGATTAATTTTATTAATTATATTTTCTCTCTATAGATTATTTATCATCTTCTATCTTGTACTCAAGTTCCACTCTCCCATTATTTCCTATAAAAATCAAGTTTGAAAAAGCCAAAAAACAAAACAACTTCCTACTCAATCTTGAATATTATAATCTTCCTTGTAAACTTCCATGGTTTCATAATCAGAAGCATGCAAAAGAGGTCAAATAGTTCAGACATTGGTAAACACTCTCTTCATTAAAAATATTATCCAACTTGTCATTGCTTTTGACTTTTTTGTTGCTTTATAGACATTTTCCTTTCTTTGTGGGCCTTGAATGGGTTTTGCTCCTAGTTTTGATCGAGTCCAAGGGAATCACAAGATGAGAAAAATGAATTGAGATGGAACAATAACAATAGTCAGAATCCACCTGACCTTATCCTATCCGTACACCAAACCAGCTCCTGATTTCTGTCTCTAGTCAAAACCTAATCCAGATAAAGAAAAGATCATCATACACATTCCATCTATAAGTTATTAGATTTAGGTGTAAATGTAGCCCTGATTTGACTTGATCCAATCCAAACAGATTCTCCTTCCACTTTGGTCCCCTTTATTGTAAAGAGAGAGAATAAAGAGTAGTAGGCATAACTGAGATGTTTCAAATCCAAGGTTCAGTAGAAGGTCACCATGGGCTGGGCCATTGTTTTAGAATTTTCATTGGAACATATTTACAGAGTGGTTTGGGGTGGGTGACCCACTTTTGATGTGCAATTGCCCATAAAGTTGGCTAGGAATAGCCATAGGGGAAACCTAAACTTTTGAGTTTTGAATATGTCCAACCGAAACCATGTCCAACTGGGTCAAAGTTATGGACCAAACTGGCCCATAGATGCCTCTCCATTGGCTCACAGAATGCATGTTTGGATAGTGGACCTTATATGCATATAAATTATGACCAATCTGATGCCATCATTGTTGGGACAAAGAGGATACTTTGGGATATTGGAAGATATTTTAGGGTGAGATTTCGAACTCGGGTCCTCTAGTGGAACACTCAAGAGTCCAGGCCCAGTTGTTGGCATGATATTTAATTATTAGGAGTTCATGATAAAATGAGTTTCATTGAGGAATATTCAAGAGGTGAGGGATGAAGGATATAAAAGGTAAAGATGTGAATATACTCTAAACTCCTTATGTTTGTTTTAGTAAGGTGATTACTGGAAGACAATTTATTTGATGACGTTTTGTGAATCTTTATCTTCATTTATTGGTAGGTCAGTTGATGAGACACATCTCTTCCATAGAAATAATTAGGGATCAATACATAGTTGTAGCCCTGATGATAGAGACTCAGATGCGTACGTGAACAAAAGGGCCCTCATTATTCGCTTGCCACCCATTCTCTTTCGCTCTCATCCACCAATCTATTATCATTAAAAAGTAGCTTTAGATGAAAACTTAAAAGCTCAAAAAACCAAAAAAAAAAAAATAAAAAAAAAAAAAAAAATATATATATATAGAAAAGATCATAAAATATCAACAAAGGGATGCACTATGCATGCCACTTGATCAGTAAATGGATAATTGTTTGATCCATATTAAATTGGTAGCATTACCAATTACCAATTGTCAAATGTCAATTGAAGGAGATTGATTGAATTGATCATATTTGGGTCCCACACATGCAACAGAATAAAATAGATATTTTGGACTTTATGCTGGCCTATATTAGGTTGGATCCAATAAGAGAGTGGTCCCAAAACTTCTATTCATCACTCCATGTGTATGGAGCCTCTAATTGTGGGCATAGGAAAGCTCAGTGTCCCTCACATATTAGTTATTTTTCCATTATCTGCAGGGCATCCATTGAAAGGTAAAGATACTTTTCTAGGGTTTGGTATATTACAAAAGACCAAGGCCAAGCCTAAAAAACATACTTCTCAGGAACCACTATTTTTCACTTTTGAAAAGTTCAAAGGCCAGAAATAATGTATGCAGAATCTTGGCTTGTGATGGGAACATGGGATCCATGCCATAACCAACACGTGGTATTAATGAGATCTGGACCATTGATTCACCCAGTCCAAGTCTAACAGAATAATTGTGATGATGGGATGGAGTCAGGTGGAGCACCACAGAGAACAGAGGATAACATCTTTGGGCTCTCAGTCTAAAGTTGATTTATTCTATTTTTCAAGTAAAGCATGGGTCCAAGCCTTAATGTATCTGATGGGTTACAATGCAATTAGTTGAAATTTAAAAATTGGCAAATAAATAAAAAAAGGTCGGAATGCGTTTAACCGAGTAATTAAAGTGGCGGCATGTCAATTTATACGTAAATGGGTTTAAATTATCCATAGGTGGCGCATGTTAAACTCAAAAAATGCACACGGAGTAAATCTGAGGTGGATTTTGAACACAAGACCTGAGTCCTATCTTAATAAGTGAAAGTGAGAGATATTCTCAAGATGTGAATGACCTGTCTTAAGTGAAACTGATAGCACATCAGTCATCTCTCCTCTCATTGACTTGTAGTGCTCTACAATATTTATTTTCACCCCACATCTTCTAATTCTTAAACCATTAAAGGCAACTTAATTCACATATTTATTGAGGTGGGTGATTTAATCCATTAGGCCCATTTAATTCTCATAATTCTTATATGGGTAATTTAACCCATTAAGGACACTTAATTTTCATCCACATGAGCTATACCTTAGATTTTCATGAGGTTTCTATTGCCATTAGATTTTTACAATCAGAATAAGGATCTTGATAATATCATTTACTCACATATTATTTGAGTGCTACACATGAATTTATTCTTTCTTCACTATTTTATAATATTGATGACTACACAAATGGTTTATCTTTCAGTCAAATAATTTTTTGTTTATTAAGAATTAATTTTAATAATCATATACTTATCACTTAATTGGCATGAGATTTCCACCTGTGCATCACGTGGGCTTTAGTTCTAACCAAAACCCTCTTAGTTTCTAAAATACTTAATCTAACCACTACACCATTCTACACTTTATGCAAATATTTCTAAAAAAAATAAAATGTTAAAAGTGGTTATTTGGAGCAACACATGGGTCATGCCCGTGCTTAACACGGGTTATTATGCTGTGGCCAATTATGGGTAAATAGATATGCATGAAACTGAATTTTGTTGATCAAAAGATGGCATGTGTAAAGTGTTGATATAGGTGAAAATGAGTTGAGCTCAACCCAGCTCCTACTAGGGATGTGCAACAGGTTGGGTCGGGTTCTTGTTTAGACCGACCCAATTGTGACCTTACTAACATATTCCACTTCTCAAACCCGACCTGAGCTATAGAGGGTTTAGTTTTTGTAATACAAAATCCGACCCAAGAGAGGGATGGGTTTAATAATGTGGACTTCATATTTTAAAAATAATAATTAATAACTCGCCTTGTAAAGGGGGATGAAGGAAAGTCATTGAACTTGTAATTTCACAATCAACTAGAGCGTCCGGAAAGAATAACATCTTACCGCAATGGTAAGAGGCGGCAGTTACTATCCGCTACCCTAAGATTTGAATCTGGGCAGTCACCTTCCCTCACCCGAGGGCCGTCCTACTACACCCTAAGTCTACTTCTCTCACTTGAGAGCTCCCTTACCTTACCTGAGGTCTACTTCTTTTGAGATAGGGCTTGGGTCCCAACCCTCCTAAGCTGGATAAAAAATAGAAAAGAAAGTAGACTTAGGTAAAATAATGCATAAAATGTGTATAAAATATATAATCAGGGCAAGATATGTCAAGCACAACTAAAATTTGAAATTGCCCCAAATATGACTTAGGTAAAACAAAAATTTGAGTATCCATATCCCATCACAAACTTGATAGACCGTATGACCAAACCGACCACTAATAGGAGAGGGGTGGGGAGTAGGGGCGGAACTAGAGTGAGGCTGACAGGGGCATGGCCCCCCCTAAATTACAAAAAAAGACATTTAGATATTTTAAAATTTAAAGCAATTTTACACACGTTTTTTTTTTTTTTTTTTTTTATCACAATGGTGCGCCCCCCCCCCCCCCCCCCGATGCCTATATTCTGGTTCCGCCCTAGCAGGGAGAGCAGCCTTACCCAGTGATGAGGACCAGCATTTGGGAAGTCCAGGATTCGAGCCTGGCCTCCTCCCTCCTTGTATATGTAGTTGTTATTATCTCACATGTATGAGTTGTCTTTAGCATGTGTAAATTTTCGTCACCTTATATTTGTAAGTTATGTCTCTTTGCACATGTGAGTTCCCAAAAAATAGAAAGGGGGAAGGGAGGATAGCCTGTTTTATGCCACTTGCTGCCAAACTTGCTTCTTGGTAGCTCTAGAGCTTCCTATGGATCCATTTTTTTTTGGTAAGAGTATGGATCCAAATTTGATGAGAGAGAAAGAGGTGCAATGACTGTTTTTCCTGTTTCCATCAGTAAATTAATAGGTGAGAAAGTTGGCACGGCCCATGTTGGACTCCACCATTTAACTTCAATTTGCCGGAGGGGAGATGTTTACTCTTGAAAGCTATCACCTTGTTTTCTTCCTTTGGGGAATTCTGTTCCTTGAAATTTGTGATGATAGCTGCTTTTCTTCTAAATTTGCTAAGCTTCTCTACTTTGTCATGCTTTCTTAGTTTTAAATTAATGTTTAAAGAAGCAATGCTACCTAAAGTTCGGACATTTTTCTTTGGAAAAACAACCAGCTCCTGTGGGCCCTACTGTAAATACTTGTCAATCAAGTGATAAATCATGGTAGGTAGGTTAGGAAGTGAATTAGTGGGTGGGTGCTATATCAGTTTAATCAATTAATGATGAAACAATATTCCCCGGTTTAAACGAAACAGTGGATCCGGACTCCTTGATTTTAGGTTCTTCAAATGTTAATGGCTACAGCCTAATGGAAATTTATTAGGATAAAATGCAATGGGTATTATCATGTTGATCAAATTAAATGAGATATGCGTCAAGTCATAAGGGATTAGTGTATGTGAAGGGATTCTATTGATCATGTATAGATAGGTTCTTTATAAGAAAAAGAAAGAGAAGCCCTAGTCAAAGAGGGTTTTCAAGGGAATTTACCATATTTAAGAACTATAGGAATCCTTTGGCAGAATGTTACTTATCTATGACTAACTTGTCATTTGGGTACCTCCCAATTTCTCAATTAAAATAATCTAGACATTGGGCATGCAAAATTGGGATGCAGTGACTTAAAATTCACACTGTTTGGATGTAACTTTCGGATGAGAGAGAGAGAGAGAGAGAGAGAGAGAGAGAGAGAGAGAGAGAGAGAGAGAGAGAGAGAGAGAGCTTACATTCATGTTTATGATCCTTGGTTGTAAATTCATGTTTATGCATATGATTTTTGGACCTAACATTTAGGGTCCATTTGTTTGTTGTTTGCATGGGTATTATTAGATTAGTAGGAATTTATAGATGCAATCTAATTGAAGTCGTTAAAATTGAAGAAATAAAACTGTACTATGAAACAAATTCCCTTTGGCATGGATGATTACCCATTCATCATTGCAGCGAGGTATTAATTCAGGTACCATCTTTTAGGGGCATTCGGCCCAGCAGACCTCAAAAGAGCCCAAAACATGCAAGCTAAACATGGAAAAAAAGCCTAAGTTCCGTCGGATATAAGCCATTACCCCTCAACGATAAAATAATTACAAAATTAACATTATGGCTATCCCCTCCTGCAAATGAAAATCCCGAGCCCACCACTGCTAACGGTAGCAAGCTAGATACTAAGAAAGTGATACAAAAAGAATGTATATGCTCAACTGATTGGAAAAACCCCCAACCCGAATCTACAGAAACTCAATAAATTTCAAAGAGAAAAATAATAAAAAGCTTATCCCAAACACAATCCACAACTTGAAATAATCTTCAATCCTTGAAAGAAATTAGTCTCAAATCAACTAGAGAAAATGATAACAATTGCGAAAATGTAATTTTATTGAATAATATATGAATTATTATAGTTTGTTTTTATAATTCTCAATAAATTCGACTTTAAACCTATTTCCAATCATTGCAATCCAACATATCGAAGAAATATAGAAAAAATGTCAAAAAAATGTCTTCCTTATAATACATTACTTAACTCAAATTAAAGGAATTAAAATAGAAAGCCTTGGTAGCAAATCCACTGGCACTTGATGTCCTCTTCCTTAAAATTAAGGATCCTCTTGATTTCATGTTTGATCTTTGTTGCTACTTGGTAAGTTTCCTAACTCATGCATCTTCTTTTGAAATTTTTTTTTTTAATTTTAAATTTCTTCATGGTGAAAGAATCTGCTTTTAGAATGTTGCCACTTGCATCGGGGTTATTGGATGTCCCTCACCAAGGAGGCTCTGGTGCCCACTGTTTGAACTGGTTGGACCTGCCCTAGCATGAGAGTGGACCAGATATGGGCATCCCATTTGGGCATTGGTCTTGGTTTTGGTCATGATCTATCGGTCCCAAATTAAACAATGTACAACTCAGCATTGTTGCATCATTCATCACATTTGGGCTTGATTAGACTTCATTAAATGGTTCAAAAGGATCATTAAGATGTTGTTTTGAACCCTCAAATATTGACCTTGAACATTTGGCATTTGATTTGGATCCATCTCAATCATCCAATCTAAAATCTTACATTTTTCTCTTGACTTTTCTCTGATTAACTCGTCTCTTTGACTCTTATTTTTTTTTTCAAGCCGATCAAGATAATCAAGTCATATGTCCATATAGATATGATGCATAAGTTTGTGCATCAGAAAGTCTAGGTCCAACCTACATTGCTATTTATATCCTTCATGAACCCCGGTTAGCATGAAATCACCCCTCACCTCTTTAATTCTTCTAGGTTGGAGCAGACTTCACCCCTCAAAAGCTGAACCCATTCTTATACCTTAAAGCTGGATGGAGGTTGCAAAAAAAGGATCGATTCTCTCTTTTCCTTAAGCCACATCAACAATGGTCTGATTGCTAGGATCCTAAATAACAAGCCATAATAGTACATATATGGGAGATGCGCTTTCACCTTATATGAGAGATAGGGAGGGTGAGCCTCTTATTTAAGTTGTTGGCATTGGATATGGTTGTGAGACCCCCACCCTTCCTATCTCTTATATAAGGTGAGAGACATCTCTTATAAGAGTATCTCCCAGTATATATTATACATATATAATTAATAATAATTTGTAAGAAACCATATACCAACCCAAAAGCTTAAGCTGATAGGTGGAAGGTCCATACAGGTATATTAAGACATGTCAAGCCTATTACTTAGGCGATGTGGGATGTGAGACTTCTCAACACTCCCCCTCACGTGCAGGCCCAACAGATTTCATGGACGGGCCTGTCACGTGGGCTACACAAGAATGACGGCCACGTGGGCTACACAAGAACAACGGGATCGAAACCCACTCTGATACCATGTAAGAAACCATATACCAACCCAAAAGCTTAAGCTGAAGACCCATACATGTATATTAAGACATGTCAAGCCTATTACTTAGGCGATGTGGGATGTGGGACTTCCCAACATAATCATACATCAATCTCTCGATATAGATAGGAGTTTCTTTCAAACGTGGTAAAATTCCAAAATTGGGAAAACATCCATGGCCAGTAAATGACAAAAATTCCACTATTAAAACAAGAGGAGAAAATATAATTACAAAAGTTGGTAGAGATGAGCACTCCGTTCCTGAAGAAACAGTCAAGAACCCATCTTCTTTTTCCCCCAACTTCTTTGCAATTTTCTATATTTTATTGTCTCTCTTATTTTCCTTTTAACCTAAAAGGGCCATCTAAATAAATCTTAAATAACAGTTAATGTGCCTCCTTAATACCTCATCTAAAAATTAACAAAAAGCAGCAAAAAGAATTAATAAAATGGCACATGATCTAAATGGTCACCTAAATAATCTTAAATAACACTCATTGAGGCTCATTGTCACCTCATCTAAAACTGCCATCTAAGTAATTCACAGAATGTTGGGCTCACGGTGATCATATAATATATACGTAATGCCTGATTGGTGATGAACCATTCAACATGCCCAGAATGTTGACCTCGTGTTTTGTTTTTTCTTGGCAGAGGGGATCTCGTGTTGGGTGATGGCCCTTTCAATTAAAGGGTCAAAGTGCGTTGGAGGCTTTCATTTGCAGCTATTCTTCTATGGACAGTTTTGAGTGACATGGCAGTCAACATGGAGTTGAGAGGAATACATATTGCAATGAAAATCCCAAACCCTTCACCAATTTCTTGTTAGGCATTTGTATTGATTTTATTTCTTGTATTTAGGGTTATCGGATTGGTCCAGTGGGGTTTCTAGGTACCATGTTTAGAATAAAAGATATTACGCTAATTGCATTAGGTCTTTCTTAGGAATTAAAAAAGAATTGAAATAAAGCTGTATAAAACATTAAAACTGATTACACCCATCGTCTATTACGCACGGGGCATTTTGCTAGTATATATAGAATACTGCTCCAATAATGATAATGAAAATGTCAAAAGTTATTTCTATGTATCCCCCCTACTCATGAGGCCTATAAAGCCCCACCCAATCAAATAATAATAAAAGATGAATGGGTTAGGGTCGACTTGTTTGAGTTAGTACTCATTTTGTATTTTACATTATGTATTTGTAGCACCTAAATTAATTAGTTTTACATAAATAATACCTGTAAGTTTTATTGGGAGTACTTTCCATTATGTTGGTGTTTATTTATAATTAAAGTTCAACTTTTATTTTCATTGGCTAATCATTTGGGCCAAATGCTGTATAAGTATATAGCAACAATTGAGCTGTTAATTAGCCTTAGGCTTGCTTGAGTCAAATGGGCCAGCCCTGGCTAATGCCCAAGCCTTAAAATATGAATACATGAGGCTTCAAGGCTTAGGCCAAGTATCTACAACTGTGGTCCAACTTAAGTAGGTTAGGCTGGTCGGGTCGGATTGACTAGTGTCGGTTACAAGTTTGGGTCAGCCCATTTAATAATCGAATAGGGGGTTCTCATGGGATGGGCCCCAGCCCATTATGGACTGGGTTTGGGTTAAGTGGTGAAACCCCATCACCCAACCCAACATGAATAAATTAAGAACGGTTACAATTTAGTGATAGTTGTCCAAAAAAAAAAAAAAAATCATAAAATGCACTGTACGGCCCGGCCCAATTTAGTCAATGGGGGATTGGGCCTGACTTTAATGGTCCCTGTCGGACTTGGGTGGGCTTCATCGCGGGCCATGAACACCCCTATTTCGAAAAGACTGGGGCACATTATACACAGTGGACAACTATAGACCCAACAAATGACTATGGGTTTATGAGTCCATTGTTTGTCAAGATCCAATCCATCAGTAGATACATTTGGGGTGAGCCAATAACAAGTGTGTGCTGGAAGAGAGTTGAATTGGACATAGATGGGGCCCCACATGTTGGAACATTCCCTCTCACTATATATCTTGTGGAGTCTAGGGTCGATCTGGCAATGGAGCCACGTTCGGCCTGTATCTGATTGAGCCCGACTCCATTTCCACTGGAGCCATTGGCCAAGCCCGGATTTAGGTTTAGGGTCTGGATCCTTTATCAAGCTGAAAAGAGACTTAGAAAGCATTTAATGGACCCAAATCTTATTGGGCTTGCTTGGACCGTATGTCCACAATATGCTAACTCAGATTCCGATCCTTCAGTCCTTATATGGCCCAGATATAAGCCCAAGTGAATTTATCCCGAATGACTCCCCACCCAAATTGTGACTAAGAATCTGCCTAATGATATTTCAAGAGAAAAATAGTATTGAATGTTTTCCCTCAACCATAGTTTTCAGCTGGTTAAGGACGTGTGTGTGAGCCAGTAGAGTTTGCGAGTTCAAGTCCCATGGGAAAAAAAAAAAAAAAGCTTTAAAAACGCGTGTAAACTATACCCCACAAAAGCTTTGCACTTTCCACCTGCATATGGCTACATTTTTACCCCATGTAAATTCGCAGCAGTCTCTGAGTGTTCTTGTTTAGTTCAAATGTGTGTCCAATGAGATGATAATATAAGAGAAGTTGTGAAGTTTTGAAGTGAAGCATTTGCACATGCCCCTTGGCATTATACTGCCATAAAATACAAGCATACACCACCAACATCTATTTACGTTCTCAAACCAAATTCCTCCAAGTCACTCATTTTGTGTTTTGGGTTCCATTAACTTTCACACTTCCACTTGTTTACATCTCTTTAGTGGCCAGGCAGGTTTTTGTGGCATGTGTTTAGGGGTCAGTTGTTTTTTGGGTGTTGACCTGGACCTGGGTATTGCTTTGGCTTATGTTTTTGGTATTGCTTTGCCTGGTTTCTGTTGGTTGTTGTGGATGTTGATAAATTTTTATCTACCAAAGGAAAAAAAAACCAAGAAGACTTTCACACCTCCACTTGTTTACATCTTCCAAATCAAGTCGAAATGCCATCTTCATCCTTATTTTATTTTCTTTGGTCACCCCTTTTAAACTTGCCATTTCCTTCTTCCATTGTTTCCTTTGAATTTCTTCTGCTTTTTCTTCTTCTAAAACTTTCGATTTCCTTCTTCTATTGTTTCACTATAAGAAATCTAGGCTGTTGTGACGAAATTTGATGACGAATTTTTTTTTTTTTTTTTTGTCTTAAAAGAACACCCAAAGAGGACGAAATATAAATTTTGTCGTTTGTTTTCATTTTCTTCAAAAGTATAGGAGACGAAAACAAAATATCGTCTGCAAAAATAAGACGCCAACTTCATTTGCGTTGGCGCCAATTATTTTAGCTCATTGGAGACGAACATTGTTGTCACAAAATATAATAATTTTTTGCAACGAACGTAATCCGTCACCAATAAGGATAAGTTATGGAAGACGAACATATTTCGTCACAAAAATAAGGCGTCAATTTCATTTGCTTTGGTGCGAATTATTTTAGCTCATTGGAGATGAACATTTTTGTCACAAAATATAATATGTTTTTGTGACGAACGTAATTCGTCACTAATAAGGATAAGTTATGGAAGATGAAAATATTTGGTCACCAAAATAAGGCGCTAATTTCATTTGCGTTGGCGCGAATTATTTTAGCTCATTGGAAACGATCATTTTTCTAATAAAATATAATTTGTTTTTGCGACGAACGTAATTCGTCACTAATAAGGATAAGTTATGGAAGACGAAAATATTTCGGCCAACAAAATAAGGCGCCAATTTCATTTGCGGTGGCGCCAATTTCATTCGCACTTGAGCCTATTCTTCTTTCACAAGTATTGCTTTGGAAAAACCTTTAAAATGATTAAAATGGACCCCCCAGGCCCTAAAGTCCACCCCCCCAAAATCCAATGCCCCTTTTCCAAAACCCATTTCCCCCTTTATCCCTCCATCTATCCTGGTCCAAAACCCTTTTCCAGAAGAGGAGAGAAGAACCATTTTCCTCATTTTCCAAAACCCTTTTCCAACATCTCCCACCCATCGTCTCAGGCAGCAATCCCATGGCCTATTGGCCCCCATCAATCATCATCGCCCTTCATCAACGCACGCAGTGCAAACCCATCCCTGATTAGTGATCTCTCTCATCTCTACTTCTCTCAGTCTCTCTCGCCCAGAACTCCCAGACGCAGCCACCATCAACAATCACCATCATCTGCGCCCATCATCCTCCATCCAGGAGTCCAACACCGCTAGGTATACCTACCTCTCTCAGTCTTTGTTACTGTGAAAACTTGGTCCGGGCGATACCCTTAACCACGGGGCGTAGCGTGTCAACCACGGGCTTTAAATGGTGAGTCTCCGTTAACCCGCATCGGAAATACCTAAGTCTTGACCCTGGGCTTATAAGTCAAACCCCGTATTAACTTAGCATAAGGCATTTTAAAACCGTGCGGCTCCGGAAATCGTAAAAACTCCGAAGTTAAGTGTGCTCGGGCGGGAGCAGTATTAGGATGGGTGAACTCCTGAGAAGTCCTCGCGCGTGCAGGTTGGCCAAAGCGGACAATTTCATATTGAGTTGAGGGTTGTGACAGTTGGTATTAGAGCCGAAGACGACTTTATTTCTAGTGAGGGAGAATGTGAGAACTTGGTCCGGGCGGTACTCTTAACAACGGGGCGTAGCGTGTCAACCACGGTCTTCAAACGGTGAGTCTCCGTTAGCTCGAATCGGAAATATCCAAGTCCTTACCCTAGACTTATAAGTCAAACCCCGTATTAGCTTAGCATGAAGCTTTTTAAAACCGTGCGGCCCTGAAAATCGTAAAAACTCCGAAGTTAAGCGTGCTTGGGCGGGAGCAGTATTAGGATGGGTGACCTCCTGGGAAGTCCTTGAGTTGGGCGGGGCTGTGACTTCCTTTATATTAAACGCGACAAAATTATTTCGTCTCTATTTCTTATATTTATGACAAAATATTTTTGTCACTAATTTCTTCCTTTAATGACAAAATATTTTATTGGAGACAAAAAAAATCGTCACAAATTTATCTTTTTCAATGACGAATTTATTTTTTCGTCTCCAATACCTTTTAGCAACAAGGCTTTGGCAATAAAACGGGCGACGAAAATTTTTCGTCTTAATTAGTTTTGGTGACGAAATATGTAAATTTTTGAACAAATTTATGTCGTTCTTGAACCCCAAATTTCTTGTAGTGTTTCCTTTTTCTTTTATGTCTCTTTCCTTCTTTAGTGACTGATGACAGGTAGATTCTAGGTAGTTTAAGTTATGTTTTCCAGGATTTGATGAGAGATTAATGTCAATTTTGGCAAAAACTGAATGATATATAATAAGAGTTTTCATTTTCTTTAGTTCTTGGAGATGATGAATCAAAGCAGGGCTTCACCTTGTGAAGACTTCTTACTTGTAAAAATGGTCGTGGGACTTAGAATACAAAAAGGTTCAATTTGTAAAAAGGAAAATCCTACCCTTTTTCTCTTCTCTAGTAAATACTCATGCACACACTTTTATAATGTAATTCACTAAATCCCAATCCATTTTTGAGAACAAGCTTTAAACCTAAAAGACTACTATGAATTTCTCCCTTCACCTCTGCTAGCAATCAGACCAACCTGTCTCCCTCATCAATCTTTATGAAAAGTACACCCAGCACTGAATCCTAGCACTTGGTTGGACGTCTACATTCACTTTTAAATATTATTAATTAAATACATTATCATACAATTCATTTTGCAATTTCATAAACATAAAAGTGTATATAAATATTTCCATAGAAAGTCCATATAAAAACTTCCCAAATCTGATCAGTCAGGTGACATTGTAATCAAGAAATTGAAAGACCTGACTCACAAACATCAGACTCTGGATTATACAAAGACTACAGTTGTGCACAAACTTTCTATAGTTTGATGTAGTACTTTTAAAAAAAAGAAAAGAAAAGAGAGAGTTAATTTTCCTTAAAACTTTTCATACAAGTAAGGAGGATTGAAGTGCAAAAACAGACATTATTCACAGAGCCCAGAATCAAAGCATTACACAAGAGTCAGATTTAAAGGCAACAGACTGCCCCAAGGCCCACATGAAGCAAAGCAAAACACATCTTGGCAAATATTGCAGAAACCTTTTAATAAATTTCACCTTTAACAAACACATTATAAGGCCTTTAACAAATGAATGGTTCCCTTCACCTTATACTATCTTAGTTTACAATGAAGATGAGTCTACTAATCCTACCTTGTAAGCAATCTAAGATCCTCCTTCCAGGCCAAAGTATTAACACCCAAAATTGACCCAGCCCATTTGTCCTAAGCCAGAGAAGAAGACCCTTTGAAGCAATTCTGTTAATAGTTCTTCTTCCCTCTTTGTCAAGTGTCAACCCACGACTACAGCTCTGATCAGTATGGAGCACTATTTCTAAATCCACCAAAAGGGTGTGTGCCCCCAAAAATCACAAAACATGAGGGGCCATTTCGAAATTTGTATCCCCAAAAAGGCCCAAAGAATTCCTGATAATTACAAGTATACCCCCTCCAAATCTTTCACTGCCGACATCCATAGCTTACAGGCGCAAATTGCGCAGGATATGATGACACGAACGAGTCGACCCACTGAGTCAACTGTGGGTTCTGGCGCTGAGTCAACCCGTTCTCGAATAGAGCACTCTCGACGTCGTCCTCGATCGAGCTGCCCAGCATCTCCGACGGCGACTCCACCTGGCAGAGGGGTGGTATTGCAGGGAAGCTGAAGTGGGCCTCCATGGGCCCTTGGCTCTGATTCTGACCGTTGGATCCGAATTCTGATCTCTGGCCCATCCAATCAACGTTTCCGATGCTTTGATGGGTCTGCTTGTCGTTCTGGAAGGATCTCAGTGAGTTGATACGTGGGAGGGAGAAGAATCGGTCGTTGATTTCTGGGAGAGATTCGAGGATGACGTCGTCTAGACAGGGTGATGGTGACGGATATCCGATAGCGTTACGTTCCTTGGCCGATTCCGATACTTGCGTGCCGGAGTTCTTCTTGTAAATCCGACATAGCACCCAGTCATCCAACTGATACATAGATATAATGAGATGAAAATGAGATTAGTTGATAGCAAAAGAGAAAATATCCATGAAATTCTTATATGGGTACTGTTTTCTAATCTTCCCTATGAAAATTTTCTTATGGGTCTTTCTCAATGATGAAATATATAGAATTCAATCAACCAGCATGATAATTGGCTTTTGATTGTCAATCAAGATGGTTTTTAGAATATATATAGACATGAGTCACATTAATCAAAACTAGCGCACTAACCCGTGCTAAACACGGGATTATATAAAAATCAATTAAATTTTTTTTTAATTATATAAAATCATCCTCAAAACACTTTCCCATAAAAAAACACAGAAAAAAAAAAGATTATCCAAGTCTTTTTTTTCTCTTTTAATCCAAGACTCTATTGTATAGAATTACAATTGGAAGAAGAGAATTTGGATTGAAATAAAATAGGAGTATATATGGAAAAAGTGTATATGTGATTTTGGATGAAAAATGTAGTAGTTGAAACAAAGAAGAGTCACCAGCAAGTGGTTGCATATGAAAGTGTGGAGATAACGTAGATTAGTTATAGAGAAGGGATATAACTTATACCCCTACAATCAAAATTAACTTTAAAATGCTTGGCTTTAATATTATATAATGATTGTTTATAAAAAAGAAAAAAAAAGTTAAAAAGGTGAGTGGTTATTTTCATTGTTGGTCTAAATCTACTATAAACTAATATAAACTAATAGAGATGGATGGATAAGGATTAGTGTAGTTGGTAAGAGACTTCATTATCAGCGTGTAAATTAATATCATTTCTCAATTGAATGGTAAGATGATGAGATTATGTTTGAAATTCTTTATAAATAATTTTTTTTTAAAATTTTCTTATAAAATTTAGATAAATGGGTTTTATTGTAACCACAATTGAACTGAGCAATCCAACTAAAGTACCAAATTTGACATTTCAACTTTGTGGGTCATTCTTAATTGAATCAAAACCAACAAAATTAATAATGATTTGATAGTTACTTGGATTTGAGCCACTTCTTATAGTTCTTACCCGAGTGCTTCCTTTCTTCCTTGTGTTCTCCAGAAGCCTATATTCATGCATAATCCAGTTGGTCTTGCTTCCTTTTGGAGCTTTTCCAATGTAAAACACCAAAGCCTTCTTGATACCCACCTTCTTCCCTCCTCCTGTTATCAACTTATCTGTACCCGTTGCCTTCCAATAACCAGACCCGGCAACCCGATTCGGCCGAGACCCGTTCGGATACTTCCTGTCCCTGGGAGTAAAAAAATACCATTCCTTCTCTCCAAACAGAGCCTTATCTGCAAACAAACACACACACAGAAAAAAAAAAAAATCAATCAAACTCGTTCAATGACTCGGGAAATCAAGGTGCTGAGTCGAACTCGGGCACGGGAGGCTTACTTGGAAGAAGCCAAGGGTCGAATTTGTAAAGATCGATATCGCCGATTATTTGAATGGGGAAGTGCTGCCCGACGACTTTCGGGCAGAGGTAGTGGAGCAGAAGCTCCTCGTCCGTCGGGAAGAAGCGGAATCCGGGAGGGAGAGAGAGCTGCGACACGTCCTCTGCTTGCCCACGGCCCATTTCCTCGGCTGTCAAATTAACTCGGCGTATGTTAGCTTTCAATAACTCGGCGTATGCTAGCGATTCCTGGTCCTGCTGTTCCGTTTTTTTTTATCTCTCTCTCTTTCTTTCAGCTTCAGTCGCCGATTGGAGGGGTTTTATAGAGGGGTGCTTGGGGGATAATAAGTACGGTCGTGGTTAGAATCTACGTGGCGTTTTATCTTGTGGGGACAATCAGAGCTGGCCTTTTGGCGAGAGGCCGACACGTGTTTTTGTCTTTTTATGCGTTTTCGATCCGACCCGAGCTTATCCTGGAATCCGCGCGCTGTCATCGATAAAGATGAGTTTTTACCGAGAAACGTATGTTACCAAATGCTGACATGATAGTTTAGGAAGGAGACGAAAAATTGATAATGTCGGCAAAGAAGAAAGTCTTATGGTTATTGGGTGTATGTATTGCTTGAAAATTTTTGTAGTCTTGGACTACAAAATTGTGTTCATTGGTTGGGGCCTCATGCTGAATTAAGCATTGATTAAAGGTCAAAGTTTTAATCTGTCTCAAGAAGAGTTTGAAATGAAATTTAACTCTGTTTGGTGGTTAAAAATTTCTTATAGAGTATGAATGGAGTAGGCAATTAGAATGTATAACTCGTTTAGAATCTTATTGATATGGTTTTGTATTATCTAAAAAGTATTTAAATTGTATATTGACTCCTGTAACCATAACCATGATTATTTACAAATATGTGAGCAATAAAGGGGTTTTGGGTGGCCATTGTTGCCCTAAGATTTAGAAATCCCCCAAGTGCAATAAAATTTTTAAAGTCTATTATATTCACCGCTCCAAAAAATTTGAAAAACCTCCTAATGTTATTATAGAAAACTTCATTTTTTTTTCAATATCATTTCCCCCACTCTAATTTTTCTTTTATGCACTGCACCATTTCGAAGGCAAATTTTCTCGTTTCACCCCAACCGACAACATATAAACATGTTCGGATCTCACCCGATGCCATCCACATTTGGAACTATATGGGTTCTATAAATATAAAATAAAATAGGCATTTATAAATTTTATTTTCACATTCATTTTTAATTTTTCAATATAAAAGCTAAAAATTTAACCTCTTATAAAGAAGTGATGATATCTGAATTGATTCTGCTTGGGATGTACCTACTTTAATCGAAAGAAAAAAAAAAGAGAGAATAACTTTGTAAAAAGTGTGGGTTTTTAATTCATGGGTTCAACATGAGATGAATCAGCATTAGGAAGTATGTAAATAGTTTTTTCAACATTTGATCAATAGAAGATAAGTACGAAGATGTCAATCTAATCAGCATTAGAAAGGATTATAAATTCTCCAAGTGTTGCCTCCATTAGGATTTTGAAATCCTTCCATATACCCTATGTTAGAACTTAGTGAAGTTGAAATGCCAAAAGTGACATTTTTGAAGGTCGGATTTTGTTTTTAATTCCACTAACCACTACAAGAAATCTAGGCTGTTGTGACGAAATTTGATGACGAATTTTTTTTTGTCTTAAAAGAACACCCAAAAGAGGACGAAATCTAAATTTTGTCATTTGTTTTCATTTTTTTCAAAAGTATAGGAGACGAAAACAAAATTCCGTCTACAAAAATATGGCGCCAACTTGTTTTGTGTTGGCACCAATTTTTTTAGCTCATTAGAGACGAAAATTGTTGTCACAAATTATAAATTTTTTTTGCGACGAACGTAATTCGTCACCAATAAGGATAAGTTATGGAAGAC
This sequence comes from Cinnamomum chago, assembly GCA_038049695.1. Taxonomy (NCBI): domain Eukaryota; kingdom Viridiplantae; phylum Streptophyta; class Magnoliopsida; order Laurales; family Lauraceae; genus Cinnamomum; species Cinnamomum chago. Next base: position 12,004,079 of record CP142455.1, on the reverse strand, counting down.
GAACATATTTCGTCACCAAAATAAGACGCTAATTTCATTTGCTTTGGCGCGGATTATTTAAACTCATTGGAGACGAACATTTTTATCACAAAATATAATTTGTTTTTGTGATGAACTTAATTCGTTACTAATAAAGATAAGTTATGGAAGACGAAAATATTTCGTCACCAAAATAAGGCGCCAATTTCATTTGCGGGCGCGAATTATTTTAGCTCATTGGAGACGAAAATTTTTGTCACAAAATATAATTTGTTTTTGCGACGAACGTAATTCGTCACAAATAAGGATAAGTTATGGAAAACGAAAATATTTCGGCCAACAAAATAAGGCGCCAATTTCATTCTCACTTGAGCTTATTCCTCTCTTACAAGTATTACTTTGGAAAAGCCTTTAAAATGACTAAAATGGGCCTACCCCGGCCCTAACGTCGATCCCCCCCCCCCCCCAATCCAACGCTCCTTTTCCAAAACCCATTTCCCCCTTTGTCCCTCCATCTATCCCAGTCTCTCATTTCCAAAACCCTTTTCCCCCTTTTCCAAAATCCTTTTCCAGAAGATGAGAGAAGAACCCTTTTCCCCATTTTCCAAAACCCTTTTCCAACATCTCCCACCCATCGTCTCAAGCAGCAGCCCCATGGCCCATTGGCCCCCATCAATCATCATCACCCTCCATCAACACACGCAGTACAGACCCATCCCTGATCAGTGATCCCTCTCATCTCTACTTCTCTCAGTCTCTCTCGCGTAGAACTCCTAGACGCAGCCACCATCACCAATCACCATCATCAGTGCCCATCATCCTACATCCAGGAGTCCGCCACCGCCAGGTACACCTACCTTTCTCAGTCTCTGCTACTGTGAGAACTTGGTTCGGACGATACCCTTAACCACAGGGTATAGCGTATCAACCACGGGCTTCAAACGGTGAGTCTCCATTAACATGCATCAGAAATATCCAAATCCTGACCTTGGGCTTATAAGTCAAACCCCATATTAACTTAGCATGAGGCTTTTTAAAACCGTGCGTCCCCGAAAATTGTAAGAACTCTAAAGTTAAGCGTGCTCGGGCTGGAACAGTATTAGGATGGATGACCTCTCGGGAAGTCCTCGCGCGTGCACGTGGGCCAAAGTGGACAATTTCATGCTGAGTTGGGCGGGCCTATGACAGTTGGTATCAGAGCCGATGAAGGCTCTAGTTCTAGTGGGGGAGAATGTGAGATCTTGGTCCGGACAGTACCCTTAACCACGGGGCGTAGCGTGTCAACCACGGGCTTCAAAAGGCGAGTCTCCGTTAACCCGTATCAGAAATATCCAAATCCTCACCATGGGCTTATAAGTTAAACCCCATATTAACTTAGCATGATGTTTTTTAAAACCGTGTGGCCCCGGAAATCGTAAGAACTCCGAAATTAAGCGTGTTCGGGCGAGAGCAGTACTAGGATGGGTGACCTCCTGGGAAGTCCTCACGCGTGCAAGTGGGCCAAAGCGGACAATTTCATGCTGAGTTGGGCGGGGTTGTGACAGTTGGTATCAGAGCTGAGGACGACTCTATTTCTAGTGGGGGAGAATGTGAGATCTTGGTCCGGGCGGTACCCTTAACCACGGGGCGTAGCGTGTCAACCACGGGCTTCAAACGATGAGTCTCTGTTAGCCCGCCTCGGAAATATCCAAGTCTTGACCATGTGCTTATAAGTCAAATCCCGTATTAACTTAGCATGAGGACTTCTAAAAACGTGTGGCTCCGGAAATCGTAAGAACTCTTAAGTTAAGCGTGCTCGGGCGGGAATAGTACTAAAATAGGTGACCTCCTGGGAAGTTCTTGAGTTGGGTGGACGCGACAAAATTTTTTCGTCTCTATTTCTTATATTTATGACAAAATATTTTTGTCTCTAATTTCTTCTTTTAATGACAAAATATTTTGTCACTAATTGCTTACAATATATTTCCAACAGAGTGTATTGGAGACGAAAAAAAATTACTTACAAGTATGTTTTCAACATAGTGTATTGGAGACAAAAAAATCGTCACAATTTTTTTTTTAATGACGAATTTTTTTCCGTCTCCAATACATTTTAGCGACAAGGCTTTGGCAACAAAACGGGTGACGAAAATTTTTCGTCTCAATTAGTTTCGGTGACGAAATATGTACATTTTGGAACAAATTTGTGTCTCATTAAACTCCAAATTTCTTGTAGTGAACTTGATAAAGAATTTCAAATTTGAAACCTTTATTTTCACGAGAGTTTTCAAAAGATAGTATAGTAAATAGAAATTTGTGACATTCGTAGAGATTACATAAATACTTTTCAAAACCTCCTTTGACATGAGTAGAAACATTATAAACACTTTTCAATACCCCTTCAGTTGGAGCCCCCTCCTCGAGACCAATACCATTTTAAACAAGAGATATTACAAAAACCAACTTCATGTGTTATATCTTATCTTAACCTTTTGTTATTTGTTTCTTGAAGAAAAAAAAAAATCCCCTTGTCATATATTAATATAATGAGAATATTCAAAAGGCTTTACAAGACCAAATTCAAGTCAAAAAAGAGATGGAGGACCAGTCACAGCTAGGGCTGCCCAACCGGAAATCCGGTCCGGTTTTTGGACCGGAATCCGGTCGGACCGGATTTCCGGTCCGGCTTAAATGAGAGGACCGGACCGAACCACTCAAAACGGTCCGGTCTGGACCACTTAAGTGGTCTGGACCGGTTTCATTAGTTTTTTTTTTTTTTTTCTAAGTTCTTATTTTTTTTTTCATTTTCAGCCCATTTCCTACCTCTTTTTCCAGATGTAAGAAGCCAGATCTTCGATTTCACTATAGTATTTGACTTAGGAATTTTATATACTTAAAGTTTTATATTAAAAAAATTAAAAAAAATTTATTTATTATTAATCCGGTCCGGTCCGGTCCAGACCGGATATCACCGGTTTTTCAAAACCGGTCCGGTCCGGTTCTGCGGTCCGATTTTGTGCAGCCCTAGTCACAGCTGCCCAGGACCAGTCACAGCTGGCCAAAAAGTGGTTAAAAGTAAGCACCAAAATGAAAACGTTTTTTTTTTCCTTCCTTTCTTTCTTTCCTTTTTAGAGTTTAGACCAAAGTGGGAGTGAGAGAGAGTCCGGCACTGTTTTCAAATCCTTCATTTTCTCGGGAATAGAATATATCGGGAACGATATTCGTGGCAGTTTTGATTCCGAAAAGTCACCCTCGGACCCTCGGTGCATGAACGCAGTTTAGAAAGCAAAGCCAGATTAGGTGCTGACTCAGCCAGCGAATCATAACACGTGGCATTTAGCCAAGCAGGGGCATGGGATCGTTCTAGAAGGCGACACGACTTATTCGTGTCGATTGCAAAGCGCCCGAGGTTTTATACACGTGTGAAAAACACGTCGGCAAGGTAAAAAAACCGGAGGCGGTGCGGCGAGGCTCCACGTGTGGCCTACGAGGACAGCTGTCCTCGGATTAGGCCGGATCGGGTGAAAAAGGACGATTCTAGGTTGGTGACACCTGCACACGTTTCGTATCGGGTTCCTTTCGCTGCTTTGCTGACTCCTCTCGTTTTACGACTCGTGTCGTTTTCTGCTTTCGGAGTGCGTGCAATCATTCTACTGGCAGGACGGTGGAGATCTTTTCAAATTTTTTGAGCAGCAGATGGCTGTGAAAGGGCCACACCCAGAATCTTGGATTTGGGCCCATCTAGATGCATCCAAATCTTTGATTTGGACCCATCTCAATGAATCCAAATTATTGGATTAGTGGCTTCGTCATTGAGCGTCATTGAGTAACTGCTAAAATCTTTGAGCTAATGAAATTAAGGAATTATCTGGCAATATCATTATTTTATTCCGTCATGAGGTTAGATTCTACAATTTTATAAGTAAATGTGTTAGAAAAGCGAATAGCTGAGAGTTGGCCTTCTTATGTGGGTGTGGTAATGTAATTGGAGTTGGGTGTGTTACAATATGCTCTTGTAACCTCTTCTTATCCTTTTCTATTTTCTTTTTCTATTGTTTTACGCATTTCACTTTGTTTTGGCTATTGTTCTTAATGGGCCTGTTTTTCACCGTCCATTAAAAAAATATTGAAATTCTAATTAAGCTTTGATGAAAGGAAAGTTCTCTTTTTACCAGCATTATGTAGTATCAATCCAGCTTGTGGGGCCCACTCAGATGAAGCCTACAAGAGAATGAGAGTAGATGGAAAGGAAATGCCACATTATCAATAACTGTCATTAAAGAGAAAATAAATTAACTCCATCAAAATGTCGTAGCTCTTGATTTAATAGCAGTAAAGTCTATAAATATTCTAGTCATGAATTTTTTTGAGGTTCAATCCAATGGTAAATGAAGGTTAGATTAGTGTAAAAACAGGCATAGTTCTAAATCAATTTTAGAAAAAAAGAGAGAGGGATTGTGCTTTATAGATAGACCCAAGTGAGGCCCCATAGAGCTGGACTCCTCATCGGAGAAAGTCCTCCTTAATCAAATCCACAAATCAAATCATATCATATAATAATTAATCGTGTGGAGCTCATTAACGAATGCATGATCGATAAGAGCTTCCAATCTCTTTTACCTAGTGATTTTCTTGCATACGGGTGGACCGTGGACCAGAGAATGGCAGCAGTTCGCACTCTCACATGTTACACATGGATTCGCATCAAGGATGTCTACTAACAATAAGTCAAATTTCACCAGCATTCAATTAACGGCAGAAATAATTAGACTGAATGAACTTTCTGAGAGTAGAATCCACTTTCCACTTTCCAATCTACAAATAATCAATATACTCATTCGATGTGTTGAGATTTGTGATGCAGTCAAAGTTTGAATCACTATTCACTAGAGGTTTGGCATGTTTCACAACTAAAATTTATATTTAGAATTTGGGAGGTTGAGCTTTTTTTTTACATGATGTGACATCTTATTCCTTACATTTAAAATGCTGTATTTTTTTCAATAGAGTTTCAATATCCAATAACCCAAAAGACTTTTTTGAACTTTTGAAGGAGGCAACTTTTAGAGAACTTGAAATTCTTCCGGACATGAATTCTTAAAATTCTAATAAAGAACGGATCACGTACTTTTGTTGTGTGCATTGTATTTGAGTCGGCTCCCATCACTTGATCATCTCTACTTGATGTCTCTGCAGTGATGATGACTTATGGGGGCTTCCACATTTCTGGATCCAAATCATTTTATAATAAACTTCTGACTTGTGATTCAAATTGTTGGACTCATCAATAGCTTGTACCTCCTAATTTAGGATTTGAGTTGATCCTGCATCTAATCCACTTAACAAATGAACCATGTTAAGATTGAGTTTATTTTTTCTACTCTTCTTGCTAACTTGAGCTGAAACTAATCTAATTCGAGTAGACGGGTTGCACCACACTTGTCGACCTAATTCAAACTTGGCCGATTAATTAATTAAGGGATCCTGATTAATAAATAGCTTGCACTGGAACTTGACTCTACACATTTTACCCCATAGCACAAATCTGATCCATATATATATTGATCCATTCCAACCTCTGCCTAAAGCCGGATTCAGAGCCCATGAATTGAACAGGAAGTATAAAACTTCACATTAAGATTATGAGAATTGATTTATTAATACACTTAAAACTTATACAAATTCATAGCTTCTGTGCTGGCCACAATATTACTCCATGTGGGCCCTATCCTTCTAAATTTTGATACTGCATATATCAAATATGTATTGGAACAAAAAAAAAAAAAAAAAAAAAAAATTCCTTCCAACCAACCGTGTAAGTACCAAATTACTGATTGTGCATCATACACATAACATAATCTTTTTATTTTTACTATTATTTTTATAATGTAGGTGCCTATTCCTTTGGGTCAAAATTATCCCCACAGGCTTAAAAGAGAAAGCCGGGTGAAATTGCACTGTGGCCCCAGTGTTGTAGTGCAGTTTTGTAAGAGCTAGGCCAATGAGCTCCCCCTTGTGGTTATACACATAACGTAATCAAACTAACAGTATATATTACTTGGTAAGAAAGAAATTCATTAGTAGGATTTGTGTATAATAAATAAGGCTCATAAAATATGTATAAGTAATCGTGTGGCTCGCAAGCTACAGGTCCCAAGTTAGATTAAGCAGCTGGCTATGGCAAGGATAATTTATCAATTGAGTCTTAATCCGTTGTTGAGTCGGATTGGGATCCTTCGATGGTTCGGACTGAACTTGCTGGGTTAGCATCTAACTCGGTGTGGCATAGACTCCCTGCTAGTCAAGAGATGTGGGACTATGGCACTTTAAGGCCAACTTATTTAAGCGAGTTGGGAACCGACTGTTCGATCACCCAGAGATCTCAACATTAACATTAAGTTTGCATTATTTACCCCACTGTCAAAATGTACAAAGATGTCTATATGCACAATTCCGATATCCACATACCATCTGGGACTAGCAATGTGAATGGAATGGATCAATAGGATAGGTGCATCCCACTTTGATTTTACTGGTTTTGAGCATAAAATGGGACTAATAATGACATCAAATCTACTGAATTGCACATAAATGATTAATCAAAGACCAATAAATGTGTTATTTATCAAAGGATTTCAACACATGAAACATAAGGAACTGAAATCAGGTTACTAATAATTCAAGGCTGAAAAAATCCCAAGTAGTCCCTGCCAATGACAACGAGTTTATTTGTCTGTTTCTTATTTTTCTTGTTTTCCACAAAGTTACTCAAAGAGTAGCATCTAAAAGGGTGAAGAACAATAAAAAGGGAATCCAATTAGAAGAACCCATGAAACAAATGTGGAATTAAAAGCTCATAAGCTCTTTTCTTAAGATGTCTGAATCAGTTTAAAACTTCTTTTGCTAAAATCATTATTTACTAATTTGATAGTTGTCTTGATCACAATTATTTTTGGAAACAGACATTTTGACGATGGTGGAAAGGACCACCAAGTGTGGACTCCAAAGTAAGTGAATATGTGGCGACTGGTAGATTGTTTCTTTCATTGGGGAAAAAGATCTTAATATAAAAGTCCCTGTTGAAGTTGCAACACATGCCAACAATAAAGTAAGTGACATTTATTCTCACCATTTAAAGAAAGCGAACCAATCACTAAAACCCAACGAATAAAGAAAAAGAAAGAAAGTAGTTCATTTAACAATGTTTGGCACTGAAAAGAGGACCAAGTTTGGTTGTATGAGCACCCATGTTAAGGGTCTGAGACCAATTACAAGTTACTTGGATCCAAGCCTCGGGTCACAAGCAAAAACTAGTCCTGATTGTCTTTTTGACTGAAAGTTTGTGGATATGTGTAATTTAAAGGGGATCATGTATTTGGTCCATTTGGATGGACCAAAGGTGAGCCCCACAAGAATGAGCTTATGAGATTTATTATAAATTTGAGCTTAGGAGACCATTGCTCATATATATATATATATATAGGGCTATGCTCACACAAGCTGCAGCCCACCTTATTACAAGTTGGAGCGTGTGAGGTCCAGGTGAGGCCCAACTATGCTTATGAGGCTCCAGCTTCTAATAAGGTAGGTTGCAGCTTGTGTGAGCATAGCCCATATATATATATTACATGAAGGGGCCAGCTCTCCTAAGCTCAAGCTTAGGATAAGGTAAGCTCAAGTGTGTGGTGGGGCCCACCTGGGGACCCACATGGAGATGGGGGTGAGGGGGATTTCAAGGACTCTCTTGGATCTTCATCTCTACAAAAAATCAGCATCAAATGAGATTTATATCATCTCCATATGGACTTAAAAGTTTAATGGTCAACGGTCCATTTGGATTGATACATAGTCAATCCAATGGTCAAATAAATTTGGATCTGATCGAAAGTTGGTGGACATGTGTAATTTAAGGAAGTCATGTGTTTGGTCCATTTGGATGAACCAAAGGTGGGCCCCACAAGCATGAGCTTACGAATTTTTTTCCTAAACTTGAGCTTAGGAGAGCCTTATGACAAGATATCTTAGAATTATTGCAATTGAATCGAAGAGATTTAAAAGTATTCAAAAATCTATTTAAATTAATTTCTTGAGAGAGTGTGAGACGAATATTATAAAAACGAATTTGAAAGCATACTCGGGCCTTGACACAGACGAGTCCAGCCCAAACCGGACTAAAAAAGAACTTAAAAGCAAAGTAAAGTTGGTCTAAGACCACGATTTACATTAAAAAATTATACATTTAAAACTGTACTACTATACCGGGGCGCAGAAAAATTTATTTGTCTTTCCTTTCTATCCGATGGATTAATCCAACCCAAAAATTGGGAACCGCCAATTAAAAAAACTCTAAAAAGTGCTAGATTGCACCCACATTGCCGACGTTAGAATGATGGTGTGAGAATAGAGTATTAACACATAGCTTGCAAGCAATGTCAGCTTGTGGATTGCCATTGACGATTTAGTCCAATGAATGAGTTACACGCCACACGTGGTGTTTTAATGCCAGTCAAAGGTCTGGCAGTAGATGCTATTGCTTGCTTTTCTGCACGACTGCATGCTCTACCGACGTATACGCTTACGTTCGTGCACGCTACACGTGTCCTTGCTTTCTGTGTTGGGCTTGGACCAACTTTTTTTTTTTTTTCCTCTCTCTGTGATATGAGACTTTGGTGTGAGAGTACAAGCATACGTGTTGAGCTGGCGCCATTGGGGCCCACTGTTCTTAAGAGTAAGTGGTTTGGTTTTGATTATTAACAAATGATCAACTATATTCACATTGTGGGATTTATGTTCGAAATTTGATGCGTTCAAAATTTGATTTAATTCTAAATTAGTACAATAATCTTTGTTAAGCACGGACACGCATTCATACAATACTCATAGAAATAAATATAAAAAAATAAATTTGTATAAATTAAAAACTTAACTCAAGATAGAGTAACATAGGAATGACATACCAAGTTTTTGACTCACATAGTGGTATGTAAAATGGAGCAGTCTAACAAAAAAGTTGTCTTTCTATTATTCATAATAGAAATTGATATATAAATTTTGGTACTTGAACGGTGGAAAAGCAGCATAGGAGAGGTTGCATGAGATAAAGAATATAAGAAGGGAGTTGCATAGGTGGTTACATGAGATAAAGATAAGAAGGGAGTTGCATAGGTGGTTACATGAGATAAAGCTAAGGCAAGTGGATAAGTAGGAAAAGGACGTGCAAAGTTTGAACAAAATTAAGATAATGGTAGTTTCAAAATCAAAATTACCTGTCAAAATCAATTCAATCCAAAAATCCTTCATCTTAATATAGTATAATGCTAGTCCACATGAAACGCGTCTTTTAGATATTTGAATTCTGAAAATTCTGGCATTCTAACTGTTGAAGTGGGATTGAACATTTGAAATTTCATTTGAAAGAACCTATTTCATCTTTTATTTAAGGCCTATGCATTTTATGACTTCTCTATGAGTAGTTACCAATACCAAATGAAACTGTGTAGATTCATTTGTAGGATTAGTTGAAGGATAGCTTACGAGTGTCAAAAGAATTAGCAATTGACAATGTCATTATTTTTGCATGCTTCAAGGTTGCCAAAGTACACCTAGTTGTTAGATAAACTAAAATAATGTCAAGATTTGCATGATTAATCAAATGATATACACAACCTGCAAGCATGAATCTTGCTAAGGAAAAGTGAAGCCATTCTGAAACTTTAGTATATTGTAGTTTGTTGTTCTCCCATTATTTTTTTGTGATTATGTGGGCTCTAGTGGCATCAAAACTGAATGGGAGATTGAGCATTTTGCATGCCTACTTACAGGTAGTATTGATTAATATATTATAGTATGTTTTCTTATGGTGATAAGAATGCCAGCAAAGCTACCACTCTCACAAGATGCTTCTACCGAACAAATTCTTAATAAACTTTAATTGATTGCTTTGTGTTATTAAAATGTGTATCCTATTATTATATTTATAGTAAGACAAGTTTTGAAAAATGAAGTACAATCGAGAAGAGTCAAAGCATTTTCAACATATTATATGAGTTTCTTGCGTCTCGGGTTAGGGTACGGCCAACAGAACTTAGGCCTTATTTGGCCGATGTTATCCATATGCATGAAACAGATGTACACAGATCTAGTTCAAATGAACCTATTTGAAATAGATGCCTTAGAAGTAGTCTTATTGTGCCAGTAGTTCTTTAAATAGCAAAAAAAAAAGTTTTTTCCTAATTTATTTTCATTTTTAAATAACTTGAAATGCAAGAAGACTTGGAATGTAAATGAAAAGAAATTAGGAAGAAAACTACGTACTAATTATTTTTTATATTTCTTATTATTAAAAAAATCATTTTATACTATCTCAAAACTTGCTTGAGCAAGGGCAAACCAAAGTATATCCATGTAGGGGTGGTGGCTAGTTGCACCCATTGGACTTAGGTCCGCTTCTAAATCCTAATGAAAATTCTATCTCTACTTTCAGAATTCATATAAAAATCGTGCATTCGGCCCCTAAAATCCACATAAGAATCCCGTTTTGATCACAAAACCCAATTACTTATTTAGATCCAGACCCCTTAAAGGAAAATCCTTTATCCGCCATTATACCTAAGCACAAGGGCAGAGCTAGTATTGGGAAATGTAAGTACCCAGGGAATAATATTCCATCTAACAAGGAAGGCTTTGTGATGATTTTTTTTCCCTATAATAAACCCTAAGAAAGGTTTCATGCTCTGCTCTTTATTTTAGCTGAGAAGTGAGAAGATAATCTCTCCACACCAGATTCATGACTAGGATTTCAAGTTCAAACGGAATTGTATTTGAATTGGAGACGACTTCTTATTCTTTTCTTTATGAGATGACTGCCAAGACACGAGGCGCTGCAGCAGAGCATGACATCCATGCGACTGAAAGAAGACCACTCTCATAAGCTTTCTTTGCCTGTTGGTTGGTCCTGATGAGATTTAAATTAAATATAATAGTCTGATTAATATATATTTTTCTATTGAAGAGATTTTTTCGTGCGGACGTCTGTGCAATAACAACATGAGATCATCACCATTGCAACATGCACCTGGCCATATCCCTTACCCACTAAGTACAAGTTCTTAGGTAATTCTTTTATTGTTCTAACTCATCATGTGATACAGGTGTTTCTCCAGTGCCTTTCTTTATTTGTTCTCAAATTGCCATGACTTGGATTCTTTGGTGGAATCTATCAAAAAGTATATTAATTTGACTTTTTTTTGGCTGAAAAGTAAATATATTTAAAAAAGAAAAGGGCAAATGCACCCGCAGAAGGAATACAAGCTCATAAAAGAACCAAAGAGATTAAGAAAGACAAAAAGAAAGCCAGAAAAAGCTTATGTACATATATGTTGATGGTTTTCAGACTAAGCAATTGGGAAGATGGATGGATGGATGGGCCAAGATCGGAAGCTTAAAACCCACTAAAGAACTCCTGAATTTGCTATGAGAAAAAAGACCATTAATATGCTTGGTGGGATGAATTTGTTGTTGAAGGTTGACTGATTTCTAAAACCACATTGAGGAGATGTGGTGGAAGAATATTGAAGCTACTGTTTTTCTTCCAATATCAACCCTACCATGAGGAATGGTCGAATGAAAAATTGACTAGAGACACTCATCTTAGGTCTGTTAAATAGCCTGAGCCTTGAGGGGTTATATGTTGCTTGATTAAGACAAAAGCCGAGTGGGCCAATTGATGCCATGGATTATCAGAGTTGCATCTTCAATCACTTTCAATAAACACCAACCAAACTTCCATCTGTCTCTCTTTTAAAACTTTTCTTCGTACCAACAAAAGGTGTTGGAAAAGGGACTTGGAATAGAATGGAATAATAATGAGTAATGCTGAGTAATTAAAGTAGGCGTCAAGTATATCTTGTACAAAGCCAACCAGCAAATCAAAGTGCCCAAATGTAAGCCATTTGACCAAGATCTCCACCTTCCTCCACATGTCCGGAACAATGGCTACATGCAATGATCCCTTACCGACCAAAGTAGGGCATGATAAACATTCCCAAATAGTAGAGTCTTCAGAGTCTGGGTTTGAACCTAATGTTCAGTTCCATATACAGCCAGCTGGAGACAATTTGAGGCCTAAAAGAATAATTCTAATGAGGCCTTAAATTATTTTTTTTTCTCTCTTTTTATCCTTTTTTAAAGTTTTAAATATTTGGATTCGTATTTTCTATTAGATACATTTATCATTTATAAATTATAACTAATAATATTTATAAATAAATATCAGCCCCAAAATCTTGTTACACCCAAACACTACTTCTTAGTCATACGAGACCTATAACAGGCCTACTTCTAATCACAGTACAACTTGGACAATCCAGAAACCCGGTTAACCAAGACTTATTAACTTCTATTGAGCCATACAAATTAACAATTACTTTACCTGAACTTCTTGTAGCTCCTTGGGATCAATTACCATCATACCACGTCAATGACATCACTATCATGATCAAATGCAACAAAATACAATTTACAGAAAGTAACAGCTTCCCAAAAAAATATCTAGAGCTATCCAACATCAAGAATTCTTTACTTGGAAAAAACTTGAAATCAACAATAACAGGTCACAAGAAATCTATCAAAGAATTTTCTTTATTTTCCTTTTTAACAGTTTTTGAAACAGTAAAGGACCTTACTAAATTAAGGACATGTTCAAAGGAGACAACTCTAGTAAGCAATAGACCACTTGTCACGTCCCTATACACCAAGCAACTGCATTTGGATTCCCTGGTACGTTGCTAACCTTATTACAATACCCAAGGACAAAGTACACATATAAGATGGAAAAGACTAAATAATATCTTATCAAACAGAATCCCAAACTTGAGGAATGTTCCGAAAATTGCTTACGAAGACAGCCACCAACTGACATCATCATTAGGGCTTTGTGTTTGGTTTCCAAATCAGCAAATATGAATAACTCAATGAAACAAAAATAACACAACCATTTTCTATTTAAACACAAAAAATGAGTATCCTATAGCAAAAAAAATAGTAAAGGACAGGATCAACATTAATTCCATGTATTAACTATATCAAACACATTGTAAACGGGTACAATCAATAAATGATAAGATTTTCTTCTTGTTGGAGGCACAAAGGGAAAAAAAAATGTATCATTTCTATTGGACGTTTTTTATACAGCATACTTAAAACCAAACAATTATTTTAGGATCATTCTAAGACTTTTCTACCAAAAGTAGGAATACAATAAATATATATTTTTATGTTGTTCATCCTTTGAGACCAAGTCAACCAAAATAGACATGGAGAATGCAGCTGGGCTAACATCCATCTCAGCCATTTTATGAAGAATATCCATTGCCTTTCGTATGTGATCAGCCGCACAAAAACCATGAAGACTTGCATTGAATGTAGAAGTGTTAGGTAAGGAACCATTTTCCTGCATTTGACATAATAACTTATTAGCCCCCTCCATCAAGCCTTCTTTGCACATGCAATAGATCATTTCGGTATATGTAGCCACATCGGGCACCAAACCAATGTCAAAGATGCCTTGAAATAGTTTTTTTGTCATTTCAATTTGCCCATCTTTACACAAACCACGAATGAGGATTCTGCAAGCTTCTTTACATGGTTGAAAGTTAGAGTGAGTCATATCTTCAAATAGAGCTACTGCCCCTACAATAAGATTTTTCCTACAAAGTCCATCCAACAATGTTATGTACGTAATTCGGTCGGGACTCGGGCCAGAAGCTTGCATGTTTTTAAAGAGAGTTAATGCTGCCTGAACATTGTCTTCAAGAAGAAAACCGAACAAAAGAGTGTTGTACGTAATAATATTTGGTATCAATCCCTTATGACACATCTCTTGGAAGAACCCCGTGGCTTCATTCATTCTCATTCTTCTACAAAACCAACCAATCAAGATCTTGTAGGTGCACACATCATGCTCAATGCCATCAACCACCATAGACTGAAAGACTTTCATTGCATTGCCTATATCCCCTTTGAGACAATAACCTTCGATCAATATATTATAAGGACATGAATCAATTTTCTCATCATTTTGGATGATCTAGTCAAATATTATGTGTGCTCGCTCCGTCTTCTGTGCTTTACAAGTTGAGTCCAACATTGTGTTCAATGTAACAACATTTGGAGATAAACCCCTACCTAACATGTCATCGACTAATTTTGAGACCTTTTCCCACCTATCCATTTTGAAAAACCCCACAATTTAAAGAGTTAAAAGTGACAACATCGGGTGAGATGTGATGATCAATCATTTTTAAAAAGAGGCCATCGGCCTCATCCAAAAAACTTTCTTCGCAAAAACCATGAATCATGGTGTTGTATGTGCAGCCATCCGGCCTACATTTTCTCCTCTTCATGTTCCTAAAAAGCAGGAGTGCATCTTTGACATTTCTGGTCTTGCAAAGCCCATGGATGAGGGTAGTCACTGTAATTGTATTATGTTTATATCTCTTCTGCATCATTTCAGCGAAGAGTTCCATGGCCTCCTTCACCAACCCTCCTTTGCAAAGGCCATCAATGATGGTCGTATATACAACTGTGTTTGGTCTACACCTTCCCCTCTCCATAACCTTGAGCATCTCAAGAGCATCATCTGCCTTCCCACTCTTGCAGAGCCCATTTAAGATGGCATCGTAAGTAACTACATCAAGTTTGAAGCCTCGTTTAACGAAATCTCCCAAAACTGCGAACACCAGATCGACCCTCTTCAATTTGAAGTAGTGGTTGGGCAGAATGCTCATACTAAAAATGTTGGGTGCAGTCCCAGTTGAAGTCATACTCAAATAAAGAGAAACAACAATGGAATGATGTTTGGTTTTTGCTACAACCCCTAATATAAGACTGAAAACATCAACTGGGGGCAAGGGTTTCATGAGGAGCATACGATCGAACCAACCCAATGCATCATCAAGCTTAAAATTCTCTGGTTTACATCTATCTTTCACAAAACTCAAAAACTCGGTTCGGCTCGATGCATCATCAGGATTCAATTTCTATGTAGTATTACATCGATCTTTCACAAAATCAAAGAACAGGGTTCGGCTCGATGCATCATCAGGATTCAATTTCTTTGCAGTATTAGAATAACAATAACAATTGATAATGCTAGAAGAACTAATACCCTTTTGAGTGCAACCATGGCCGTTCTTGAGTGAGAAAGGGAAGGAATCGAAGAGGACAACAATGCCAATTTAGGGGAAGATGACAGAAGAGGAAAAAAAAAAAACGCCCGTCTGCTGCCTTTTAATTTCATCCCATTGCCACAAATGAAGAAAAAAATCAGAAATGACTAAACCCACTCCAGATTTGAGCGGGTCGGGTAGGTCACTCGTTTGACCCATAACTATCATGGCCCATAAATGGGCCTGACTTTGCGCTCTCACCCATATATTGGCCAACGTGGAAATGCAGAATCTAACCGTACGCCTTCTCCAGCAACTCATTCTTCTCTTCATCTGAAATTTTTCCAGGCAAAGCATTCTTTCCTTTCAAAGCTTTATACAACCCATTCTGAACCAGCAAAGCATGCATCTTCAGACGCCAAAAACCGAAACCGTTGTTTCCATTTAATTTCTCAATTTCAAATTTTGCAGCCATTCCGTGAATCTTTCACAGTACTTGTGTAGATCTGATCACCACGAGCACGCTGGAAGAAACAGATCTGAAATCCGACTCTGGATGTCTAAGTTATCACAAAAATAAATTTTTACGCTCCAATTAGTCAATCTCCTTCGTTGACCGTTGAACAACCAATCTTCTTCCACAGCCGCGTAGATCTTCTTGCAACGAGTCCGTAGGTTCAAACTGATCTCCAATCAGACTCTGGATCGTCAAGATGTTGCGAAAACAAACTTCAGCCTTCGATCTGGTCAAACCAGCTTTGACCGTATGGATCTGCTGATGTCAGCGCTGTAACAACGCCTTTTCTACAGGCTTTGCTGCTAGGCATCTGTACAGCGGGTCGGGCCATCCTGCACTGGACCCAACCTGGACTAGCCTAGCTTGATGGGCTTCTGAAACGGGTCAGGCTTGATCTGACCTGGATACAAGCCTAGATCCGCTGCAGGCCCAGGCCACATCTTCATCTTCTTCTTCGTTCCTCTGTTTCTGTAACCAGAAATAGAGACTGTCTTCTCCCTCTTCTTCTTCAATGGCAACGGCACGGTAGCACGAGGCTTTGGCGACACACAGCGGCAACTCCGGCGAAAAGAATCTCCGACGGTTGTTCACGACGATGTGGGGCCAGACGAAAACAGGTTTCAAAAAAACCGAAACCAAATCGCTATATTTTTTCTCGCACAGTTTGTTGTTTCAATTTCTCGCATAATGCAGCGACACTTCTTCTTCCTCAAGTCTAGCAGCGGCGCTCCTTTGCAAGTCTCTTCTCTGTTTTCCCATTCCATCTTCCAGTCAACGACGGTGACGCGCAGATGCTCTTGTTCCTCAAGTTGTGTGGCCCACCAAGATCAAACGATCTCCCTCAGCACGAGCCGGAAAACACTATCTCAATCCTGAGATCTAATCCGTCAATCACGCAGACACAACTCCAGCCCTCTAAAATCCGATCCGTTGGATTTCTTCCGATCATGCGCAACGCTCTGATACTAGTTTGTTGTGATCTAGGGCGTACGAGAAGATATCAATCATGGACAAGAGAACACTGAGATTTACGTGGTTCGGCTTTTGGCTTACGTCCACGGGAAAGACGAGTGAATTCACTATGCAATCAGAAGAGGTTATACATCCTAGAGACCCTTAATCTCCATTTATAATATCAGCCCCAAAACCCTGTTACACCCAAACACTACTTCTTAGTCATACTGGACCTATAACAGGCCTACTTGTAATCACAGTACAACTTGGGCAATCCAGAGCCTGGTTAACCAAGACTTATTAACTTCTATTGAGCCATACAAATTAACAATTACTTTACCTAAACTCCTTGTACCTCCTTGGGATCAACTACCATCATACCACGTCAATGACATCTCTATCATGATCAAACCCAACAAAATGCAATTTACAGAAAGTAATAGCTTCCCAAAAAAATATCTAGAGCTATCCAACAACAATAATTCTTTACATGAAAAAAACTTGAAATCAACAATAACATGTCACAAGAAATCTGTCAAAGAATTTTCTTCGTTTTCCTTTTTAACAGTTTTTGAAATAGTAAAGGACCTTACTAAATTAAGGACATGTTCAAAGGAGACAACGAGTAAGCAATAGACCAATTGTCACATCCCTATGCACTACAATTGCATTTGGATTCCCTGGTTCATTGCTAACCTTATTACAATACCCAAGGACAAAGTACACAAATAAGATGGAAAAGATTAAATAATACCTTATCAAACAGGATCCCAGACTTGAGGAATGTTTGGAAAATTTCTTACGAAGACAGCCTCCAACTGAAATCATCATTAGGGCTTTGTGTTTGGTTTCCAAATCAGCAAATATGAATAACTCAATGAAACAAAAATAACACAACCATTTTCTATTTAAACACAAAAAAAGAGTATTCTATGGCAGAAAAATAGTAAAGCAAAGGATCAACATTAATTCCATGTATTAAGTATATCAAACACATTGTAAACGGGTACAATCGATAAATGATAAGATTTTCTTCTTGTTGGAGGCACAAAGAGAAAAAAATGGTATCATTTCTATTAGACGTTTTTTTTATATAGCATACTTAAAACCAAACAATTGTTTTAGGATCATTCTAAGACTTTTCTACCAAAAGTAGGAATACAATCAATATATGTTTTTATGTTGCTCATCCTTTGAGACCAAGTCAACCACAATAGACATGGAGAATGCAGCTGGGCTAACATCCATCTCAGCCATTTTATGGAGAATATCCATTGCATTTCGTATGTGATCAGCCGCACAAAAACCATGCAATTGATTATTAGCCCCCTCCATCAAGCCTTCTTTGCACATGCAATTGATCATTTCGGTATATGTAGCCACATCAGGCACCAAACCAATGTCAAAGATGCCTTGAAATAGTTTTTTTGTCATTTCAATTTGCCCATCTTTACACAAACCACGAATGAGGATTCTGCAAGCTTCTTTACATGGTTGAAAGTTAGAGTGAGTCATATCTTCAAATAGAGCTACTGCCCCTACAATAAGATTTTTCCTACAAAGTCCATCCAACAATGTTATGTACGTAATTCAGTCGGGACTCGGGCCAGAAGCTTGCATGTTTTTTAAGAGAGTTAATGCTGCCTGAACATTGTCTTCAAGAAGAAAACCGAACAAAAGAGTGTTGTACGTAATAATATTTGGTATCAATCCCTTATGACACATCTCTTGGAAGAACCCCGTGGCTTCATTCATTCTCATTCTTCTACAAAACCAACCAATCAAGATCTTGTAGATGCACACATCATGCTCAATGCCATCAACCACCATAGACTGAAAGACTTTCATTGCATTGCCTATATCCCCTTTGATACAATAACCATCGATCAATATATTATAAGGACATGAATCAATTTTCTCATCATTTTGGATGATCTAGTCAAATATTATGTGTGCTCGCTCCGTCTTCTGTGCTTTATAAGTTGAGTCCAACATTATGTTCAATGTAACAACATTTGGAGATAAACCCCTACCTAACATGTCAATGACTAATTTTGAGACCTTTTCCCACCTATCCATTTTGCAAAATCCCACAATTTAAAAACTAAAAAGTGACAACATCGGGTGAGATGCGATGATCAATCATTTCTAAAAAGAGGCCATAGGCCTCATCCAAAAAACTTTCTTCATAAAAACCATGAATCATGGTGTTGTATGTGTAGGCATCCGGCCTACATTTTCTCCTCTTCATGTTCCTAAAAAGCATGAGTGCATCTCTGACATTTCTGGTCTTGCAAAGCCCATGGATGAGGGTAGTCACTGTAATTGTATTATGTTTATATCTCTTTTGCATCATTTCAGCGAAGAGTTCCATGGCCTCCTTCACCAACCCTCCTTTGCAAAGGCCATCAATGATGGTCGTATATACAACTGTGTTTGGTCTACACCTTCCCCTCTCCATAACCTTGAGCATCTCAAGAGCATCATCTGCCTTCCCACTCTTGCAGAGCCCATTTAAGATGGCATCGTAAGTAACTACATCAAGTTTGAAGCCTCGTTTAACGAAATCTCCCAAAACTGCGAACACCAGATCGACCCTCTTCAATTTGAAGTAGTGGTTGGGCAGAATGCTCATACTAAAAATGTTGGGTGCAGTCCCAGTTGAAGTCATACTCAAATAAAGAGAAACAACAATGGAATGATGTTTGGTTTTTGCTACAACCCCTAATATAAGACTGAAAACATCAACTGGGGGCAAGGGTTTCATGAGGAGCATACGATCGAACCAACCCAATGCATCATCAAGCTTAAAATTCTCTGGTTTACATCTATCTTTCACAAAACTCAAAAACTCGGTTCGGCTCGATGCATCATCAGGATTCAATTTCTATGTAGTATTACATCGATCTTTCACAAAATCAAAGAACAGGGTTCGGCTCGATGCATCATCAGGATTCAATTTCTTTGCAGTATTAGAATAACAATAACAATTGATAATGCTAGAAGAACTAATACCCTTTTGAGTGCAACCATGGCCGTTCTTGAGTGAGAAAGGGAAGGAATCGAAGAGGACAACAATGCCAATTTAGGGGAAGATGACAGAAGAGGAAAAAAAAACGCCCGTCTGCTGCCTTTTAATTTCATCCCATTGCCACAAATGAAGAAAAAAAATCAGAAATGACTAAACCCACTCCAGATTTGAGCGGGTCGGGTAGGTCACTCGTTTGACCCATAACTATCATGGCCCATAAATGGGCCTGACTTTGCGCTCTCACCCATATATTGGCCAACGTGGAAATGCAGAATCTAACCGTACGCCTTCTCCAGCAACTCATTCTTCTCTTCATCTGAAATTTTTCCAGGCAAAGCATTCTTTCCTTTCAAAGCTTTATACAACCCATTCTGAACCAGCAAAGCATGCATCTTCATACGCCAAAAACCGAAATCGTTGTTTCCATTTAATTTCTCAATTTCAAAGTTTGAAGCCATTCCGTGAATCTTTCACAGTACTTGTGTAGATCTGATCACCACGAGCACGCTGGAAGAAACAGATCTGAAATCCGACTCTGGATGTCTAAGTTATCACAAAAATAAATTTCTACGCTCCAATTAGTCAATCTCCTTCGTTGACTGTTGAACAACCAGTCTTCTTCCACAGCCGCGTAGATCTGCTTGCAACGAGTCCGTAGGTTCAAACCGATCTCCAATCAGACTCTGGATCGTCAAGATGTTGCGAAAACAAACTTCAGCCTTCGATCTGGTCAAACCAGCTTTGACCGTATGGATTTGCTGATGTCAGCGCTGCAACAACGCCTTTTCTACGGCTTTGCTGCTAGGCATCTGTACAGCGGGTCGGGCCATCCTGCACTGGACCCAACCTGGACTAGCCTAGCTTGATGGGCTTCTGAAACGGGTCAGGCTTGATCTGACCTGGATACAAGCCTAGATCCGCTGCAGGCCCAGGCCACATCTTCATCTTCTTCTTCGTTCCTCTGTTTCTGTAACCAGAAATAGAGACTGTCTTCTCCCTCTTCTTCTTCAATGGCAACGGCACGGTAGCACGAGGCTTTGGCGACACACAGCGGCAACTCCGGCGAAAAGAATCTCCGACGGTTGTTCACGACGATGTGGGGCCAGACGAAAATAGGTTTCAAAAAAACCTAAACCAAATCGCTATTTTTTTTCTCGCACAGTTTGTTGTTGCAATTTCTCGCATAGTGCAACGACACTTCTTCTTCCTCAAGTCTAGCAGCGGCGCTCCTTTGCAAGTCTCTTCTCTGTTTTCCCATTCCGTCTTCCAGTCAACGACGGTGACGAGCAGATGCTCTTTTTCCTCAAGTTGTGTGGCCCACCAAGATCAAACGATCTCCCTCAGCACGAGCCGGAAAACACTATCTCAATCCTGAGATCTAATCCGTCAATCACGCAGACACAACTCCAGCCCTCTAAAATCCGATCCGTTGGATTTCTTCCGATCATGCGCAACGCTCTGATACTAGTTTGTTGTGATCTAGGGCGTACGAGAAGATATCAATCATGGACAAGAGAACACTGAGATTTACGTGGTTCGGCTTTTGGCTTACGTCCACGGGAAAGACGAGTGAATTCACTATGCAATCAGAAGAGGTTATACATCCTAGAGACCCTTAATCTCCATTTATAATATCAGCCCCAAAACCCTGTTACACCCAAACACTACTTCTTAGTCATACTGGACCTATAACAGGCCTACTTGTAATCACAGTACAACTTGGGCAATCCAGAGCCTGGTTAACCAAGACTTATTAACTTCTATTGAGCCATACAAATTAACAATTACTTTACCTAAACTCCTTGTACCTCCTTGGGATCAACTACCATCATACCACGTCAATGACATCTCTATCATGATCAAACCCAACAAAATGCAATTTACAGAAAGTAATAGCTTCCCAAAAAAATATCTAGAGCTATCCAACATCAAGAATTCTTTACATGAAAAAAACTTGAAATCAACAATAACATGTCACAAGAAATCTGTCAAAGAATTTTCTTCGTTTTCCTTTTTAACAGTTTTTGAAATAGTAAAGGACCTTACTAAATTAAGGACATGTTCAAAGGAGACAACGAGTAAGCAATAGACCACTTGTCACGTCCCCATCCACTACAATTGCATTTGGATTCCTTGGTTCATTGCTAACCTTATTACAATACCCAAGGACAAAGTACACAAATAAGATGGAAAAGATTAAATAATACCTTATCAAACAGGATCCCAGACTTGAGGAATGTTTGGAAAATTTCTTACGAAGACGGCCACCAACTGACATCATCATTAGGGCTTTGTGTTTGGTTTCCAAATCAGCAAATATGAATAACTCAATGAAACAAAAATAACACAACCATTTTCTATTTAAACACAAAAAAGAGTATTCTATGGCAGAAAAATAGTAAAGCAAAGGATCAACATTAATTCCATGTATTAAGTATATCAAACACATTGTAAACGGGTACAATCGATAAATGATAAGATTTTCTTCTTGTTGGAGGCACAAAGAGAAAAAAATGGTATCATTTCTATTGGACGTTTTTTTTTATATAGCATACTTAAAACCAAACAATTGTTTTAGGATCACTCTAAGACTTTTCTACCAAAAGTAGGAATACAATCAATATATGTTTTTATGTTGCTCATCCTTTGAGACCAAGTCAACCACAATAGACATGGTGTATGCATCTGGGCTAACATCCATCTCAGCCATTTTATGGAGAATATCTATTGCATTTTATATGTGATCAGCTGCACAAAAACCACGAAGAATTGCATTGAATGTAGAAGTGTTAGGTAAGGAACCATTTCCTGCATTTGACATAATAGCTTATTAGCCCCCTCCATCAAGCCTTCTTTGCACATGCAATTGATCATTTCGGTATATGTAGCCGCATCAGGCACCAAACCAATGTCAAAGATGCCTTGAAATAACTTTTTTGCCATTTCAATTTGCTCATCTTTACACAAACCACGAATGAGGATTCTGCAAGCTTCTTTACATGGTTGAAAGTTAGAGTGAGCCATATCTTCAAATAGAGCTACTGCCCATACAATATGATTTTTCCTACAAAGTCCATCCAACAATGTTATGTACGTAATTCGGTCGGGACTTGGGCCAGAAGCTTGCATGTTTTTAAAGAGAGTTAATGCTTCCTGAACATTGTCTTCAAGAAGAAAACCGAACAAAAGAGTGTTGTACGTAATAATATTTAGTATCAATCCCTTATGACACATCTCTTGGAAGAACCCCGTGGCTTCATTCATTCTCATTTTTCTACAAAACCAACTAATCAAGATATTGTAGGTGCACACATCATGCTCAATGCCATCAACCACCATAGACTGAAAGACTTTCATTGCATTGCTTATATCCCCTTTGATACAATAACCATCAATCAATATTTCATGAGGACATGAATCAATTTTCTCAGCATTTTAGATGATCTAGTCAAATATTATGTGTGCTCGCTCCGTCTTCTGTGCTTTACAAGTTGAGTCCAACATTGTGTTCAATGTAACAACATTTGGAGATAAACCCCTACCTAACATGTCATCGACTAATTTTGAGACCTTTTCCCACCTATCCATTTTGAAAAACCCCACAATTTAAAGAGTTAAAAGTGACAACATCGGGTGAGATGTGATGATCAATCATTTTTAAAAAGAGGCCATCGGCCTCATCCAAAAAACTTTCTTCGCAAAAACCATGAATCATGGTGTTGTATGTGCAGGCATCCGGCCTACATTTTCTCCTCTTCATGTTCCTAAAAAGCATGAGTGCATCTCTGACATTTCTGGTCTTGCAAAGCCCATGGATGAGGGTAGTCACAGTAATTGTATTAGGTTTATATCTCTTCTGCATCATTTCAGCGAAGAGCTCCATGGCCTCCTTCACCAACCCTCCTTTGCAAAGGCCATTAATGATGGTCGTATATACAACTGTGTTTGGTCTACACCTTCCCCTCTCCATCGCCTTGAGCATCTCAAGAGCATCATCTGCCTTCCCACTCTTGCAGAGCCCATTTATGATGGTACTGTAACTAACTACATCAAGTTCGAAGCGCCGTTTAATGAAATCTCTCAAAACTGCGAACACCAGATCGACGCTCTTCAATCTGCAGTAGCAGTTGAGCAGAATGCTCATACTAAATATGCTGGGTGTAGTCCCAGTTGAAATCATAATCAAATAGAGAGAAACAATAATGGAATGATGTTTGGTTTTTGCTACAATCACTGATATAAGACTGAAAACATCAACTGGGGGCAAGGGTTTCATGAGTAATATACGATCGAATCAACCCAATGCATCATCAAGCTTAAGATACTCTAATTTACATCTATCTTTCACAAAATTCAAGAACTCGGTTCGGCTCGATGCATCATCAGGATTCAATTTCTTTGCAGTATTAGAATAACAATAACAGTTGATTATGCTAGTAGAACTAATACCCTTTTTGAGTGCAACCATGGCCGTTCTTGAGTGAGAAAGGGAAGGAATCGAAGAGGACACCAACGCCATTTTTTGGGGAGATGACAGAAGAGGAAAAAAAAAAAACGCCCGTCTACTGCTTTTTAATTTCATCCCATTGCCACAAATGAAGAAGAAATCAGAAAGACTAAACCCGCTCCACATTTGCGCGGGTCGGGTAGGTCACTCGTTTGACCCATACTTCTTTATTGGAATCTTCTTGCATTATATTTTCGCTTAGCATCAAAGGTTTTTTAAAAATCTTGCACAAACATGTTTTGATTTGCTTTTTAAAATAAAAGAAAACTCTTTTTTATCAAACATGTTAGTTTTGAGCCTAGCCTAGTTCTCTGTAGCGACCCCAGACCGAGGCCCGGGCCAGCGACGTGTTTCCCACAGGTTCCCGCGGTGAGGATTCTCGAGACACATGGTTTTTTTTTTATAACGATAAAACAATAATACTTGATTTAGTGATTTATCATTGTTGGCCATAAAGACTGTAGATGTAGATGAATTTCGAATTTGATCCATTTTTTTCGTTATGAAAAAATGAATTATATTTGAGTTAGTGTGTTATGATTAACATATATTATAGAAAAGACTCGCATGTATTATAAGAATATATCCATATATATTATTAAAAAGAAGACAAAATCAGATCAATAAATCTTTAAAGAATATTACTTTAGAAATAAAAAAAGTAATTATAGAGAAAGACAATCTATGGGAGAGACAGAGGGTGAGAGAGTAAAGAGTACATGAGATGGAAAATCGTTGGTGGAGAAACGTTCATTTGAAAAACCTCACTGGTGAGGTGGCAAGGAGGTTGGGTTGAGATTTGTTGGAATTTAAAAAGATATTGTGTAGAGAAAAAGAAGGATGACACTTGCTTTAACGCTTTATTTAAATGTGAAAAGATGGCTTTAATGAGATGTGAGACTAAGTACTATTTTGGGGCTTTGGGAGAAAAAAAAACTATGACATTTACTTAAATGCTTTTTTAGAATTTGAAAAGATAATTTTTATGTGGCCTTATTTTTTTGGGGGGTCTAAAGCAACGGCTTTTCTTACCCAATGCTCGAGCCGGCCCTGGGTCCATAACCGACCCATTCAAAAACTAAGCGAATGTAAGCCCATGCCTCACTTATGTTGAAATTGGAACAATATATTAGGCTTGGTTGTGGCCTATGGACCTAAATAAAGAGCCCAAATCCAGCCCAAATCCAGCCCAATGTGGCAAGGGCTATGGTTAGATAGGACGGATGCGACCCACCCCATATAAGAATTCACAATAAGGAGGTCAACCGGACCCTAGTTGTCCAGTCATTCGAAGAATCCAGCCCGAAAATCCGGTCATGCGACATCTCTTTAGGAAATAGTGATCAATGGGTTTTAGGCCCACGGCCTGATTAATAATTGGATCCAGTTCAAGTCTAAGGAGTACAAACCAAATCTGCATGTGCCCAATGCGTAAGATATATGTGTTCAGAATACATTAAGTATCTCCCTATTGGATAGCCTAGATTTTACAAGGAATAGGAATAGGAATATCACTGCATCTTATTGATCAACTAAGAAAGCATATAAACGAACTATAAAATTTCATCCCCCATATTGAAGGGCTACAACTGTGATGTGAGCATGAAATTTCGCAGGCCCATGATCCATGACCAAAGCTTGTTAAATCTCAAGGTGATCGATTGGTTTTTCACACTAGATTTCCCCCACTCTAAGACTAGATTCTATGAGACCAGGAGTTGATTAATTCTATGAGTCCATGATCAGCCACAAGTTTTATCAGTAAAATCATCCTCCTTTTGAACTCCTTTAGATTGGCGAAGGACTTCTCTGCAACAGTTGCATCAGTATATATACTGCTTACATTTCTCCTTTGTAATCTCCTATGATTCCACCCACCCCTGCTGGTTGGTTGAAAGGTTTTACAGCTCCATCAAAATTTAATTTAAAATGGCCTTGCTAGGGATGTCACTTAACTTCAGTTTGCAAACCTGAGAGAGTAACCAGCAGGAGATAAACATGGGTCACTTTCGATTGAAATCAGTCCAGTTCTGATTTTTGAGTTTAATGGGGTGAATGTATAGGGAGTGAAGAGGCTGTGATTTCTCATTTTCCATATATACCATCAAATTTACAAGGCTTTCAAAACATGGAAATGAGAAGAACTGCAAAAGGAGCCAAAACGATAATGAATTGCAAAAGGAGCACCGTAAATTTCCAAATATGCAGTCAAAACCATCATCCACCTAAGCCAACAGGGGGGGTGCTGCTGTGGGCGTGCTGGGATGAGTATTGAGTAGTAACAGAAAATATTTTGGTGGATTCCAACACGTTTGTACCATTTGGGTGGCCTAAATCATAAGGGGATAGGAGCCCCCATGTGACTTTGAATATTTGGCTGAGTGATCAGGACCACGGTTCCTCTCTCTTCCGGAGCTAGAGGTCTTGGTATCGACCACCGGTTCCGCCTTC
This sequence comes from Cinnamomum chago, assembly GCA_038049695.1. Taxonomy (NCBI): domain Eukaryota; kingdom Viridiplantae; phylum Streptophyta; class Magnoliopsida; order Laurales; family Lauraceae; genus Cinnamomum; species Cinnamomum chago. Next base: position 11,977,494 of record CP142455.1, on the reverse strand, counting down.
TTTAGGAATCAAATGTTGAGTCCACTGGTGCTACCACTTTGAGGCCACATGGGTGTTTATCCGACTTTCCTCTGGGTTCAGAGGGATTAGTCTAGCGTAAGGAGTTGGGAACCCTCAGATAACAAAATAAATAAATAATAATAATAATAAAAGACATTGGACTAATATTTCACCTGACAAGAGACATGCTTTTCTGAAATAATTTTTAATTATAAGAATTGAAAAAAACATAGTATCCCTACTGAAGTGAATGACATTTTCTTTCTCTGAGAGAGACTAAACTTCAATTTATAACTTGTTATAACTTGTATTACTAATGCCTACAAGTTCATACTAGCGCGCTCTATCTGTATGGTTACATGTTGATACCATATTCTCTCCTGATAAACATGGCAAGCTATGAGGATCTTCCCTATGGTGATGGCCCATATATGCAGCTCATGAACAGCCACAACACCATCCATTTCACCATGGCTTTTCTCAAGCATTGTTGCATCGATCTCTCTTGGGGTGCTCTCAATCAGAACATGGTACATACTGAGCAGGGTTTTGAATGTGGTGCCACAAACTGACAAACAATTTACTGTAAAGACGAGTGTGCATATCGGATCGACTATCTTCAAATCAGGCTTGTACCATATGATCGCCCCTCTAATCATCACCCCTTTGCTCTGAATCAAGTCTCCAACAATGTGAATATATGCGCCTTGTATGTTGATATTTCTATTATGTCTATTCTCTTTGAATGATTAGAACATGGAAGACTCCAACACGCAGCCAGAGATAAGTATTAGTATTTCTTACTGTGGAAAGTCTCTACAGATCTCCTGCTAATCTATTCTATTACTGTAAGATCCCTATTTTATCTACAACAGATTCAGTATTTTATTATGGTGGGAATCTTATTCTATATTAGTAACTGCCATCTTGATCTAACATGGGATCAGTAACATGTTGACCACATAATTTTTTTAAATGTCCGACTTAGCACGAATGTCAAGTACATTAAATATGTTCATGTGTCCCCACATGCACCACATACTTGACTATCTAGACAATATCTCATTAAAAGCCAACAATCAACTCTACTTTTGGGACACTCGAGTTGATAATCTCGTCATTTTTGCCCACATCTCATATCTAATGAGATCTTAGTTCAAATAAGGGTGTGTTCCATTTCACTTATATGATGGTGGGTATTTAACATTTGCTTCAAGGTTGCCAAAGTACACCTAGTTGTTAGATAAACTAAAATTATGTCAAGATTTGCATGATTAATCAAATGATATACACAACCTGCATGCATGAATTAATCTTTCTAAGGAAAAGTGAAGCCATTCTGAAACTTTAGTATATTGTAGTTTGTTGTTCTCCCATTATTTTTTTGTGATTATGTGGGCTCACAAAACTGAATGGGAGATTGAGCATTTTGCATGCCTACTTACAGGTAGTATTGATTAATATATTATAGTATATTTTCTTATGGTGCTAATTAAGAATGCCAGCAAAGATACCACTCTCACAAGATGCTTCTACCGAACAAATTCTTAATAAACTTTAATTGATTGCTTTGTGTTATTAAAATGTGTATCCTATTATTATATCTATAGTGAGACAGGTTTTGAAAACTAAAGTACAATCGAGAAGAGTCAAAGCATTATCAACATATTATATGAGTTTCTTGCGTCTCGGGTATCAACAGAACTTAGGCCTTATTTGGCCGAAGTTATCCATATGAAACAGATGTACACAGATCTAGTTCAAATGAACCTATTTGAAATAGATGCCTTAGAAGTAGTCTGTTTGGTGGTATAGAAAAACCGATTGAAGTAGACTTTTTTCTTTTTTTTCTAATTGGTGGTTGAAAGTTTTTCGCAAATTTCTCGAAATCCAGAAAAATTAAAGCTTTGAAATCTGACCCAGATACATGTTTAGCCTTATAAAGAAAAGTAATTGTTCGGATCTTACTTTTGGGGTCCATAGATGTAAAAAAAGATATAAATGTGTGGGTTTTTTTTTTTTTTTTTTTTTTTGTGAATATCTCAAAATGTATGATAAACAATCGGATGAAAACTGGAACCATAGCCGTGTTTGACCTTCTTAATCTATCCAGCAGTTTGGATCATGATTTATGATCCTAGAATTTAAGAAAAAAGAAAAGAAAATACTAAATTGCTTATGGACACGTCCACGACCCAACTGTTTACTTTCAACGGTTGAAAGTCTTTTCGCGATCTTCTCTAGATCAATGAGGAATCGAGCCTTGAAATCGGACCCCATAGCCGTATTTATCATTCTAAATAGGATTTATGGTTTAGAACATGTGTTTGGGGCCAACAGGAGTAAAAGTCGTAGATCTAAGTATCTAAAGTATTTTACAAATGTCTCAAAATATACAATGATAAAAAAATACAAATTTGGGCTCAAAGATGTGTTTGACCTTCTAAATCTATCTAATGGTTTGGATCTTGATTGACTCTATTAGAATTAAAAAAAAAAAAAAAAGGACTGGCCATGAGGACGTCTGAAGTACTGTTCAACCAACATCCTCCGCCTCTACTTTTTTACCTCTTATTTTGAATTTCCTGTAATTGGGGTAGTTGGTTTTTAGAGGGTTTACATTTACTTCTCTAAAGTGGGTAGATGGCAGAAATGTGTGCCAAACACTCTTATTTTCTAAGCCTCGACCTGCTTTAGACATTTAGAAAAGTAGTAATTAAAATTAGAGATGTCAAACATAGGCTTAGTTTTCATGGGATTGCAATGTAATCGGGTTTGGAGTTTTTGATTGCTCCAAAGGGAACGATCTAGACTCAAGTATAAGATCTGTTATGGCTTGATTGCCTTCCTGCTTGGAATAGAGATCAATTTGACTTAAGTTCTATATTGTTTTTTCATTTGCCGATAAAACTTCTTTTTTACACCAAAAAAGAAAAAAGAAAAAGAAAACTTAAGTTCCAACATTCTTATCAACCCAAGCGAAGCTTTAAAAAATAATTTGCGCAACTTAAGTGTTAACTGCCTTATTATAATATATTAAAGCTAAGGGTTTTGGGTTCAATCTTGACCAGATTCCTCTCAATCTAGACATTTTTATTGATCCTTGGTAAAAGACTAAAATAATGTAATGGCTGAGAGATTTGAACCTATGGCCTTTAGTCTTTTAGATAAAATTAACCTAACCACCAAACTACAATATATAATTATTTATAAAAAAAACCCCTCAAAAGTAGCTAGATGGATCGGGGGACCCTAGCCACATGGGTTTTGTCCATGCTTAGCATGGGTTATTGTGCCAGTAGTTCTTTAAATAGCAAAAAAAAAAAAAAAAAAAAAAAATTCCTAATTTATTTTCATTTTTAAATAATTTGAAATGCAAGAAGACTTGGAATGTAAATGAAAAGAAATTAGGAAGAAAACTACGTACTAATTATTTTTTATATTTCTTATTATTAAAAAAATCATTTTATACTGTCTCAAAACTTACTTGAGCAAGGGCAAACCAAAGTATATCCATGTAGGGGTGGTGGCTAGTTGCACCCATTGGACTTCGGTCCGCTTCTAAATCCTAATGAAAATTCTATCTCTACTTTAAGAATTCATATAAAAATCGTGCATTCGGCCCCTAAAATCCACATAAGAATCCCGTTTTGATCACAAAACCCAATTACTTATTTAGATCCAGACCCCTTAAAGGAAAATCCTTTATCCGCCACTATACCTAAGCACAAGGGCAGAGCTAGTATTGGGAAATGTAAGTACCCAGGGAATAATATTCCATCTAACAAGGAAGGCTTTGTGATGATTTTTTTCCCCTATAATAAACCCTAAGATAGGTTTCATGCTCTGCTCTTTATTTTAGCTGAGAAGTGAGAAGATAATCTCTCCACACCAGATTCATGACTAGGATTTCAAGTTCAAACGGAATTGTATTTGAATTGGAGACGACTTCTTATTCTTTTCTTTATGAGATGACTGCCAAGACACGAGCCGCTGCAGCAGAGCATGACATCCATGCGACTGAAAGAAGACCACTCTCATAAGCTTTCTTTGCCTGTTGGTTGGTCCTGATGAGATTTAAATTAAATATAATAGTCTGATTAATATATATTTTTCTATTGAAGAGATTTTTTCGTGTGGACGTCTGTACAATAACAACATGAGATCATCACCATTGCAACATGCACCTGGCCATATCCCATACCCACTGAGTACAAGTTCTTAGGTAATTCTTTTATTGTTCTAACTCATCATGTGATACAGGTGTTTCTCCAGTGCCTTTCTTTATTTGTTCTCAAATTGCCATGACTTGGACTCTTTGGTGGAATCTATCAAAAAGTATATTAATTTGACTTTTTTTTGGCTGAAAATTAAATATATTTAAAAAAGAAAAGGGCAAATGCACCTGCAGAAGGAATACAAGCTCATAAAAGAACCAAAGAGATTAAGAAAGACAAAAAGAAAGCCAGAAAAAGCTTATGTACATATATGTTGATGGCTTTCAGACTAAGCAATTGAGAAGATGGATGGATGGATGGGCCAAGATCGGAAGCTTAAAACCCACTAAAGAACTCCTGAATTCGCTATGAGAAAAAAAGACCTTTAATATGCTTGGTGGGATGAATTTGTTGTTGAAGGTTGACTGATTTCTAAAACCACATTGAGGAGATGTGGTGGAAGAATATTGAAGCTACTGTTTTTCTTCCAATATCATCCCTACCATGAGGAATGGTCGAATGAAAAATTGACTAGAGACACTCATCTTAGGTCTGTTAAATAGCCTGAGCCTTGAGGGGTTATATGTTGCTTGATTAAGACAAAAGCCGAGTGGGCCAATTGATGCCATGGATTATCAGAGTTGCATCTTCAATCACTTTCAATAAACACCAACCAAACTTCCATCTGTCTCTCTTTTAAAACTTTTCTTCGTACCAACAAAAGGTGTTGGAAAAGGGACTTGGAATAGTGTAACGCCCCAATTCCGGATACCGATATACTCGTTCAATTACCCGAAATTGGCGCGCTACTTCCCGGAAAATCCGAGAACTTCCAAGATCGTAGGCCGCAGTGAGGTCTAATTTAAAACTTTTTGACCAACATAGTTATAACATTTAATATTGCGGAAGCATAACGATTTAAAAAAAGCGGAAGCAATAGGTATCGATAAATATATAAAGTATGAGCAGAACATATGTCTAATTAAAATGATTCAATATTAATCAAAGTTATACATTTTCATTCTACCCTTCTCACTACAGAATATCTCTTCAAAACCCAAAATAACAATGTCCCTCAAAACCCTGGAATGAACTCCTCGCCCTCCGGCTCGACGTCCGTGTCGGCCGGGCCCCAAGCGTACTCTCCTGCCACGGGTGCCTCCACTAGGGCTAATGCGTCGTCGGGAATCTCTGGGTCAAGGCCTAAGCACCATAGAATGGGTCAGATCTAAACGATCTGGCAAGATACAACATACTACTAACATAGCACATATATATCGAAGGAAGTAAAGACAGGTGCATAAATTAAATGAGTAACAAAGGAAATGAACTAGGCAGTTGTGCATTTAAATCATAAGGAATCAGTATAAATAGAAACATCTAAACTACTATAAACAAGATTGCACATTCACACGAGCTGGAATACCGCGGGATATTATGCCGCAGCCCTCCCATACTGAACACAGTCGCGGTGGGGAATCTCACCAGGGAATAACTAATCCCGACTCTCACTCATCAACTCATCATCTCATCACTCCAGATCGGCACGGTATGACACCTTGCCGTCTTAACCACACAGCTCATCATGATAGCTCCACAACACTCAACTAGCTCCTACCGGGGATGATCAGTCCACAGGCTGAGCTTAAATCAACCGAGTGAATGTTCATGCCGACTCAAGAATAACTCTACGGTCTGTGTCTGTCTAGGCTTTGCCTTGCGTGAACAAGGTCCTAACAATATCTCTAAGAGGTCTACACATCTCAATACAGTCTCTGGATCTCATTCAAGGTCCAGGCCCACTCGTTGGATCCATACCAAGGCCCATCAGTACATGGCCTGGTCTAAAATCGTCCAAACGAGGCAACCAATCCATCTACTACTGACAAACAGTTCAATACAATCCATAACATCTTAACAGTCCAATAGAAACTACCTCTTCAGCTAAAGGGTTCACATCTCCACACTTAGGCCCACTAAGGGCCCGCCTAGACACAGACACGGGTCAATGATCTCCGAAATCACACCGTCGGGTCACCTCTAGATACCCTAGGTTCAGGTCTTCCAATTATGATTAATTAATAGCAAACAGCTAATCTAAAGATCTAAGAATGACAGAGTAATAATAATGAAGTATAAACTTCAATCAGAGAATCAACGGGAAAAGCAACGGTCCAATCCTAGGTAAATGGGCCACTTTAGGTTCGGGTCTATCTCCGGTAATTCGATCTCTAAACGATGTCATTAATGCCGTAAAATATTGTATTTGGTGCTTAGTTAGTTAATGGCATCTATGACAACTCTTAGAGGTCGAATCATCTTAGATTATCAACCAAAACACTAAACAGTGGTCCCCGCGAGTCAAGGTTGAGCCACACCGTTGACTCGGGCTTAGGACACTGATAAACGTTCATTTGGATGGTCAATGGGCCTCACAACTGATCGTATCTCCTAAATGTTGAAAACTGAAAAATCAGGGTTTTCCAGGTGAACCTGATGTGTTGTGAGCTCGGTTGATTTCCTGGCCTGGAAGATCAACCGAGTGCACTAACTAATCTAAATTAGTCTTCCTGGACAACTCAATTCGTTTCCAAAGGTTTCCAGCATGTTCGGTCAAATCCCTGGCCTAGGTGATTGACCGCATACTCCAAAAACCTTAGAAAGGATTGATGTCCCAGCTTTAAACATTATCTAAAGTAAAATCCTAAGTATCAAGTCCATTTGGGTGTAAAGAGTCTACGTTTCGGGTGAAAACCAACTTTCAGTCACATCTTGCACCAACAGTATGAACCAGGTCAACAGGTGCAAGGCCCGGTCAACCTGGCCATTTAAAAAAGAAATTGGTGCAAGGAATGGCTGAGGGCCAATTTTCACAACTTTTCTTGCTTGGCCGGTTAACCCGGGGTAGGGCCCAGGTTAACCTGCCCAAGAGAAATCATCTTGCAGGAGAACAAAGCTGGGAGCAGAAATTCTGCAAAACTGCAGTTTGGCCGGTTAACCGGCCGAGCTGCAGAAGGGCCCTGCAGAGAATAACTGGGAGCTGCCATTTCTGCAACTTCAGTGTGGCCGGTCAACCGGCCTGCACAGACCGGTTAACCGGCTACACTGCCGGTTAACCACCGGTTAACCGGGTACCCTGAAACGGGAAATTGCCCAGTTGCTGTAACCTTTCTGTTTTGCCTCCTTTTACACCCAAATCACTTTCAATCCCTTCCAAACTCCACCCAAACACTTCTAATCAATTAATAACACATAAACCATCCATCCATCACCTTATGGCCCACTGATCTTCCAAATGGGGGGTGAAAACCCCCATCCATCAGTGACCTTTCCATCCAAACAAACAATATAAACAGAGCTCAACAGATTTCTAAACTAATCAAACACAACCATGAATTAAAGCTATAGGAATCATTAAACAACACATATATGCTAAATTAGGAGTATGAGCACTTGCCTTTTAGGAAGATTGAGAGAGATTTGTAGAGAGAAAGAGAATTAGAAGGAAGATCCAGAACCCAGCTGAACAGGGGAAGTGGAGAAGAAGAAATCCCAGCTGCTGTAGCAGTAGCAGCTCCTAACAATATCTCCAATACAATAACAGCAGCTCCCAGCACAGCACCAGCAGTAGAAAGAAGAGGGAAATGAAAAGGAAGAAGATGAAGAGGGCACAGCAGACTAGCTGCAGCTCTTAGACAGATTCCAGCAGTAGCTTCAAACTGGAATTACAGCAACAGCAACAGTCCAGTAGAGTAACAGTTGCAGAGAAATGAAGAGAGGAAGGTGGGGTAGTGGCTGATTCAGAGGAGGAGTTCCAAGATAGGGTTCCAGCAGACACAGCAGCCCAGGTGGATTTCCAGCAATTTCTCCAACACAACAGAGAAGATGGAGATGGTGTAGCAGCTGCCATTGGAAATTCCAGCAGAGTAACAGATGAGGGAATGAAGGGAAGAAGATGAAGATGGTGTCACAGCAGCTGCAGAAGTGTAGCAGCAACTCCACACAAATCCCAGCACAAATCCAGTAAGAAAAATGAAGGGAGAAATGAAGGACAGTGGCTGCAGCTCCAAGTAGAAATCCTCCAGTAGAAACTCAGTAGCTCAGGTGGTGAAATATGGAGGGAAGAAGATGGGTAGTAGCTATTACAGAGGAGGAGTCCCAGCAGAGATGATGAAGAAGGAGAGATGCAGCAGAGTAGTTCCCAGAGATGAATCTCAGCAACAAATCCAGTCCGGCAGAGTCTCAGCAACAGTGAAATGAAATGAGGAAAGGGAGAAGATGATGGCTGTAGGAGTGATTAGTGGCAGTAGCTCAACCGTATGAGAGGAAATGGAGAAGTGAAGTAGTTGCTGGTGGTTTTCTTGGGATGGGGGCTGGAGGTTATCTTGGGATGGGGGCTGAGATTAGGTTTAGGGTTTTGGGTTGGCAATAGTTAAGAGACTTTTTATAGGTTTAGTGGGGTGACTAATGACTTGTTTAGCCCTAGGGTTTAGTGGAATTAGGGTTAGGGTTTGAGGTTAACTTGGTCTTTTGGGAAGAAACTTCTAGAAGAGGGCACCTTGTACTAACCCAACCTAATTAGCTTAATTAATTAGACTCTACTAACTAAGCCTAGGATTAACACAACACCCAATTAATTAAAAACACTAATCCACTAAGTTAATCTAACTAACTTAGGAAATCTAACTAGTCAATCTAATTAGCCCCTATCTAGCCCAAGTAAAACAGTAATTAGCCAAGATTAGCAAGGATTAGCAATAATTAGCGAAGATTAGAAGAAATTAGCAAAGATTAACATAATTACCCAATAATTAACATAAATTAGAGTTAATTAGTCTATAAAATAGCCCTTAGAGGGCCCACCAAGGGTGGGACCTCACAAATAGAATGGAATAATAATGAGTAATGCTGAGTAATTAAAGTAGGCGTCAAGTATATCTTGTACAAAGCCAACCAGCAAATCAAAGTGCCCAAATGTAAGCCATTTGACCAAGATCTCCACCTTCCTCCACATGTCTGGAACAATGGCTACATGCAATGATCCCTTACCGACCAAAGTAGGGCATGATAAACATTCCCAAATAGTAGAGTCTTCAGAGTCTGGGTTTGAACCTAATGTTCAGTTCCATACACAGCCAGCTGGAGACAATTTGAGGCCTAAAACAATAATTCTAATGAGGCCTTAAATTATTATTTTTTTGTCTCTTTTTATCCTTTTTTAAAGTTTTAAATATTTGGATTCGTATTTTCTATTAGATACATTTATCATTTATAAATTATAACTAATAATATTTATAAATAAATATCAGCCCCAAAATCTTGTTACACCCAAACACTACTTCTTAGTCGTACGAGACCTATAACAGGCCTACTTCTAATCACAGTACAACTTGAACAATCCAGAAACCCGGTTAACCAAGACTTATTAACTTCTATTGAGCCATACAAATTAACAATTACTTTACCTGAACTTCTTGTAGCTCCTTGGGATCAATTACCATCATACCACGTCAATGACATCACTATCATGAACAAATCCAACAAAATACAATTTACAGAAAGTAACAGCTTCCCAAAAAAATATCTAGAGCTATCCAACATCAAGAATTCTTTACTTGGAAAAAACTTGAAATCAACAATAACAGGTCACAAGAAATCTATCAAAGAATTTTCTTTATTTTCCTTTTTAACAGTTTTTGAAACAGAAAAGGACCTTACTAAATGAAGGACATGTTCAAAGGAGACAACTCTAGTAAGCAATAGACCACTTGTCACGTCCCTATGCACCAAGCAACTGCATTTGGATTCCCTGGTACGTTGCTAACCTTATTACAATACCCAAGGACAAAGTACACATATAAGATGGAAAATACTAAATAATATCTTATCAAACAGAATCCCAAACTTGAGGAATGTTCCGAAAATTGCTTACGAAGACAGCCACCAACTGACATCATCATTAGGGCTTTGTGTTTGGTTTCCAAATCAGCAAATATGAATAACTCAATGAAACAAAAATAACACAACCATTTTCTATTTAAACACAAAAAAATGAGTATCCTATGGCAAAAAAATAGTAAAGGACATGATCAACATTAATTCCATGTATTAACTATATCAAACACATTGTAAACGGGTACAATCAATAAATGATAAGATTTTCTTCTTGTTGGAGGCACAAAGGGAAAAAAAAATGTATAATTTCTATTGGACGTTTTTTTATACAGCATACTTAAAACCAAACAATTATTTTAGGATCATTCTAAGACTTTTCTACCAAAAGTAGGAATACAATAAATATATATTTTTATGTTGTTCATCCTTTGAGACCAAGTCAACCACAATCGCAGCCATTTTATGAAGAATATCCATTGCCTTTCGTATGTGATCAGCCGCACAAAAACCATGAAGAATTGCATTGAATGTAGAAGTATTAGGTAAGGAACCATTTTCCTGCATTTGACATAATAACTTATTAGCCCCCTCCATCAAGCCTTCTTTGCACATGCAATTGATCATTTCGGTATATGTAGCCACATCAGGCACCAAACCAATGTCAAAGATGCCTTGAAATAGTTTTTTTGTCATTTCAATTTGCCCATCTTTACACAAACCACGAATGAGGATTCTGCAAGCTTCTTTCCATGGTTGAAAGTTAGAGTGAGTCATATCTTCAAATAGAGCTACTGCCCCTACAATAAGATTTTTCCTACAAAGTCCATCCAACAATGTTATGTACGTAATTCAGTCGGGACTCGGGCCAGAAGCTTGCATGTTTTTTAAGAGAGTTAATGCTGCCTGAACATTGTCTTCAAGAAGAAAACCGAACAAAAGAGTGTTGTACGTAATAATATTTGGTATCAATCCCTTATGACACATCTCTTGGAAGAACCCCGTGGCTTCATTCATTCTCATTCTTCTACAAAACCAACCAATCAAGATCTTGTAGATGCACACATCATGCTCAATGCCATCAACCACCATAGACTGAAAGACTTTCATTGCATTGCCTATATCCCCTTTGATACAATAACCATCGATCAATATATTATAAGGACATGAATCAATTTTCTCATCATTTTGGATGATCTAGTCAAATATTATGTGTGCTCGCTCCGTCTTCTGTGCTTTATAAGTTGAGTCCAACATTATGTTCAATGTAACAACATTTGGAGATAAACCCCTACCTAACATGTCAATGACTAATTTTGAGACCTTTTCCCACCTATCCATTTTGCAAAATCCCACAATTTAAAAACTAAAAAGTGACAACATCGGGTGAGATGCGATGATCAATCATTTCTAAAAAGAGGCCATAGGCCTCATCCAAAAAACTTTCTTCATAAAAACCATGAATCATGGTGTTGTATGTGTAGGCATCCGGCCTACATTTTCTCCTCTTCATGTTCCTAAAAAGCATGAGTGCATCTCTGACATTTCTGGTCTTGCAAAGCCCATGGATGAGGGTAGTCACTGTAATTGTATTATGTTTATATCTCTTTTGCATCATTTCAGCGAAGAGTTCCATGGCCTCCTTCACCAACCCTCCTTTGCAAAGGCCATCAATGATGGTCGTATATACAACTGTGTTTGGTCTACACCTTCCCCTCTCCATAACCTTGAGCATCTCAAGAGCATCATCTGCCTTCCCACTCTTGCAGAGCCCATTTAAGATGGCATCGTAAGTAACTACATCAAGTTTGAAGCCTCGTTTAACGAAATCTCCCAAAACTGCGAACACCAGATCGACCCTCTTCAATTTGAAGTAGTGGTTGGGCAGAATGCTCATACTAAAAATGTTGGGTGCAGTCCCAGTTGAAGTCATACTCAAATAAAGAGAAACAACAATGGAATGATGTTTGGTTTTTGCTACAACCCCTAATATAAGACTGAAAACATCAACTGGGGGCAAGGGTTTCATGAGGAGCATACGATCGAACCAACCCAATGCATCATCAAGCTTAAAATTCTCTGGTTTACATCTATCTTTCACAAAACTCAAAAACTCGGTTCGGCTCGATGCATCATCAGGATTCAATTTCTATGTAGTATTACATCGATCTTTCACAAAATCAAAGAACAGGGTTCGGCTCGATGCATCATCAGGATTCAATTTCTTTGCAGTATTAGAATAACAATAACAATTGATAATGCTAGAAGAACTAATACCCTTTTGAGTGCAACCATGGCCGTTCTTGAGTGAGAAAGGGAAGGAATCGAAGAGGACAACAATGCCAATTTAGGGGAAGATGACAGAAGAGGAAAAAAAAACGCCCGTCTGCTGCCTTTTAATTTCATCCCATTGCCACAAATGAAGAAAAAAAATCAGAAATGACTAAACCCACTCCAGATTTGAGCGGGTCGGGTAGGTCACTCGTTTGACCCATAACTATCATGGCCCATAAATGGGCCTGACTTTGCGCTCTCACCCATATATTGGCCAACGTGGAAATGCAGAATCTAACCGTACGCCTTCTCCAGCAACTCATTCTTCTCTTCATCTGAAATTTTTCCAGGCAAAGCATTCTTTCCTTTCAAAGCTTTATACAACCCATTCTGAACCAGCAAAGCATGCATCTTCATACGCCAAAAACCGAAATCGTTGTTTCCATTTAATTTCTCAATTTCAAAGTTTGAAGCCATTCCGTGAATCTTTCACAGTACTTGTGTAGATCTGATCACCACGAGCACGCTGGAAGAAACAGATCTGAAATCCGACTCTGGATGTCTAAGTTATCACAAAAATAAATTTCTACGCTCCAATTAGTCAATCTCCTTCGTTGACTGTTGAACAACCAGTCTTCTTCCACAGCCGCGTAGATCTGCTTGCAACGAGTCCGTAGGTTCAAACCGATCTCCAATCAGACTCTGGATCGTCAAGATGTTGCGAAAACAAACTTCAGCCTTCGATCTGGTCAAACCAGCTTTGACCGTATGGATTTGCTGATGTCAGCGCTGCAACAACGCCTTTTCTACGGCTTTGCTGCTAGGCATCTGTACAGCGGGTCGGGCCATCCTGCACTGGACCCAACCTGGACTAGCCTAGCTTGATGGGCTTCTGAAACGGGTCAGGCTTGATCTGACCTGGATACAAGCCTAGATCCGCTGCAGGCCCAGGCCACATCTTCATCTTCTTCTTCGTTCCTCTGTTTCTGTAACCAGAAATAGAGACTGTCTTCTCCCTCTTCTTCTTCAATGGCAACGGCACGGTAGCACGAGGCTTTGGCGACACACAGCGGCAACTCCGGCGAAAAGAATCTCCGACGGTTGTTCACGACGATGTGGGGCCAGACGAAAATAGGTTTCAAAAAAACCTAAACCAAATCGCTATTTTTTTTCTCGCACAGTTTGTTGTTGCAATTTCTCGCATAGTGCAACGACACTTCTTCTTCCTCAAGTCTAGCAGCGGCGCTCCTTTGCAAGTCTCTTCTCTGTTTTCCCATTCCGTCTTCCAGTCAACGACGGTGACGAGCAGATGCTCTTTTTCCTCAAGTTGTGTGGCCCACCAAGATCAAACGATCTCCCTCAGCACGAGCCGGAAAACACTATCTCAATCCTGAGATCTAATCCGTCAATCACGCAGACACAACTCCAGCCCTCTAAAATCCGATCCGTTGGATTTCTTCCGATCATGCGCAACGCTCTGATACTAGTTTGTTGTGATCTAGGGCGTACGAGAAGATATCAATCATGGACAAGAGAACACTGAGATTTACGTGGTTCGGCTTTTGGCTTACGTCCACGGGAAAGACGAGTGAATTCACTATGCAATCAGAAGAGGTTATACATCCTAGAGACCCTTAATCTCCATTTATAATATCAGCCCCAAAACCCTGTTACACCCAAACACTACTTCTTAGTCATACTGGACCTATAACAGGCCTACTTGTAATCACAGTACAACTTGGGCAATCCAGAGCCTGGTTAACCAAGACTTATTAACTTCTATTGAGCCATACAAATTAACAATTACTTTACCTAAACTCCTTGTACCTCCTTGGGATCAACTACCATCATACCACGTCAATGACATCTCTATCATGATCAAACCCAACAAAATGCAATTTACAGAAAGTAATAGCTTCCCAAAAAAATATCTAGAGCTATCCAACATCAAGAATTCTTTACATGAAAAAAACTTGAAATCAACAATAACATGTCACAAGAAATCTGTCAAAGAATTTTCTTCGTTTTCCTTTTTAACAGTTTTTGAAATAGTAAAGGACCTTACTAAATTAAGGACATGTTCAAAGGAGACAACGAGTAAGCAATAGACCACTTGTCACGTCCCCATCCACTACAATTGCATTTGGATTCCTTGGTTCATTGCTAACCTTATTACAATACCCAAGGACAAAGTACACAAATAAGATGGAAAAGATTAAATAATACCTTATCAAACAGGATCCCAGACTTGAGGAATGTTTGGAAAATTTCTTACGAAGACGGCCACCAACTGACATCATCATTAGGGCTTTGTGTTTGGTTTCCAAATCAGCAAATATGAATAACTCAATGAAACAAAAATAACACAACCATTTTCTATTTAAACACAAAAAAGAGTATTCTATGGCAGAAAAATAGTAAAGCAAAGGATCAACATTAATTCCATGTATTAAGTATATCAAACACATTGTAAACGGGTACAATCGATAAATGATAAGATTTTCTTCTTGTTGGAGGCACAAAGAGAAAAAAATGGTATCATTTCTATTGGACGTTTTTTTTTATATAGCATACTTAAAACCAAACAATTGTTTTAGGATCACTCTAAGACTTTTCTACCAAAAGTAGGAATACAATCAATATATGTTTTTATGTTGCTCATCCTTTGAGACCAAGTCAACCACAATAGACATGGTGTATGCATCTGGGCTAACATCCATCTCAGCCATTTTATGGAGAATATCTATTGCATTTTATATGTGATCAGCTGCACAAAAACCACGAAGAATTGCATTGAATGTAGAAGTGTTAGGTAAGGAACCATTTCCTGCATTTGACATAATAGCTTATTAGCCCCCTCCATCAAGCCTTCTTTGCACATGCAATTGATCATTTCGGTATATGTAGCCGCATCAGGCACCAAACCAATGTCAAAGATGCCTTGAAATAACTTTTTTGCCATTTCAATTTGCTCATCTTTACACAAACCACGAATGAGGATTCTGCAAGCTTCTTTACATGGTTGAAAGTTAGAGTGAGCCATATCTTCAAATAGAGCTACTGCCCATACAATATGATTTTTCCTACAAAGTCCATCCAACAATGTTATGTACGTAATTCGGTCGGGACTTGGGCCAGAAGCTTGCATGTTTTTAAAGAGAGTTAATGCTTCCTGAACATTGTCTTCAAGAAGAAAACCGAACAAAAGAGTGTTGTACGTAATAATATTTAGTATCAATCCCTTATGACACATCTCTTGGAAGAACCCCGTGGCTTCATTCATTCTCATTTTTCTACAAAACCAACTAATCAAGATATTGTAGGTGCACACATCATGCTCAATGCCATCAACCACCATAGACTGAAAGACTTTCATTGCATTGCTTATATCCCCTTTGATACAATAACCATCAATCAATATTTCATGAGGACATGAATCAATTTTCTCAGCATTTTAGATGATCTAGTCAAATATTATGTGTGCTCGCTCCGTCTTCTGTGCTTTACAAGTTGAGTCCAACATTGTGTTCAATGTAACAACATTTGGAGATAAACCCCTACCTAACATGTCATCGACTAATTTTGAGACCTTTTCCCACCTATCCATTTTGAAAAACCCCACAATTTAAAGAGTTAAAAGTGACAACATCGGGTGAGATGTGATGATCAATCATTTTTAAAAAGAGGCCATCGGCCTCATCCAAAAAACTTTCTTCGCAAAAACCATGAATCATGGTGTTGTATGTGCAGGCATCCGGCCTACATTTTCTCCTCTTCATGTTCCTAAAAAGCATGAGTGCATCTCTGACATTTCTGGTCTTGCAAAGCCCATGGATGAGGGTAGTCACTGTAATTGTATTAGGTTTATATCTCTTCTGCATCATTTCAGCGAAGAGCTCCATGGCCTCCTTCACCAACCCTCCTTTGCAAAGGCCATTAATGATGGTCGTATATACAACTGTGTTTGGTCTACACCTTCCCCTCTCCATCGCCTTGAGCATCTCAAGAGCATCATCTGCCTTCCCACTCTTGCAGAGCCCATTTATGATGGTACTGTAACTAACTACATCAAGTTCGAAGCGCCGTTTAATGAAATCTCTCAAAACTGCGAACACCAGATCGACGCTCTTCAATCTGCAGTAGCAGTTGAGCAGAATGCTCATACTAAATATGCTGGGTGTAGTCCCAGTTGAAATCATAATCAAATAGAGAGAAACAATAATGGAATGATGTTTGGTTTTTGCTACAATCACTGATATAAGACTGAAAACATCAACTGGGGGCAAGGGTTTCATGAGTAATATACGATCGAATCAACCCAATGCATCATCAAGCTTAAGATACTCTAATTTACATCTATCTTTCACAAAATTCAAGAACTCGGTTCGGCTCGATGCATCATCAGGATTCAATTTCTTTGCAGTATTAGAATAACAATAACAGTTGATTATGCTAGTAGAACTAATACCCTTTTTGAGTGCAACCATGGCCGTTCTTGAGTGAGAAAGGGAAGGAATCGAAGAGGACACCAACGCCATTTTTTGGGGAGATGACAGAAGAGGAAAAAAAAAAAACGCCCGTCTACTGCTTTTTAATTTCATCCCATTGCCACAAATGAAGAAGAAATCAGAAAGACTAAACCCGCTCCACATTTGCGCGGGTCGGGTAGGTCACTCGTTTGACCCATACTTCTTTATTGGAATCTTCTTGCATTATATTTTCGCTTAGCATCAAAGGTTTTTTAAAAATCTTGCACAAACATGTTTTGATTTGCTTTTTAAAATAAAAGAAAACTCTTTTTTATCAAACATGTTAGTTTTGAGCCTAGCCTAGTTCTCTGTAGCGACCCCAGACCGAGGCCCGGGCCAGCGACGTGTTTCCCACAGGTTCCCGCGGTGAGGATTCTCGAGACACATGGTTTTTTTTTTATAACGATAAAACAATAATACTTGATTTAGTGATTTATCATTGTTGGCCATAAAGACTGTAGATGTAGATGAATTTCGAATTTGATCCATTTTTTTCGTTATGAAAAAATGAATTATATTTGAGTTAGTGTGTTATGATTAACATATATTATAGAAAAGACTCGCATGTATTATAAGAATATATCCATATATATTATTAAAAAGAAGACAAAATCAGATCAATAAATCTTTAAAGAATATTACTTTAGAAATAAAAAAAGTAATTATAGAGAAAGACAATCTATGGGAGAGACAGAGGGTGAGAGAGTAAAGAGTACATGAGATGGAAAATCGTTGGTGGAGAAACGTTCATTTGAAAAACCTCACTGGTGAGGTGGCAAGGAGGTTGGGTTGAGATTTGTTGGAATTTAAAAAGATATTGTGTAGAGAAAAAGAAGGATGACACTTGCTTTAACGCTTTATTTAAATGTGAAAAGATGGCTTTAATGAGATGTGAGACTAAGTACTATTTTGGGGCTTTGGGAGAAAAAAAAACTATGACATTTACTTAAATGCTTTTTTAGAATTTGAAAAGATAATTTTTATGTGGCCTTATTTTTTTGGGGGGTCTAAAGCAACGGCTTTTCTTACCCAATGCTCGAGCCGGCCCTGGGTCCATAACCGACCCATTCAAAAACTAAGCGAATGTAAGCCCATGCCTCACTTATGTTGAAATTGGAACAATATATTAGGCTTGGTTGTGGCCTATGGACCTAAATAAAGAGCCCAAATCCAGCCCAAATCCAGCCCAATGTGGCAAGGGCTATGGTTAGATAGGACGGATGCGACCCACCCCATATAAGAATTCACAATAAGGAGGTCAACCGGACCCTAGTTGTCCAGTCATTCGAAGAATCCAGCCCGAAAATCCGGTCATGCGACATCTCTTTAGGAAATAGTGATCAATGGGTTTTAGGCCCACGGCCTGATTAATAATTGGATCCAGTTCAAGTCTAAGGAGTACAAACCAAATCTGCATGTGCCCAATGCGTAAGATATATGTGTTCAGAATACATTAAGTATCTCCCTATTGGATAGCCTAGATTTTACAAGGAATAGGAATAGGAATATCACTGCATCTTATTGATCAACTAAGAAAGCATATAAACGAACTATAAAATTTCATCCCCCATATTGAAGGGCTACAACTGTGATGTGAGCATGAAATTTCGCAGGCCCATGATCCATGACCAAAGCTTGTTAAATCTCAAGGTGATCGATTGGTTTTTCACACTAGATTTCCCCCACTCTAAGACTAGATTCTATGAGACCAGGAGTTGATTAATTCTATGAGTCCATGATCAGCCACAAGTTTTATCAGTAAAATCATCCTCCTTTTGAACTCCTTTAGATTGGCGAAGGACTTCTCTGCAACAGTTGCATCAGTATATATACTGCTTACATTTCTCCTTTGTAATCTCCTATGATTCCACCCACCCCTGCTGGTTGGTTGAAAGGTTTTACAGCTCCATCAAAATTTAATTTAAAATGGCCTTGCTAGGGATGTCACTTAACTTCAGTTTGCAAACCTGAGAGAGTAACCAGCAGGAGATAAACATGGGTCACTTTCGATTGAAATCAGTCCAGTTCTGATTTTTGAGTTTAATGGGGTGAATGTATAGGGAGTGAAGAGGCTGTGATTTCTCATTTTCCATATATACCATCAAATTTACAAGGCTTTCAAAACATGGAAATGAGAAGAACTGCAAAAGGAGCCAAAACGATAATGAATTGCAAAAGGAGCACCGTAAATTTCCAAATATGCAGTCAAAACCATCATCCACCTAAGCCAACAGGGGGGGTGCTGCTGTGGGCGTGCTGGGATGAGTATTGAGTAGTAACAGAAAATATTTTGGTGGATTCCAACACGTTTGTACCATTTGGGTGGCCTAAATCATAAGGGGATAGGAGCCCCCATGTGACTTTGAATATTTGGCTGAGTGATCAGGACCACAGTTCCTCTCTCTTCCGGAGCTAGAGGTCTTGGTATCGACCACCGGTTCCGCCTTCTTTAGGAATCAAATGTTGAGTCCACTGGTGCTACCACTTTGAGGCCACATGGGTGTTTATCCGACTTTCCTCTGGGTTCAGAGGGATTAGTCTAGCGTAAGGAGTTGGGAACCCTCAGATAACAAAATAAATAAATAATAATAATAATAAAAGACATTGGACTAATATTTCACCTGACAAGAGACATGCTTTTCTGAAATAATTTTTAATTATAAGAATTGAAAAAAACATAGTATCCCTACTGAAGTGAATGACATTTTCTTTCTCTGAGAGAGACTAAACTTCAATTTATAACTTGTTATAACTTGTATTACTAATGCCTACAAGTTCATACTAGCGCGCTCTATCTGTATGGTTACATGTTGATACCATATTCTCTCCTGATAAACATGGCAAGCTATGAGGATCTTCCCTATGGTGATGGCCCATATATGCAGCTCATGAACAGCCACAACACCATCCATTTCACCATGGCTTTTCTCAAGCATTGTTGCATCGATCTCTCTTGGGGTGCTCTCAATCAGAACATGGTACATACTGAGCAGGGTTTTGAATGTGGTGCCACAAACTGACAAACAATTTACTGTAAAGACGAGTGTGCATATCGGATCGACTATCTTCAAATCAGGCTTGTACCATATGATCGCCCCTCTAATCATCACCCCTTTGCTCTGAATCAAGTCTCCAACAATGTGAATATATGCGCCTTGTATGTTGATATTTCTATTATGTCTATTCTCTTTGAATGATTAGAACATGGAAGACTCCAACACGCAGCCAGAGATAAGTATTAGTATTTCTTACTGTGGAAAGTCTCTACAGATCTCCTGCTAATCTATTCTATTACTGTAAGATCCCTATTTTATCTACAACAGATTCAGTATTTTATTATGGTGGGAATCTTATTCTATATTAGTAACTGCCATCTTGATCTAACATGGGATCAGTAACATGTTGACCACATAATTTTTTTAAATGTCCGACTTAGCACGAATGTCAAGTACATTAAATATGTTCATGTGTCCCCACATGCACCACATACTTGACTATCTAGACAATATCTCATTAAAAGCCAACAATCAACTCTACTTTTGGGACACTCGAGTTGATAATCTCGTCATTTTTGCCCACATCTCATATCTAATGAGATCTTAGTTCAAATAAGGGTGTGTTCCATTTCACTTATATGATGGTGGGTATTTAACATTTGCTTCAAGGTTGCCAAAGTACACCTAGTTGTTAGATAAACTAAAATTATGTCAAGATTTGCATGATTAATCAAATGATATACACAACCTGCATGCATGAATTAATCTTTCTAAGGAAAAGTGAAGCCATTCTGAAACTTTAGTATATTGTAGTTTGTTGTTCTCCCATTATTTTTTTGTGATTATGTGGGCTCACAAAACTGAATGGGAGATTGAGCATTTTGCATGCCTACTTACAGGTAGTATTGATTAATATATTATAGTATATTTTCTTATGGTGCTAATTAAGAATGCCAGCAAAGATACCACTCTCACAAGATGCTTCTACCGAACAAATTCTTAATAAACTTTAATTGATTGCTTTGTGTTATTAAAATGTGTATCCTATTATTATATCTATAGTGAGACAGGTTTTGAAAACTAAAGTACAATCGAGAAGAGTCAAAGCATTATCAACATATTATATGAGTTTCTTGCGTCTCGGGTATCAACAGAACTTAGGCCTTATTTGGCCGAAGTTATCCATATGAAACAGATGTACACAGATCTAGTTCAAATGAACCTATTTGAAATAGATGCCTTAGAAGTAGTCTGTTTGGTGGTATAGAAAAACCGATTGAAGTAGACTTTTTTCTTTTTTTTCTAATTGGTGGTTGAAAGTTTTTCGCAAATTTCTCGAAATCCAGAAAAATTAAAGCTTTGAAATCTGACCCAGATACATGTTTAGCCTTATAAAGAAAAGTAATTGTTCGGATCTTACTTTTGGGGTCCATAGATGTAAAAAAAGATATAAATGTGTGGGTTTTTTTTTTTTTTTTTTTTTTTGTGAATATCTCAAAATGTATGATAAACAATCGGATGAAAACTGGAACCATAGCCGTGTTTGACCTTCTTAATCTATCCAGCAGTTTGGATCATGATTTATGATCCTAGAATTTAAGAAAAAAGAAAAGAAAATACTAAATTGCTTATGGACACGTCCACGACCCAACTGTTTACTTTCAACGGTTGAAAGTCTTTTCGCGATCTTCTCTAGATCAATGAGGAATCGAGCCTTGAAATCGGACCCCATAGCCGTATTTATCATTCTAAATAGGATTTATGGTTTAGAACATGTGTTTGGGGCCAACAGGAGTAAAAGTCGTAGATCTAAGTATCTAAAGTATTTTACAAATGTCTCAAAATATACAATGATAAAAAAATACAAATTTGGGCTCAAAGATGTGTTTGACCTTCTAAATCTATCTAATGGTTTGGATCTTGATTGACTCTATTAGAATTAAAAAAAAAAAAAAAAGGACTGGCCATGAGGACGTCTGAAGTACTGTTCAACCAACATCCTCCGCCTCTACTTTTTTACCTCTTATTTTGAATTTCCTGTAATTGGGGTAGTTGGTTTTTAGAGGGTTTACATTTACTTCTCTAAAGTGGGTAGATGGCAGAAATGTGTGCCAAACACTCTTATTTTCTAAGCCTCGACCTGCTTTAGACATTTAGAAAAGTAGTAATTAAAATTAGAGATGTCAAACATAGGCTTAGTTTTCATGGGATTGCAATGTAATCGGGTTTGGAGTTTTTGATTGCTCCAAAGGGAACGATCTAGACTCAAGTATAAGATCTGTTATGGCTTGATTGCCTTCCTGCTTGGAATAGAGATCAATTTGACTTAAGTTCTATATTGTTTTTTCATTTGCCGATAAAACTTCTTTTTTACACCAAAAAAGAAAAAAGAAAAAGAAAACTTAAGTTCCAACATTCTTATCAACCCAAGCGAAGCTTTAAAAAATAATTTGCGCAACTTAAGTGTTAACTGCCTTATTATAATATATTAAAGCTAAGGGTTTTGGGTTCAATCTTGACCAGATTCCTCTCAATCTAGACATTTTTATTGATCCTTGGTAAAAGACTAAAATAATGTAATGGCTGAGAGATTTGAACCTATGGCCTTTAGTCTTTTAGATAAAATTAACCTAACCACCAAACTACAATATATAATTATTTATAAAAAAAACCCCTCAAAAGTAGCTAGATGGATCGGGGGACCCTAGCCACATGGGTTTTGTCCATGCTTAGCATGGGTTATTGTGCCAGTAGTTCTTTAAATAGCAAAAAAAAAAAAAAAAAAAAAAAATTCCTAATTTATTTTCATTTTTAAATAATTTGAAATGCAAGAAGACTTGGAATGTAAATGAAAAGAAATTAGGAAGAAAACTACGTACTAATTATTTTTTATATTTCTTATTATTAAAAAAATCATTTTATACTGTCTCAAAACTTACTTGAGCAAGGGCAAACCAAAGTATATCCATGTAGGGGTGGTGGCTAGTTGCACCCATTGGACTTCGGTCCGCTTCTAAATCCTAATGAAAATTCTATCTCTACTTTAAGAATTCATATAAAAATCGTGCATTCGGCCCCTAAAATCCACATAAGAATCCCGTTTTGATCACAAAACCCAATTACTTATTTAGATCCAGACCCCTTAAAGGAAAATCCTTTATCCGCCACTATACCTAAGCACAAGGGCAGAGCTAGTATTGGGAAATGTAAGTACCCAGGGAATAATATTCCATCTAACAAGGAAGGCTTTGTGATGATTTTTTTCCCCTATAATAAACCCTAAGATAGGTTTCATGCTCTGCTCTTTATTTTAGCTGAGAAGTGAGAAGATAATCTCTCCACACCAGATTCATGACTAGGATTTCAAGTTCAAACGGAATTGTATTTGAATTGGAGACGACTTCTTATTCTTTTCTTTATGAGATGACTGCCAAGACACGAGCCGCTGCAGCAGAGCATGACATCCATGCGACTGAAAGAAGACCACTCTCATAAGCTTTCTTTGCCTGTTGGTTGGTCCTGATGAGATTTAAATTAAATATAATAGTCTGATTAATATATATTTTTCTATTGAAGAGATTTTTTCGTGTGGACGTCTGTACAATAACAACATGAGATCATCACCATTGCAACATGCACCTGGCCATATCCCATACCCACTGAGTACAAGTTCTTAGGTAATTCTTTTATTGTTCTAACTCATCATGTGATACAGGTGTTTCTCCAGTGCCTTTCTTTATTTGTTCTCAAATTGCCATGACTTGGACTCTTTGGTGGAATCTATCAAAAAGTATATTAATTTGACTTTTTTTTGGCTGAAAATTAAATATATTTAAAAAAGAAAAGGGCAAATGCACCTGCAGAAGGAATACAAGCTCATAAAAGAACCAAAGAGATTAAGAAAGACAAAAAGAAAGCCAGAAAAAGCTTATGTACATATATGTTGATGGCTTTCAGACTAAGCAATTGAGAAGATGGATGGATGGATGGGCCAAGATCGGAAGCTTAAAACCCACTAAAGAACTCCTGAATTCGCTATGAGAAAAAAAGACCTTTAATATGCTTGGTGGGATGAATTTGTTGTTGAAGGTTGACTGATTTCTAAAACCACATTGAGGAGATGTGGTGGAAGAATATTGAAGCTACTGTTTTTCTTCCAATATCATCCCTACCATGAGGAATGGTCGAATGAAAAATTGACTAGAGACACTCATCTTAGGTCTGTTAAATAGCCTGAGCCTTGAGGGGTTATATGTTGCTTGATTAAGACAAAAGCCGAGTGGGCCAATTGATGCCATGGATTATCAGAGTTGCATCTTCAATCACTTTCAATAAACACCAACCAAACTTCCATCTGTCTCTCTTTTAAAACTTTTCTTCGTACCAACAAAAGGTGTTGGAAAAGGGACTTGGAATAGTGTAACGCCCCAATTCCGGATACCGATATACTCGTTCAATTACCCGAAATTGGCGCGCTACTTCCCGGAAAATCCGAGAACTTCCAAGATCGTAGGCCGCAGTGAGGTCTAATTTAAAACTTTTTGACCAACATAGTTATAACATTTAATATTGCGGAAGCATAACGATTTAAAAAAAGCGGAAGCAATAGGTATCGATAAATATATAAAGTATGAGCAGAACATATGTCTAATTAAAATGATTCAATATTAATCAAAGTTATACATTTTCATTCTACCCTTCTCACTACAGAATATCTCTTCAAAACCCAAAATAACAATGTCCCTCAAAACCCTGGAATGAACTCCTCGCCCTCCGGCTCGACGTCCGTGTCGGCCGGGCCCCAAGCGTACTCTCCTGCCACGGGTGCCTCCACTAGGGCTAATGCGTCGTCGGGAATCTCTGGGTCAAGGCCTAAGCACCATAGAATGGGTCAGATCTAAACGATCTGGCAAGATACAACATACTACTAACATAGCACATATATATCGAAGGAAGTAAAGACAGGTGCATAAATTAAATGAGTAACAAAGGAAATGAACTAGGCAGTTGTGCATTTAAATCATAAGGAATCAGTATAAATAGAAACATCTAAACTACTATAAACAAGATTGCACATTCACACGAGCTGGAATACCGCGGGATATTATGCCGCAGCCCTCCCATACTGAACACAGTCGCGGTGGGGAATCTCACCAGGGAATAACTAATCCCGACTCTCACTCATCAACTCATCATCTCATCACTCCAGATCGGCACGGTATGACACCTTGCCGTCTTAACCACACAGCTCATCATGATAGCTCCACAACACTCAACTAGCTCCTACCGGGGATGATCAGTCCACAGGCTGAGCTTAAATCAACCGAGTGAATGTTCATGCCGACTCAAGAATAACTCTACGGTCTGTGTCTGTCTAGGCTTTGCCTTGCGTGAACAAGGTCCTAACAATATCTCTAAGAGGTCTACACATCTCAATACAGTCTCTGGATCTCATTCAAGGTCCAGGCCCACTCGTTGGATCCATACCAAGGCCCATCAGTACATGGCCTGGTCTAAAATCGTCCAAACGAGGCAACCAATCCATCTACTACTGACAAACAGTTCAATACAATCCATAACATCTTAACAGTCCAATAGAAACTACCTCTTCAGCTAAAGGGTTCACATCTCCACACTTAGGCCCACTAAGGGCCCGCCTAGACACAGACACGGGTCAATGATCTCCGAAATCACACCGTCGGGTCACCTCTAGATACCCTAGGTTCAGGTCTTCCAATTATGATTAATTAATAGCAAACAGCTAATCTAAAGATCTAAGAATGACAGAGTAATAATAATGAAGTATAAACTTCAATCAGAGAATCAACGGGAAAAGCAACGGTCCAATCCTAGGTAAATGGGCCACTTTAGGTTCGGGTCTATCTCCGGTAATTCGATCTCTAAACGATGTCATTAATGCCGTAAAATATTGTATTTGGTGCTTAGTTAGTTAATGGCATCTATGACAACTCTTAGAGGTCGAATCATCTTAGATTATCAACCAAAACACTAAACAGTGGTCCCCGCGAGTCAAGGTTGAGCCACACCGTTGACTCGGGCTTAGGACACTGATAAACGTTCATTTGGATGGTCAATGGGCCTCACAACTGATCGTATCTCCTAAATGTTGAAAACTGAAAAATCAGGGTTTTCCAGGTGAACCTGATGTGTTGTGAGCTCGGTTGATTTCCTGGCCTGGAAGATCAACCGAGTGCACTAACTAATCTAAATTAGTCTTCCTGGACAACTCAATTCGTTTCCAAAGGTTTCCAGCATGTTCGGTCAAATCCCTGGCCTAGGTGATTGACCGCATACTCCAAAAACCTTAGAAAGGATTGATGTCCCAGCTTTAAACATTATCTAAAGTAAAATCCTAAGTATCAAGTCCATTTGGGTGTAAAGAGTCTACGTTTCGGGTGAAAACCAACTTTCAGTCACATCTTGCACCAACAGTATGAACCAGGTCAACAGGTGCAAGGCCCGGTCAACCTGGCCATTTAAAAAAGAAATTGGTGCAAGGAATGGCTGAGGGCCAATTTTCACAACTTTTCTTGCTTGGCCGGTTAACCCGGGGTAGGGCCCAGGTTAACCTGCCCAAGAGAAATCATCTTGCAGGAGAACAAAGCTGGGAGCAGAAATTCTGCAAAACTGCAGTTTGGCCGGTTAACCGGCCGAGCTGCAGAAGGGCCCTGCAGAGAATAACTGGGAGCTGCCATTTCTGCAACTTCAGTGTGGCCGGTCAACCGGCCTGCACAGACCGGTTAACCGGCTACACTGCCGGTTAACCACCGGTTAACCGGGTACCCTGAAACGGGAAATTGCCCAGTTGCTGTAACCTTTCTGTTTTGCCTCCTTTTACACCCAAATCACTTTCAATCCCTTCCAAACTCCACCCAAACACTTCTAATCAATTAATAACACATAAACCATCCATCCATCACCTTATGGCCCACTGATCTTCCAAATGGGGGGTGAAAACCCCCATCCATCAGTGACCTTTCCATCCAAACAAACAATATAAACAGAGCTCAACAGATTTCTAAACTAATCAAACACAACCATGAATTAAAGCTATAGGAATCATTAAACAACACATATATGCTAAATTAGGAGTATGAGCACTTGCCTTTTAGGAAGATTGAGAGAGATTTGTAGAGAGAAAGAGAATTAGAAGGAAGATCCAGAACCCAGCTGAACAGGGGAAGTGGAGAAGAAGAAATCCCAGCTGCTGTAGCAGTAGCAGCTCCTAACAATATCTCCAATACAATAACAGCAGCTCCCAGCACAGCACCAGCAGTAGAAAGAAGAGGGAAATGAAAAGGAAGAAGATGAAGAGGGCACAGCAGACTAGCTGCAGCTCTTAGACAGATTCCAGCAGTAGCTTCAAACTGGAATTACAGCAACAGCAACAGTCCAGTAGAGTAACAGTTGCAGAGAAATGAAGAGAGGAAGGTGGGGTAGTGGCTGATTCAGAGGAGGAGTTCCAAGATAGGGTTCCAGCAGACACAGCAGCCCAGGTGGATTTCCAGCAATTTCTCCAACACAACAGAGAAGATGGAGATGGTGTAGCAGCTGCCATTGGAAATTCCAGCAGAGTAACAGATGAGGGAATGAAGGGAAGAAGATGAAGATGGTGTCACAGCAGCTGCAGAAGTGTAGCAGCAACTCCACACAAATCCCAGCACAAATCCAGTAAGAAAAATGAAGGGAGAAATGAAGGACAGTGGCTGCAGCTCCAAGTAGAAATCCTCCAGTAGAAACTCAGTAGCTCAGGTGGTGAAATATGGAGGGAAGAAGATGGGTAGTAGCTATTACAGAGGAGGAGTCCCAGCAGAGATGATGAAGAAGGAGAGATGCAGCAGAGTAGTTCCCAGAGATGAATCTCAGCAACAAATCCAGTCCGGCAGAGTCTCAGCAACAGTGAAATGAAATGAGGAAAGGGAGAAGATGATGGCTGTAGGAGTGATTAGTGGCAGTAGCTCAACCGTATGAGAGGAAATGGAGAAGTGAAGTAGTTGCTGGTGGTTTTCTTGGGATGGGGGCTGGAGGTTATCTTGGGATGGGGGCTGAGATTAGGTTTAGGGTTTTGGGTTGGCAATAGTTAAGAGACTTTTTATAGGTTTAGTGGGGTGACTAATGACTTGTTTAGCCCTAGGGTTTAGTGGAATTAGGGTTAGGGTTTGAGGTTAACTTGGTCTTTTGGGAAGAAACTTCTAGAAGAGGGCACCTTGTACTAACCCAACCTAATTAGCTTAATTAATTAGACTCTACTAACTAAGCCTAGGATTAACACAACACCCAATTAATTAAAAACACTAATCCACTAAGTTAATCTAACTAACTTAGGAAATCTAACTAGTCAATCTAATTAGCCCCTATCTAGCCCAAGTAAAACAGTAATTAGCCAAGATTAGCAAGGATTAGCAATAATTAGCGAAGATTAGAAGAAATTAGCAAAGATTAACATAATTACCCAATAATTAACATAAATTAGAGTTAATTAGTCTATAAAATAGCCCTTAGAGGGCCCACCAAGGGTGGGACCTCACAAATAGAATGGAATAATAATGAGTAATGCTGAGTAATTAAAGTAGGCGTCAAGTATATCTTGTACAAAGCCAACCAGCAAATCAAAGTGCCCAAATGTAAGCCATTTGACCAAGATCTCCACCTTCCTCCACATGTCTGGAACAATGGCTACATGCAATGATCCCTTACCGACCAAAGTAGGGCATGATAAACATTCCCAAATAGTAGAGTCTTCAGAGTCTGGGTTTGAACCTAATGTTCAGTTCCATACACAGCCAGCTGGAGACAATTTGAGGCCTAAAACAATAATTCTAATGAGGCCTTAAATTATTATTTTTTTGTCTCTTTTTATCCTTTTTTAAAGTTTTAAATATTTGGATTCGTATTTTCTATTAGATACATTTATCATTTATAAATTATAACTAATAATATTTATAAATAAATATCAGCCCCAAAATCTTGTTACACCCAAACACTACTTCTTAGTCGTACGAGACCTATAACAGGCCTACTTCTAATCACAGTACAACTTGAACAATCCAGAAACCCGGTTAACCAAGACTTATTAACTTCTATTGAGCCATACAAATTAACAATTACTTTACCTGAACTTCTTGTAGCTCCTTGGGATCAATTACCATCATACCACGTCAATGACATCACTATCATGAACAAATCCAACAAAATACAATTTACAGAAAGTAACAGCTTCCCAAAAAAATATCTAGAGCTATCCAACATCAAGAATTCTTTACTTGGAAAAAACTTGAAATCAACAATAACAGGTCACAAGAAATCTATCAAAGAATTTTCTTTATTTTCCTTTTTAACAGTTTTTGAAACAGAAAAGGACCTTACTAAATGAAGGACATGTTCAAAGGAGACAACTCTAGTAAGCAATAGACCACTTGTCACGTCCCTATGCACCAAGCAACTGCATTTGGATTCCCTGGTACGTTGCTAACCTTATTACAATACCCAAGGACAAAGTACACATATAAGATGGAAAATACTAAATAATATCTTATCAAACAGAATCCCAAACTTGAGGAATGTTCCGAAAATTGCTTACGAAGACAGCCACCAACTGACATCATCATTAGGGCTTTGTGTTTGGTTTCCAAATCAGCAAATATGAATAACTCAATGAAACAAAAATAACACAACCATTTTCTATTTAAACACAAAAAAATGAGTATCCTATGGCAAAAAAATAGTAAAGGACATGATCAACATTAATTCCATGTATTAACTATATCAAACACATTGTAAACGGGTACAATCAATAAATGATAAGATTTTCTTCTTGTTGGAGGCACAAAGGGAAAAAAAAATGTATAATTTCTATTGGACGTTTTTTTATACAGCATACTTAAAACCAAACAATTATTTTAGGATCATTCTAAGACTTTTCTACCAAAAGTAGGAATACAATAAATATATATTTTTATGTTGTTCATCCTTTGAGACCAAGTCAACCACAATCGCAGCCATTTTATGAAGAATATCCATTGCCTTTCGTATGTGATCAGCCGCACAAAAACCATGAAGAATTGCATTGAATGTAGAAGTATTAGGTAAGGAACCATTTTCCTGCATTTGACATAATAACTTATTAGCCCCCTCCATCAAGCCTTCTTTGCACATGCAATTGATCATTTCGGTATATGTAGCCACATCAGGCACCAAACCAATGTCAAAGATGCCTTGAAATAGTTTTTTTGTCATTTCAATTTGCCCATCTTTACACAAACCACGAATGAGGATTCTGCAAGCTTCTTTCCATGGTTGAAAGTTAGAGTGAGTCATATCTTCAAATAGAGCTACTGCCCCTACAATAAGATTTTTCCTACAAAGTCCATCCAACAATGTTATGTACGTAATTCAGTCGGGACTCGGGCCAGAAGCTTGCATGTTTTTTAAGAGAGTTAATGCTGCCTGAACATTGTCTTCAAGAAGAAAACCGAACAAAAGAGTGTTGTACGTAATAATATTTGGTATCAATCCCTTATGACACATCTCTTGGAAGAACCCCGTGGCTTCATTCATTCTCATTCTTCTACAAAACCAACCAATCAAGATCTTGTAGATGCACACATCATGCTCAATGCCATCAACCACCATAGACTGAAAGACTTTCATTGCATTGCCTATATCCCCTTTGATACAATAACCATCGATCAATATATTATAAGGACATGAATCAATTTTCTCATCATTTTGGATGATCTAGTCAAATATTATGTGTGCTCGCTCCGTCTTCTGTGCTTTATAAGTTGAGTCCAACATTATGTTCAATGTAACAACATTTGGAGATAAACCCCTACCTAACATGTCAATGACTAATTTTGAGACCTTTTCCCACCTATCCATTTTGCAAAATCCCACAATTTAAAAACTAAAAAGTGACAACATCGGGTGAGATGCGATGATCAATCATTTCTAAAAAGAGGCCATAGGCCTCATCCAAAAAACTTTCTTCATAAAAACCATGAATCATGGTGTTGTATGTGTAGGCATCCGGCCTACATTTTCTCCTCTTCATGTTCCTAAAAAGCATGAGTGCATCTCTGACATTTCTGGTCTTGCAAAGCCCATGGATGAGGGTAGTCACTGTAATTGTATTATGTTTATATCTCTTTTGCATCATTTCAGCGAAGAGTTCCATGGCCTCCTTCACCAACCCTCCTTTGCAAAGGCCATCAATGATGGTCGTATATACAACTGTGTTTGGTCTACACCTTCCCCTCTCCATAACCTTGAGCATCTCAAGAGCATCATCTGCCTTCCCACTCTTGCAGAGCCCATTTAAGATGGCATCGTAAGTAACTACATCAAGTTTGAAGCCTCGTTTAACGAAATCTCCCAAAACTGCGAACACCAGATCGACCCTCTTCAATTTGAAGTAGTGGTTGGGCAGAATGCTCATACTAAAAATGTTGGGTGCAGTCCCAGTTGAAGTCATACTCAAATAAAGAGAAACAACAATGGAATGATGTTTGGTTTTTGCTACAACCCCTAATATAAGACTGAAAACATCAACTGGGGGCAAGGGTTTCATGAGGAGCATACGATCGAACCAACCCAATGCATCATCAAGCTTAAAATTCTCTGGTTTACATCTATCTTTCACAAAACTCAAAAACTCGGTTCGGCTCGATGCATCATCAGGATTCAATTTCTATGTAGTATTACATCGATCTTTCACAAAATCAAAGAACAGGGTTCGGCTCGATGCATCATCAGGATTCAATTTCTTTGCAGTATTAGAATAACAATAACAATTGATAATGCTAGAAGAACTAATACCCTTTTGAGTGCAACCATGGCCGTTCTTGAGTGAGAAAGGGAAGGAATCGAAGAGGACAACAATGCCAATTTAGGGGAAGATGACAGAAGAGGAAAAAAAAACGCCCGTCTGCTGCCTTTTAATTTCATCCCATTGCCACAAATGAAGAAAAAAAATCAGAAATGACTAAACCCACTCCAGATTTGAGCGGGTCGGGTAGGTCACTCGTTTGACCCATAACTATCATGGCCCATAAATGGGCCTGACTTTGCGCTCTCACCCATATATTGGCCAACGTGGAAATGCAGAATCTAACCGTACGCCTTCTCCAGCAACTCATTCTTCTCTTCATCTGAAATTTTTCCAGGCAAAGCATTCTTTCCTTTCAAAGCTTTATACAACCCATTCTGAACCAGCAAAGCATGCATCTTCATACGCCAAAAACCGAAATCGTTGTTTCCATTTAATTTCTCAATTTCAAAGTTTGAAGCCATTCCGTGAATCTTTCACAGTACTTGTGTAGATCTGATCACCACGAGCACGCTGGAAGAAACAGATCTGAAATCCGACTCTGGATGTCTAAGTTATCACAAAAATAAATTTCTACGCTCCAATTAGTCAATCTCCTTCGTTGACTGTTGAACAACCAGTCTTCTTCCACAGCCGCGTAGATCTGCTTGCAACGAGTCCGTAGGTTCAAACCGATCTCCAATCAGACTCTGGATCGTCAAGATGTTGCGAAAACAAACTTCAGCCTTCGATCTGGTCAAACCAGCTTTGACCGTATGGATTTGCTGATGTCAGCGCTGCAACAACGCCTTTTCTACGGCTTTGCTGCTAGGCATCTGTACAGCGGGTCGGGCCATCCTGCACTGGACCCAACCTGGACTAGCCTAGCTTGATGGGCTTCTGAAACGGGTCAGGCTTGATCTGACCTGGATACAAGCCTAGATCCGCTGCAGGCCCAGGCCACATCTTCATCTTCTTCTTCGTTCCTCTGTTTCTGTAACCAGAAATAGAGACTGTCTTCTCCCTCTTCTTCTTCAATGGCAACGGCACGGTAGCACGAGGCTTTGGCGACACACAGCGGCAACTCCGGCGAAAAGAATCTCCGACGGTTGTTCACGACGATGTGGGGCCAGACGAAAATAGGTTTCAAAAAAACCTAAACCAAATCGCTATTTTTTTTCTCGCACAGTTTGTTGTTGCAATTTCTCGCATAGTGCAACGACACTTCTTCTTCCTCAAGTCTAGCAGCGGCGCTCCTTTGCAAGTCTCTTCTCTGTTTTCCCATTCCGTCTTCCAGTCAACGACGGTGACGAGCAGATGCTCTTTTTCCTCAAGTTGTGTGGCCCACCAAGATCAAACGATCTCCCTCAGCACGAGCCGGAAAACACTATCTCAATCCTGAGATCTAATCCGTCAATCACGCAGACACAACTCCAGCCCTCTAAAATCCGATCCGTTGGATTTCTTCCGATCATGCGCAACGCTCTGATACTAGTTTGTTGTGATCTAGGGCGTACGAGAAGATATCAATCATGGACAAGAGAACACTGAGATTTACGTGGTTCGGCTTTTGGCTTACGTCCACGGGAAAGACGAGTGAATTCACTATGCAATCAGAAGAGGTTATACATCCTAGAGACCCTTAATCTCCATTTATAATATCAGCCCCAAAACCCTGTTACACCCAAACACTACTTCTTAGTCATACTGGACCTATAACAGGCCTACTTGTAATCACAGTACAACTTGGGCAATCCAGAGCCTGGTTAACCAAGACTTATTAACTTCTATTGAGCCATACAAATTAACAATTACTTTACCTAAACTCCTTGTACCTCCTTGGGATCAACTACCATCATACCACGTCAATGACATCTCTATCATGATCAAACCCAACAAAATGCAATTTACAGAAAGTAATAGCTTCCCAAAAAAATATCTAGAGCTATCCAACATCAAGAATTCTTTACATGAAAAAAACTTGAAATCAACAATAACATGTCACAAGAAATCTGTCAAAGAATTTTCTTCGTTTTCCTTTTTAACAGTTTTTGAAATAGTAAAGGACCTTACTAAATTAAGGACATGTTCAAAGGAGACAACGAGTAAGCAATAGACCACTTGTCACGTCCCCATCCACTACAATTGCATTTGGATTCCTTGGTTCATTGCTAACCTTATTACAATACCCAAGGACAAAGTACACAAATAAGATGGAAAAGATTAAATAATACCTTATCAAACAGGATCCCAGACTTGAGGAATGTTTGGAAAATTTCTTACGAAGACGGCCACCAACTGACATCATCATTAGGGCTTTGTGTTTGGTTTCCAAATCAGCAAATATGAATAACTCAATGAAACAAAAATAACACAACCATTTTCTATTTAAACACAAAAAAGAGTATTCTATGGCAGAAAAATAGTAAAGCAAAGGATCAACATTAATTCCATGTATTAAGTATATCAAACACATTGTAAACGGGTACAATCGATAAATGATAAGATTTTCTTCTTGTTGGAGGCACAAAGAGAAAAAAATGGTATCATTTCTATTGGACGTTTTTTTTTATATAGCATACTTAAAACCAAACAATTGTTTTAGGATCACTCTAAGACTTTTCTACCAAAAGTAGGAATACAATCAATATATGTTTTTATGTTGCTCATCCTTTGAGACCAAGTCAACCACAATAGACATGGTGTATGCATCTGGGCTAACATCCATCTCAGCCATTTTATGGAGAATATCTATTGCATTTTATATGTGATCAGCTGCACAAAAACCACGAAGAATTGCATTGAATGTAGAAGTGTTAGGTAAGGAACCATTTCCTGCATTTGACATAATAGCTTATTAGCCCCCTCCATCAAGCCTTCTTTGCACATGCAATTGATCATTTCGGTATATGTAGCCGCATCAGGCACCAAACCAATGTCAAAGATGCCTTGAAATAACTTTTTTGCCATTTCAATTTGCTCATCTTTACACAAACCACGAATGAGGATTCTGCAAGCTTCTTTACATGGTTGAAAGTTAGAGTGAGCCATATCTTCAAATAGAGCTACTGCCCATACAATATGATTTTTCCTACAAAGTCCATCCAACAATGTTATGTACGTAATTCGGTCGGGACTTGGGCCAGAAGCTTGCATGTTTTTAAAGAGAGTTAATGCTTCCTGAACATTGTCTTCAAGAAGAAAACCGAACAAAAGAGTGTTGTACGTAATAATATTTAGTATCAATCCCTTATGACACATCTCTTGGAAGAACCCCGTGGCTTCATTCATTCTCATTTTTCTACAAAACCAACTAATCAAGATATTGTAGGTGCACACATCATGCTCAATGCCATCAACCACCATAGACTGAAAGACTTTCATTGCATTGCTTATATCCCCTTTGATACAATAACCATCAATCAATATTTCATGAGGACATGAATCAATTTTCTCAGCATTTTAGATGATCTAGTCAAATATTATGTGTGCTCGCTCCGTCTTCTGTGCTTTACAAGTTGAGTCCAACATTGTGTTCAATGTAACAACATTTGGAGATAAACCCCTACCTAACATGTCATCGACTAATTTTGAGACCTTTTCCCACCTATCCATTTTGAAAAACCCCACAATTTAAAGAGTTAAAAGTGACAACATCGGGTGAGATGTGATGATCAATCATTTTTAAAAAGAGGCCATCGGCCTCATCCAAAAAACTTTCTTCGCAAAAACCATGAATCATGGTGTTGTATGTGCAGGCATCCGGCCTACATTTTCTCCTCTTCATGTTCCTAAAAAGCATGAGTGCATCTCTGACATTTCTGGTCTTGCAAAGCCCATGGATGAGGGTAGTCACTGTAATTGTATTAGGTTTATATCTCTTCTGCATCATTTCAGCGAAGAGCTCCATGGCCTCCTTCACCAACCCTCCTTTGCAAAGGCCATTAATGATGGTCGTATATACAACTGTGTTTGGTCTACACCTTCCCCTCTCCATCGCCTTGAGCATCTCAAGAGCATCATCTGCCTTCCCACTCTTGCAGAGCCCATTTATGATGGTACTGTAACTAACTACATCAAGTTCGAAGCGCCGTTTAATGAAATCTCTCAAAACTGCGAACACCAGATCGACGCTCTTCAATCTGCAGTAGCAGTTGAGCAGAATGCTCATACTAAATATGCTGGGTGTAGTCCCAGTTGAAATCATAATCAAATAGAGAGAAACAATAATGGAATGATGTTTGGTTTTTGCTACAATCACTGATATAAGACTGAAAACATCAACTGGGGGCAAGGGTTTCATGAGTAATATACGATCGAATCAACCCAATGCATCATCAAGCTTAAGATACTCTAATTTACATCTATCTTTCACAAAATTCAAGAACTCGGTTCGGCTCGATGCATCATCAGGATTCAATTTCTTTGCAGTATTAGAATAACAATAACAGTTGATTATGCTAGTAGAACTAATACCCTTTTTGAGTGCAACCATGGCCGTTCTTGAGTGAGAAAGGGAAGGAATCGAAGAGGACACCAACGCCATTTTTTGGGGAGATGACAGAAGAGGAAAAAAAAAAAACGCCCGTCTACTGCTTTTTAATTTCATCCCATTGCCACAAATGAAGAAGAAATCAGAAAGACTAAACCCGCTCCACATTTGCGCGGGTCGGGTAGGTCACTCGTTTGACCCATACTTCTTTATTGGAATCTTCTTGCATTATATTTTCGCTTAGCATCAAAGGTTTTTTAAAAATCTTGCACAAACATGTTTTGATTTGCTTTTTAAAATAAAAGAAAACTCTTTTTTATCAAACATGTTAGTTTTGAGCCTAGCCTAGTTCTCTGTAGCGACCCCAGACCGAGGCCCGGGCCAGCGACGTGTTTCCCACAGGTTCCCGCGGTGAGGATTCTCGAGACACATGGTTTTTTTTTTATAACGATAAAACAATAATACTTGATTTAGTGATTTATCATTGTTGGCCATAAAGACTGTAGATGTAGATGAATTTCGAATTTGATCCATTTTTTTCGTTATGAAAAAATGAATTATATTTGAGTTAGTGTGTTATGATTAACATATATTATAGAAAAGACTCGCATGTATTATAAGAATATATCCATATATATTATTAAAAAGAAGACAAAATCAGATCAATAAATCTTTAAAGAATATTACTTTAGAAATAAAAAAAGTAATTATAGAGAAAGACAATCTATGGGAGAGACAGAGGGTGAGAGAGTAAAGAGTACATGAGATGGAAAATCGTTGGTGGAGAAACGTTCATTTGAAAAACCTCACTGGTGAGGTGGCAAGGAGGTTGGGTTGAGATTTGTTGGAATTTAAAAAGATATTGTGTAGAGAAAAAGAAGGATGACACTTGCTTTAACGCTTTATTTAAATGTGAAAAGATGGCTTTAATGAGATGTGAGACTAAGTACTATTTTGGGGCTTTGGGAGAAAAAAAAACTATGACATTTACTTAAATGCTTTTTTAGAATTTGAAAAGATAATTTTTATGTGGCCTTATTTTTTTGGGGGGTCTAAAGCAACGGCTTTTCTTACCCAATGCTCGAGCCGGCCCTGGGTCCATAACCGACCCATTCAAAAACTAAGCGAATGTAAGCCCATGCCTCACTTATGTTGAAATTGGAACAATATATTAGGCTTGGTTGTGGCCTATGGACCTAAATAAAGAGCCCAAATCCAGCCCAAATCCAGCCCAATGTGGCAAGGGCTATGGTTAGATAGGACGGATGCGACCCACCCCATATAAGAATTCACAATAAGGAGGTCAACCGGACCCTAGTTGTCCAGTCATTCGAAGAATCCAGCCCGAAAATCCGGTCATGCGACATCTCTTTAGGAAATAGTGATCAATGGGTTTTAGGCCCACGGCCTGATTAATAATTGGATCCAGTTCAAGTCTAAGGAGTACAAACCAAATCTGCATGTGCCCAATGCGTAAGATATATGTGTTCAGAATACATTAAGTATCTCCCTATTGGATAGCCTAGATTTTACAAGGAATAGGAATAGGAATATCACTGCATCTTATTGATCAACTAAGAAAGCATATAAACGAACTATAAAATTTCATCCCCCATATTGAAGGGCTACAACTGTGATGTGAGCATGAAATTTCGCAGGCCCATGATCCATGACCAAAGCTTGTTAAATCTCAAGGTGATCGATTGGTTTTTCACACTAGATTTCCCCCACTCTAAGACTAGATTCTATGAGACCAGGAGTTGATTAATTCTATGAGTCCATGATCAGCCACAAGTTTTATCAGTAAAATCATCCTCCTTTTGAACTCCTTTAGATTGGCGAAGGACTTCTCTGCAACAGTTGCATCAGTATATATACTGCTTACATTTCTCCTTTGTAATCTCCTATGATTCCACCCACCCCTGCTGGTTGGTTGAAAGGTTTTACAGCTCCATCAAAATTTAATTTAAAATGGCCTTGCTAGGGATGTCACTTAACTTCAGTTTGCAAACCTGAGAGAGTAACCAGCAGGAGATAAACATGGGTCACTTTCGATTGAAATCAGTCCAGTTCTGATTTTTGAGTTTAATGGGGTGAATGTATAGGGAGTGAAGAGGCTGTGATTTCTCATTTTCCATATATACCATCAAATTTACAAGGCTTTCAAAACATGGAAATGAGAAGAACTGCAAAAGGAGCCAAAACGATAATGAATTGCAAAAGGAGCACCGTAAATTTCCAAATATGCAGTCAAAACCATCATCCACCTAAGCCAACAGGGGGGGTGCTGCTGTGGGCGTGCTGGGATGAGTATTGAGTAGTAACAGAAAATATTTTGGTGGATTCCAACACGTTTGTACCATTTGGGTGGCCTAAATCATAAGGGGATAGGAGCCCCCATGTGACTTTGAATATTTGGCTGAGTGATCAGGACCACAGTTCCTCTCTCTTCCGGAGCTAGAGGTCTTGGTATCGACCACCGGTTCCGCCTTCTTTAGGAATCAAATGTTGAGTCCACTGGTGCTACCACTTTGAGGCCACATGGGTGTTTATCCGACTTTCCTCTGGGTTCAGAGGGATTAGTCTAGCGTAAGGAGTTGGGAACCCTCAGATAACAAAATAAATAAATAATAATAATAATAAAAGACATTGGACTAATATTTCACCTGACAAGAGACATGCTTTTCTGAAATAATTTTTAATTATAAGAATTGAAAAAAACATAGTATCCCTACTGAAGTGAATGACATTTTCTTTCTCTGAGAGAGACTAAACTTCAATTTATAACTTGTTATAACTTGTATTACTAATGCCTACAAGTTCATACTAGCGC
Organism: Cinnamomum chago; assembly: GCA_038049695.1. NCBI lineage: Eukaryota > Viridiplantae > Streptophyta > Magnoliopsida > Laurales > Lauraceae > Cinnamomum > Cinnamomum chago. The sequence goes on along the minus strand of CP142455.1, from coordinate 11,938,434 downwards.
GCTCTATCTGTATGGTTACATGTTGATACCATATTCTCTCCTGATAAACATGGCAAGCTATGAGGATCTTCCCTATGGTGATGGCCCATATATGCAGCTCATGAACAGCCACAACACCATCCATTTCACCATGGCTTTTCTCAAGCATTGTTGCATCGATCTCTCTTGGGGTGCTCTCAATCAGAACATGGTACATACTGAGCAGGGTTTTGAATGTGGTGCCACAAACTGACAAACAATTTACTGTAAAGACGAGTGTGCATATCGGATCGACTATCTTCAAATCAGGCTTGTACCATATGATCGCCCCTCTAATCATCACCCCTTTGCTCTGAATCAAGTCTCCAACAATGTGAATATATGCGCCTTGTATGTTGATATTTCTATTATGTCTATTCTCTTTGAATGATTAGAACATGGAAGACTCCAACACGCAGCCAGAGATAAGTATTAGTATTTCTTACTGTGGAAAGTCTCTACAGATCTCCTGCTAATCTATTCTATTACTGTAAGATCCCTATTTTATCTACAACAGATTCAGTATTTTATTATGGTGGGAATCTTATTCTATATTAGTAACTGCCATCTTGATCTAACATGGGATCAGTAACATGTTGACCACATAATTTTTTTAAATGTCCGACTTAGCACGAATGTCAAGTACATTAAATATGTTCATGTGTCCCCACATGCACCACATACTTGACTATCTAGACAATATCTCATTAAAAGCCAACAATCAACTCTACTTTTGGGACACTCGAGTTGATAATCTCGTCATTTTTGCCCACATCTCATATCTAATGAGATCTTAGTTCAAATAAGGGTGTGTTCCATTTCACTTATATGATGGTGGGTATTTAACATTTGCTTCAAGGTTGCCAAAGTACACCTAGTTGTTAGATAAACTAAAATTATGTCAAGATTTGCATGATTAATCAAATGATATACACAACCTGCATGCATGAATTAATCTTTCTAAGGAAAAGTGAAGCCATTCTGAAACTTTAGTATATTGTAGTTTGTTGTTCTCCCATTATTTTTTTGTGATTATGTGGGCTCACAAAACTGAATGGGAGATTGAGCATTTTGCATGCCTACTTACAGGTAGTATTGATTAATATATTATAGTATATTTTCTTATGGTGCTAATTAAGAATGCCAGCAAAGATACCACTCTCACAAGATGCTTCTACCGAACAAATTCTTAATAAACTTTAATTGATTGCTTTGTGTTATTAAAATGTGTATCCTATTATTATATCTATAGTGAGACAGGTTTTGAAAACTAAAGTACAATCGAGAAGAGTCAAAGCATTATCAACATATTATATGAGTTTCTTGCGTCTCGGGTATCAACAGAACTTAGGCCTTATTTGGCCGAAGTTATCCATATGAAACAGATGTACACAGATCTAGTTCAAATGAACCTATTTGAAATAGATGCCTTAGAAGTAGTCTGTTTGGTGGTATAGAAAAACCGATTGAAGTAGACTTTTTTCTTTTTTTTCTAATTGGTGGTTGAAAGTTTTTCGCAAATTTCTCGAAATCCAGAAAAATTAAAGCTTTGAAATCTGACCCAGATACATGTTTAGCCTTATAAAGAAAAGTAATTGTTCGGATCTTACTTTTGGGGTCCATAGATGTAAAAAAAGATATAAATGTGTGGGTTTTTTTTTTTTTTTTTTTTTTTGTGAATATCTCAAAATGTATGATAAACAATCGGATGAAAACTGGAACCATAGCCGTGTTTGACCTTCTTAATCTATCCAGCAGTTTGGATCATGATTTATGATCCTAGAATTTAAGAAAAAAGAAAAGAAAATACTAAATTGCTTATGGACACGTCCACGACCCAACTGTTTACTTTCAACGGTTGAAAGTCTTTTCGCGATCTTCTCTAGATCAATGAGGAATCGAGCCTTGAAATCGGACCCCATAGCCGTATTTATCATTCTAAATAGGATTTATGGTTTAGAACATGTGTTTGGGGCCAACAGGAGTAAAAGTCGTAGATCTAAGTATCTAAAGTATTTTACAAATGTCTCAAAATATACAATGATAAAAAAATACAAATTTGGGCTCAAAGATGTGTTTGACCTTCTAAATCTATCTAATGGTTTGGATCTTGATTGACTCTATTAGAATTAAAAAAAAAAAAAAAAGGACTGGCCATGAGGACGTCTGAAGTACTGTTCAACCAACATCCTCCGCCTCTACTTTTTTACCTCTTATTTTGAATTTCCTGTAATTGGGGTAGTTGGTTTTTAGAGGGTTTACATTTACTTCTCTAAAGTGGGTAGATGGCAGAAATGTGTGCCAAACACTCTTATTTTCTAAGCCTCGACCTGCTTTAGACATTTAGAAAAGTAGTAATTAAAATTAGAGATGTCAAACATAGGCTTAGTTTTCATGGGATTGCAATGTAATCGGGTTTGGAGTTTTTGATTGCTCCAAAGGGAACGATCTAGACTCAAGTATAAGATCTGTTATGGCTTGATTGCCTTCCTGCTTGGAATAGAGATCAATTTGACTTAAGTTCTATATTGTTTTTTCATTTGCCGATAAAACTTCTTTTTTACACCAAAAAAGAAAAAAGAAAAAGAAAACTTAAGTTCCAACATTCTTATCAACCCAAGCGAAGCTTTAAAAAATAATTTGCGCAACTTAAGTGTTAACTGCCTTATTATAATATATTAAAGCTAAGGGTTTTGGGTTCAATCTTGACCAGATTCCTCTCAATCTAGACATTTTTATTGATCCTTGGTAAAAGACTAAAATAATGTAATGGCTGAGAGATTTGAACCTATGGCCTTTAGTCTTTTAGATAAAATTAACCTAACCACCAAACTACAATATATAATTATTTATAAAAAAAACCCCTCAAAAGTAGCTAGATGGATCGGGGGACCCTAGCCACATGGGTTTTGTCCATGCTTAGCATGGGTTATTGTGCCAGTAGTTCTTTAAATAGCAAAAAAAAAAAAAAAAAAAAAAAAATTCCTAATTTTTTTTCATTTTTAAATAACTTGAAATGCAAGAAGACTTGGAATGTAAATGAAAAGAAATTAGGAAGAAAACTACGTACTAATTATTTTTTATATTTCTTATTATTAAAAAAATCATTTTATACTGTCTCAAAACTTACTTGAGCAAGGGCAAACCAAAGTATATCCATGTAGGGGTGGTGGCTAGTTGCACCCATTGGACTTCGGTCCGCTTCTAAATCCTAATGAAAATTCTATCTCTACTTTAAGAATTCATATAAAAATCGTGCATTCGGCCCCTAAAATCCACATAAGAATCCCGTTTTGATCACAAAACCCAATTACTTATTTAGATCCAGACCCCTTAAAGGAAAATCCTTTATCCGCCACTATACCTAAGCACAAGGGCAGAGCTAGTATTGGGAAATGTAAGTACCCAGGGAATAATATTCCATCTAACAAGGAAGGCTTTGTGATGATTTTTTTCCCCTATAATAAACCCTAAGATAGGTTTCATGCTCTGCTCTTTATTTTAGCTGAGAAGTGAGAAGATAATCTCTCCACACCAGATTCATGACTAGGATTTCAAGTTCAAACGGAATTGTATTTGAATTGGAGACGACTTCTTATTCTTTTCTTTATGAGATGACTGCCAAGACACGAGGCGCTGCAGCAGAGCATGACATCCATGCGACTGAAAGAAGACCACTCTCATAAGCTTTCTTTGCCTGTTGGTTGGTCCTGATGAGATTTAAATTAAATATAATAGTCTGATTAATATATATTTTTCTATTGAAGAGATTTTTTCGTGTGGACGTCTGTACAATAACAACATGAGATCATCACCATTGCAACATGCACCTGGCCATATCCCTTACCCACTAAGTACAAGTTCTTAGGTAATTCTTTTATTGTTCTAACTCATCATGCATGTGATACAGGTGTTTCTCCAGTGCCTTTCTTTATTTGTTCTCAAATTGCCATGACTTGGACTCTTTGGTGGAATCTATCAAAAAGTATATTAATTTGACTTTTTTTTGGCTGAAAAGTAAATATATTTAAAAAAGAAAAGGGCAAATGCACCCGCAGAAGGAATACAAGCTCATAAAAGAACCAAAGAGATTAAGAAAGACAAAAAGAAAGCCAGAAAAAGCTTATGTACATATATGTTGATGGCTTTCAGACTAAGCAATTGGGAAGATGGATGGATGGATGGGCCAAGATCGGAAGCTTAAAACCCACTAAAGAACTCCTGAATTCGCTATGAGAAAAAAAGACCTTTAATATGCTTGGTGGGATGAATTTGTTGTTGAAGGTTGACTGATTTCTAAAACCACATTGAGGAGATGTGGTGGAAGAATATTGAAGCTACTGTTTTTCTTCCAATATCAACCCTACCATGAGGAATGGTCGAATGAAAAATTGACTAGAGACACTCATCTTAGGTCTGTTAAATAGCCTGAGCCTTGAGGGGTTATATGTTGCTTGATTAAGACAAAAGCCGAGTGGGCCAATTGATGCCATGGATTATCAGAGTTGCATCTTCAATCACTTTCAATAAACACCAACCAAACTTCCATCTGTCTCTCTTTTAAAACTTTTCTTCGTACCAACAAAAGGTGTTGGAAAAGGGACTTGGAATAGTGTAACGCCCCAATTCCGGATACCGATATACTCGTTCAATTACCCGAAATTGGCGCGCTACTTCCCGGAAAATCCGAGAACTTCCAAGATCGTAGGCCGCAGTGAGGTCTAATTTAAAACTTTTTGACCAACATAGTTATAACATTTAATATTGCGGAAGCATAACGATTTAAAAAAAGCGGAAGCAATAGGTATCGATAAATATATAAAGTATGAGCAGAACATATGTCTAATTAAAATGATTCAATATTAATCAAAGTTATACATTTTCATTCTACCCTTCTCACTACAGAATATCTCTTCAAAACCCAAAATAACAATGTCCCTCAAAACCCTGGAATGAACTCCTCGCCCTCCGGCTCGACGTCCGTGTCGGCCGGGCCCCAAGCGTACTCTCCTGCCACGGGTGCCTCCACTAGGGCTAATGCGTCGTCGGGAATCTCTGGGTCAAGGCCTAAGCACCATAGAATGGGTCAGATCTAAACGATCTGGCAAGATACAACATACTACTAACATAGCACATATATATCGAAGGAAGTAAAGACAGGTGCATAAATTAAATGAGTAACAAAGGAAATGAACTAGGCAGTTGTGCATTTAAATCATAAGGAATCAGTATAAATAGAAACATCTAAACTACTATAAACAAGATTGCACATTCACACGAGCTGGAATACCGCGGGATATTATGCCGCAGCCCTCCCATACTGAACACAGTCGCGGTGGGGAATCTCACCAGGGAATAACTAATCCCGACTCTCACTCATCAACTCATCATCTCATCACTCCAGATCGGCACGGTATGACACCTTGCCGTCTTAACCACACAGCTCATCATGATAGCTCCACAACACTCAACTAGCTCCTACCGGGGATGATCAGTCCACAGGCTGAGCTTAAATCAACCGAGTGAATGTTCATGCCGACTCAAGAATAACTCTACGGTCTGTGTCTGTCTAGGCTTTGCCTTGCGTGAACAAGGTCCTAACAATATCTCTAAGAGGTCTACACATCTCAATACAGTCTCTGGATCTCATTCAAGGTCCAGGCCCACTCGTTGGATCCATACCAAGGCCCATCAGTACATGGCCTGGTCTAAAATCGTCCAAACGAGGCAACCAATCCATCTACTACTGACAAACAGTTCAATACAATCCATAACATCTTAACAGTCCAATAGAAACTACCTCTTCAGCTAAAGGGTTCACATCTCCACACTTAGGCCCACTAAGGGCCCGCCTAGACACAGACACGGGTCAATGATCTCCGAAATCACACCGTCGGGTCACCTCTAGATACCCTAGGTTCAGGTCTTCCAATTATGATTAATTAATAGCAAACAGCTAATCTAAAGATCTAAGAATGACAGAGTAATAATAATGAAGTATAAACTTCAATCAGAGAATCAACGGGAAAAGCAACGGTCCAATCCTAGGTAAATGGGCCACTTTAGGTTCGGGTCTATCTCCGGTAATTCGATCTCTAAACGATGTCATTAATGCCGTAAAATATTGTATTTGGTGCTTAGTTAGTTAATGGCATCTATGACAACTCTTAGAGGTCGAATCATCTTAGATTATCAACCAAAACACTAAACAGTGGTCCCCGCGAGTCAAGGTTGAGCCACACCGTTGACTCGGGCTTAGGACACTGATAAACGTTCATTTGGATGGTCAATGGGCCTCACAACTGATCGTATCTCCTAAATGTTGAAAACTGAAAAATCAGGGTTTTCCAGGTGAACCTGATGTGTTGTGAGCTCGGTTGATTTCCTGGCCTGGAAGATCAACCGAGTGCACTAACTAATCTAAATTAGTCTTCCTGGACAACTCAATTCGTTTCCAAAGGTTTCCAGCATGTTCGGTCAAATCCCTGGCCTAGGTGATTGACCGCATACTCCAAAAACCTTAGAAAGGATTGATGTCCCAGCTTTAAACATTATCTAAAGTAAAATCCTAAGTATCAAGTCCATTTGGGTGTAAAGAGTCTACGTTTCGGGTGAAAACCAACTTTCAGTCACATCTTGCACCAACAGTATGAACCAGGTCAACAGGTGCAAGGCCCGGTCAACCTGGCCATTTAAAAAAGAAATTGGTGCAAGGAATGGCTGAGGGCCAATTTTCACAACTTTTCTTGCTTGGCCGGTTAACCCGGGGTAGGGCCCAGGTTAACCTGCCCAAGAGAAATCATCTTGCAGGAGAACAAAGCTGGGAGCAGAAATTCTGCAAAACTGCAGTTTGGCCGGTTAACCGGCCGAGCTGCAGAAGGGCCCTGCAGAGAATAACTGGGAGCTGCCATTTCTGCAACTTCAGTGTGGCCGGTCAACCGGCCTGCACAGACCGGTTAACCGGCTACACTGCCGGTTAACCACCGGTTAACCGGGTACCCTGAAACGGGAAATTGCCCAGTTGCTGTAACCTTTCTGTTTTGCCTCCTTTTACACCCAAATCACTTTCAATCCCTTCCAAACTCCACCCAAACACTTCTAATCAATTAATAACACATAAACCATCCATCCATCACCTTATGGCCCACTGATCTTCCAAATGGGGGGTGAAAACCCCCATCCATCAGTGACCTTTCCATCCAAACAAACAATATAAACAGAGCTCAACAGATTTCTAAACTAATCAAACACAACCATGAATTAAAGCTATAGGAATCATTAAACAACACATATATGCTAAATTAGGAGTATGAGCACTTGCCTTTTAGGAAGATTGAGAGAGATTTGTAGAGAGAAAGAGAATTAGAAGGAAGATCCAGAACCCAGCTGAACAGGGGAAGTGGAGAAGAAGAAATCCCAGCTGCTGTAGCAGTAGCAGCTCCTAACAATATCTCCAATACAATAACAGCAGCTCCCAGCACAGCACCAGCAGTAGAAAGAAGAGGGAAATGAAAAGGAAGAAGATGAAGAGGGCACAGCAGACTAGCTGCAGCTCTTAGACAGATTCCAGCAGTAGCTTCAAACTGGAATTACAGCAACAGCAACAGTCCAGTAGAGTAACAGTTGCAGAGAAATGAAGAGAGGAAGGTGGGGTAGTGGCTGATTCAGAGGAGGAGTTCCAAGATAGGGTTCCAGCAGACACAGCAGCCCAGGTGGATTTCCAGCAATTTCTCCAACACAACAGAGAAGATGGAGATGGTGTAGCAGCTGCCACTGGAAATTCCAGCAGAGTAACAGATGAGGGAATGAAGGGAAGAAGATGAAGATGGTGTCACAGCAGCTGCAGAAGTGTAGCAGCAACTCCACACAAATCCCAGCACAAATCCAGTAAGAAAAATGAAGGGAGAAATGAAGGACAGTGGCTGCAGCTCCAAGTAGAAATCCTCCAGTAGAAACTCAGTAGCTCAGGTGGTGAAATATGGAGGGAAGAAGATGGGTAGTAGCTATTACAGAGGAGGAGTCCCAGCAGAGATGATGAAGAAGGAGAGATGCAGCAGAGTAGTTCCCAGAGATGAATCTCAGCAACAAATCCAGTCCGGCAGAGTCTCAGCAACAGTGAAATGAAATGAGGAAAGGGAGAAGATGATGGCTGTAGGAGTGATTAGTGGCAGTAGCTCAACCGTATGAGAGGAAATGGAGAAGTGAAGTAGTTGCTGGTGGTTTTCTTGGGATGGGGGCTGGAGGTTATCTTGGGATGGGGGCTGAGATTAGGTTTAGGGTTTTGGGTTGGCAATAGTTAAGAGACTTTTTATAGGTTTAGTGGGGTGACTAATGACTTGTTTAGCCCTAGGGTTTAGTGGAATTAGGGTTAGGGTTTGAGGTTAACTTGGTCTTTTGGGAAGAAACTTCTAGAAGAGGGCACCTTGTACTAACCCAACCTAATTAGCTTAATTAATTAGACTCTACTAACTAAGCCTAGGATTAACACAACACCCAATTAATTAAAAACACTAATCCACTAAGTTAATCTAACTAACTTAGGAAATCTAACTAGTCAATCTAATTAGCCCCTATCTAGCCCAAGTAAAACAGTAATTAGCCAAGATTAGCAAGGATTAGCAATAATTAGCGAAGATTAGAAGAAATTAGCAAAGATTAACATAATTACCCAATAATTAACATAAATTAGAGTTAATTAGTCTATAAAATAGCCCTTAGAGGGCCCACCAAGGGTGGGACCTCACAAATAGAATGGAATAATAATGAGTAATGCTGAGTAATTAAAGTAGGCGTCAAGTATATCTTGTACAAAGCCAACCAGCAAATCAAAGTGCCCAAATGTAAGCCATTTGACCAAGATCTCCACCTTCCTCCACATGTCTGGAACAATGGCTACATGCAATGATCCCTTACCGACCAAAGTAGGGCATGATAAACATTCCCAAATAGTAGAGTCTTCAGAGTCTGGGTTTGAACCTAATGTTCAGTTCCATACACAGCCAGCTGGAGACAATTTGAGGCCTAAAACAATAATTCTAATGAGGCCTTAAATTATTATTTTTTTGTCTCTTTTTATCCTTTTTTAAAGTTTTAAATATTTGGATTCGTATTTTCTATTAGATACATTTATCATTTATAAATTATAACTAATAATATTTATAAATAAATATCAGCCCCAAAATCTTGTTACACCCAAACACTACTTCTTAGTCGTACGAGACCTATAACAGGCCTACTTCTAATCACAGTACAACTTGAACAATCCAGAAACCCGGTTAACCAAGACTTATTAACTTCTATTGAGCCATACAAATTAACAATTACTTTACCTGAACTTCTTGTAGCTCCTTGGGATCAATTACCATCATACCACGTCAATGACATCACTATCATGAACAAATCCAACAAAATACAATTTACAGAAAGTAACAGCTTCCCAAAAAAATATCTAGAGCTATCCAACATCAAGAATTCTTTACTTGGAAAAAACTTGAAATCAACAATAACAGGTCACAAGAAATCTATCAAAGAATTTTCTTTATTTTCCTTTTTAACAGTTTTTGAAACAGAAAAGGACCTTACTAAATGAAGGACATGTTCAAAGGAGACAACTCTAGTAAGCAATAGACCACTTGTCACGTCCCTATGCACCAAGCAACTGCATTTGGATTCCCTGGTACGTTGCTAACCTTATTACAATACCCAAGGACAAAGTACACATATAAGATGGAAAATACTAAATAATATCTTATCAAACAGAATCCCAAACTTGAGGAATGTTCCGAAAATTGCTTACGAAGACAGCCACCAACTGACATCATCATTAGGGCTTTGTGTTTGGTTTCCAAATCAGCAAATATGAATAACTCAATGAAACAAAAATAACACAACCATTTTCTATTTAAACACAAAAAAATGAGTATCCTATGGCAAAAAAATAGTAAAGGACATGATCAACATTAATTCCATGTATTAACTATATCAAACACATTGTAAACGGGTACAATCAATAAATGATAAGATTTTCTTCTTGTTGGAGGCACAAAGGGAAAAAAAATGTATAATTTCTATTGGACGTTTTTTTATACAGCATACTTAAAACCAAACAATTATTTTAGGATCATTCTAAGACTTTTCTACCAAAAGTAGGAATACAATAAATATATATTTTTATGTTGTTCATCCTTTGAGACCAAGTCAACCACAATCGCAGCCATTTTATGAAGAATATCCATTGCCTTTCGTATGTGATCAGCCGCACAAAAACCATGAAGAATTGCATTGAATGTAGAAGTATTAGGTAAGGAACCATTTTCCTGCATTTGACATAATAACTTATTAGCCCCCTCCATCAAGCCTTCTTTGCACATGCAATTGATCATTTCGGTATATGTAGCCACATCAGGCACCAAACCAATGTCAAAGATGCCTTGAAATAGTTTTTTTGTCATTTCAATTTGCCCATCTTTACACAAACCACGAATGAGGATTCTGCAAGCTTCTTTCCATGGTTGAAAGTTAGAGTGAGTCATATCTTCAAATAGAGCTACTGCCCCTACAATAAGATTTTTCCTACAAAGTCCATCCAACAATGTTATGTACGTAATTCAGTCGGGACTCGGGCCAGAAGCTTGCATGTTTTTTAAGAGAGTTAATGCTGCCTGAACATTGTCTTCAAGAAGAAAACCGAACAAAAGAGTGTTGTACGTAATAATATTTGGTATCAATCCCTTATGACACATCTCTTGGAAGAACCCCGTGGCTTCATTCATTCTCATTCTTCTACAAAACCAACCAATCAAGATCTTGTAGATGCACACATCATGCTCAATGCCATCAACCACCATAGACTGAAAGACTTTCATTGCATTGCCTATATCCCCTTTGATACAATAACCATCGATCAATATATTATAAGGACATGAATCAATTTTCTCATCATTTTGGATGATCTAGTCAAATATTATGTGTGCTCGCTCCGTCTTCTGTGCTTTATAAGTTGAGTCCAACATTATGTTCAATGTAACAACATTTGGAGATAAACCCCTACCTAACATGTCAATGACTAATTTTGAGACCTTTTCCCACCTATCCATTTTGCAAAATCCCACAATTTAAAAACTAAAAAGTGACAACATCGGGTGAGATGCGATGATCAATCATTTCTAAAAAGAGGCCATAGGCCTCATCCAAAAAACTTTCTTCATAAAAACCATGAATCATGGTGTTGTATGTGTAGGCATCCGGCCTACATTTTCTCCTCTTCATGTTCCTAAAAAGCATGAGTGCATCTCTGACATTTCTGGTCTTGCAAAGCCCATGGATGAGGGTAGTCACTGTAATTGTATTATGTTTATATCTCTTTTGCATCATTTCAGCGAAGAGTTCCATGGCCTCCTTCACCAACCCTCCTTTGCAAAGGCCATCAATGATGGTCGTATATACAACTGTGTTTGGTCTACACCTTCCCCTCTCCATAACCTTGAGCATCTCAAGAGCATCATCTGCCTTCCCACTCTTGCAGAGCCCATTTAAGATGGCATCGTAAGTAACTACATCAAGTTTGAAGCCTCGTTTAACGAAATCTCCCAAAACTGCGAACACCAGATCGACCCTCTTCAATTTGAAGTAGTGGTTGGGCAGAATGCTCATACTAAAAATGTTGGGTGCAGTCCCAGTTGAAGTCATACTCAAATAAAGAGAAACAACAATGGAATGATGTTTGGTTTTTGCTACAACCCCTAATATAAGACTGAAAACATCAACTGGGGGCAAGGGTTTCATGAGGAGCATACGATCGAACCAACCCAATGCATCATCAAGCTTAAAATTCTCTGGTTTACATCTATCTTTCACAAAACTCAAAAACTCGGTTCGGCTCGATGCATCATCAGGATTCAATTTCTATGTAGTATTACATCGATCTTTCACAAAATCAAAGAACAGGGTTCGGCTCGATGCATCATCAGGATTCAATTTCTTTGCAGTATTAGAATAACAATAACAATTGATAATGCTAGAAGAACTAATACCCTTTTGAGTGCAACCATGGCCGTTCTTGAGTGAGAAAGGGAAGGAATCGAAGAGGACAACAATGCCAATTTAGGGGAAGATGACAGAAGAGGAAAAAAAAACGCCCGTCTGCTGCCTTTTAATTTCATCCCATTGCCACAAATGAAGAAAAAAAATCAGAAATGACTAAACCCACTCCAGATTTGAGCGGGTCGGGTAGGTCACTCGTTTGACCCATAACTATCATGGCCCATAAATGGGCCTGACTTTGCGCTCTCACCCATATATTGGCCAACGTGGAAATGCAGAATCTAACCGTACGCCTTCTCCAGCAACTCATTCTTCTCTTCATCTGAAATTTTTCCAGGCAAAGCATTCTTTCCTTTCAAAGCTTTATACAACCCATTCTGAACCAGCAAAGCATGCATCTTCATACGCCAAAAACCGAAATCGTTGTTTCCATTTAATTTCTCAATTTCAAAGTTTGAAGCCATTCCGTGAATCTTTCACAGTACTTGTGTAGATCTGATCACCACGAGCACGCTGGAAGAAACAGATCTGAAATCCGACTCTGGATGTCTAAGTTATCACAAAAATAAATTTCTACGCTCCAATTAGTCAATCTCCTTCGTTGACTGTTGAACAACCAGTCTTCTTCCACAGCCGCGTAGATCTGCTTGCAACGAGTCCGTAGGTTCAAACCGATCTCCAATCAGACTCTGGATCGTCAAGATGTTGCGAAAACAAACTTCAGCCTTCGATCTGGTCAAACCAGCTTTGACCGTATGGATTTGCTGATGTCAGCGCTGCAACAACGCCTTTTCTACGGCTTTGCTGCTAGGCATCTGTACAGCGGGTCGGGCCATCCTGCACTGGACCCAACCTGGACTAGCCTAGCTTGATGGGCTTCTGAAACGGGTCAGGCTTGATCTGACCTGGATACAAGCCTAGATCCGCTGCAGGCCCAGGCCACATCTTCATCTTCTTCTTCGTTCCTCTGTTTCTGTAACCAGAAATAGAGACTGTCTTCTCCCTCTTCTTCTTCAATGGCAACGGCACGGTAGCACGAGGCTTTGGCGACACACAGCGGCAACTCCGGCGAAAAGAATCTCCGACGGTTGTTCACGACGATGTGGGGCCAGACGAAAATAGGTTTCAAAAAAACCTAAACCAAATCGCTATTTTTTTTCTCGCACAGTTTGTTGTTGCAATTTCTCGCATAGTGCAACGACACTTCTTCTTCCTCAAGTCTAGCAGCGGCGCTCCTTTGCAAGTCTCTTCTCTGTTTTCCCATTCCGTCTTCCAGTCAACGACGGTGACGAGCAGATGCTCTTTTTCCTCAAGTTGTGTGGCCCACCAAGATCAAACGATCTCCCTCAGCACGAGCCGGAAAACACTATCTCAATCCTGAGATCTAATCCGTCAATCACGCAGACACAACTCCAGCCCTCTAAAATCCGATCCGTTGGATTTCTTCCGATCATGCGCAACGCTCTGATACTAGTTTGTTGTGATCTAGGGCGTACGAGAAGATATCAATCATGGACAAGAGAACACTGAGATTTACGTGGTTCGGCTTTTGGCTTACGTCCACGGGAAAGACGAGTGAATTCACTATGCAATCAGAAGAGGTTATACATCCTAGAGACCCTTAATCTCCATTTATAATATCAGCCCCAAAACCCTGTTACACCCAAACACTACTTCTTAGTCATACTGGACCTATAACAGGCCTACTTGTAATCACAGTACAACTTGGGCAATCCAGAGCCTGGTTAACCAAGACTTATTAACTTCTATTGAGCCATACAAATTAACAATTACTTTACCTAAACTCCTTGTACCTCCTTGGGATCAACTACCATCATACCACGTCAATGACATCTCTATCATGATCAAACCCAACAAAATGCAATTTACAGAAAGTAATAGCTTCCCAAAAAAATATCTAGAGCTATCCAACATCAAGAATTCTTTACATGAAAAAAACTTGAAATCAACAATAACATGTCACAAGAAATCTGTCAAAGAATTTTCTTCGTTTTCCTTTTTAACAGTTTTTGAAATAGTAAAGGACCTTACTAAATTAAGGACATGTTCAAAGGAGACAACGAGTAAGCAATAGACCACTTGTCACGTCCCCATCCACTACAATTGCATTTGGATTCCTTGGTTCATTGCTAACCTTATTACAATACCCAAGGACAAAGTACACAAATAAGATGGAAAAGATTAAATAATACCTTATCAAACAGGATCCCAGACTTGAGGAATGTTTGGAAAATTTCTTACGAAGACGGCCACCAACTGACATCATCATTAGGGCTTTGTGTTTGGTTTCCAAATCAGCAAATATGAATAACTCAATGAAACAAAAATAACACAACCATTTTCTATTTAAACACAAAAAAGAGTATTCTATGGCAGAAAAATAGTAAAGCAAAGGATCAACATTAATTCCATGTATTAAGTATATCAAACACATTGTAAACGGGTACAATCGATAAATGATAAGATTTTCTTCTTGTTGGAGGCACAAAGAGAAAAAAATGGTATCATTTCTATTGGACGTTTTTTTTTATATAGCATACTTAAAACCAAACAATTGTTTTAGGATCACTCTAAGACTTTTCTACCAAAAGTAGGAATACAATCAATATATGTTTTTATGTTGCTCATCCTTTGAGACCAAGTCAACCACAATAGACATGGTGTATGCATCTGGGCTAACATCCATCTCAGCCATTTTATGGAGAATATCTATTGCATTTTATATGTGATCAGCTGCACAAAAACCACGAAGAATTGCATTGAATGTAGAAGTGTTAGGTAAGGAACCATTTCCTGCATTTGACATAATAGCTTATTAGCCCCCTCCATCAAGCCTTCTTTGCACATGCAATTGATCATTTCGGTATATGTAGCCGCATCAGGCACCAAACCAATGTCAAAGATGCCTTGAAATAACTTTTTTGCCATTTCAATTTGCTCATCTTTACACAAACCACGAATGAGGATTCTGCAAGCTTCTTTACATGGTTGAAAGTTAGAGTGAGCCATATCTTCAAATAGAGCTACTGCCCATACAATATGATTTTTCCTACAAAGTCCATCCAACAATGTTATGTACGTAATTCGGTCGGGACTTGGGCCAGAAGCTTGCATGTTTTTAAAGAGAGTTAATGCTTCCTGAACATTGTCTTCAAGAAGAAAACCGAACAAAAGAGTGTTGTACGTAATAATATTTAGTATCAATCCCTTATGACACATCTCTTGGAAGAACCCCGTGGCTTCATTCATTCTCATTTTTCTACAAAACCAACTAATCAAGATATTGTAGGTGCACACATCATGCTCAATGCCATCAACCACCATAGACTGAAAGACTTTCATTGCATTGCTTATATCCCCTTTGATACAATAACCATCAATCAATATTTCATGAGGACATGAATCAATTTTCTCAGCATTTTAGATGATCTAGTCAAATATTATGTGTGCTCGCTCCGTCTTCTGTGCTTTACAAGTTGAGTCCAACATTGTGTTCAATGTAACAACATTTGGAGATAAACCCCTACCTAACATGTCATCGACTAATTTTGAGACCTTTTCCCACCTATCCATTTTGAAAAACCCCACAATTTAAAGAGTTAAAAGTGACAACATCGGGTGAGATGTGATGATCAATCATTTTTAAAAAGAGGCCATCGGCCTCATCCAAAAAACTTTCTTCGCAAAAACCATGAATCATGGTGTTGTATGTGCAGGCATCCGGCCTACATTTTCTCCTCTTCATGTTCCTAAAAAGCATGAGTGCATCTCTGACATTTCTGGTCTTGCAAAGCCCATGGATGAGGGTAGTCACTGTAATTGTATTAGGTTTATATCTCTTCTGCATCATTTCAGCGAAGAGCTCCATGGCCTCCTTCACCAACCCTCCTTTGCAAAGGCCATTAATGATGGTCGTATATACAACTGTGTTTGGTCTACACCTTCCCCTCTCCATCGCCTTGAGCATCTCAAGAGCATCATCTGCCTTCCCACTCTTGCAGAGCCCATTTATGATGGTACTGTAACTAACTACATCAAGTTCGAAGCGCCGTTTAATGAAATCTCTCAAAACTGCGAACACCAGATCGACGCTCTTCAATCTGCAGTAGCAGTTGAGCAGAATGCTCATACTAAATATGTTGGGTGTAGTCCCAGTTGAAATCATACTCAAATAGAGAGAAACAATAATGGAATGATGTTTGGTTTTTGCTACAATCACTGATATAAGACTGAAAACATCAACTGGGGGCAAGGGTTTCATGAGGAGTATACGATCGAATCAACCCAATGCATCATCAAGCTTAAAATTCTCTAATTTACATCTATCTTTCACAAAATTCAAGAACTGGGTTCGGCTCGATGCATCATCAGGATTCAATTTCTTTGCAGTATTAGAATAACAATAACAGTTGATAATGCTAGTAGAACTAATACCCTTTTTTAGTGCAACCATGGCCGTTCTTGAGTGAGAAAGGGAAGGAATCGAAGAGGACACCAACGCCATTTTTGGGGGAGATGACAGAAGAGGAAAAAAAAAACACCCGTCTACTGCTTTTTAATTTCATCCCATTGCCACAAATGAAGAAGAAATCAGAAAGACTAAACCCGCTCCACATTTGAGCGGGTCGGGTAGGTCACTCGTTTGACCCATACTTCTTTATTGGAATCTTCTTGCATTATATTTTAGCTTAGCATCAAAGGTTTTTGTAAAAATCTTGCACAAACATGTTTTGATTTGCATTTTAAAATAAAAAAAAAACTCTTTTTTATCAAACATGTTAGTCTTGAGCCTAGCCTAGTTCTCTGTAGCGACCCCAAACCGAGGCCCGGGCCAGCGACGTGTTTCTCACAGGTTCCCGCGGTGAGGATTCCCGAGACACATGGTTTTTATTTTTATTTTTATAACGATAAAACAATGATACTTGATTTAGTGATTTATCATTGTTGGCCATAAAGATTGTAGATGTAGATGAATTTCGAATTTGATCCATTTTTTTCGTTATGAAAAAATGAATTATATTTGAGTTAGTGTGTTATGATTAACATATATTATAAAAAAGACTCGCATGTATTATCAGAATATATCCACATATATTATTAAAAAGAAGACAAAATCAGATCAATAAATCTTTAAAGAAGATTACTTTAGAAATAAAAAAAAGTAATTATAGAGAAAGACAATCTATGGGAGAGACAGAGGGTGAGAGAGTAAAGAGTACATGAGATGGAAAATCGTTGGTGGAGAAACGTTCATTTGAAAAACCTCACTGGTGAGGTGGCAAGGAGGTTGGGTTGAGATTTGTTGGAATTTAAAAAGATAGTGTAGAGAAAAAGAAGGATGACACTTGCTTTAACGCTTTATTTAAATGTGAAAAGATGACTTTAATGAGATGTGATGCTAAGTACTATTTTGGGGCTTTGGGAGAAAAAAAAAACTATGACATTTACTTAAATGCTTTTTTAGAATTTGAAAAGATAATTTTTATGTGGCCTTATTTTTTTGGAGGGCCTAAGGCAAGGGCTTTTCTTGCCCAATGCTCGAGCCGGCCCTGGGTCCATAACCGACCCATTCAAAAACTAAGCGAATGTTGGCCCATGCCTCACTTATGTTGAAATTGGAACAATATATTAGGCTTGGTTGTGGCCTATGGACCTAAATAAAGAGCCCAAATCCAGCCCAATGTGGCAAGGGCCATGGTTAGATAGGACGGATGCGACCCACCCCATATAAGAATTCACAATAAGGAGGTCAACCGGGCCCTAGTTGTCCAGTCATTCGAAGAATCCAGCCCGAAAATCCGGTCATGCGACATCTCTTTAGGAAATAGTGATCAATGGGTTTTAGGCCCACAGCCTGATTAATAATTGGATCCAGTTCAAGTCTAATGAGTCCAAACCAAATATGCATGTGCCCAATGCGTAAGATATATGTGTTCAGAATACATTTAAGTACGTATCTCCCTATTGGATAGCCCAGATTTTACATGGAATAGGAATATCACTGCATCTTATTGATCAACCAAGAAAGCATATAAAAGAACTATGAAATTTCATCCCCCATATTGAAGGGCTACAACTGTAATGTGAGCATGAAATTTCGCAGGCCCATGATCCATGACCAGAGCTTGTTAAATCTCAAGATGATCTATTGGTTTTTCACACTAGATTTCCCCCACTCTAAGACTAGATTCTATGAGACCAGGAGTTGGTTAATTCTATGAGTCCATCAGCCACAAGTTTTAACAGTAAAATCATCCTCCTTTTGAACTCCTTTAGATTGGCGAAGGACTTCTCTGCAACAGTTGCATCAGTATATATACTGCTTACATTTCACCTTTGTAATCTCCTATGATTCCACCCACCCCTGCTGGTTGGTTGAAAGGTTTTACAGCTCCATCAAAGTTTAATTTAAAATGGCCTTGCTAGGGATGTCACTGGACTTCAGTTTGCAAACCTGAGAGAGTAACCAGCAGGAGATAAACATGGGTCACTTTCGATTGAAATCAGTCCAGTTCTGATTTTTGAGTTTAATGGGGGTGAATGTATAGGGAGTGAAGAGGCTATGATTTCTCATTTTCCATATATACCATCAAATTTACAAGGCTTTCAAAACATGGAAATGGAGAAGAATTGCAAAAGGAGCGCCATAAATTTCCAAATATGCAGTCAAAACCATCCACCTAAGCCAACAGGTCGGTGCTGCTGTGGGGGTGCTGGGATGAGTAGTAACATAAAATATTTTGGTGGATTCCAACACATTTGTACCATTTGGGTGGCCTAAATCATAAGGGGATAGGAGCGCCTCATGTGACTTTGAATATTTGGCTGAGTGATCAGGACCACAGTTCCTCCCTCTTCCGTAGCTAATGGTTTTGGTATCGACCCCCGGTTCCGCCTTCTTCAGGAATCAAATGGTGAGTCCACTAGTGCTACCACCTTGGGGCCACAGGGGTGTTTACCCGGCTTCTCTCTGGGCTCGGAGGGATTAGTCCAGCATAAAGGGTTGAGAACCCTCCGATAGAAAAAAAAAATTAAAAAAATAAAACACATTGGACTATTATTTCACCTGACAAGAGATGCTTTCTGAAATAATTTTTAATTATAAGAATTGAAAAAAAAACATAGTATCCCTAGTCTAGAGATGTCAAATGGGCCGGGCCGGCCAGTCAACGGCACGGCCCATGACACGGGCCGTGCTGGCCCGAGGAGTTTGGGCCCGTTGGCCCGGGCCCGCCAGGCACGTGGGCTGCCCTCTGTGGCCAGCCTGGCCCGCCCAAAAGTAATTTTTTTAAAAAAAATTATCCATTTTACCCCCCCCCCAAACAGCCATAAAACGATCATATAAGGGGTATTTTATGTCCTTTTCAATTTTACAAGGCTATAATAATCTAACCCCCCTATTCATTAAAATTTTGAAAGGCTTGCCGGCTGTGTTGGGTTACTTATCCCACAAATAGTGCACCAGTGACCCAATCTAGTAAAAATATGGAGGATAAACAAGAAAAAAGAATAATCCTAACCACCAACTGATGGCTTGAAAATAGAACATAAGAGAAAGAAATGTTGTTTGACTGTGACATTCAGTATAAGAAAGCCTAACAAAATGCTAAAAGCTTTTAATCAATGCCATGTTGACCTACTCTATTACAACAGGGTGTCAAATCAGTGGTCTGCATTACCAAACAATTCAAGGCTTCAATTACTTTGTATCTTTTGCTTGAGAATTATACCTTGAAAAGATCATGCCAAATTATTCCAAAATCTGGAGTTGCGTAAATTATTTTGTTGCAAGGGAAGGGGGAGAAACTTACCTCCCCAGCAAAAGCCTGCAGCGCCAACTGCAGCAATTCCTTTGCTCTTTAAATCAGCAATTACTGATTTTGCATCTTTATATCCTTTATCCTACAAGGAGGAGGAACCGCGGAAGGCATTTGTTAATTCATGTCACAGTATTGCACTTGAAAGGCAAAGGGAAAAAAAAAACTACAGTTCCAGTATTGAATGAATCTTTCCAACCATTGTTCAGTGCCACACCTCTATAATACTCTAACCCTCCTATTCCTTTTCTAAATTTATTAGTGTTATTTATACTACTCTAAGTTTCTAATCCTCAAATATTTCTACGTAAGAAGTGTATATCGTGACAACTTGCCAATAGGCTCAACTTTGCTAAAAATTGGATTAAGAAAGAAAGAAAGAGAAAAAAAAAAAAAAAAAAGAAAGAAAGGAAGGAAAAAAACAAAGAAAGAAAGAAAGAAAGAAAGAAAAAAAAGAAAGAAAGAAAGAAAGAAAAAAAGAAAGAAAAAAAACAAAGAAAGAAAGAAAGAAAGAAAGAAACAATAAAAACAAAGAAAGAAAGAAAGAAAGAAAAAAAACAAAGAAAGAAAGAAATAAAGAAAGAAAAAAAACAAAGAAAAAAAGAAAAAAAAAAAACAGACCAGGCCCAGCAGGCCCGCCAGCCCGGCCCGCTCCAGCCCGCCCCGTGCCAGTGGGCCGGGCCGTGCCAGGGGTTTTCCCTGGCGGGCTGTGCCGGCCCAGCCCTCTAGCTGGGGCGGGCCGGGCTGGTGGCACGGGTGGGCCAAAGCCGGCCCGGCCCGTTTGACATCTCTAAATTCCCTACTGAAGTGAATGACATTTTCTTTCTCTGAGAGAGACTAAACTTTAATTTATAACTTGTTATAACTTGTATTGCTAATGCCTACAAGTTCATACTAGCGCGCTCTATCTGTATGGTTACATGTTGATACCATATTCTCTCCTGATAAACATGGCAAGCTATGAGGACCTTCCCTATGGTGATGGCCCATATATGCAGCTCATGAACAGCCACAACACCATCCATTTCACCAAGGCTCCTCTCAAGCATTGTTGCATCGATCTCTCTTGGGGTGCTCTCAATCAGAACATGGTACATACTGCGCAGGGTTTTGAATGTGGTGCCACAAACTGACAAACAATTTACTGTAAAGACGAGTGTGCATATCGGATCGACTATCTTCAAATCAGGCTATGATCGCCCCTCTAATCATCACCCCTTTGCTCTGAATCAAGTCTCCAACAATGTGAATATATGCGCCTTTTATGTTGATATTTCAATTATGTCTATGCTGTTTGAATGATTGGAACGTGGAAGGCTCCAACACGCAGACAGAGATAAGTAGTATTATTTTTTTTTACTGTGGAAAGTCTCTACAGATCTCCTGCTCATCTATTCGATTACTGTAAGATCCCTATTTTATCTACGACAGATTCAGTATTTTATTATGGTGGGAATCTTATTCTATATTAGTAACTGCCATCTTGATCTAACATGGGATCAGTGACATGTTGGCCACATAATTTTTTTAAATCTCCGACTTGGCACGAATGCCAAGTACATTAAATATCTTCATGTGTCCCCACATGCATCATATACTTGACTATCTAGACAATATCTCATTAAAAGCCAACAATCAACTCTACTTTTGGGACGCTCGAGATGATAATCTCGTCATTTTTGCCCACATCTCATATACAATGAGATCTTAGTTCAAATAAGGGTGTGTTCCATTTCACTTATATGATGGTGGGTATTTAACATTTGCACCGGCTAATCGGTTTCTACCAACTTTAAAATTTGCACGAGTGGTTCCAACCTGATTGCTACTTGGACTAGTACATTTTCTAATTGTGTACTCGACTTTGCTTCTCATAAAGGTTTCAAGATATATCTCTTTCTTATTTTGGAAATAAAGTACTAGCTAAGGTAAAGAAACAATCAGACGTGGACCCCCTCTAGTCCAAGTCACTACTTCAACTAGGGCATCTTACAACTATGAAATTTCAAGTATAAAATGTCATAAATAACATAGCAAATGTTTTCCTGTACCGCAAATTCCTTTTATTCACCTGCTAAACTAGCACATGCAGATTACTTGAGAATCTGAGTACATGACCAAGGCAAGAAAAACTCTAGTCTCACAAATCTGGTCATGCAACATCCCATACATGATGCTCCTCCCACCATCTACACATAAGGCTTGTCTTTTAACAACAATCTGCCCTTTGTGCTAATGAGACTCTGATTGTTCGGCAATTTTCTACTTTCACAAACGGGAGTGTCGATTGGTTTGTCGGTATCATATCAAATAATTTTAGCATAGTTTTCAAATAAGATCCGATGTGGTAAAGTCAACAACAAATTCAATAGATCAGGAGCCCCTATGGGCCCCACATCAAGTGGGAGATTGAAGGAAACCCTGTGGTCTGCATGCCACAGGTCCCACATCAGATCAAATAGATGACAGTTGCCAGTACAGAATAAGAGTCCCACTATAATAAAAGACTTGAACTGTTGTAGATAAGGTAGAGATTTTGCAGTAATTAGATAGATTAGTTAGATCGGATAATATCCACATGTAGCAAGACTCTAATCTAGGTTTCTTGACGGAAAAGTCTCTAATAAGCGTGACTCATCGGAATAACTTATATAAGGGAGTTGGGAGCCTTGAGTCATTCATTATAATCATCATTGCACATAGATCCAGATGTAGGAGATTACCTACTGTCAAGAATCCTGTAAATTTCCTTTACTATGCACCATGAGCTTTGTCATGATTGTGACTGCTATGGCCAAGGGCGCCATGGTTGTGGGCATCACAACCATGATCATGACTTAACAAGAGAGTCATTACAATATCCACAACTAACCTAGCAGTTTTTTACCAAAAAAGAAAGAAAAAAACTAACCCAGCAGGTGCTCCAACAAACATTGTAAGTTCCTTAACCTCTCCCAAGTCATGGACGACTCTAACGATGTCCTCATAAAATAATACGCCAGTAAGATTCCATATCACCATCATGGAATTAAGAACACCTTATCATCAAACTCTTCTGGTGGGAAGGAAGCAACCCTAAGATGACATCATGGAAATGTAAGGATTATCTTTGTGTTTTTGTTAGGTATCCAGATCCTCTCTGGGGGAACTTATTTGCACCAATTTACATATGTATATAATTCACATTTATAATGATTATTCATCATCATGTTTGTTTCCTCTCATTTATATAAAATCTTCACAAGCTAAATAAGTGTGTAATTCTTTCACATCTCTCACTTTGAAAAAGTTGCAATGCATGCTTCACCCAGTAACTGCATTTGGTTATGCAATTCGTCAAGAGATCGAATACTAACTATTATATATCTTTTTTTTTTCATATCTATACGTATCATATTTGTAATCCAAAAAAATCAATTTGCTATAATAAATTAATATACCCTCGGGATCTTGGAGCTGATTATCTTACATCTTCGTAGATTAAACCCCAAAATCATTAAGCTGGTTATCTTACATCTTCATAGATTTTTCGATAATTTGTGACAAATGTTATACTTGTAAACTATAAACAGGAGTAATCATAGTTCAACGAGCTATAAGGCCCTAGGCCGAAGGGATCCAACCTTCTAAGGGTTTTGGACCTTAAGCATAGGTTCTTTGTTCGGTCTATCAGATTCACATGCATCCCATGGTTCACCTCAATGCCCTAAAATTGCTGATTCAATGCCCTGAATGCTTCTTGCAGAATATACAACCCCCACCCCCTTCCTCTCTCTCTCTCTCTCAGCTAGGCCCATCAATCCAGCCCTTTGACAAGCCCTGCCATTAGAAAGCCCTTAAAATGAGGGTTTTGGATTTCTTTAAAAGCCCTAGGGCCATGCTTGGACAGAATTTTACAGGCCCTCTATTTAGAGGGCTGGGCTTGGCCAGTATCAGGCCCGGCCCGGTCCTAGTGTTTTTATTTATTTTTTAATATATATTTTATATATAAATAGCTTAAAATACCTTGACTAACAGTCACATAATATAAAATGAGGATAAGGGTATAGATGGTGATGTATGCATCAACAGTGGGTGAAAACCATAAATAAAATAAAAGAAACAACTAGTATGTGATTGGTGTTGAATTTCATTGTTCTTATTTTTCTAAATATCCAACATTTATGGTGCCAATAAATGTTGATCTTTGTTTTAATCTTTAATATTTATTCAACTACAGTAGCTAAAAGGTTTTGATATTTTTAATTTTCCTTTGGATATATCTAAATGTGCCAATAGAACTATTTTTAAATTTTATATACGTATTAATCTATTTACATTTCATGAAAGTCTCGGCATCTGTCTTTATTGGTAGGTGTATACTTTTGTATTTTTTGTTTTCTAAGTTTTGGGCAGGATCAACTACAATTATATGAACAATCTATTGATGCTTGATGGCAGTATAGAAAACAATTAAAATTTGGTATTCTTGTTTTCAAGCCCGAGGCCTTACATTGGCCCCTTGAGGATAATAGGTAGTACGGGCTCCTCAAGCGATTTGGCCCACCCAGGCCTAGCCTTGCATATATTGAGGTTAGGGTAGGATAACCCAGGCCAGGCCCTTTGACAAGCCTACCACTATGAATGCTCAACCCTTTGTTTAAGGTGCTTCTTATTACCTATAGTTTGGTATACAGAGTTGAAAGTAAAGATCATGAGCCATGACCATAAGGCCTTTTTGTTTGCAAGAATTTTCATTCGTCTAGAAATTTCTAACAGGACGTTAGCTGATATCTCCCCAGCATTTGGGATTATCTATTTAGTTTGCAATCCCTCTAGATTTATATGGTTTTTCTAGCTTATAGGATTTTCCAAACTCCTGAAATTTTATCTCCAAAACGCTCAAGGCCCTTGAGCATAAGTGACTTCATAGGACAACATTTGAAATTCTCAGATCACCCAGACAAGAATTCTCAAATATCCTCCAGCCAAACAGTACATTAGATTACACAGGAAGATAGCCATATGAGCAGGCAACTGCACGATCTAGGCCAATCATCCGGAGTTGCCTGCCAAAAATATTTTGTTCCTAAAAATCTGTTCGACCATGGCCATTTGTGATGGGTCCCAGAGCTGTAAAATTTCTGTGGATATGACATAGCGAAAAGTTGCAAATGATGTGAAAACATCACTGCTGAAGAGATGAGGATAACCTTCCTTTTTAATTGCTTTAATGGTTATGATTCTATAACTAGTCCCCCATGATTTGAAGGCTTATAAAGTTTGTCTGTTCTCTTTCCTTGAAATGGAAAGGTATTAGAGGTTGATTATCTTGTTTAATTTATGATTAGATTCCTTGTTGGTGAGAAAGACCCATAGTCAACAAGAGGAACGTTCATGAGGTAGCCCCTGTTGTCAACATGTGTGACCTATAGTTCTTGGAATGTACCTTGTTGAGTCCCATCAACCCATGAAGAGAAAATGACCCCCACAAGTACCTGAATTTTTTTTTACCAAAAGATGTATCTGAAAGACTTCAAGATAAATACCAAGGTTGTTGCAAAGGAAGATAAGGAAAACTGACTTTTAGTTCAAAGCATTGAGAGCTGTCTAGAAGCATGATTTTTCTGCATCACACCAGCTTGCATATTACCCAAAAGGAACAGTGTAGTAAAGCCATAGCAAAAAGAGTTCTGAAGAAGTGCTACATGATGGTATGTTTAGGTTTCTTCCCACCATCAGCTAAAGGCAAACTTCTCCACATCCCATATAAGGTCAATGCCAATCTTTAAATTAACCTTTAAACTGTGAAATCTAATTTCAATTTCAAAAATGGGGTTGAAATTTAAATTCATGAACAGGGTCTAGACCATGACCAATTGCCTACAGACAGCATATGGTAGGCGTCCACGCTTTCTGGTTAGGATAATAAAGGTGATTAGGGGTTGAAAGAACTGCTGGATTCTTGATCGCACGCGTGATATTGACCATGGAGAATTACAAGTATTAATCAATGGTGCTTTACAGCTAATGAGATTTCCAACGGTGACGTCTTGAACCTGATTTCCTCGAAAAGCATACGGAGATTTACCAAGAACAGCATAATATCCATATAGAAAAGGCCATTAACATTTTATTTTTTTTTGCGAAACCACTACAATTAGATGACCATTATTTTAAATTCCCTCTTAGTCTAATTAAATCATGGATTTTTTCAACATAGTAACCAATGAACTAGTGGACATGTACTTCCTATAAACATAACAGTCAATGAATAATGCAAATTTAATAATAGTGATTATCTTTTTTCATTTTTTATGATTGAGTGAGTAAGAGCACTCATGTGTAAAGGGAAGTTATGGAATCAACTGATCAAGTCCTTTTGTCACTACTTGTACAGATTCAGACCACCTGAACTAGAATGTTATCATCCATGAGAGAGAAAAAGAAAAGGACACATTAAGAAACCCAAAGTCAATATGTAATAATCAGTCATCTACCAAGATACAGTAAGTTTGTTTTGTAGTTCTGAAGATGTGGAACATAGGTATAGGCTAAGGAACTTGTTATCATGGTCTCTTTTGCATGGGCTATTCAAAATATATGCACTGCAACAATGCCTTCATGGTACAATTACAGAGTCATAAGCTCCAGCTGCTTTTGGGCTAACCCCATGGTGTGGGATATGCCATTCAATTGAGGGAGAAATATCAGCATCATAATTTCCATAAATAAGTGGCAAAAAAAAAAAAAAGAGGACACAAGACTACTACTAGTTCTACAGGTATCTAGTATTCTCTTGATATATCATTTTGCCTGTAATATGAGGTGATGTTATTCTTCCAGGGCTCTCATGTTTCTTCTATCTAACTAAATCTATTGCAATATATAAATATGTGAGTATAGATATATGCAATTTCATCAATAATAATAAAAATATCTCTTCATATATGCTTTCCACCCCACCTTTAAATTGTTGAAATAGGGTAACTCACAGAATCTAATGGCCTACTATCCTTATCATTGATCTTTACCTGCTCCATCTGCAAGGAGATCTTTGACGCCAAATCCAATAATAGATAAATAGTTAGGCAGTTTGATTTCCATGCCGATTTGTGGCTCCCTAATTTTGATTCTTCATTGTTAAACCTTGTGTACTGAATACAGGAAGATGGATATAATAAGGGAATGAAAATTCTTCTCTTTCTTTTGAAGGCTGATCATGGCCATATCACAAGTTCCAATTGAGGCCTTGTAGTTGGTATTGCTGCCGGAAAGTGCCATCGGTGAGGGACCCAAGAAGGGAGTTTTGGTGGAAGGCAGCGCCTCCCTGTGGGAGCTGATTGAGCAGTGTAGCCATGGAGTTGCCTCCACTGTTCCTTCCCCCACCAGTGACATGATCAGTGTTGTTGCCACCACTTTGGTACCGCTTCGTAGGTGGTCCAGTGGGGACCGTCTCGCTCCAATAAGGAGAATTGAGGGTTCTTTTCATTGGCAGTGCACCAGTGGAAGGGGCCATGGAGAGGTCAGACTTTGTATTGGTAGACGACGTCGCCAATTGGGGCATAGGATTGCTATTGATACCCTCGTCGGCTAATAGCCCTTCGAAGAAGTTCTCGTCGTTGCCCAGCAATGCGCCGAAGTTGGTTGGCTTCTGAGGTGGTGGTTTAGGGTGGTGTTGGCCATTCATTGAAGTTGGCAATGACGCAAGCATGTCATCCATGGAATCATCCTTTTCTCGCTCCATAGGCCTCTGAGAGTTGTTCTTCTTGTAAATCCGGCATAAGACCCAATCATCAAGCTGACCAAGAAGGAGAATTTTTGTGAAACAAATCATCATTTTACATTTACATGTATGCAATTCAATCCTTTTCACTTTGTTCAATGTCATGTTTTGGTATACTTAAAAAATCAACTCTCATTCCCAATTATATATCCACTTTTGGGTCAATTGGGATTGAACCCATGAACCAATATTAGTTATAAAAAAAACTACAATCAAAGTTAGTGATTGAGAATACCCTTAGTGAGTTCTTCCTTGAAGCCATATCAGAATTGGGTGGCTTTGTTGAGTTACTATCAGTAAGGCGATATTCATGCATGATCCAATTAGTCTTAATCCCTTTAGGAGGCCTTCCTCCATAAAACACCAGCGCCTTCTTCACACCAACCTTCTGATTACCTCCAGAGCTCAAGATAGGCTTATCAGTTCCAGTAGCCTTCCAATACCCTGACGTCGCCGCCCGATTAGGCCTTGCTCCATTAGGATACTTCCTATCTCTAGGACTGAAAAAATACCATTCCTGCTCTCCAAAAGTCGCCTTACCTACAAAATTTGCATAATTGGTCACTACTAAAAGACCAAAACATAATTGAATTGTTGCATTGAAACAACTGAAAAATTCAGTTAAAAAAAAAACTCAATAATACCTGGAAGCTCCCATGGATCAAACTTGTAGAGATCGATTTCGGCGATGATGGTGACCGGAAGCGGGGCGGCGTTGGCTTTCTTCTTTAAGTAGTGGACGACGAGCTCTTCGTCGGTGGGGTGGAATCTAAAGCCCGGCGGCAGCTGTGGTTGCTGTGACCCAGTTGAAGAATCAGTACTCTCCATTGATTCCACTATTCAATTAGTCAAATTGAGTAGCAAAAAAAAAAAATCTCCAATTCTCTTCTTCTTCTTCTTCCCTCCCTCTGAAAGAAACAGAGTTATGTAGAGAAAGAGAGAGTAGAGCTTTTTTTTTTCTTCTTTCTTGCTCTCTAAATGAATGAGAGAGAGAGAGAGAGTGAAATGGGGGGTGGCAAGGAAAGGGAGAGAGTTTGTTTTAAACGGTGTGGGAGGGAGATGACGTCATGGGGCCGTTGATACCGCGGGTGTACCGAACGTGCACCAGAGATCGCGCGACGCGTGTGATGCAGCGACGAACGAGATGGGGACACGTGGATGGCATTGGTTGTGATTTTTTATGGAGTGGGGACCAGGGAAGCACAAGGCAACAAAACGAGCGTTGTTGGGGGTGAGAAGTGCTTCTACGCTTTTGATGTCATGCTTTTCTTACGCGCCTGCCAAAATCCGGAACCCCCGACCTCATCACCCATGGAACTGTTTGGTGTGGGGCCCCATACCTCTCATGCCCACCTTTGGATTTCATTATCAAGGCAAGCTGGGGCCCACTATTTCAACTCTTCCCTCCTTAATATTGCCCACCCAAGGATGGGCCCCTAAATGGGCCTGCCTACGTTTGGATAAGATTATTCGTGTACAAATGCATGCCTTATTAGTAGGTTTGCTCGCATCTCACATTCCAGCCATGAGAAATTTTCTCCTGCAGATGTCTCCGAATGTGGACCTCACATTCATCATGGTTGGCCAGGGTAGGAAATAGGTTACGGCAAGTTGGGGCCATGGCTGTCCTTGGTATTTTCGAAAATCCCTTCCTATCATGGGAATTTGTCTATTCCTTTCACATTGCCCTCTCCCAATGATTTTATATTTTTATACGATGCCTCCCTATAAATTTCTAGACTCCACCACTGCTACGGCCGCCTTTAATTCAGAAGGTTTCCCTATCTTCATGCCTCTTTGATGGTCCGCTATTTAGAACATCCGCAAGCAAAAGTTCATTCATGGACATTCCAGCTGGTGGAAATTACACCTTGAGCCATTTCCAACCTAACGGCGTGGGTCATTATGCGTGGAATAACTAGCTCTAACATAAATTCTTTTCACAATAAAACAAAACCAAAGATTTTAAAACGTCGTATGGTTAATCTTAAAATGGGACTAACTCTTATTTAAGAAAATCCCGGGACAACTCACACATGGTGAGGGCATTCATTTCGAACCGCTTGGGTCTTAGTAGATGGGTTACACTGTAGAGTTATATCTACTCTTTAACTCATGAAATCTCTAGTAAGAGACTTAGAGGATCAGGACTTGGTTTGAATGAATCTAAATAATTTCAAACCAAGGAAAACATTCTCCTCCAAGCTGAACGTTTAACATGAATGTGGGGTCCAGTATATGGGATCCATTTGGATGTATTCCTATAACTCCTGTCTGTGTCTCTAAGGGTAGGTTGGATGGAATGATCTCTTACAAATAAGGATCATGCAAAAAATGGGCCCCAAGAGATTATATCCTAACCCTTGATCAACAGCCTTACAATTTAATGGTCAATTAACTATAAGTTTTTTGCAAGATATAATTAGGGGTGAATAAGGATTCAATGGGCACAAAAATCGGCATACTGCCATATCATGATTCTCAAGATTATTTTTTTTTGCTATCGGAGGGTTTTCAACACTTTGGGCTGGACTAATTCTTCCGGACCCAGAGGGAAGCCGGGTAAACTCTCATTTATCCCCAGTGTGGTAGTGCAATTTCGAACCTACAACCTCTCTAGGTGCAAATTAACCGTCGTCTTAGGCCAACTGAGCTACCCTTGGGGTTTATGATTCCCAAAATGAAAAGGCTAATCCATTTAACCGATTTGGGCCCTTCCCTTGACATGGGACATTGTGGAAATTCCCTTCCTGCCAACAATAATGCCCCATATCATCAAGCCTCTCTACTCAAGTCAAGCACATTGCACTGGTACCTCTTCACCTAAGTTTCAGGTGAAGCATTTTAGGTGATATGTTGCCTAGTCATTGTTGGGATAAGGCAATACTAGGGATAAGGTGATAGTTTGAGGTTCTCCAAAATGGATAATGTGTGCCATGGCTGGTCGATGCATCAGGACATCTCTGCACAGAGAATCAAAACCAACCCTTAGGTTCTTATCCAAACCACATATCACATCCAATGAAAACGACCAAACATTTTCATTGCATTTGTGACGTCCACATCGGACCCATCTTGATGGTTCGGTTGCTTTATCCATTGCCATTGGCCAAGCCTCCATTCAATTATTCCTAGTTTAATGTGAATGAGAAGAAAACTCAACAAAAGATAGGAAGCTAGACAATTCTTATCAACTCCTATTCAATTGAGAACTATGGGTTGTCCGGTTGATTGGATGTCCATTTCTCACCCAATTGCATTAGGATCGATATTTGAGTTTCTCATGGGTCCCAAGGGATTATGAACATAAATGTCTTATTAGAAGCGTTGCTAAGACCAGCACATAGAGGGACAATGAATACAATTTGCACTTATTAATGCGGCTAGAAATAAGTATTTTGGAAAAGTGCACTCATTTTATGAAGATGGGGCCCCCTTATGTTCAACTCAGATTCTCACAAATGGCACCCACCTACTTCTTGTCAATTTGCAGCTACTTAAATTGGACATTGATATGACTGTTATCGACCACTGCCTCTAAAAGAGACAAATTTCGAATCATAATAGGTAGTACTACCACTTCTTAATAAGACTTTGAGGTGAAGGTTTTTGATTAGTTGTTTGGGTATAAATGGTCTCATCTCTGATCCATGCCAACTCCTTTTTGGAACTCTTCTGACTACTGTTCTCTAAAAGATTGATCTGGATCCTCCATGCTACCCTATCAGATGGGTCTAGATATGTGGTAAATAGAAAATGAAATATCCAAGGTCAAAACTTGTATTGATTTGGACTCAGATGTGATTTGTTACCAGATCCTACAATATGTTTCATATTTATATCCACTTTTTTCTTATCAGAACCAAAATTAAATTCCAAATCCCTTTTGCATTGGTTGAAGCTTCACACCATTCCAATCCCTGGAGTGTAATCTGTATTACACCTAACTGTCCACCATTCCAATTCCTGGAGTGTAATCTGTATTACACCTACTATTTTTTTTTCCACATTGATCTCATGGAAGATTTTCTAGTTCCCCCACTGACTACAGGTCTCAGGCGAACAGGGTGTTCTGCTCACCAGCCATTCAGACCTTCTCATGCACAATGACCAAACTTTTTTGTCTAATGATTTTTCACCTACACTTCCTTTCTACCAATTACCTTCTTTAGCTAAGATTTTTATTTAACCCCAAAGGGTTGGCCAAGTGGTCAGGACCACGGTTCTTCCCTCTTCCGGAGTTAGAGATCTTAGTATTAACCATCGGTTCCCTCCTTTTCAGGAACTGAATGTTAAGACCATTTGTGCTACCCAGGGGCCATAGGGGTTTTATCCGGCTTCTCTCTGGCCCGGAGGAAATAGTCCAGTCCAAATGGTTGGGAACCCTCCATTAGCAAGGAAAAAAAAAAACTCCTATTCCTATTTAAATGATTGTGAGAGAATCTTGTGTGTTTGCTCAGGAAGCCTTTCTTCCTTTCCTAGACCCATTTTCTCAATTATAAAATGACTCAATCCACGGCTGGTCTCTCTCAAGTGTCTTGTATCCAGATAAAAACCCAGAAGAAGTTTACTCCTTTTAAAATTATATATTATTTTTTACATTGTTTGTGTTTATAGTCCACTTAATCGGAAAATGTTCTCCTACGAGCAACTGCAAGTGAAGTCCAACATTGTGGGGCTTACTTACACTCACATTTCATCAATGCAACTCCTTTGGTACTCTTTTC
Source organism: Cinnamomum chago (assembly GCA_038049695.1). Classification (NCBI taxonomy): domain Eukaryota; kingdom Viridiplantae; phylum Streptophyta; class Magnoliopsida; order Laurales; family Lauraceae; genus Cinnamomum; species Cinnamomum chago. The sequence goes on along the minus strand of CP142455.1, from coordinate 11,906,044 downwards.
AGCACATGATTTAGAACCCAGTCCGATTTTACATGCAATGAACCTTCACTCACAGTAGGAATATTTAGGATAATCTAGTGGTACTAATCTTTTTGGATCCCCTTGTTTGCGAGGAGAACATTGTCCCCTTGTTTCTGGCTACCCATTTTCAATTGCAAATCTTGCATCTACCCATTCTGGCTACCCATTCTGATCACCTGATTTCAACTTTTTACATAAAGTAGGCGATTATGAGGGACACTGAATCCACTGTCCAGAAAGTAGGGACTTAACTTGGGGTTAACCAAATTCAATTCAGGATGAACTTGGGTGTGCTTGTTACCCAACCTGACCATGCCCGAAGCATTTTACCTGCCACTGTCTATGACAGTGATGGAAGCTGGACTGGGTGAGGTGACTCAAGAGCAGATGCTAATAGTGACTTAAAACAGATGCTATTATTCTCGTCCTCCTCTTTAAGTGCAAGAGGGACCCATTGGAAGTTGCAAGGGCGCCGACCACAGTCTCTATCCAGTTCTACCTGCTCAAACTATTTTCATGAGTGGAACTTCCACGGCATGGATGTTTTTGTGCATCTAAATTGCATAGAGCTAAAACTTTGAATTTGGGTCCTAAGTGGCTCAAAATAATTGTCACCTTCTTCTCAGTTGTGGCCAGATTTCACACTTAAGTAGATAGTTTTTGGTTCTCTTCTTCTTCTTCTTGTTTTTTTTTTGGTACATGTTAAATCAGATTTGCAATGCCTTTGAACATTCTGGGTATCGTGAAATATTGATAAGCTTTTAGCTATGTTTAAGTTATTTGATAAAAAAATCTTAAATGTGTCTATTCAATCAAAACTAGAAGGGACAATCACCGTACGGACAGCGATAAATCTAACAATAGCCCCAGAACAGCCCAAAAATACATATTTATCGCAGAATCCGTAGGATATCCCACAATCACTTGAACAATCCGTGTATTTATTTTTTTTCATTGACTGTGGGACCATCAAACCACCATCCAAACCGTTGAATAGCTGTATGAGTATAAGAACTAATATTTGACTAAATTTGAACCGTTGATCTATCACAGTTATCAAGAAACTTGCAAAAAAAAAAACGTGGCTTATAATTTCTTTTTTATAATTTGTAAAACAACGTGACTTTCTTGTAAATTTCTCGATAACCGTGATAGATCAACGGTTCAAATTTGGTGCGATATTAGTTCTTACACTCATACAGTTATCCAACGATTTGGATGGTGGTTTGGTGGTCCCACAGTCAAGAAAAAAAGAAAAAAAATGAACAAATCAATTCTTTCCGCTTCTGATTGTGGAATATCCTACATTCCTAGGATATTACAGCCTGTGATATTCTATGGATCGAACAACTTTGTGGTAAATATGTATTTTTGGACTGTTATGGGGCTATTGTCAGGTTTATGACCGTCCGTACGATAATTGTCCCAAACTAGAATATGCATTAGTTAGATGTGATAAAGAGGAAAAAAAAAGGAACAATGCCATGGACGCGTTAGAGCCATCTAATCCACTATAATAGGCCAAAGTGTAGCGGGAGGGGAGGGAATATATTATATTATTCTAAACAGCATTCAAACCTAGGAACTCAACTTACACAACTTTTAGGGTAAAAGTCACCGCTAAAACTCACTTTTTTTTTTGTGTGCAGTGGCAGCTAGTGTAGGAGTAGGGTGGTATAAATTCCTCCCATGTAATAGAAAAAAAATAATGATAATGAGAAAATTAAATAAAAAAAAGTTATAATGTGAGAGCAACTCCAACAGACACTTCAAATGACCATGTCAGCTTCCAACAGCTCTAATTGACATATGAGATTGTCTCCAACCGATACTTTATATCCTATATGGCATTTGAAGTATGTAATGGTATGTCAAATTTAGCATACCATAAAGCATACTTCAATTTTTTTTTTGAATAAAATAATGGTGAGAGCCCACTTGCATTTGAGTTTTTGGGTGCAAATCTTTCTTTTGCATAAAATAATGATCATATGCCCACTTACATTTGCATTTGACATCTCTCTTGGAGTTGCCAAGTTACATTTGCCAAAATACATATGCCATATGGACTTTATTTTTTAAAAAGCATATCCAAATTTAAAGTACCTCTTGGAGATCCTCTTAACCATCCATTTCATAATTATAGATTAGACAAATCAAAGCATCTCCACTTGATTTTCTTACATGGTCAGAGCTATCCTCCTGTATGGGAAAGGCAATCGTACAAGTGTCCTATCGTGTAAAGAAGGAAAATATTCCATGTATTTCGCTATCAACAGTATCACGATTCATGACAACAGCTATTTTTCTCAGAAATCCCATGCAGTGAATTTGCTAAAGCACTGGATTCCACTGACCCAGCAAGTTTGTTTTCCATGAAAGTGACATTTCCCATTCAAACATTCGATGAGACTATGTGCTTGCACCTTTCACTGCTAGCTAGCGAACTTGGCTGATCAATTGAGCCTTCTTGGCTAATAGAACTCGAGCTCAATTGAGCCAAGTTCTAGCAGCTTGAAAGACTAGCTTCGCTTGTTGGCATACTTGGTAAAAAGGTCAAAACCCAACTTTTTGAATTTAGAGAGACGTTGATGGTAGAAACCCAAGTTTAGGGAGGCTTTCCTTTAAACAACTTTCATGAGTAGTAGAATATTGCTGAACACACAAAGGACCTTTTTGTAAAGGCCTACAAAATTGATCACTTTTTACCAGAAAATAACTTACATAACTATTGTTTTAGAGAAAGAGCGGCTCTTTACTTGTGTGGTAAAGAGCAAAAAAGACAGACAAAAAAAACAACCATTAAAGATAAATTAACTTGGACAGCGAATCCGAATGGAGGGTTAAGCTCAAGTTGGACCCCCAACTTGGACACAAATAATAATCAGGTCATCAAAATCACATGTTGATGGTCCATAAGATCACGAGGCCATAATTTTTCCCTTTGTCTAGATCATGTCTTTCGATCATGATCAACATAACAGTAAGTACCAGACCAATCACAGTGATATAAATGACATGACTCTTCATGAGAAGAAGGTTTCATCAATGGTTTGACTATGTGAAATGTGAACCCTAGATAAAGAAGGTATTAGGTTGCTAGCATATAGACTGTGAGTGGGGGGTGGTGTTGATCTGTGATGCGACCTAACCCAACTTGAGATTCCCATGTATGCGTCCAAGTTCAGAAAAGATGGGTTGGGTCTAATTCGATATCGCCTGACAAACACGAACACTATGATGATTGATCTGTCTCAATTGGAATATTATGACATGTATGTATTGTTATAGCATTTTTACATTATTTAGGATAGCAAAATTCTCAAAAAAGTACGAAATTTTTCGCTCATTCTCAAAAAAGTTGAGTTAGGTGGCATCACAGATCCAATACCACCCACTCACAGTCGATATGAATGCAACCTAATGCCTTCTCTAGCTAGGGTTCCCTTTTCACATAGTGAGACCATCAATGATACTTTCTTCTCATGAAGAGACATGTCATTTACATCAGTTGAGCATCCTCTATATTAGAGAGATATCAAATGTAACGATCCGAATCACCTAGTACAATATTGTCCTCTATATTAGCCCAGGCTCTGGACGCTTCATGAGCGATGTTGGATCTTACAGGTTGGGTACTTACTGTTTTGTTGATCATGAGAAAGACATGATCTAGACGATGGGAAAAATTATGGCCTCAAGATTTATGGGATGGTAAAAATTGTAGCTAATTTGAGCTGCCTAGGGTGGCAATGGTTGGGTTGAATTGGCCTTGGCAGTATATTGGAAAGGCTCAATCGAAACCCGACCACTTATTAATTGGGTTTACATTATTTACAACCTAAATATTTATCGAGAACAGCTCCTTAATTACTAGAGTAGTAAGGAGAGGTACGTAGTTCTCACCTAACTACCCATGATTTGGACCCGGGGCATGCCACCTCTTCCCATGGGTGCGGCATCCCTTCCCACTTGTATTGGTTTTCTTCCCATGTGTACTGGAGTAGTAAGGAGAAGTACGTAGTTCTCACCTAACTGCCCATGATTTGGACCCAGGGTATGCCACCTCTTCCCATAGGTGCGGCATCCCTTCCCACTTGTATTGGTTTTCTTCCCACGTGTGTAGACTCCTTTCCCACGTGAGCGGGCTTTCTTCTTGTGTGTGCGGTCTCTCTCTTGGGTCCTACCCCCTTCGCTAGGGTACCAAAAAAAAACCCTACATATTGATCTAAAAGTTGTAAGGGTCAACCTAAATCCTTCACCAATGTCCTAACTTGGCCTGGACCCTAGATTACTAGCTAGGACTAGTGATGAGGACTTGGCTTAGGAAATCACATACACATATATGTCGGTAAGGTGACCCACTGGCTGGCACAAATAACTTGACAGTTTGAAAGGGATAAGCAAAAGCTCAAACACAGATGCTCCTTGTAAGGATCTGTCTTTACTCATTAATTTTCCACCATGCTATGCATGTAAGGAAATTACTTTTAGGCCCATTATTTGGACCACACGTCCTTACCTTTCTCGAAATGTGGTCATTATAGGAATTCTGTTTTCATAGGATATATGCTATTAATTACTCAAAAACGATTTCTTAATGAGATATATTCCATAATATTCTCTACCTTGATGGACGGTTGAGATTAAATTTAAGGAAAACTTAATTGGGAATTCAGTCCTCTCTCCACATATAAAATAAAGACTTTCGTTCATCACAAAGGCTATACACAAAAACTCAACACATTAGGGTTTATAGGTAAGGAGAGAGAAACCGAAACCATTCATCTAGCCTCTTCTTCGACGGATCTCAACATCAATCAACAACAGCACCAGACAACAGGATCGGAAAGCTCTCTGCATCAGGATGTCTGGAGGTACTCTTCAATTTATTTAAGATTAAATCTTACATGTGATTATCATGATGTTCACGATCTTTGGGTTCATGTTAATAATAGTATAACAATGCATACGAAAACTGTTTTCATGAGATGATTTTAAGCTAAGTTTTGAAAGTTGCATTGGCCAAGGCCAAGATTCTTAGTATTGGCTGATATGTTGGTCTTACAATAATCTATCTTATCATCATTGGCTATTATCTCTTAAATTCTACCCATCTTCAACATTCCTCACAGGCACAAATGAATCATATCATCATCACAACTAAAATTTACAACTGGCAAGATACATACAAACAATTCAATCTCCCCCACCCCTCTCATCATAGTGTAGTATGAAACCAATCTTCAATGGTCACAGAACAGACTCATTTCATTGATGTGGATTGAAAAAATCCCATCTGGGTTCTGTTTGTTTGTAGTAGGTATTGTTCAATAAGGTCAATGGAAAAGGTGGCACTTCCCATTTTAGGGCCTTTTTTACCTCAACCATTTAAAGATGGTTCATCTTCTTTTGGTATTGAGTAAAACAGAAAAAGACCCTTCAAAAGACAAGGCCTTTGGAAGTATATGTGTAAGAAATCCCCACGTGGGAATTTCATTGTTTTTCTTCACTACAGTTTACAATGCTTTCAGCATGGGACAGGATTGAGTAAAATTCAAACAAGACCCAAGAAACCTTTGATGGAGAGCATGGGAAATTTCATTTCTTTTCTTCACTACAGTTTACTGTGCTTTTCAGTATAGCTGGGAATGGTACTGCTATGGATACATACAAGAGAAAAAAACAAGGCATGGAAGAAGGCACCTTTTCCTCTCTCTTGTCTGCTCTGTCTACATGACTCACACGTGAGAGAGGCAGTTGGACGTTATTTTCCATCTGTTCACAGGCAATCATCATCACTGGCATGTGCACACCCTGACCCCACACATGAAACTAATCCCTGGAGTGTTAAAAATATTTGGTACATCTTATTTATTTATTTATTTTGTTAATGTAGGCATAATCCAGGTCTTAAAACTGCATAAAAAAAAGGTGGGGGTTGCGTTAGGTGGGTTAATAGCAAACATAGAACTTCTCACAATCCAAATATCATCTTGAAAAAATAATATTCCATAATAGGAAATATCGATGGAAGTAGGATTTGACTAAGGGTAGACTAAAATGGAGAAATGATAAAATGGGGGCATAGTGTAATCCAGATGTAAAAATACCCCTATCACCTCTCGCATGTTCGACACGCATATAAGATTTAATCTACAGTACTCCTCCATCAAATTGATCATCTGTAAAAGAATAATTTACCAACATTGGAGTTAATCATTTTACTTTACATGTTAAGACTAGTGATGGTTTGAATTGGATATTTTGTGGTGGCCATAGAAACTCTTTTTAATTCATGAATCACAAGCTCAAACCAAGAGTTTGAAAAGGCAGAGCCACTGGAACTCACATATATCAATAGCAAATTTGATTTATATTTAAATTTTCAGTATTCGAAATAAATTTAACTTCACCTATATTTTCTCAACAACACCAAGGAAAACACCAATCTAGAAAAGATATGCCTTCTTTTTTGAGAGAATTTGATTTCTGAGAATGGTATTTGTGACAAATTAAATGATGCCTAACAATGACCCTTTGACATCAACTGCCTGTCCTCAACTCTAACAGAAGTTCTAACCATCTCAATCAATACAATAATTAATGGGAAAGGACCCTTGATATGGCTTGCGTTTCAAAGATATGGCCCTCTCTAACAAGAACCAGTTAAACTGATCATGTATATGTTCTCATCTCCTACAGTCCCTGCCAGCTCTTATGAGTTGGGCTTAACTGCCTGGTGAACAACTAAGGAGAATGCCAAAATGATGACATGGCATCCTATGTAAGCTCCATTGACCTGTCCACCTGGCGATTTGTCGTTGGCGACCTTATGGGCACATTCTAATCCTTATCCACCACAAGTTAGGCGCATTGGGTCAAAAATTTTGTTCAATTCATTGATTGATTCATTGGAATTGCCTGGAATAATTGCGATCGATCGATGGTCAATGATGAATCGAAGCCAATTATAACAAAAACTCTTCCTAGTGGTAATGATCGGATTAGAAGTGTGAACTAAAACTTCATCAATTGATAGAGGTCAAAAGTCCAAGCTCAATCGATATCAAATGACATATCTTGCTTAATTGGGTTATCAAGAATGACTTAGTCGCGCTTTGGGGCATAAGATTGCTGTTCTTAGTAATCAGATTATGTTCATGCACATCCATATCATATCAAATTGTGACATTAAGGCAATATTTATTGTTATTTTTTTGTGGTGGTGGTGTTATTGTCGTCATGGTAGCATCATTAGGATAGCTGAATTAAGTTACATTCAGAGATAATTGAGGCAGATGTTTAGGACCAATTGAATGGATTGAAAGATTCGGTGCAATTCATTTATTCAGTGAATTGGGTCAAACCCTAATGAGAATTTGGACTCGGGTCAAGTAAGTACGTAATACGACATTGAAAATCATGGTATACGTAGATTGATTTTACATGATTTGATGTTCATTGAACTGAACAAATTGATTGGATTTGATGAGAGAATTTTAGAAGGAAAGAAGGCACGGAAAGAAAAGAGTAGATGAAAGGGTGGCAATGGGTTGATCAGGTGTTGAGAACTGTGGCTAACATGTATATGCTCAACTTCCATTAAAACAATTTATTAATCAGGTTGAGACTGTCTGCCTGAAGTGAACTAGAAAGTTAAAATGGTCAATCGTATGCCCTAATTAATAGGTTGAGTTAGGGCTGCATAGACGGGTCATAGTGCATTTTTTTTTTCAGGTTTAATCAAATTTGCTAGTCAAATAGCAGGAATTCACCCAACTCGAATCCAACTCATTTACTGATCGTGCTAGAAATGTGAGCTGAACCCGGACCATATCTAAGGGGGATAAAAAAGAGAAAAAGAACGGGTTTCGACCGAAACACTGAATTATGAACTCTGGCTTGTGTTGGATTGGTGGGTTGGGTCAGGAATTGCCACCCATGGTGACTAGGAAGGAAGAAGATGGAAAAAATGTTTATAGTATCAACCTAACACTTCCATTATGCATTATGATACGGGTTATAAGTGGGCCCCACCTCTGTCTAAAAATACAACTTTTGATTGGTGCCAATATTGTGTTTCATTCACCTTGATTTCCACAACCAGCAGGTGTTGGTCCTCACCATTGTTTTGGATGAACCCACCTGAAATTGTACATTATGTTATTTGAAATAGTTTTTCAGATAGTTTCTTTTTTACTTTTCAAAAAGGACCTAACATTTTAACATAAACAAGAGCACATTTTGATCTTTTAAAAAGAACATCAGTCTTTCTTTTGTTTAAAACCAACCATAATAAGATCAATACCCAAAAAAAATAAAAATAAATAAATCATAAGATGTTTGGCTGGCCGTCCAAGATATTCCTGAACCTATCAATGAAAATTAGGGTTTCCTACAATTATCAATTAATACTTAGATCTTTTCATAAATTAGCAAAAACACATGGCTTATATGCCAAAATAACCCTTCATATAAGAAAAATAAGAATAAAAGATATAAGAATCCCCAACCTACAAAACCTTTTATGGACTGCTTATGCCAGCAACAAACCATTCATTAATGAAGTAGAGCCCATAGTTGAGTTGAATGGTGCATGCAACAATTTTCTTTCTTGAGGGTTAAGATTGCATCTTCTCCAAAATGAAATCACTACCAAACCAGTCTCCACACCCATGAATGAGTTTTGTTAATGGAGTTCATCTGAGCAGTCTTCTACCAAATAAAAAAAACACACACACATTAATGATTAAACAGTCATCAACCAATTTATTATACTTGCAATAAAGGAAAATGAAGTCACCATACTCACAACTATCTTTTTATAAATGCATTTCCGTTGATGGTTGCACTAATATATATCAACCCACTAAATGACTTAAATCTACTCTGGTTTGTATTTCTTGGCTGCCTAGATTGAACTTGACTACTTAATCCAAGAATTAATACATCAATATAGGGATTCAAACGAGTCAGTTCCATACTTGACTCAATTTGTAAAGGCAATTTTGGTTCCGGCTCATAACTTATTTACGTGGTTCTGGACATAGTTCCGATAAAAAGGATTTGGTCCGGGTCAAGAACCAGATCCAATTTATTTTCTTGTTTTATTTTATTTTTACTTAAAATATGTATATCATTCAACCCAAAAGTCCGAAAAACTGATATCATTTGATCCAATAATAGTACATCAAATCTACCTTCCACAACTGTTAAATTCCAACATCTTCAAAACCAATATATAAGTTAATTGATATATGAAGTTTTTTATATGAGCATATACATAGTCAAGAACCATGTCTTAAAAATGCACATCCACGGGCTGGGTCTTGGGTTCACGGATAGGAACATATAGAGATCCGAACCTACACCCGTTTACCAATCGAAACCTAAACAGGATTCTAAATCTGGACCCATTTATGAATCGGAATCTAGTAGAGATTCTAGACCCAATTTTTCACATATCAGGACCTTAATTAGGGCAGTCGAAGAATCAAGTACCCTTTTCATCCCTACATCCATGTACCATTTCATGCCCTCAAGATGCCTCATCTAACAAAAGATATTAGTCGTTTGATGCTTCATCATCCACCTCTTATGATGGGATTGTCATTTTCTCATTTCAAAACCAAAAGCAAAATGTGTGAAGAAGGTGTGCCACAGTGCATATTTATGCTTAGAGGGTAAAAATTCCCATCAAGATGATTCTAGTGGCGTTGGGTTTGCTTTGCTTTACTCTACAGAGAAAGATTGAGAGAGGGGGGGGGGGGTGGTCTAAAGGATGCTTTTATTGATGGTTGTTTTGATCTAGTTTTAGTAGCAGCAGGGGACAAATGCTTTCACTTGCCTTTCTTCTGAAAGGGACAAAACGCCGAGTGCCCTTGTCTTAATCCTAGCAGTTATCAAAGAGAAAAAGAAAATGCCCACTGAAATATTTAACCATAAACAGTGTTGTTAAGCTTCTTCTATCCACAAAAATAAAGAAAGAAAAAAGGGAGTTAATAAGCTACTTCCACTCAATATTTCAATGGCATTAGGCACATGAATTGTAGTTATAATCTTTCTATCAATCTCAAAAGAAAGGGGGATATATATATATATATATTCTTTTCAGATAGCTGTTGGATGATCTTTGGCACCACTGCTGTTCATTTCTTACTGGATTTTTTCATGAAAAGTAGATATATCACCAGCTAGGGTTCTTTTGGATGTGCCCCCTACCTTGTTGCCTATTTTTAATAGAACCCATAATAAATTAATAAATGGGAATAAACTCTTTTCTTTTGTTGAATATTCAAAAGCCCCCTAGACATAATAATGTATTTCCATTTGATCTATAAGTCCAAAATAGCCCTATTTGTATAAATGAGCTAGATAATCTTTTTCTTAGAAAAAAATTATATAGTTTTCTGTGGGATCCACTCAAGTAAAGAAAAAAAATCAGAGCATGGCCCACCATTTCCTAATATTGTATATATCACCAAATGATCTAGAATATTGTGGTTAGCAAAATTGTCAAGCAACACCCAAACATAGGACCTGACTACAGCTATTTTTTGCTATAAAGGTACTTTTGGTAAAGTTGCATTTGGCACTCTAAATACTTAGGTCCTGTCTGGATCATTCCCTGCACTCAGTGGGACTGTAAGTCCAATTACTGTAACTTTATTTACCTCTAATTGTTTATGGTAAAGAACAAAATAGCTATCACTTGCAGGCAAGGCAACTTAAGAGGAGGTGTCCACATAAACTCTCAATAACAGTTAATCAAATTAAAGCACCTAGGGCATAGCATGGACCGGGCTGATGTGGGACCAAACTTGAGCCAGTCTACCCCTATTAGTCACTCTGGGCTGGGCTCAACCAGACTTTGTTGTTGAATGGCAAGAAGGCTGGGTACCCAGACCAGTCTGGATTATGGGTGCATAAAAGCCTGATTATAGGCCCAGCCTGGCCCTACATATTTAATGAAAAGGGACATAAATTTTGCTTACAGGCTATATTTGGGCCCAGCTTTCATGCCCACACGCTGAATCAGGCCTGAATAAAGACCCCAACACCTAAATGGATTGATCTGAACAAGCTTTTGCCAAGTCCCAACCACCTATGATGCCAGACACTCCTGTGATAATGCTCAAGAGTTCATTTACAATTAATGAGTTCAAGTCCAAGACTGAGTCTGACAACCCTAAAGCCCAGATCCCGCTAAGTTCTGAAATGGGTATACATTCAAACCCAGATCCAGGCTTTAGAGTCAAGTCTAAATTCATAATATATATATATATATATATCCCTTATTGCATTCATCATGAATCTAACATTTTAGTTTTATTTTATTAAGTTTATTTATGATATTTATAAATGATGAGTCAAGTTTAGAAATGACCAGACCTTTCCTAGCTTAAAACTGATCCAACTTGTGAGGTCCCCCCGAAAGCATGACAGTCGTTAGTGCGCTTAAAGTTCTTCAAATGACCTACCTCTTTGCATACAAAATACCATTAATCGCAGAAAGTGTTTTTTGAGGGCTTCAAAGTTGTCGACATAGCTAGTTGAGTGTCAAATTTGTTCTTGTGGTGGTTCTCACCCATGGTGGAATGTTCCTAAAACTTCTCTTATATAATATTTATACATACAAATATAAATCTGGGAATAAACATTCCAAAGGGGTTGAAATACTGGGCCAATATCCAGTCTGTAAAGGGTTTTGGACTCTAAACATGGATCTAAGTCCGTTACATTGGATTAGATCCATGCCTAGCACCGTGGAAAATGCCCCCAACCCAATATTCTGCCTATCGGCCCTTCAATTACCAGCACCTAGGGCCCAAATGCATCAATTATAATATATTAAGGTAGGAGGTTTTGGCTTTAATTTTGACCGTCGGATATTATTTAAACCGACGGTGAGGTTATCTACTCATGCAACTATCCACTCATTTTTTTCATCAAACCACTCATCTTTCAGTTGTTCCTATATTACTATACCATTTTTGTTCCAATTTCTCTATTTCTATTTTATCCAACTTATCCTATGGAAAGATGTAATTTTTTTTTTCCATATGTGATTATTTATTTTGTAGTGTAAGGAGATACCGTGCTAAGCACGAGTTATTGAGCTAGTAACCTTTTACCATAGTAGCTTTCCTTACTTTTAGGAAGGGGTAACAATAGTAGCATTCTTGATAACCATCATTTTCTTTGAATCTTCAACAGTGTTCTATGAAAATGATGCTGATGTTTGTGGGTCCTCATGAGTATGCCCACATCAAGCATCAATTGACCATAGTTGCTATAAATCTATTTCAGTCATTAATTGAGAAGTTATTGCTTTTACTTTGAAATGGACATGGAGTACTTTGTAATGCCTTTGCCTTTCAGTTGGGTGTGATGTTGCTGCTGCTGTTATCAGAGAAAATGAGATGTGGTGATCCATTCCACTCATTCAGTAATTCCCAACATTGTTATCATCGTCACCATTGTTGTTGTTGTCATTATTGTTGCTGTTGTTGTTATTATTGTTGCACATTGGTGCCGTTCATCATGCAGGACCCAGTGAAATTCAGGGCGGTCCCGCCTTTGGTCACGGTCTGGATGCATGCTCCTTCAGTAGTGTGTGTGCAGGAGAAAATCCTCCTCCTCATCATCATCATGTTGATCAATTCCAATCATCTAGTAATTCCCACCATCACCATCATAGACTCCTACTTCGATAGAAATTATGCCATGTATGGTGGGCAGAGTCCAATCTATTTAATAAAAAAATATGTATCCAATTTTGTTGAGAATGCAAGTTTGGGCCTTAAAAATCTTCTGTAAAGGGCCCCTTTTGCAGGCCAGAAATAGGCTCAAGCCCAGCACAAACAGGCTGATTCGGGCTATCATTTAGCTGGCATAGCCCCTGCAGACCTAGATGGAAGGTAAACAAGAAAGGTGAGTCACAAATCACAAGAATTGATAAAGACAACTGCATTTTGATGATCAAATGTCCATAAGATAATTGTTTAAAGAACTTTAATCGAAATTATCAAATCAATCCATAGCTTACATAGAAAATGGTAAGATTAAATTGATTTTCTATCAAATACAACTTGAACTGGATGATTACAACCATGACATCATCTATATGCAAGAGCAGATTTTGGTCCATGGCTTACTCATAGCAGGTCATCAAGTTTAGTCCAGTGGGTCAAGTTGAATCGAGTCTCATCCCATCTTTTTTTTTTTGGTAAATCTCATTGCGTCTTAAAACATGGATGGTTAAGAGCTTCCAGTTGGCCCACTTTTGGGCCATGGATCATCCAAGGGCAGCTCATCAAATGTACAGTCTGGAATCAATCTTCAATCTAGACCCTATCAGCTGTTTACAAAGCTGACGCCATTTCAGTAGCTCCTAAAACCATGTTCACCAATAATCTCCACAAGAACATATCCCTCTAATGAAATGGTGAAACCTGTGAGCATCCCTAACTACAATCTCCCTTCCTGTAACCGCAGAGATGAACTTTGTAGCAGTGTGACAATCCCCACAAACCCTGAGGTTCTTCATGATTCTTATTGCAGTTTCAGGCCCTGAATTCAAGAGCCCAAATACAATGGCAAGCTTCTCGCTATGCAGGTACAGCATCTTCTCTTTCATTTCCTCATCCACATCATATAACACACAATTAGTATCGGGTATGTAGCCTGCTTCTCTAATCCTTTCCATCAATACCTCCAGCTCTCTATAGATCAAATCTGATTGTGGATTAGACCGATCGCCCACTGTGAACTTATAAAGCTTATTCTTCACTTCTATAAATGTAAGACCAGCACTTTTTTTTACCCCTCTCTGCTTCATCAAACCTCGAACTCTATTGGCTTCTTCAATTTTACCCAAGGACCTATAAATGTTTGATAACAATACGTATCGACCAGAGTTCTCTGGGTCTAATTCGAGTAATGATTTTGCTGCGAATTCTGCAAGCTTTACATTTGAATGGATTCTACAAGCACCAAGTAAAGCCCCCCATACACCAGAATCCGGCTTTACCGGCATGCTCTGGATGAACTCTTGAGCTTCTTTCAGGTGACCTGCACGGCCCAACAGATCCACCATACAAGCATAGTGTTCAGTTCTTGGTACAATGCCGAAGTCTCTGGTCATAGAATTAAAGCACTGCCAACCTTCAGCAATCAAACCGGCATGGCTACATGCTGACAAGAGTGAAACAAATGTGATGTGGTCTGGTTTCATTGAACACTTGAAACGATCAAATATTTCCAGGGCATCTTTCCCCTGCCCATGCATCCCGTATCCAGCTATCATGGTGCTCCATGAAATCAAGTTCTGCTCATGCATTCGATCGAAAATTCGATGAGCATATTCTGTGCTCCCACATTTCATGTAGAGATCAATCATGGCAGTTTCTACCACCGATTGGCCCTCAAACAAGCTCCGAACTATGAAACAATGAATGAAGCGAGCTTGCCTAAGGGAAGCTAAGTTCAAGGATGCACTGATTACGCTAAGAACAGTAACATAGTCAGGGAAAATCCTTTGTATCTTCATCTGTTGGAAGAGCTCCAACGCCTCCATGGGCATATCTGCCCGAGCATAGGCTTCGATCATTGAACTCCAAGACACCAAGTCCTTCTGAGCGATCTTATCAAAGAAACCCCGTGCGAGATCAACTCTCCCACATTTTGAGTACATGACCATCATAGCATTCTGAATGCATATGTCCGAATCAAGCCCATTCTCCACAACAACACGGTAAATCTCATCCGCCTCGCTCATTCGACAAACACCCGGAACCAAATTCAAGACAGTGACTCTATTGGGCCTCACTCTCTCCTCCACCATCCGCCAAAACAACTCCATCGCATCTCCAAAACAGCCATTCTGCACAAATGCGCCGACCATCGCACTCCAAGAAACCACATTTCTCTCGAGCATTCTATCAAACACCCGTCGTGCGGCCTCAACCCGCCCACATTTCCCATACATGGACACGAGAGAATTGCCTACGAAAACATTGGATTCACACCCGAACTCGGCAGCATCGGAATGAACTCTCTCCCCTTCTTCTACATCTCCGAGGCCCGCACATGCCTTGAGGACAAATGGGAAGGTGAAGTTGTCGGGTTCAACACCAGCCTCACGCATACGGTGATAGAGGGAGATGGCACGGTGGGGGTGGCCGGTGTCGGCAAAGCCACGGATGAGGACATTCCAGAGGAAGACGTCAGGGGATGGGGCTGCGGAGAAGACGGCGAAAGCATAATGCATGTGGTTTAGGGAGGAGTATTGGGAGATGAGGTTGGTGGAGAGGAAGAGATTGAGGTGGAGGTGGGATCTGAAGATGGATGCATGGATGGATTTGAGGGTTTTGAGGGTTTTGAGGGTTTTGCATTGCTTGAGGAGGGAAATGCAGGTTTTGAGATTGAGAGGGAGGAGACCATACACCATGTGGTTTGCCTCTTGTTCAAAAAAGGCGGGAGAGAGAGAGAGAGTTCATATATGTTTTTTGGCGCAAGACCCCCAGTTTTGAACTTGAGAGCTGGTGTTGGGCTTGGCAGAAATAAGGCCAAGCCCACATGCTAATGTGCAATTTAGATTGGGCTTGTTAGGGTTTGGGGCTTGATGGAGCTTGGGTTGTGCCTGGCCTTTAAAGCCGAATAAAAATAGTTGTCTATTTCTCAAAAGATTAATGAAATTGATTCAGTTCTCTATTTAGGGGTTGTATGCAGTTTGCACTGATTTACATATGTAAATGATGCAAATACAGAATATTTACATATGCATGGTCCCGTTTAGTTGGGATAAGGTGTAAAAATAATGTATAAATAAAGCCATTATCATATGAAGATTTATTCATAAAAAACACTCTATGATATCTTACTCTCTTCTCTCTCTCTTAATCCTCGTAACATTATTTTACGCGCATATAAGAATGTAGGAGTAGAACCCCTCTAAATGTTAGAATGAATAGAGGGTTTGTATCAGTAAAGGCCCTAAGCAAAAAAATTTCTTTCTAAGCATTTAACGGTATTATACATTCGGTTATGTAACTCCAAGGGGTAGTTCAGTTGACATAGGACCACGGTTTTCACATGGATATTATAGGTTCGAAACTGCATTACCACACTGGGACTACAGGAGAGTTTACTTGGCTTCCCTCTAGACCCGGAGGGATTAGTCCCAAAGGGTTAGGAACCCTTCGATAGCAAAAAAACTAAATTAAATAAAATTTAAAAAAAAACATTTGGTTATGTGACAATGTTTAATTGCTCTATTTTGGTGCAGGAACTTTTAGAGGGCCAAGGCTCTTCTTTCTCAAAGAGGCAGAAGTAAGAGCAATTTATGGGGTTTTGATAAAAGCTAATTTCTGTTATGTCCCTTGGAAGTTGAATGAGTGTGCTTATGGTTCAAGTTCAATTAAGTTTTGCTTTTGCGGTGCAGACAACACTGGGTGGAAAAGTCCACTCAAATTGAATCGAGTAATTATTATGGGGCCATCCATAATGTATGATAAACCTTTTTTTATTTCCACCTCAATTTCATTTATAACCTATAAAATATAATTGTATTCTTTTAAGTATGATTAAGTTTAATAATCGTTTTTATAGTAATATTTGAACTGCTTCAAATAAATCCCCCTCCTCTTGGATAGGCTCTCCTCAAATCTCACTCTAATTGGAGACACAACCATCACCATTTTTTTTTTAATGATGTGGGTACGTCTGAGGTCTTTGACCCAGCAAGACTAATCCTCGGGTGACGCCCACTAAATCCACACAAATGCACATTAGGTAAATCAAAGGCTATTTAAAACTTAAGACATGGAGAGCAAACTCACTCCTTATACCACCACCAAATTAATCATGTATAAAAACATGTGAATTCAAGTGTATTTTACTTGATCTTACAATAGTCCCATAATATATTAATTCAAGATTTTATCAAATCTCATGCCAAAAAACGAAAACTGATACCTAAAAGGCTGAAATGTCTCTTTGTCAAAAGCACTTCCCTTGTAGCTAAAAGGATTCTAAAATGAGGCTTACTGGGGTCAACTTTTCACACTTGTTTGCAATGAATGAAAAAACAGAATAAGAATAAACTTTGGAGTGAGAATCCAAAGTCCAAAACCATTCATCATGCTTAATAAACAACTACAATCATTCCTTGGCATTTCAAAGAAATTGACTGGACCAATGACTTCACATGGCATGTGACATTATGGAGGTTCATTGACCCCATCAGATGCACAAATCATATGTGAATTAGAGGTCTATTTGGACATTTCTATCTTAGTGATTTTCTCCTGCGGATGTTTTCATATATGAACGTCACTATTGTCACAGTAGACGCGCTTTTAAATTAGGGGCATTCTTCTCTTTGGATGGGCCCCACCCCCTCCTTGACCGTCTAATGTGAATGTCCGCATGTGGACGTTCTAATAGGTGAATATTTCACTCTCTATCCATACATTTTCAAAATCAACCATATGAACAGTGGCATAGATTATATTTCGTCTCATTTTGACCGGCACTGTCATAATCTCTGATTGAATAATGAGTTTGTGTGTATTCCTGTTTTATTAAAATACAATCAAAGTAACTTTTTCTAACATTTTTCTTAACCATGAATTTAAAACTCTCCATTTCCTTCCAACAAATCCTTCTCTTTGTCAAATACGTGGGCTATCCCCTTCAATCTTATCAAGTAACTTCAAAAATTTTTTATAATGGTACAAACGATTTGGTGCATTCAAGAAGGAATGGGTTAAATTCAAGTTCAAGCATTGCATGAACTTGATCGGTGTGGTCGGTACCTGAGTGCCCTCAGGAACAAGTGGAGACGGTAAGATGTATTTTGTGCATGAGGATCAGCTTTAATGTTTGTTCGCCAAGGTGAAGATTTGTTAATTTATATGGCTCGGCTCAATAAAAGTTAATTAATCTTGGTTAACCGAGCCCCTAGACTGCCCGTGCTCGGCTTCAATAGCCAATGTCCGCATGTGGACGTTCTCATAGGTGAATATTTCACTTTCTATCCATAAATTTTCAAAATCAACCATATGAACAGTGGCATAGATTATATTTCGTCTCATTTTGACCGGCACTGTCATAATCTCTGATTGAATAATGAGTTTGTGTGTATTCCTGTTTTATTAAAATACAATCAAAGTAACTTTTTCTAACATTTTTCTTAACCATGAATTTAAAATTCTTCATTTCCTTCAAACAAATGCTTCTCTTTGTCAAATATGTGGGCTCTCCCCTTCAATCTTATCAAGTAACTTCAATTTTATTTTATTTACAATGGTACAAGCGATTTGGTGCATTCATGAAGGAATGGGTTAAATTCAAGTTCAAACATTGCTTGGACTTGATCGGTGTAGTCGGTACCTAAGTGCCCTCAAGAACAGGTGGAGACAGTGAGATGTATTTTGTGCATGAGGATCAGCTTTAATGTTTGTTCGCCAATGTGGAGATTTATTAATTTGTATGGCTCGGCTCAATAAAAGTTAATTAATCTTGGTTAACCAGGCTCCTGGACTGCCCGTGCTCGGCTTCAATGTGGAGATTTGTTAAGTTGTATGCTGGACTGCCCAACTTGTACTGTGATTAGAAGTAGACTTGTTATAGGTCTACTGTGATTAAGAAATAGAGTTTCCTAAAGAGGTAAAAACTATGATCCTAACCACTCGGCCAACCCCTTGAGATTGAAAAAGAAGTTACATATCATTTTCATATGTAACTCTAAAGTACATCATCAATTGAAGTGGACCCAAAACCAACATTGGGGGATGAAAATGGTCCCCAAATACCCGAATGGCCAAAAAAACTGAACTGATGAAAAAGGGTATAGTTTTGAAACTATTTTAATTCGGATTTGGGTTAGGGTTAGGGTTAGGGTTCGGGTTCGAGTCCAATCCATGCATCCCAATTAAAAGTCAGGTCTAGGTACATGGGTTTTATACATGTGGAATTGAATAACCAATGCCAGCACCTTATATTATATATGTTAATTTGTTAGCAGATGAAATGTATTATTTAGAGTATATAAGTACTTGGTATTGATTAGTGTCACTTTCTATGGGCTAGGGCCCATTTACAAGTCCATTCAAGTCTTTTATTAAATCAGTACTAGTCTTGTAATCTATACTGGAATCCACTATGTCTTCAGGCATAAGTCTAAGTTTAGAAAGTCTTGATGGTCTAAAATTAAAAAACTACATGGGCTTGACCTGACCCTAACTGAACCCATTTTAGCCCAAACCAATAAGGCAGTTAGGCAAAAGTTCCTTTCTGCTGCTCTCATTGATAAAAGAACTTATTAGTAATTTGTAAAAAAATGATAAACATGTTTTTCAGGGCATTAATTCCATCTTCACAAAAATAGGAGCATGAAGCAATTGATGTATAACTGTTTTACCTCTTGCTTTAGCATTTAGGTCAAGTGTTGTCTAACTAAATTAAGGGATTATACCCAAAAAAAGAAAAACACTCAGATTAAGGAAAAGTTCTCAAGGAATGGAGGTGATTAAAGTAATAACACATGGAAGGAGATTAAAGTAGAGCATTTGATGGAGGATATAGACTCTTTTTTTGGTAAACAGAATTTGATTAAGTCCAAAAGAGAACAGCAAACATAAAAGCAGGGGAACTATGGAGAACAGCCCTCTCCCTCACTAGGAATACAATTTTCCCAAATAAGAACTCATACCAAGAATAGAACAATAATCATTTAAGGATGTCAGAATACATGTTCACACAACAAATAAAGCATGAAATTTGGCCACCAGTCAATGGGTGTACCTGAGGATGTCAAAATGATGAAGGGATGTCTTTGTTATTGTGGAAAAAAAAAAAACCTTAATTCAGTATTTGTATATGTCAGTAATTCATTTTTGTTGTGAAGACAAGTAAAATGTTACATAAAATCAATTTTTGATAGGAGGCTGACATACAATTCATGAGGTCACTTGATCTCACTACTCCAACACTTCAAGAACATGTAAATCAAATGATTAACATATTGAGATGCATTTACATCCAGCCCTCATTAGAATAGATGTAAGCTTTTTGTCCCACTATCAAATATGTGCTATAATAATTTAATCTCTTGTTCTTGTGCATAATCACATTCATTTGACCAAGTTCTATTGATTTTTATTCTTCATCAAGTGGTCCTCACAACAAGTGATAAACCAAATCTAATTTGACTGATAGAGAATCACATTCCAGTGAAAATGTACTTTTAATGCCTTACAATTGCCTGCACTTGGTCATTGGTTGTGGGGAATTGATGCCAAAGGAACGTTCATCAGTGGGGCTGTAACCTACGGCCACACAAATATATTCATCAACCCTGTGGCATACAAGGAAACTATAGGATGATCTGCTATGGTCCAACAGCAGCTTGTTTGTGTTGAAATGGAATTGTTTATCATTGCTTTTCTTGGCAATGGTTTTCTGCTATGCTTGAGTTGAAATGGAATAGGCTATGCAGGAGGAATTACTTTTGTCCACTATTTTACTACAAAAGTCATAATAAAATATTCAATTCAACAAACAACCATGGTGTTTTCTGAGTAATTTTCTAGATAAACCACTTTTTTTAGTGCTCTGGTTTTCATATAGAAGGCCTGCCTTTGATCACTCCAATCCCTTCACAACCTTCTTAAATTGCTCTTATCCTATTATCTTTCACAGTTTTTGTAGTAAGAAGGTGACATATATAGAACTGCTTTATGCAGTCTTACATAAGACAAAGATCCAAACCTAGACTGCATAAAACAATGTGGCACTAAATAATAGATTTGAAACAGTAAATTATAACAAATAAATAAATAAGAAGTTTGATTATATGCTGACATTCACATTAGAGTTTTCGTGCCAAGGAAGAACTGTAGTCTCATATGAGCCTCACTGTTTTTATCCAAGCCATCCATATCACACACTGCCCAATGAATAGATGAAGGTTCAAAATTCACTACATAGAGTAATATTCAACATAAAGTTAACTCCAAGGGGTAGCTCAGTTGACCTAAAACTACAGTTTGCATTCGGAGGTAGTTGTGGGTTCGAAATTGCACTACTATACTGGGGCTACAAGGGAGTTTACCCGGCTTTTCTCTGGACCCAGAGGGATTAGTCCAGCCCAAAGGGTTGTGAAACCTCAGATAGTAGCAAAAAAAAAAAAAACCATTAAGTTGAAAAGTATATGAAAAATGAGATTAAGTCTTGATTTAAGTCCGGACTTCTACATTCAGATAGTTCCATTGGTACATGTCACTTCAAGCGATGTAAAGTTTGTAAGAGTAGAAATTCCTAAGGTCATATGAATGGCATGAATTAAGGTTGAGGTCACTTGTGTGGAATGGCTTGTCTTAATTAACCTATACACATGAGTTCTTTCTATTTCTTTCTTTCAAGTAAAATCAGACCACTACAAGAATATACCGTAAAACTCTCATGCACATGTATACCTAGGGATTGTTTTTTTACCGGAAACAAGAGAATTTATGTAGGACATAATGGAATTTTTTGATATTTTTATGTACTTGTGCATTAAGAAAACTCACTAAAAAACAAAGGGATTGGAATTCAAAAAATCTCAAAGGTCATTTGAGATCTCACGCAAGTACATATATCTTGTATACAAGCTACCGTGTGTGCGTATACAAGTTCCTACAAACATATATATATATATATGGGGAATATTTATATGCATTTATCCCTCACCATAGGGTGAGGGATGCTTCCATAAATGGAGGGTTTCAAGTACAAAAGGGGGATTTCAAGTACATATGGTGTACTTGAAACCTCCCATTTATGGAAGCATCCCTCACCTTATGGTGAGGGATAGATGCATACGAACATTCCTCTATATATATATATATATATCATGCATACGAAAAGTTGTATGAAAAGTAGAGTGAGTATTGTTGTTCCACAATGTATTTTTACAGGGGAATTTCTTGATTTGGAGGACTCTTTTGTGTCCTTTTTAAATAACCGAGAGGGTTTTTTTGAAATTATTTGAAAAGAAAGGCTTTAAAGAAATTATTGATTTGGAGGACTCTTTTGGATTTTTCTAAAGAATCGCGAGGGTTTTTTTGAAATTATTTGAAAAGAAAGACTTTAAATGGGAAGTGCGCCCACCGTTTGCCCTCGCTTTCCATCTCCAAAGAGAGAGACGGAACCCACGCCCACGCCCCACGGGAACGGGCATCTCTCTGCCCAACTTTTCCCTCGTTTAGTTGCCCGTCCCACGTGGCACCCGGCAGATGTTTGACCTGTCTCTCTCTCTCCTCACTCACTCATGACTTAGGTCGCTCACCCATGCACGGGCAGCTGGATCTGCCCCACAATCATCTTCTCAAATGATTTTCTCAAGACGCCACCCAAGATAATTATCTCAATCCATTGCTTTAAAATCACATTCAAAATCCAAAATAAAATCACTTCCTAACTTTATTTTAGGTGAAGAAGTTAAATTTATATAAGAACTAATCTCATAGTAGATCGGAACACAGAGAAAAGATTCATACGACGGACCCTAATATGATTGAAATGAGACTTTAATGATGGCGACGTGAGTATTCTTATATAAGTCTTTGACCCAATAAAACTATTTTTTAAGATAAAAAAGTCCCCGAATGATATGTTTTTTTTGCTAGAATTTCAGGAATTCCTATCCGAGAAATTTCTGAAT
This sequence comes from Cinnamomum chago, assembly GCA_038049695.1. NCBI lineage: Eukaryota > Viridiplantae > Streptophyta > Magnoliopsida > Laurales > Lauraceae > Cinnamomum > Cinnamomum chago. Next base: position 11,883,309 of record CP142455.1, on the reverse strand, counting down.
TTCCGGACATGATGGAATACCTGAATGCTAAAATTCCATTAAAATGTAAAGGGAGTGGCATTCCTGAATTTCCAAAAGTCATACAAAAACCTTTTACGTGACTGGAATTCAGAAATGCCAGTACAAAAATATGAAATTTAGAAATTTCAAATATCGTGTCTAAAAATTTGTAAATTCTTGACGAGAGTTCCACAAAACAAACAGGCTAAAATCACTCAAACGGCACATTGGGCAAATCCAAAACGGTTTGCAATATTGGATGCGACTCCACCCACTTCCTCTCTTTCTTCTTATTATTAAACCACACAAAAACAAAAAAAAAAAATCTAATCCGAGCAATTTTAATCATCATATACTTAATATGTGATCAATCTCATGGTGATGGTCAAGACTCAAGACACAGATGATTAGAGACATGTTTTTTGGTGGACCACTGACTAACGAGTTCTTTTTTTGTCCATAGCGCATCAGATAATTCTCTACAAATCGCCCTCAGAGAATTTTTCCACTCCAACTTCCCAGTTCCCACTTCCCACCCTTTCCTTTCCACTTTCACATGCATACATTGAATGCGCTTCTGATCATGATAGCTTTCACACCACCATCTTCTCATTTCTTCCTGTAGAAAACTCCACTGCTCCTTCTTTTCCAGGAAATCTCTCTTTTCTTCATTTTCAACTGCCAAAGAAAGAACAACAATAGCAGCAGTTCTCAGGTAATTCTTCTTCTTCTTCTTCTTGTTACTTGTAATTAGAATTACAGGGAAACCAAATTCCAAGTAGAAGGTAGAACAAAGTTATCTCCTTTACAGTTCTTTTGCTCTTTGTTTGTTTACTCATTTTCTTCTTGTCTTCTCTATGAAGAAGTGGTTTGCTTGCTTTTCTTAGCTCCAATCTTCATCTGGGTTTGTTGCAAAAATGCAGGAAAAGGCTTTCTCTGCTTTGATGTTTGCCTTTTCCTTATTTTTTTCATTTTTTATGATGGGTCGTTTGTTTTATCCCCTTTTTTGCTTTGGATTAGAGAAAGGTAGATTTATTGAATCTATAAGCTTCATTTGCTTCGTCTTTTTCTGTTTGGATTGTTTTTCTCTTTTCCTTATTGTCATTTGAGAAGAAACTCAAGTTGTTGTAGATCACGTGTTCGTTGAATTGTTGCTTAGAGCTTCCTTTCCATCTTTCTATTCACCGTTTTGGGGGTTCTCAAGGAAGGAAAAAACGGGGAAATGGATGGTTTTGGAGCTTTCTTTAATGATCCTTTTCCTTTTTTTTTTTCTTTTGCTTTCTGCTTTTCTCTAGTAAAATCGTTGCTTTTTGTCAATTGAAGTCGTAAAGATCTAATTTTTCTTGCTTCTTCATTTCGTTTACAGCTTTCTCCATTAAAATTACTATAGTTCGTTTGTTTGTTTGTTTGTTTGTTTGTTTTAGATTTCTCTATGTTTTTGGTTTCTGGGGTTATTTATTTTTTTGGAATTTTGCTATAGTTGGGATGAATAATGGAACATCAAAAGCAAGGATTGGCTACTTATTGTCTTTGGAGGTAGGGAGGATCCTTGGTATTGGCAATGTTCTTGGACGATGAATTCTAAATTGGCTTATTCCTTTTGTTTTGTTTGGCTTCTAACATTTTATTGTTTTTATCTGTAGATGATGCTTTAGTTTTTTAATGTTTGCTCGTCTCCTTCCCCATTTGACCATATCAAATTTTTTTTTTAGTTAGTTTCTGCCTTGGTTGTATTGAAATGCTCCAGAGCTTTTGTCCTTTTAAGGGGTTAATGGTGAAAAATTGCGTTGTCCTTGACTTGTTCTTGTATCAAACATTGATCCCTTGAATGAATTTATTAAACAATATTAAATAAATAAATCAGGTCTTGTTAACCTAGGGATCTTATCCCTTCACGTTTCGTGCGTTGGATCCAGGTTTTATTGAGATAATTAAACACAAGTGGGAGGTTGCACCTGAATTCAAGGTTTGGAAAGAATCCGTGGCATGTGAGAATCTGGATTTCAGATTATCTTTTGCTAATTGACTTTGGTAAACAAAGGAAGAAATAGTTCAAAGAAAACACAGTTTCGTCAACATGTACTGGGATTTGGGCTGAGCTCTGTTTCAAAAGTGGAGTAGCTTCATCTGTGGTTGTATTCTTGTTCAGTTTTCTGTTTAAGAGAGGTGGGGATTTTCTGATGTGTGTATTTCAGTGCTGATTGGATGGGTGGGTGTCTTTCCATTGGTAATCGTATTCGTAGCGGTGGTGGAGAGAGTTCTTCACCATGGGCTCGAAGCGGATCGCAAAGGGCGAGAAGAACAAAGGGATCAGTCTCAGAACAGGTCCTCACCTTGCAGCAGTTACCTTCTATACCCAACCGAATTGTTGTGAATGGAAGGACCAAAACCTCCTGTATTTTTACTCAGCAAGGACGGAAGGGCATTAATCAGGATGCCATGATCATATGGGAAGTAAGTTGTCTATTCTTTCATTCAGGTTTCTGTGTGTGTGCATAAGTTGCTTCTCGTGCGTTATTTGTGTATTTCTTTTGTATGTAGGATTTTGTTTCAGCAGATGCAATCTTCTGTGGTGTCTTTGATGGGCATGGTCCACATGGGCATCTTGTTGCCCGAAGAGTGAGGGATGCTCTGCCTCTGAAATTGATGTCATTCTTGCAATCTCATGAGATGGGGGAAAATGGGGGAAGTGGTAATTGTTTCAAGGCAAAGATTGACATGGATGATTCCATGTCTTCTGTGAAAGAAAGCTCACAGGAGGATCCATTGATCTCTTTGTGGAGAGATTCTTTCCTTAAATCTTTCAAGGCAATGGACAAGGAGTTGAGATCTCATCCTTCTGTTGATTGCTTTTGCAGTGGTAGCACTGCAGTTACTTTGGTGAAACAGGTGAGACATTCTCTTTGTTTTCTTTCATTTTATCTCCTTTTATGTCCGTTCATCTTTTTCTAATAAATATTCCTTAATAGGGGTCGAATCTTTTCATTGGGAACATTGGGGATTCTCGAGCGGTTTTGGGATCAAAGTGTGGCATGGATTCCATGGTTGCAATACAGTTGACTGTTGATCTAAAACCCGATCTACCTAGTATGTCTTGTTTATTAATTTCTTTGGTTTATTTAATCTGGGTTGAAGCTTATTCTGTCTTTCTTCTTCCTTTTAGGAGAAGCTGAGAGGATCAAACGGTGTAAAGGCAGGGTTTTTGCATTACAAGACGAGCCAGAAGTGCAGAGAGTGTGGTTGCCATTTGATGATGCTCCTGGATTAGCAATGGCTAGGGCTTTTGGGGACTTCTGTTTGAAGGACTATGGATTGATCTCAATACCTGAATTCTCCCATAGGGTACTTACCGAGAAGGACCAATTCATTGTGCTAGCTTCCGATGGGGTTAGTATTATTTCTGCATTGAGTGCATGTACTTTCACTTTCCTATCCATCTGTTTACAGAACTCAAGCAAACAAAAAGATTTGACTGTATGATGTTTGTGTGTGCATATGTGTATGCAAATGGTACAGCATGATCCATGAAGAAATCTTATGAAATAATTGTTATAAACATAAATTGTTGCTCTGAAATTGTAGGGGATAAACCTATGACCTTGGATCTGCTTGACAGAGTAATGCCTGAGTTGGACTCTTGTATTAGGGTACGTACAAGGATCCACCACCCTCACCGAGACTTGAACTCTGGATTTACGTGGGTCTTGAACTTTAAAGCAACTGGTTTTTAGGAACTTTGTATAATAGTACCAATTGGGTGAAGTTGCAAATGTTGTTGGGTGTATATATATTACTAGATTGTATGTCAGTATGAGGTGTCTCATAGTTGGATTCGTCAATTTTGGGATTTGGAGGATTCACTGTAGCAAATCCATGCCTTACCCGATAACCCTAGCTTGGTGAGTTAAGAAAGACACGAGCCAAGAAAAACTGAAAGATAAATTAACAAATATAACTGGGAACAGCTGCATCAAGTACCGAATCCCAACATTGATGCAATACAAATCACCTCAGTTTAAGTTGCATCCATAAAGATTAGTTATATGTGGCAATGCTGGAAACATTTAAAATTAATGGGGAACAATAATTGGGCAAATAATATTATGAGAGAGCTTACTAATGGAGTGTGAGATTAAAATACAACGCACTGATTTCTTTTAAGTACTGACTGTTGACGCTGTACAAATCACCTTATTGTTAAGTTACATCAATAAACTTTAGTTGCATTTGGCAGTGGTTGAAACAGTTGAAAGAATGTAGAAGGTTAATTGATAAATGGTATTATGAGAGTTGACTATGAGCATGAGCAATAAAAGTTCACCACACTGCTTTCTCGGATGAATCGAAGTCAAGTAGTGACCAAAACGTTTTTAGGTGAAGGTTTGGCCCAACTATAAGTTTTATAAGATATGAAAACAGGTCAGGACTGAAACATTAAGAGATAAAGCATTGTAAATCTCTCCTTTTCTTATTTCTTCAGATTTGTGAATGGCTTATTTGTTTTCAGTGATTAGTAGATACTTTTCTCTAAGGCAATGTAAATAAGGAACAAAAATAATAGTAAACTGTCCACAGATGTATGTGATTGTTGGTCGAAGACAACTGCAATCCAACCAAATCAGAATGGCATGTGATTGCCTACAAGAAAAGAGTGAGAGGTGCATGCCACTTACAAGGAAATGGTTTGATGCAACAGTTTAGTTTGATCATAAGTCTACTGTCCCCCCACCAATGACGCCCATATTAAGACCTAGGAGGGGGTTGGGAAGTGGGTGAGCCGGTGGACAGTACATTGGACCATAGGTGTCTGCTTGAGAATTTCGTTTGTACATAGAATTAACGTGGTGCCGGGGCTTAATTATTTCTGTGGGTAGAATTATTCACATGAAGCAACTATTGAACTGATGATGACAGTTTGCTTATTCCGTAAAGGTACATGTATCAAGTATGGAATGAGAGGGTAGAGCAGACCCTCCGATCTTCAAATTCGTAAGAAAACAGAACGGGAGATTTGTGGCAACTCATGAGTCCCGATCATGTTAAAATGTTTGATGAACAGCATACTAGTTGGTCATATAGCCCAATTGGTAGATATTCTATGAAACCTTAAATAACTAGTAATTCTGGAGTTTCAATCTCAAGTGACAGTGTTCAGCTCTCTCTCTCTCTCTCTCCCCTATTGCTTCCGGTATGCATTTCATTAAAGGATCCAGGTTTCACAGGTTAGGAAATCATAATTCCAAAAGTAAGAGCTTGTTTCTTCATTTGTATAAAGAAGATCATTCAAGACCGATGTCCCTGCCTACACACTCATGGTTAAGAAGCGTTGGCACTTAGTTTCACACACATATGCCCAGGGATCAATCCCTGGGTCTTCAAGTTGAAGGTTTCTCTCCTGACCAGTCATCCTGCCTGGCAAAAAACAAAACAAAAAAAGATCGATGTCTGTGAGTTTTAGACCTTAATAGGAGATGGACACAAGTGTTAGTGAGCAATATCTATGTTATTACTAGTGTCAGCACTATCTTTTTGTGTCATTCTCTTCCATTTGTATTCCTAAAGCTTATAATTGCTGTAAATTTTCTACTACATGTGATTGTTAGGTTCAACAGTATCCTTTGTAGCACTTGAAATTGTGGTAAATTTGCTTGAGAACTCAGTCACTCTCATTTCATATTTGAGCCTATTTTCACTTGGTGGTCACATGGCATTTTAATATGAATGCCATTATTTGGTTCTGTAAAGTATTTCCATATCTTCATGAAGTAGTCATTCCATTATAGCCAGTTCTAATGCACTATTGAATCAGATATAAGAAATCAAAATTGTAAAACTCATTTGTGTGAATTTATCTAGAAAGATTGCATGATTTAGCTGTAGAAACTAGAAAGGATGTGTGTATGCCTGGGCAAAATCTTTTGAGAAAAAGGATTATCCTTTCTAGATGGGTTTTGAGCCATTGTGATGTAGGTCTGGGATGTGCTGAGCAATGATGATGTTGTCGAGATTGTATCTGCCGCTCCAATCCGATCATCAGCCGCACGGGTCCTCGTTGACTCTGCTGTTCGTGAGTGGAAAATCAAATATCCTACTTCAAAGATGGATGACTGTGCAGTGGTGTGCTTGTATTTGGATGGCAAAATGGACTGTGAATCTGAGACAGAGGAGCCGAGTGTCTCTGCGGCCTATTACTCTCTGGCGAATGAATCAGATGACGGGCAGAATCTGGAGCCGTGTCTGCAGCGGAATTTCACTGTCAGGACAACAGAAGGTGGCGACTTGAAAGCTAGAATGCCAATTGCAGTTGAAGGAAGTGGAACATTGGCCGTCGCCGAGGATCAGAACTGGTTAGGCTTGGAAGGTGTAACCAGAGTCAATTCACTTGTGCAGCTTCCAAGATTTTCTGAAGAGAGAGCGAATGCCTGATTCACATTTTTTGGGAGTTACTTCGCTGATTTGGTATGTTGCAACTGTTAATGGATGGAGGCCCATGTAATTTGTAGAAATTCAAAGATATTTCAGAACTGTGCATGTGCAAACTGATGTGAGCTTGCAGTGAATAATATCATCAATGGAAGCTTCTGTTGAGCTCCTTTTCATTGAGGTAATAGTCTTACAGCAAGCTATATATATATATATATATATATATTACCTACTGTGCTGCATAGGTTATATATTTTAGAACTTTGAAAACAGAATGTAAAATAATCATTAAAAAAGAAGAACAAGAAGAATGTAAAATAGTCATAAACAGGGTGATTTTGACCAGGCCAGCCAAAACAAAAACCTGTGACAAACTTGAATAGTCTGCTACCAAACCCGCTCCTAAATGCCATACCCTGCCCTTTTTCTTTTTTTTGGGGTAACCCGGTCAAGGGTGCTGAGACCCAAGAGAGAGCATGGACACATATGAGAAGACGGTCTATATAAGTAGGAAGAAGCCCATACAAGTGGAAAGAAGTGGATTATCCAGGCTTCGAATCCTAGGCAACCAGCTGAAAACTACTGCCACTTACCAATGAGGTAAGTGGCCGTTCTTAGCCCTGCGTGTTGCCATCTCTATTATTTAAGAGAATTTACCATTCAATTTTTGTGACTATAGAGTTTTTTTTTTTATAATTAGATTCTGAGTATTTCTTGTAAAGATTGTTAACTTACTTTGCTGAAAACATCTTCCTTTCATACAAAAGTCCTAGTACTTCGAAAAGTAGTTACAGCTGGCAACACCAAATCCCATTACGTTTATGACCATTTTCCTTGCTTTTGAAGGAAAAATCTTTAGTTAAGTGCCTAATTTACTAGGTTTTTGAGAAGAAAATGCAAAAAGTATCTTTAATCTCCAGGACCTAATACTTGAAGATTAGGGGCAACATGATGTCAATGACCTGGTCTGGCCTAACTTTTTGACCATTTCATCACAGCTTCAAGTTTCTTTTGTTTCATAACTGCCCATAGCTTAGAAAAACTAATTCTTTTAACTTTTGATGGAAAATGGATCTTTCGAAGAATGGGTCAGTTGAATCTGAGAAAAATCAAATCCTAGAAATTGAACTCAATAGAATTTTGGGACAATGACCGTACCGCTGCTCTTATATCCAGCAATTCCCCCAAAACAGTAAAAAATAACATTATTTCCATTGAGCTATTCATGCAAGAAATGATGCTTTGAAAGTTACGATTTTATCCTTAATTTTTTGCGGTATCTTAGGTCTTGGTGGAAATCATCTATATTATATTGGACCTTTCAGAATCCCCAACCTTTGATATCTTCGGCTCCTTGAGGAGGAGAAAAAGACGATCTTCTCTCCTTTCTTCTCAAGGCTTCAATCAACTTTTGTATTATTTTCTACATTCAATTCAATGTTTAATTGGATTGATTTTGTTATATCATCTACATTGGATTTAATTTATAATTTTGATTTGGGGCATCGGGTTTCAAATTTCTGAGATTTTTTAGATTTTTGAAATTTGGGTTTTTCAATTGGTCATCAGATATTGTTATAGATCTCCTTTATGGGTTTCAATTTAGGGGTTAGGGCTTCAAGTTTCTGAAATTAGGATTAGGGATTTTCAATTGGGGCCCAATTGGATTTAGATGGTATGGATAGGGGTTCTAGGGTTAGGGTTTATACTATAGTCCGATATTTCAATTAAGGGGTCAGGATTTCACATGAAGAGTAACTGGAGTGTCTGTTGGGTCCACTTGTTATGGTTTGACCTGTAAAAAGACCTGGAGGCCGGAGAAAACACCAAAACCAAGTGTTTTTATTATTTTTATTTTATGATAACGGAGGGTGTTCTTGCCCCTTGGGCGGAAATAATCCCTACGAGCTCAAAAATAGCCGGATAAATCCCCTATACCATCAGATATTGCACAAAATTAAGGATAAAAATCATTATTTTTAGAACTCCTTTTTTTGTGCGAACAACTCTTTGATAATTATATTAATTTTTATTATTTTAGGGCAATTGTCAGATATAAGAGCAGCTCTCAGTCATCATCCCTAGAGTTATTATGCTTCCAAACAATATCTCTGCCTCTGCCACGCTTTTTATAAAGAAAAAAAAAAGAACAAAACAGTTTCTTATGTGGAGAAACTCCATATTGACAGTAGTAGCTCCATAACCAGAACCCCACTACCCGAAAACGACCTGAATCCAAACCACAATCCAATATGGAGCATTCTTCTTTGTGGTAACTTTCAGGTGGTTTTCGGGTTTTGGCAATTATAATGTAATTAATAAACAGGTTGGATTTGGGTTGAGAACTTACATGTTACCATTAGAGGTCAACCCACACAAAGTAGACCTGACCTGACCTGTCCCACTCCCCCATAATTTTTATAAAATATTTCCCAAAATTGTTTGCTTTATCAATTTTCTTCCCTGGTGAAGCTGCAAGGAAATACTGACACCAGATTTCTATGATTCCTTTCCCATTCCTCACAGGCAGGGGTCAAAGTGCCCACTGACAAAGCATACATGGTTGTGTTTTGAATCGAAACTTCAAATTCAACATCGTTAAATCCCAATTATTGTTATGAAACTGGCAATTGAGACACCAATCACCATCCACCAAAAAACACAGGTGAATTGGTCAAGAGCCATTGGCTTCCAAGAACCATCAGCTGTTGAAGCCCCCATGAGATGGAGCAAGTCAAAGAATGTTATAATCAGTACATTCATCAGTCATTTTCTGTACTTGGTCTCTATCTTTTGGCATTGGACTGAACACACTCACACGACACCTATGTACATGGTTCAAAATTTAGGCAGTGATGGTTATTCTACTTTTGGTCAATTTTATCAATATGTGAATGTCAATTGCCAGTGAAAACTTATTGAATAATATGATAGCCCAGAATGAAGCGACTAAGCTTGTGTTGCCCATGGGGTCCATCACAAATGGCCGTGAGTCAAGATCAACCTTTTACTGTTGTGTTAAGAGGCATCAGTTCTCATTTGGTTGTCCAGGATTCGAACATGGGGCAATTATCTTTCGTCACTCAAGGACCTACATCACCTGAGGTCTCTTTCCGTCACTCACCAGAGGGTTGGGGTCCCATCCACCTAAACCGGGTACCCATTAAATAAATAAGTGGCCATGATTTGTAAAATTTTGAGGTCTTCAAAATTGGGTGTCGAATGATCTTTGCAAACTGGCTCACCAGGTTTGATTAGTTTTTTACCTGTACCTTTATTTTGATCTAACTGGACAGGTGAAGGTACAAGTTCCAGTGGAACTGGTATGACCTAACGGTCCAGTCCAATTTTTAAACACTGCTAAGAGAAGGTCATTTGAATAAGAAGCACAAGCCATTAGGTCAATTTTCCTGTTGTATGAAAATTCATATTTGCTTTAAGTGTCTTATTTGATTAGGAATCGTCGCAAATTATTAATTTTTCCTCTAATAACTAGGATTAGGTTTCACCTTTTTTTAAATATTTGTCAAAATCTCATGTACTTGTATCCTTAATTTAAGTAGTTTTATTGGATGGAATAGAAAAAATATCATCAGAAGCAATTAGAATTTATTCTCTTATTTTTCTTAGTTTTCTTTATAAAGGGATCTAAATCAATTGACAAATTGGAGAAAGAGTTTTAAGCATAATATTCCTGATTACTGCAGTAATGGTCTTGTAAATTCGTTGGACATTTCTAATCATATGGTGTGGATAAAATAGTGCCACGATGATGATGATGATGATGATGAATATATTAAGTATATAGTTGAAATATGTACGGGTATGGATCAAGGTCCTTTATTGTTTATACGGGTCTCAATTTGGGTATGGATCAAGGGCCTTTATTTCGACGGGTCCTAATTCGGGTCTAGTCCAATTCTAGATATTATATGCAAACCCAACCCAACTGGACCCGGAACCATTTTTTCATCCTTGCCCCAACAGCAACTTTAGCTCTCTGACCAAGTTTTTGTTCAAACAGTAAACCAAACTACCATTCTAAACCTAACGCACACCCATTAAAAATCCGGTCAAAGTTGTCAATTATAATCCTACCTAGTCCAACATAAAAGTCAACAGTTGAAAGGTCAACAGTCATACAAATACAAAAAACATTAATCAAATGGACAAGTAGAATTGAAGGAAGGTCATTGCTTTATAAACATATACAAACCTAACCAAGTCACAGCCCCACACACATTTTCTTCCCATCAACTTTCATACAATGCAGATACTTAGAGACACAGGAAAACCCGCCAGAGACCGGAGTCATGCTCCGGCAAGGACGACAGAACCCGGCCGCCATGTTACCAAGAGCTCAAGTTCCCGGAACAAATGTCCGGTGTCGCCAAGGCCTCGATCAGGCTCAGCCCATCGCAATGGATCGACGGCTCCTGTCCAGAAGTTGAGAAGGCACCATGGAGATAGAGAGGTGTTGAGGAGGGCGCTATCGCCGCCGGTTCGCCGCTCAGCTCAGTCGTTGCAGCATCGATGGAATTTCCGGCCAACGCCAAGCAGGCTATGTAATATGTCCATGGCATGAATTGTCATAACTTCTATATATGTGATGGATAGAGATGGTGAAGGAGGAGCATTAATGCAGCCTTCTCATGTATAATTCTGTAGATGTTTTAGATGTAAGAGAATGAGATTCTTTGAAGAGATCTAGAATTCGCTTTTGTTGCATGCAATATAGACACCAATTTTGTTACTGGATTCTTCACTGCAAGATGGAAAGCTGGACATGTATCAGGTGCCAAGCCCCTGTTTGAGTGGGGTGCACCTGGGTTATGGTTTTAAATCTTGGCCGAGATAAAACTGTATCGCCTAGTCATTGGGTGCACTTGGAAGTAAATGATACTCATGGTTGGTTTGGATGGGGTGGGGATTTGAAAGGCCTCCTTCCTATGACCTAGGTATATGGAAAAATTCATGAGAAATGGAGATTATTCTCTGAGGGCCACAAAAATTATCCAAATCCCAACACTTAGATAAGACCTGATTTTCACCAAAATTTGCATGATCAATTAGGAGGCCTACTAAATTCAGTTTGTGGGAATTGAAGGTGGGAGATAGGAGGGGGTAAATTAATGTGTATGTGAGGGAATTGGATTGATGGTAGGTAGGCCATATGGCCCCACATGCTAGACTTGTGGGGCACACCTGGGGGAATGTTAATTCATGGGAAGGTGGAAATGGAAAGATTTGGATGTGACCCACATGTGTGCAAAATATTGTCAAGTTTATCGGATCACTATAGCCCCACTGTCAGTGGCCCTTGAATTTCATGGTTTTAGAATATACATTTTTCCTACTTTTATTTTAATTTCAATCCAACTGTGAGTCAAATTTGGATTTTGGATCCTGTACTTAAACACTTGGGATCGATAACATTCGGGGTGGGGGAGGGGTTAGTGGCAGATTAAGGATTTTCTGGTAGTGGGGGCAAGCAACAGTCTTAAAAAATGGCAGTAACTATAAAAATTGGTAAGTAGCAGTCTTAATAATGACGATATATATATATATATGAAAGTATTCAAGTGAGAGATTCCCTCACCATGTGTGGTAAGGGACTCCCTTTTTGGGGAGGTTTCAAGTACAAAAGGGTGTACTCCCTTCAAATACAAAACCCCTTTTGTACTTGAAACCTCCCTAAAAAGGGGAGTCCCTCACGACACATGGTGAGGGAATCCCTCACTTGAATATTTCCGTATATATATATATATATATGAGAATGTTCATATGCATCCATCCCTCACCATAAGATGAGGGATGCTTCCATAAATAAGGGGTTTCAAGTACAAAGGGGGGGGTTTCAAGTACATATGGTGTACTTGAAACTCCCCCATTTATGGAAGCATCCCGCACCCTATGGTGAGGGATGAATGTATATGAACATTCCATGGGCTATGAACATATCAAAAATTGACAAACATGACATTGGCTATACCGACGGAGCATCCTCATCGAACCCCAAAGATAAAAATTGCCTTGTTAAAAGTTTAGTTGATACTAATCATGTTGTTAATGTTGTAACCAGAGTTGCTAAAAAGAAGAATGTATCATGTCCTGGATGTATTCCCACTTGCCATAACTATTAGGGGGTCCTTGTTTGTGCACAGTTTGGATTGGTTGCTAGGTAAATCCCAGCAGTAGTTCTCACGGAAGCACAATGAAAATTATTTCTCACTTGAATATTTTCCCTTTAATGAGGCCCTTAATAAAAGCTCTAACTAGAGTATCCCCAACTAACATATTATTCATGTTTTTTTTTTCAAATGAGATTAAAATGGAAAAGATAAATGTGCAATAGATTTATAATGAAATGATGATTTTGAGCCATTTAGATATTATAAAGTGGGCCCATTATTATTCTTTAAAAATCACACATGACCTACCCTTCCCTACGTTAGGAATTGTCATATGCAAGGCTCATCTTTAGAAATTAATGTATGGGTCACACATTTAGAAATGATAAGTGGAGACTCATCTTTAGGAATGATGATGGGAGGCCCGCCCACATATACACTAATTACAATGTTTAACACCCTTTGTGAAGTGAAACATCAAAAACCCTAACATGGGCCACCTTTAGAAATTATAATTTGGCCTAAGCTTTGTGGAATTTGATACATTGGACCCACTTTGATAGTTTATATCATAAGTTAGGAGTTTCCATGGGTACTAATACTATTGTAAATGGTGTTGTTAAGAAATTAGAAAGGGCAGTTTGGAATAAGAACTAATATCGTGAAGTGAGCTCTCACGTTTTTTCGTTTCTTACGGTTGAGGGAAGTTGGATAGAAAAAGAAGTTGCATGGTATTAGGATGCCCGGAATTCAGAACAGGAAAGGAATCCACACACACATCCTTACAAAAAGGAAAGTGCACGACGCTTGTGCCTTGTGACAATAAATACAACATTCCATTGATCAAGCTACACTACAGAGCAAAAGAGAGCAGAGAGATTTCAATCTGAGCCATTTTTCTTCTAGTTCTACCTTCAAGGGTGTCCATCTACTCCTCTAATCTTCAATCTTCAATCAAAGATGTGAGTAACATGATTAAATTCTATGTAATCATCTCTTTTTTCTTTTTTCTTTTTTTTTGTTTGTTTGTTTCCTTACTTGCACAATCAGTCTAACGGTGAATATCTGATTTGAATGAAATTTAAGCTTGATAGTGTTAACATATGAGGTACTACTGTTTTATGGGTTTTATAGATGGGGGCACGTCTCATGAGTCTTGATACTTTCTCCAGCGAATATGCATTGATTAATGGTATCATCTTGTGTTGCAAATTGTTCTGTTCCTAAACCAAATTTGCATGGCCCCTCCCGATTGAAACTGAAGTTTGGATTGGGTTTTTCTTTTGGGGTTTGAGTCGTCTGAATCTTGAATCTTGAATCTTGAAACCTACATGAAATCTTGGTAGTTTTGGTCAAGACCGAGTACCCAAGATCGATGATATTGTAATAAGTTTCAGACTGTTTTTGAAGCTGCGTTTTATCAAATATGTTTTACTATATCCAGTACTATAATTGATTCTTTTCTTTGAACTTGTTCTTATATCCATTTTTGGGCTTGTGGTTGTTGCAGTTTTTCGTCCGCGCGCGATAACCTGAAGAGTGTAAGTATGCTTTGCTTAGATTTCTTTTGAATGTCTCATTTCATTGTTTTACCTTTTCCTTTTGTTGGTTTTTCAGTTTTAATCTTATCATTTTCACTTAATTAATTCATTATTGCACTTTTAATTTTTAGCAACAGTTTCATTGAATGCAATATGCATTCTAGAGAGTAGTTGCACTTTAATTTTCACTCCATGGGTTGTTTTTATATGCTTTTCTTCTCAAAGAATGTGATGATGAACTACTCTCTCTAGACATCAAAAACTAGTGTGTGTGCAGACATAAGTTCTGGTTCATTGCATAATGGATCATTCTTCTGAGCTAGAAGAAATAATTTAATCTCTACTTAATCCAGACTAGTATTTTTTATACTACCAATACTCAAATGTCTTGTATGGTCTGGTACTTGCCTCAGGATAGAACAATGGGTGAACTTCATTCACTAGGAAAACCAGTTGAAGAGATTGCAGACTACTTGAAAATGACTCATTTGTACCCATATGTCATCAATACTCAAATGTCTTCTATGGTCTGGTACTTGCCTCAAGAAGGAATATTAGTGGGTGAACTTCATTCACTAGGAAAAACAGTTGAAGAGATCGAAGATTACTTGAAAAGGGCTCATTTGAACCCGCCTGTCTTCATCAAAACAGCTTATGTCGTTGGGTAAGTTTTTCTTTCAAGTACTTTAATTCATAGCAATTTATTGTCACATGTGTATGTGGATTGCCCATTGCTTCTTGCAAACATAAGCAACAATGGAAAAAAAAAAAAAAACCCTTTTATGTGGAAGTCTATAGCCTTCTCCAATCACTAATATTATCTATTCATTAGGCATAGACGGTCATAACCTTTGTTCTCATAAAGTTAGACATCATCATGCATATTTACTCTCATATGCTAGCATTTTGATCTCTTTCATTTCATTAGGCAACTAATCATGTGAATTGTTGCATAGTCTATGATAGGTATATGTACATTGAAGAATAAAAGGAAACACATACCAACAGAAACACTTGAATTACTTGCTTGTTGACTCAATATCAATGTTACACAGATCCGAAATGATGAATGAGAGAGATCCAGCTGCAGCCATGGCGTCCACTCTCGATCACCGGATAGACCGGAACGATGCTCCGGCATTGCCGAAGAACCAGAACGATGCTCCGGCAATGCCGAAGAAATGGAAAGATGCTCCGGCATTGCTGAAAAAACAATCCACATGTTCATGCTCGCCGTCAAAACACCCTGGAGCATTCAAGTGTAGCCGGAGGCAGGCCGACCGGGTGCTCGTAAAGAGGGCCTTGTCACCACCAGTGCGGCGGCGTTCGAGGTCATGCCACCGGCGGAGGATCTTCCGGCCAACGCCGAGCCGGCTTTCTAAAATGTCCATGGCATGAATTGCCACAGCTTGTTTATGTGATGGATAGAGATGCTGAAGGTTGTATCCACCTTGAAGAGGAACATTGCTGCCTTTCATATATAGTTCTGTAGATGGTTTAGATGTAAGAAAACAGGATTTTTTTTTTCAAAGGGAATTCTCTTTTGTTGAATGCAATAAAGACACTAGTTTTGTTACTGTATTCTTCATCTCCTTTGTTATAATTTTTTTTTATCAAATGGTCTGCTTCACTGGCATGGGTTCATCTGAATGATGGAAGGCTGGACATACATCAGGTGCCAAGCCCCCTGCTTGTGTGGGGTCTACCTGAATTATGGTTTTAAATCTCTGACCTAGATAAAACTGTATTGGCTAATCATTGGGCACACTAAGAAGTATGGCAATCATGGTTAGGGTGGCGATTTGAAAGGTCTTCCTATGACATACCCTCGTGTTAAAAAAATATTGAGAACCATTCAATTAATGGAGGAGTTGTTTTGAGGGCCACAAAAGATGTCCAAATGCTAACCATTGGATAAGACCTGATCTTCTCCAAACTTGCATGATCAATTTAGGGGGCCAACAAAATTCAGCTCAGTGTTGAATTTTGGGCCGTTAGGAACTCAAGTTGGGGACATATATAGGAGGGGGTAATTAAATGCATGTGAAGGTCTTAGATTGATTATAAGGTCGCCATGTGGACCCCACATGCTAGACCATTCTTTTATATATATGGCAAATGATCCTTTGCTGTCTGTGTGAGACACTTGGGTCACAAATCAAGGGATGATGGGATTGAATTAAATTCTCATATATGCCCAGCTAAGTCAGTTGTTCAACATCTTTCTGGATTTTGATCATCAAGAATGGCATTTCAGATGTAATTTGTTTACCCCTATCTTCTTTAAGTTCAATGAGACTATCCTTTTACCCAAAAGAAAAAACTCTCATTTAGGACCGTACATACATATAATCAAAACTATTTTTCCCTAAGTTGCCTCAGATTGAGGAACTAAGAGAGTCGCGGCCAGTGGCTGAACCTATCTGTTACCACGCGGGTGCAGAAATTCGAGAAATCTCTTAAGTAAAGCCTTAAAAGATTTTATTTTATTATTTAACTTCTTAATTCGATCATTGCATGCACCGCCCAAATAAAAATCCAGGGTCTGCCATTGAGTGTGACCTTATTAAGGTCCCATTGGACTTGACTTGAATCCGATGGGTCCCTCCTTGCAAAGTAGGGTATGTAAGTGGCAAACTAAGTTCTCGTGCGCACTGTACATTGTGCATTAATTCATTTCATTGACCAAGACTGAAAGGAAAAGTGAGAGAAGAGAAACAAAGGTTTGGAGGCCTACGAGCCTATGAGCCCACTCGTTGAAGGTTGATCTAAGCCGTTCGTCTTCTAGTTTTACAATAAGGGTCATCATAGCTATTGATATTCACCATCAGATCAAAAAAAGAAAATGTGATTAACAAGATTAAATCCTATGTAATCACCTTCTTTTTTTTTTCTTCCTATTTGCAGAATCAGTCCAATGGTGAATATAATTCTGATTTGAATGGAATATAAGCAAGTGCTAAGAAATTTCTATGTAGGTCAAATTTGTTACATTTGCACATTGACTGGGGGTCTTTGAAACATGAAGTTTTTAAGCAAAAGCCTTAAATTGAGTCAAAACAGCAGTGCTACGTGGACCGACTGGCTCTGGGATCCAACGGTCCTGGGGGCCGGGCCAGAATTCGGTCTCCCAAGTCGGTCAAAGTGGAATTATTCAAGTCAAAAAGAAGATGCTGACCTTTTCAAAGCTCCATGTACCTACTACATATATAAGAATAGAAGAAGGAAGGGAAACACATAGCAACAGAAACACTTCAATCATTTGCTTCTTCAGCTACTACTAAATGTTACTCAATTACAAAATGCAAAGTGAGAGAAACTCAGATGCACCCACTGGAAAAGGCTGCCGGAATCAGGCGAAGGTGTCAATTTCCGGTCACCGGATAGACGGGAACAATGCTCCGGCATTGCCAAGGCGACGACCGACGTGATCATGCTCGCCATCGAACCACCCCGGCTCGTTCAGGTGTAGCCGGCACCGATCAGCGGCGGTGAGTGAGAGGCCCACAAGGCGGCCCATCGACAGGGAGATCATAAAGAGGGTGCTGTCGCCACCAATGCGGCGGCATCCAAGCCGGTGCCACCGGAGGTGGAATTTCCGGTCAACGCCGAGCCGGCTTTGTAACATGTCCATGGTTTGAGTGCAACTTACATTACCATAGAAGGTGAAGTAAATCATTTGAAGCTAAAGAGAGAGGATATTGTATTTGGTTTTTTGGTCCATCTGTGAATTGGTTTTGAAGACACAGACATTATTTGATTTTTTGGTCTATCGGTGAATTGTTTATGAAGACATACAGATATTATTTGAGTGAATGTGAATTTTTTTGACTCTGCAAGATGTGAATTGAGAGATTTACATGGGAAAAAATTTAGTTGTATGGTTATTTTTTAAGCTCTTTTTTATGCATGGAACCATTGTATATTAGATGTGATTAGGGTTGGAATAATATAAAAGATTAGTACAGTAGATGCATGTAATTGAAGGGAACAGGTCATCATCTCTTCCAAAAGTAAGGATTCTGAATTTCACAAGAAAGTTATATGAAAATCTCATAAAACTCAAAACAAAATTTGATGAATTAAATTGAAATTCATTTATAATGCCACTACATATGAAAATAAAGACATAAACCGACTCCATTGCAACTTAAAAATTTAAAATCTAGAATCTTGTGTTTGGATTCAACAAAAAAGGGCAAAATGAAACAAAACAGAGATGATTTGGGCTGGAGGGCCTTAGCCGTCATTATAAAAATTTAAGGTCATCAACTGTGGATACCTTATTTAATAGGGATTTTTTGGTAGATGTCCCAAGAAAGAATTACATGTTTACTTTACCCACACCATTTTAACATATAATTACAACCAATCAGAAGGCAAAAAACATTCATCCCACTACTTGAATCTTGATTAACTTTATTTGTAACCCCGAGGGGTAGCTCAGTTGGCCTACGACCATGGTTTGCATCCAGAGGTTGTGGGTTCGAAACTGTACTACCACACTGGAGCTACAATGAAATTTTACCCGACTTTCTCTCCTGAGCCCGTAGAGATTATTTCGGCCCAAAGAGTTGGAACCCTATATTATCATAAAAATAAAAATAAAAATAATAATAATAATAAAACCTTTATTTGTGAAATTCTTTTACATTGGTCTGTTAAAAGTTAAGTGAGCTTGATCTCCCGTCTCAGCGGTTGAGATAATAAAAACCTTACAACTGGAGTAGACTTTTTTGTTAAGTAGTCTGTATCGACCCAAATAAAATCTGGATGGGTGGTTTGAAGTCCATGGTTTTCTTACTCGAGGACCTGAATACGCAATACTATGATCATATATTATCTATGTATAGATGTATATTAAGTATGTTATTCAAATATGGGCCCACCTTATGACTGTTAATCCATCATCAACACCACCCCCCTTAGTCGCCGATCCCTATACCTTGGGTTTGCATGCAAATGAATGGACTAGACAGTTGAATCGAGGTTAAATTTTATTTTATTTACTTTTTTATATAAAGTTATTAAACTTGTGAGTCATGGATAAAGGGATCAGAGACTTGGAGACATCGGATTGATTTCAACTTTGATTATTTGGGATGGTCCAAAAACATGCATGTACTATATCCTTACAGGGGCCCATATCAATTTGGGTCACGTCCACCCTCTATTTCAGTGTAAGTCGAGTTTGGTCCCTAATTTTAAGTTAGGGTAAGTAAGGATACATGTCCTGTTACTAGGATCCAATTTCGGTCCGGACCAAGGTATTCATCTACTAGTAGTTATTCAGATTCGGTCCCAAGCAGTATGGACTCAAAACCAAACCGACCCATTTTAAGCCCTAATCTTGTCTTCTACATTGTATCTTTGTAGTGGTTGTTTTCTCCCATTTCATCCAGTACATCACCCACTTCTCCTGCTTGATCCCTGCTTATAAAAAATCATAAGAAATGAGCTTCGCAGAGGGAGTGAAGCATCAAGAGTAGAAGTCTACCAAGGAACCATCAAACCAACTCCACTTTGTTAGAAAATGAGTTGTCACATTCATTGATCCCTTCACCACCCATCCATTTCTCACCCCTTCACAGACCAGTAAAAGTACAGTGCTAATAAATTCAGAAGATACTATGCAGAACTCTTTCATCTGTTTTCATATAGGTGACCATAACTAGTAAACAAGTAGATGAGTCTCAACAGAGCAATGAGGAGAGAGCTTGAACTGGTTGATGGTCAGTTGGATAAGTAAAACTGGCATTGCTACTACTGTCCAGATCTGTATATCAGGTGGGCCACCTGTAACCAAAGTGGTCACCAAAATTCATCTAATTTAATGGCCACTCCAGCCGGTGTGGAAGATGTGGCTTTAATCCAAGTGAGGGAGGACACTGTGCATTGATTCAAACTGACAGTGGGACACCAACTTGTACTTTTGTCAGAAGAACCGAGCAGTAATATTAGGCTAGGAAACCTTGAATGTGGGAGTGGGACCCATCTAGATGAGCAAATCATGGAATGGGGGGTCGAAAAGTTTATGAATGGATGGATACATGGATTAGAATGCAACCATTTGGTCAAGGGCCCAATATTTGAACAGATACCCTGAGGCTGAGAACAAGGGAATCCCATACCCAGCTTACCTATAGATGTGTCTATAACAAAAACTAATACTATGCACACAATATATATACATATTCTATATTTTAAGCCCTCCAAAAAGCAAACCAAATCCAAAAATTGAGTACTGACCCAACACCAGTCAACCCAATTCAACCTGAATTGTACTTGGTTGGGGAATCTGCAATTCAGGTCGAGTTCAGCCAGGTATGTTTAGGTTTCATTTGGGTCAAGTTCGAGTTGGGGTTTGCCTACATACAAATTTGAGTTGGGCATGGATTGAGCCAATTCTGACCTGACTCACCAGATTGTGCACTGCGGACTATTACTGTATCCCTCCTCTGGTCACTAACATGACCCATGCATAAAGAATCACCAGCATGAAAAAAACCAAACCAATCAACAGTAGCAGCAAAAAAGCAGTTTCAGAGGGAAAAGAAAAAAAAAAGGAATGGTTAAAATTTTGATAGATAATTTTGGATGGTTTCTCTTCGGGGCAACCCCAAGAGGACCACAGTATCAATGGATTTAATCACAGCAAATGGGCCGCTTGTACAAACTGCAATAACTCTAGCAAATTCTGCGTGCTTGTAGGAACTAACTTGGTGACCATTTCACTGCAGCCTACAGCTAGTCTCTTAACTCACTGACCTGTTCGTATCCAATCTCCCACAGACCTCCCATTATAAAAGAAAACTCCCCTCCATCCCTTCATCACTCATCTCTCCAACTTCTCTCACAATGGCTCACTACTACCCACATTCCCCCCTCTTCTCCCTCTTTCTCTTCTCCATCCTCATGTCCATCACACAACTAACCTTCGCTACCCACAAAGTTCCAAACCCCATCAAGGATGCCGACCGAAAGCAACCTGAGTTCTTTCTCGGTCATGATGGAAGATTTCTGATTCCCGGCATTGGGCGGGTCATGGTACCACCTTTTGGCAGCTTTCCTTCAGCTGGTCATGGAAACCTTGGTGGCAGTGGCGGCAACAGCATTGGAGGAGGTGTGAATGGAAGATATATTCCTGGTGGGGATGACACATTTGTTCCTAATCCTGGCTTTGAGGTACCTAATCCTGCTCGGGGCTTAGTTCCGGCGCCAAATGCTCCTTGAGCTGGTTTGGTAGTGTCTGAGTTTGGTGGTGTCTGGCTCTAGTTATAGTATGTTTCCCTTGGTGTGTGGGAGTAGTGTTTCGGATTTCATATCAGGTCTAAGTAGATCGTTTTCATTTCAGTTGCAGGAGACTTGTTAGTAGGAATGCTCGTGATCTGTAGAAACTGTTTGGCCATTTGCTTCTGAATAATAAATAACTAATAAGAGCTGGGTTTCTTTCTCATCTAAGCAGTTTTCTCTGCATTTCTCTAATGGCAACATTTGCATGTGTTACTCATTAAGTGAAGAGGCTGACTCATTTAGGTCTCACTCATGAGCATGTTAGATGGATCAGGCTTGGGTTGTACTGGGGTTGGACAAGGATTGGACTCTGGACCCAAGGCCTGAACCTAATCATGTTTTTAGAACTTGTTTGACTCAATAAATCACTAAGTCAGGTGAGTTGATTAGTCTAAAGCATATTTGAATAAATACTACTCGACTTGGTGAACTTCCATATCAAGGTCGTGTTTCTGAGTTTTAAATAGACTTGTTCCTGACTCGCAAGTCAGCCTCAACTATACAGACCTGGATCCAGTTATAATAGAATAGATAAATTGACAAGAGCCCAGTTGGATGCTGCTCATTGTCACAGCCATGAGCTTGGGGGTCTGGGTCATATTGCCATTTAATATATAATTCAGATACATAGTAAAATTTAGGAGTTTCAGTAATTCTGAAGAAAATCAAATGGGATTCTCAAAAAGCAAAGAAGATGTGGGCCTGTTATAGAATGGTATCTCAGCCTGCACTATAGCAGCTGGTTACAGACATCAAGTCTTCCGCACGGAGAAGGGAGTCATAGGCTCCGGCCCTCATAGGTAAAGGGAGCGGTCATCCATAAGAACTCTCTGTAATTTAGGGTCCCAACGCCAACAGATAAAATAAAAATAAAATAATGAACCCAGTAGAATGGAAGTTCCATAGGAATGTACAGACTTTTCAAACAAACCTGAAACAACTTAATTGCTCACAGAACATAAAAATTCACAAAGTTTTAAATTTTGAAACAGTATCACAGGGTCATGACAATAAAGCTAATCCCCATTAGGGTGGGGGGGGGGGGGGGTTGTTGAAAGCCAGTATCACTAATGAGACAAATCCGGTGTGATTAATAACGAGATATTCTCCAGTTACATTATCTTGAAGCAATAAAGCAACAATCAGAAGCTTTTTACACCTTGAATTATGGATGCTAAATTCTGAAATGCAGTTCATCAGGAAGACACCTGTGATAAACAAATCAGGGGGCACATCAATAGGGAAGATGATTCATTATCATCTGACAAGTAGTTAATGTTCTAAAGGGGAATCATTTAAGTGGTGATCCAGTAGAGATTTTAAGAGGTTATTTTCTAAATGAAGATACTCAAAATGCCAGTCAAAGCAAGAATAAAGGCATTATAATTAGAATAGCATTACATGATTCAAACTCAAAGGATATTTGGCATGTAAATTGCTTCATCGAATACAGCGAAGAACCAAGACTTAATTAAGCAAATTGTTAGGTCAATATCACTGATAATGTCCAACAAGACAACCTCCCCAAAAATTCAATGGTCTAAATATCAAAAGAAAGAACGAAGCAACTACTATTTTCTAGGGGACGCAACAAAATGTGAAAAACATTTCCAAGCAATTGGTCTCTCATGAAGTCAATTTTGACAATTATTTCCAAGCAACTCCCAGATGAGCGAATGAGTGTCTCAACAAGAAACAAAGAAATCAGCTAGATTGAACAGGACACGAGCAACTATATTTTTTCTGAGGGACACAAAAAATTGCGACAAATATTTCCAAGCAATTGACCTCTCACGAAGCAAATAGTGTAAGATATTTCCAAGCAATTCCTAGTTGGGTGTCTCAACAAGACACAGAGAAAATCAGCTGGATTGAACAGCACAAAACTATACTTTTCCGAGGTACACAATAAAGTGTGACAAATATTTCCAAATCATTGGTCTCTCATGAAGCAAAATGTGACAAATATTTCCAAGCAAATCCTAGTTGAGTATCTCAACAAGAAACAATGAAATTCAGCTGCAATGAACAGGAAAACTGGTCCTAGTGAAATCATCATGAACAATTTTTTGTCTATATTCTCACAGAAAATGTACTTTATACAGAGATAAAAAGAAAAAAATAAATAAAAACGAAGGTCCGGTGGATGGCTTAATAATAGATAAACCTCGGAAGTCTGCATCCTTAGTTGAAGCATATTGATGAGATAAAGCTTTAATGATGATTATATGTTTTCCATCGCCTAGATTCAATCTGGTGAACATTCCATGGAGTTTTGTCAAGAAAGCACTGAAAGGAGAAGCCTGATACATATGGAAGGAGAACGCCAGTCTCCCATCAGACTAAAACAAAAAATGATGATGAGCAGCCATCACAGATCTATTAAGTCCAGGTCATAGTTCAAGGATGCAAACCGTTCATTTTCCTCATGGCAACAGGTATGCCTTGAGTTGCATCAATTAATATTCATCATTGATTATGTAGATCTCAGCCATCGATTCTCGCCACTCTAGATAGACCCACAATCTATTAATCTTATGTTATTTATAACAAGCTCTACTCGAGATTAATCCGCTACGGATTTTTTGATGCCAAAGCTTCAAATTCATTCATTTTGGCTGGTTCATAGCAGAGTAGTCAAAATATGCCATTAACAAATACTGTACACAGAGGCATACATTGCTCTATTTCATGCAAGTCCATGCGGTCCCAATAGAACCCATTGCTCAAATCTTCTTTATTTTCCACGCTGAGTTCATTTTTAAGCACAAGTTTTCATTTTCTATGTTTCACAGGTTCTCTTGTTTGCTGTCACAATGATGAATTGTGTTTCTGCCTCTACTATTAGACTGCAAAAAACACAGTTACCTACCTGTTGTGACAAGTTTTAATTTTTTTTTCAATGCCATGAATTAGAATCAACAGAAACAGAATGACTTCATAAACCAGAGATCAATCACATTCAATTCACATCACATCCTCTTCATCATACAAATTCCATAGCAAGAAAGAGATATCGAGATCGGTCTTGTTCCATTGACAGGTAAACAAAAAGGCATTCCAAACTCAGTCCCTCAAAAACCCATCTCCATTCATTAAGCATTCCAAGATCTCGAATTTTTCACCATACATCTCAAAGATCACCAATTCCGGAAAACAGAGTCGGAAGAATGAATTTACCTCATTCCATTGCCAGATCAGGAGATGATGATGATGAAGAAGAAGAAGAAGAATTTGCAGTCGCGTTGAATGATTTGCATCATAGACCGACCATCTTCAAGATAAAGAAAGATAGGAAACAGAAGAAAACGAGGAGGAAGAGGTAATCGAGGATTACGAACAAGGTAGTGGAGCCATGGTTCTTATTCTTCTTCTTCTTCTCTTTCATCTCCTCCTCCAACGGTTGCAGATTCGCCATGGTTTCTGCTTCGATCTCTTCTTCTTCTCTTCGGATTGAGAGATCTAGGGTTTTCAGAACTGGATCTGGATAAGCTGCTCTCTTCAGATCCAGATCTAGGGTTTTGGACCGTAGTTTTGGAAGTTTAGGCTCACCAGCGTATATACGAAGGTAAATACAGTATAAAGTATGTATGGATGACCGGGTTTTGCGATTTAACGGCCTGGATTGACTCGCAGACACGGTCAGTGTACGCTGTAATAGGGTCCAAAAACAGTACTTTCGTTTGATCAATCTACCTGTTAATGTGAACCAGCTCTTATTTGAGTGGCACGAATATATTTTATTTTATTTTATTTTAAGCTATTCTATTTTTTTAAAAAAATTTAAATGAGTCTATGGAATCTTTTAGAACCGACCAACTAAGGTTCAGTTTGGCATGTCTATTTTTCCCCTCTTATTGTCTTAAAATGGATTAAATCCGGTTTTAGCATGTTTGGTATGAGGTTTTACTGTGTCCATTTCATATGGCATTTAGACATATTGTGTCTGTTCCATGAAGTCCCAAAAACCAGCAGAATTCAATCAGATATGCAGGTCTGAAGCGGGTAGACACTACTGCTACAGTGAAACGGACGTCCTCCTAGGACAGTCCGGTTTTTCATTTTTTTTTTAATTTATGGGACCCACAATCATGATCCAAGCCGTTAGAAATGTGAAGAAGGCCCAACACGGCCACGTGTCCAAATTTCAGCCGTTGATCTTTCTCGAATCTCGAGATATTTGCAAAAAAACGTGAGCCATTTGATGTACTATTCCGGACATTGTGGGCCCCACATTCAAGATCCGATCCGTTGGTTCTCTTTGGAGGGCCAAAAACAGCTATGGGCCCAAAATTGAGCCTCTAATTCAAAGTGGATCTTGAGATATTTACAAAAACGTTTTTGACCATTGATGTCCCATGCCTTAGTGATAGTCTTGAAGTTGTACACAGCAGTGTAGTATTTTTATTTTTTTTTTAAATTCAGGCATCATAAATCATGATCCAAACCATTGGATATATTCAAAAGATCATTCCCGACTAAGGGTCCAAATTTTAGCCATTGGATCATCATAGATTTTGAGATATTTACAAAAAACGACAGACATTTATATATACTTTTTTTTAAATCATGGCCCCTAAATGCAAAATCCAAACCAAAATGAAGATCCAAACCGCCTATAGTAATTAAAATGTGGAACACGTGTTTGAGATAAAATTCCAACCGTTGGATGATCACAGATTTGCAAAATGTCTAGACCATTAGATCTATTTTTACATATGTCTTACCAAACAGTCTATTTTTAAAATATCTATGTCTTACCAAACAGTCTATTTGTAAAACATCAATTTCAAACCGCTCCATTTGAAATAGATCTATATCATACAGATCTATTTCGTAAAGATAAGATTTGCCAAACAAGCCCTAAATAAGTCAAACT
Organism: Cinnamomum chago; assembly: GCA_038049695.1. NCBI lineage: Eukaryota > Viridiplantae > Streptophyta > Magnoliopsida > Laurales > Lauraceae > Cinnamomum > Cinnamomum chago. The sequence continues at coordinate 11,857,042 of CP142455.1, read as the reverse complement.
TTTGTTTGGACAAGTGCTACATAAAGAGAGCGCATGTTGGAAGCCACAGCATTTGATTTCTGAGTTGCAGTCCGAGCCCACTGCGCTATCCCTAGGAGGTTATTTTAATTTTAACTAAGGTTGGCTCACTTGCTATTTAGTGTGTTGTATTTTATTTTATTTTATTTTTCAATTTATGGTGCGATGCTGCTTATAAGTGGGAGCAATGATTGTGTCTAAATTTGTAATCAACCATGTTTCTTTTTTATAAAAGAATTTATAATCTATCATTTTGAGGTTTATAGACACCTTAATTTGGCACTGCATTAAAACAAAACATATAAATTGCCTCAGTTTCATATAAATATATATATATATATATTAACTCGCAAGAGTTTTCGAAATTTTATAAAATAAGCGACGAAGATCTTTGGTTGCGTTTGTTTGGAGGCATTTATTACCGGAATTGCGATTGTTGGAGATTTTTTAGCATGTGTCAATGGTCGAAGGGAAATTCTATATGCACCCACCTTTTTTGCTGAGCATAGCGACATTGCTTCATAAATAGTGATTTATTTATTTTTAAAAAAAAGGTGGGTGTGCTCAGCAAAAAAGGAGGTGCATATAGAATTTCCCATGGTCGAAACCTATCTCGAGGGCATTTAGATTCTCCCATCCATTTGAATACTAGAGTTTTGAAAGCCAACTTCTTTTGGCCTTTGAAATTCTTAAAACTTTTAGCTTCATATATATTTGTACATTTTAAACGTCTCTTGAAGACCAAAAGAAATATTCTGCTTTTTAGTTGTTCTGATGTGTGACTTGGAATTACAACAATAAAAATGATGAGTTCTTTCCAATTAATTAAGTTCTTAGATTCAATTTAGTTTTTTTTTTTTCCATAGTTTAATTCCTTGCATATAGTTTTGCTTCTTTTAATCACATTGCATTTAGTTTAACTTTTAATTTGTATTTGGTTTTTCCAGTTCCCATTGTATTCAGTTCCTCATTCATCTCTATTTCTTTTCTTTTTTTTTTCCTTTTTCTTTTTTTTTTTTTTTTTTTTTTTTTTGCTTCGACTATTGGCAGTGATTCCTGAACTTCAGAAATATAAACAAACTGGAGCTAAGTTGATTGAGGCTAGACTCCAACAAAAAAATTGCCAGAAAACCATCATCATAGGACCATCAGCATTCAGCTCCCTTTTTCCATAGGCTGACAAAGCAACTTCTTGCGAATACTCATATAATCTCTATAGTATCTCTGTATGTATTAACTTTCTTCACCTAGTCATTCATACCAAAGCCCCGAGGCATTAGTAAAGACAACATAAATAATTTTATCATTTGTAGGTGACAGAGGCGTTGATTCATCGTTTATAGGGTGGAGATTCTCCAGCAAGAAAAGAAGCAAAGAAAGCTAATGAGCCACTTGGTTTGAAAATAGGCACAGCATGACCAGCTCCTCTGAATGTTGCAAAGGTCAGCCCTTCATACTCTTGGAACCAGCCACTCACCTGAATTCATTAATACCCACCACAATTAGCTTTGATAATTGATATACTTCAATATGAAACAAGGGTCAGAGTTATGGCCCAGGTCGAACCGGGCCGAGTCTTGTCTAAGTCTGACTTGTTTAGTTATTGAGCCTAATATTCAGACCTTGGTCCATCCCAGGCCTAGCCCTAGTCCTTTGCGATAAATATGTTGGTTGGGTCAGACCTTTCACTATAAATAAGCCCAGGCCTGGCCCATTTAATTATCAGCGAGAAATTTTATGACAATGCATGTCCAGCCCATGGGCCTAAAAGCACAACCCAAATCCAGCCTGATGTAGACATGGATTGGGTTGGCTTGGGTAAAGGTAGCCCTTAAGCACCCATACCTAGAGTTTGATTTGTCTTCCATGTAAAAGGTTTTGTAGTGACTCGTCTAGGGCCCATTGGCTTATTTTGTTAGGGTATGTTTGACTACTTGAATTAATTCATAGAAATTTAAAAGGGGTGAGGAGGATATAACATAGAGAAGATATAGATGCCACCATCACCTTCCTATAATTTAATTCCAGAGTAACAAGTGGGTACTCATTTTTAATTGAGGACATTTAGTACATCCATGATTTTGAAATCTTAGGAATTCATTACCTATTAAACATAGATGCCCCTAGTGAAGTCCTCTGAATTACAAAAAGTTTGCTTAGATTTCATTTAAGGCATGTTTGTTGGCATTAGATTATATGAAAACTGAATGCATATAAATTTATTGTCAAATAAGCACCACCTAAGGGCACATTTGTGCGTGCTGTAGAAAATCATTTTCCCTATAAAAAGAAATTCATTTATCTAGACTTCAGAATCCGGATCCCCTGTTGCTTTAATTATAGGCTTTCCCCGTAACAGGTGCGAGGAACTCTACCATAGGGCCCGTGTGATGATAATCCAGACCACTTATCTTGAATCCCATCCTCCCCCAAGACATCTTCAAATTTCTTTTCAAAAAGTGTATGTCCCACCTTAAGCTTGTGGTCATGATTGACAACAGGATTAAGGTATTTGATTAATAATACACAACATTGTGCTATTCGTTTTTTCAATCACGTGCACTATGTAACGGCTGGACAAACTCCTATTGAAGTAAAATTTAATGATATATTAATGGAAGGGATGAGATTCAAGATGAGCGATCAAGATTATCATAATGTGGGCCCACCGGGAAAGACCGTAACTGGCATGATAGGGGATCCGTATCAGAAACCAAATAAACACATAAAAGATCCACCAATCGGTCCATATCATGAAGACAAAAAGGTTTTTGCAATCAAAAGTGATATTGTTAGTGTAAAGTTGAGTTTATTTTGTAGAATTAAAGATCAAACCTGTTTCTGGTGGTACCAAGGCCTCCATGAGTTAGTGATAGGTAGTCCCAAAGTACTCAAACTATATCTTGTGGAAAGCACTGGAACTCTTCCATCTGTATCTCCACTGCATCCAAAACTCCAAACAAATCAATAAATTCTAATAATGCAATTCCTATGTATCTATCAAAATTATTTTCATATAAGAGCATAGGGCATGGTGCTCATACTTGGTCCAGCTATACAGGGCCCACTTGGCTACCTTCACATTCAGTACCCCCACAACCTTATGAGCTGGCACAAGGCCAAATTTGACACTCATCTGATCTTTAATCACGGTTAGGACCCATAAACTTTGTGCAATTAAAGAAATGATAATCTGATGTGGGGTTGGGTTTTTTTCTCTTTATAATCCTTATCCATGTAGACACTATTCCTTCCCCCTATCCCACATCAAAGCATACTTCTAAGGCCCCACAAGCAAAAGTGCTTATGAACTGTATGCTGTCTGCTTCTAAGAGAAAATCCCCCATGGATCTATATATTGCATACCAAGAAATGAAACATGCATATAGGAATTCATTGCCCTTCATGTACCTGTAGACCCATATTCTAAGTCCTGCTGCAATAAGCTTCTTGTATATGGGCAGAACTGAAGGCTTTGAGTCTATCCATCCTTCAAATATGTCATTGCTGCATCCAAACTAAATGTGAAATTCCATACAATTGTGTCTGGTATTTCAATTTTTTTCTCAAACTGAATGGATAGTTTATATGAGGGGAAAAGAAGAAGTGGGAAATTCTCTACTGGGTGAAGAAATGAGGAGAAATCTAAAGGCGGAGAAACTCCTTGTGAAGATTCAATGTAGGAGTGTTTCTCCAACATACTGGATTTGATTAATGGAGAATTATGCATGAGAAAATCAACATTTTAAATTTATTAAAAATAATTATGAAATTGTGAAAAATTACTTTCTAATAAAAAATTAGCTTCACTTGTGAATACACATCTTGGGCCATTCACCAGTAGCTCAATTGGTGAGGTACTTCCATTTCATAAAAACAATTAAGGATTGATTCCTGATTATAGCACCGATGGCGTGAAATTTGTGTAGGGGGTATTTCTGCATGCGTGTGGGTGTGTGAGTATTTACAAAATTGAAAAAAATATATTATCTTTCATAAGCTAATGGTTTACTTCTACAAGGAATTTTAATATAAGGAAATGAACCCAACTAGAGAGAGAGAGAGAGAGAGAGAGAGAGAGAATTACTTGCATATGCCCCAGCTCCTAAGGTGGTGACCATCAGAAACATGGAGGGCCTTTTGAACATCAGCTCTGTTGTAGAAAACTTTGGCATAATCGTCAAGGCATGGATCATAACCACCCATTATCCTGGGCATCTGCTTAATAATCATCATCTACATCAACTTCTTTTTTCCATCTATTACTATATATCAGTGAAATCAATTCCCATCCATAGAATAGAGTATAACTGAGTTACTACATCAGTTATGGATGGAATATTTCTGTATTCTATTATTTGCTAATAGATGGAACCCAATATAAAAAATCAATAATAATAATATATACCCTTTTTGTGTTAAATATCGACTCGGGCCAATCGGATCCTTACCAAAAATAGGCCCAGACCAATCCATATATCCATCCGGCCAGAATTCTAGGCCCAGTCCCAACTCACGGACCTAAAAATGCAGCCCAAATCCAGTCTATTATGGGCTGGCCCGGGCCATTATCACTCCTCCAGATCATATAGAAGAAGAAGGGAAAATTAAATTAACACCAACCAAGAACATAAAACTATCTATTCTCATCACTCACCATACTAGATGAGGACTTTTTTAGCATAATAATATTCCTTCTGTTGTCATCTGGATTCATAGAAGAACTGTTTGTGCACAATGATGTATAGAGGCTGTAGATATCAATTTGTTTATACTGATGGAGGACCTCATCAACAGCTTGGCTGCAGTCATCGCTCCATGTACCATTGAAATCACAGGATTTTTTTATTACTTTGTGAGTTTCATCTGAGATCACAGCATGGCTCCATGCATAATCCACCAGACCTTTCCAGTCATGAATGTCGGATGTTTCAGGGTTACCTAACTGCATTAATGAATATAATTAGAGTTTACACAACACTCATAATTTACCTAGGACATATCCTATGGTGGAGGCACCAAAGAGAATTGATTAGTTTTAAATCTAGATGGAAAGGCAATGATCATTAGAGATAATATGGTGTGGAAGTATGCAAAAATTCAAAGGGTTAGAACAGTTTTAAGATGGTAGTGTACAAAATGGAAATTAAACCTGATCAGATGGCATAGTTTTTTTTTTTTTTTTTCAAATTGGTTGCAACTTGAGTATTGACAATTGCACTTAAATTTCATTGAAGATTTTCAAATAAAATCATATAGTTTTGTGACCCGTCGATCAACTAGAAACATAGCAATCGTCCATTGGTAGCTTAGTGGTAACTGGTAAGGCGCCTCCCTTTAAAAACAGCAGGTGATTAATCCGTGATTGTAGCGCTAATGGTGAGGGACTTGAATAGGGTGTGTAAACTAGAAACATCATTGATTCAATTCAGCCTAGTCATATAGTGAGTGGCTGGGTCAAGTTGAACTCGGTTTGAATAGATTAATTCATCTTTAGGCTTGACCATTCCAATTTGATCAGCTAAACATATTTTCTACATTAAATATTTAAACATCGGATGAGAATTATATATACTCAAATAACAACTGAAAATTGAAATTACAATTCATATGAAGTTCATCTAGACTTTCTCAAAACGTTTTGATCAGATCAAGTATGGACAACACACTGAGTCAAAAAACTATGACTAAGACAAAATAAATCCAAGACAAATTCAAAAGCAGGGCATAGTGTAAAAGGAAATTAAAAGACATAAATGTTTTATATAATTCAAGATGATATACCAAGAAACCCTTGAGATCAATATAAAGAGAAGGATATTTGTTCATGTCATATATGAGCTCAGCTAACTCTGGGACATATTTGCCTGTTTTGCAGTACATGTCAAATGAACTATATTAGCTTAGAACTAACACTATAATATCAGTTAAATGAACAATCTAAAAGATATAAACCTACCTGCATAGCTTTCACCAGCAATATAGAAGCTCCTCTTCCTATAGGATGGGAACATGTTGAACCACTTGTGCAGGAAAGTGTAAGTGTCATTGGCTAATGGACATGGGTTTGACAGATGAAAGAATAATTATGTAAGATTGCAAGACCACTAACCCAAAACAATTTTGACCAAAAAAAGAACTCAAACCAAAACACTTAAAATTCAGAAATTGCATATTACTGTCAAATCATAAATATTCACATGAAATGATTAATATTACATATGATTTTTCATTTACTTTATCATGTTATGAACAAGATAGCAGTACTCAATGAAGTGTGATGAAAAATACTCAGGTGAAAAATGCATTCCAACTCATTTCTTCACACTTCACTGATTTGAGTATAGAAGTAGAATGCAATAATGGGAAGTATGAAGACTGAAGTAGATAAAGAAAAAAAAATGTACTTGACAAAAATGGTTACCCAAACAACACCAATAATTTGTTTTTTGTTTTTTTTTTTTTCCATTGACTTAAAATAAAATACATTCTTCATTAAAGAGAATATAGATTACTGCAGCGTAGGCTCATAATTAAACGTTTACCTGTAAAGTCATCTCCGAGAATATCATAATCACTGGTGGTGTTTGAGTAGGAAAAACCAACGCCAACAGGAGACTCAAGAAACAACATATTTGCTTCTGCAACATTAGCAACAAGATAGTCCAAGACTTAAGTTGATTGCATCATTCATGCTTTGTATTGAATTCTTAGAAAATCATAATTAAGTGTGTTCTCTGAAGCGGTAAGGATTGAAGAGTACAAGGTGGACATATAGATAGGACATTCACTTTCTTAAGATTTGATTTAATTATTAGGGTGATTGTTTGGCAATTCCCGGAAACAACCTTGGGAATTCCTAAAAACAACAATGGAAATAAGAAGTTTACAAATAAAATTTTCTATTTTATTTCAAATCTCAGAACTTGGATTTTTGTGAGACAAGTTGATTTTTATCATTTTCAAGGATTTGATTTTCTGCTGTGATAGGTTTGCTAATATATCCCTACCAAAAGAAGACTCTTTGATGAAGTTTTGCAGACTCAAACCTTACTCCAACTAATTTAGCCTCCCTGTTAGGAAGATAATGCTTAGAAATATTAATAATTCAAGCCCGATCAAACAAATCGATTCATATATGTATGTAAGACAGTAGAAATTTTACAACCTAAATTCCATGTGTAAGGGTTGAACTCAAGCCCTTGTCCACCTAAGTTAACAATGAAAGGACCAATCTCCTGTGTTGCACCGTAGCCCACTGAAGAGCACCCCGGACCTGCAACAGAAACACCCATGTCACCATGAGAAGGAATGTATGTGTCTTATATTACCATTTACATATGTATTTCAATTTTGTGTCTTGAATGAGTGGTCAGGACTATGGTTCATCTTTCTTTCGGAGTTCAAGGTCTTGGTATCGACCTCCGGTTCTCCCCTCTTCAGGAACCGAATGTTGAGTCCACTTGTACTACCACTTAGGGGCCACAGGGGTTTTACCCAGCTTTTCTTTGGACCCGAAGAGAATAATCCAGTCCAAAGAGTTAGGAACGTCCCTCAGAATAAAAAATTATATCATAATTAACCTTCCATTCCAATAAATGATTTTGGGAAGTGGTAACCTATAGTCCACAATGAAATGAGGTTATTGGTGGGGACAACTAGTTTTGGATATGGAGTCAATTAATGCACTGGTGGGCAACCGGCAAAATTTTGTGATGGCCTCATTGGACTTGGTGCCTTCGGCCCATGGCTTTCTGACAATTACTCAACATTGCACAGAGAGAGAGAGGATGAAAATGAATCACGAGAAGATCCTCAGATCCAGATTGAGAAACTTTAAAATAGGTGTAATATTTGGGCCTAACTTTAATTCGAGTCTAAGGATCTATTAGTGCAATACACACAGTGAATGAATACATAGAAATTTATGATCAAATGAGCACTACCGAATGATTATTAAAGAGGTGAGAGGCAAAAGATTTAAGGCGACTATGTACATGAGACCTTGACTTTTCAAATATTTGAATTACTAGAAGAGACTTGTTATAATGCCACACCCAAAGTTTCTCTTTCCTCATCCTTTTTTTACATGACGAGTATATCTCTGTGTAAAATTACCTAAAATGACATATATTAAAATCTCTTTCTACTCAACTTCTTTCTACATTTACTCACCCCCACCCAGCCACCACCATCCCCTCTAGCAACACCATTGGAGGTGGAGGGGGAGAGGGGCAAGGACAGAGGAAGAAGGAGAGGGGGAGGGAGAGAGGGGGCGGCAGGAGGAGAAGGAGAGGGAAAGAGGTAGATGGAGAGAGGGCAGAGGGCGACGGCAGGGAGAGGGAGAGAGGCAAGGAGAAAAGAGGGAGAGCGGCGGCAAGGAGGGGGGAAGAAGGGAGTAAACTGAGAAGGGTATTTTAGGAACAATGGAGTGTGTTGAGTGAAATTCTGGAAAGAGAAGAGACGTGGAAAGAGAAATTTGGGTTGTGGCATTAGCAGCACTCTTACTAGAATAATGATTGGGGTATTCCTTTCTTATCTTTTCTTAATTCATTTTTTGACATTCACCTTATAAATGTGTGATGTATAAACATATATGCATAAATATAAGTGCGAACTAGACCTATTCATTTTTTGGGACCAGAATTCCCAATGTGACAACCCTATTGTATACATTATATATGTATATTAATTATTAAGTACATCAATTGTATTATACAATACCTTAAATGTAATTAAACTAAGATTCATAATCTTGTTGTTTTCAATGTGTTTTAAAACCTTAATCCATACCCCAAGTCAATTTTTTTCTCTTTTATCTTCTTTTTTTATTTTTTCTTTTCCAACAACGAAATCTACATCTACATTCTAGTTTTCATGTTCTTTTATCTTCTACGGTGTGATTGTATCTTAGAAATCCAATCACCCATTATACAACACATTTTTTTTTTGGGTAAATTATACGACACATTAAAGGTGCAGGTAGAATGGTAGATGAGCTCACCTCCATTGAGCCATAGGACCAGGGGCTTGTCCTCGGGTCGAGCCATGGCCTCAAAGAACCAGTAAAAGAGGGCCCTTCCATTCTTTTCATGCACAGTCACATAGCCTGCATAGTGCTTGAATGCCACACTGGGCTGACCAGGCAAACCAGTCACTTGATGATCCACATGTGGCCTTGAACCATGTCTTCCCTCTACAAGAACAGGGTCCACCCCAAAGACCCCAACAACCCACCACATGAAGAAGAACAAAACCATTCTCAGACCCATAATTCGATCAAAGAAGATGGCAAACCACCTACTACTAACTCTTCCTCAAGGGCCTTTCAATGCAACACAAGGGGGAGAGTAGATACATTTATATAGAGATAAGATGATTGAGAGTGTGTGCTCTCTAGACATGACATGAGGCCATGATCAACAAAGAGGAAATGGTGTAGTATTAAAATGAAAATGTGTGTGTGTGTGTAGGGTCTTATGGGTGGCATCTGACATGGAGTTTAGTCATTTTGGCAGCTTTTCTTGCAGGGTAGGGTAGGGGGAAGTGGAGGCCCCATATCTGTTGCTGTTTAGCTGGGATCAGAGCCATTTCAAATCCTTCTCCTCTCTAGAAGACAATGGACCCCATGGTCTGGTCATCAAGAGGACCCCAAATAAAAAAGAAATCCGGTTTGGACTTTGGAATATTTTTTTTGACCATTTTAGTTAGGTCCAATCAAGCTCCAACCCTAACACCAGAGTGTATATTTAATATATTGTATGTACAAAAGTATAATTATAATATATTGGATTAACAGGCTGTATTCAAGTGAAAAACTTCCGCACATAAAATTGGTCAAGTCTAGCCTTTGGTGTCCACCTGGACTCATGTCAATCATGGGAGAGGGGGATAGAAATGACTCCGTGAAATCTAGAGATGTGCAAAGTATCAATCCCATCAAATCATCCTAATCTCGTGATCTATGCCCCCCTTAAGTTTTCTGGTTTTATTGGGAGGCTCTGTTTTTGTATTTCCATGTAGAAGGAATCAACATTTGAATGAGTGGGTAATCATTGGCGGTACCATGAATTCAAGTCAGTGGGATCAACAAAAGACTTATCTTCTGCAAATCGAATAAATTTATTTTCCCCTTTATCAATATCTGTCATCTACTTTTGATAATTCGACAAATATAATATAAAATTCTCAAAAAAAAAATACTAATAGTTCTTAATCCAAATACATAAACTCCTACAATTGCCATCAACAAGTTTTAATGTTTTGAAATCGTTGCATAATAGTTTCATTATCAACACTAGCAACCACATCATTTTCAATATATGTGACCGAACGGTCATTCATTCATTGATCTCTCATTCGGTTACGTAACCTGTTATTTACGTACTTCATTGATGAAAAAGTTCTTTCTACCATCACAGTCGCCACAGGTAAAATCAACACCAATTTTAGAAGCAAATAAACAAATTGGCATATGATATCCTTTTTTGTCTCTACTAATTTTATATCAATGTCACAAATTTCTTTAAATTCTAAAAACTCGTTGCTAGAGCGCATATCAGCAATGTGGGGACCATTAATTTTTTTTATTATTTTGGTAGACAGTTGGTCCATTAACTTAGGCAGTGGGTATTTTATGGTGATTTTTGTTCACTACCACAACAACAAGGAAAATGTGTAAAGTTAGCTAATGTAGGGTCGAAACTCTTAAATTGAGTGGGGGTCAAACTCAACAGTTTATGTGGGGTCAAACTACAAAGTTCAATTCGTGACATAAAATTTTTTATTTTTAAATATTTTTTTTCAGATCTCAGTGGGGTCAATTAACCCCATTGTGATCAATGTGGGGCCGCCCATGAGTGGGTTTGTGAGAATTCATGGTGAAGTCAATTGATCCCACTGTGATCAATGTGGCGCCGCCCCATGAGTGGGTTTGTGAGAATTCATGGTGAATCATGACAGTGGGGGAATATGTTCATTATAGGTTGGCCAAGTGGCCCCAAAGAAAAGCCAAACGGCACAGTTTTATGCATAGTATATACATGATGATAAACTTCAGCTTTGAGTCAGCTTTGAGGAAAAGCCATACCAGTGTTGGGTCTTGGTGAAATTAAAGGAACATTAATCGGATTCGATCAAGTTCAAGATAGACCTGACCCAAACTTGACTGGTGTGCATTTCTACCATAATTGTAGGATTAGCTTCACCTTTCATAGACCAAGTGGATGTCCATTAGCTCACATGACATTGATAATCTAGCAAGTTAGGTTTGTTTTAAAAAGGGAAAACATGCAGGTGTCAAATAAATGTAGTCATTTCAATTTTTCAGAAAGGACACACGAATTCCCTCGTGTTAACAACAGTGGTAAGAGTTGTGAGTTCTTACCTGCTTTATCTAGGTTCGAATCTGGTCAAGCATTTTTTCTCGCCTAAGGGATGTGTTATTTCACCCGATGTCTTCTTCCTTCACCAGAGAGCTCCCTCACCTCACCCGAGGTCTACCCCCTCACAAGAGGGCTTGGGCCCCAGCCCTTAAGCTGGGTTCCAAAACAAAACAAAAAAGAACACACAAATTCCTTCACCATGTCAAATTAGTCTTGGAATATTTAAATAGAAGATAGGAGATTAGATTCTTAATTAAGGTCATCGCACCCGTTTATATATTGTAAATGATGCACATGTTACAGTCACATTTGTTTGATCTCATTTATGAGGTACATGCATAAATGAAATCTGAAAAATGATATATAAATGAGTCATTTCACATATAAAATAAATAAAAATAAATAAACGCATGTGAAGAAGGGTTAAAATTTGAAAGTTACGGAATTAAGCCTTAACACAGGCTACAGTCCCTTGAATCAGTATCTTCATTAGGTTTCAATTTTAATTATTAAATTAGTTGATTAACCTAAGTCCAATTAAAAATAATTAACCACAATGGGAAGGAGACACAAGGTTTATACGTGAAAAATTTTACTCGGAATAAACCACGGGCTTTATCGTTTAGGCAAATAGACAACCAAGTACTATAATAAAGAAAGTTACAAAACTCACCGTACCAAACCAATTACAATTCGACCTAAGGACTGCTTGATTTGCTGACGCCTCGTCGTGAACCTTCACCGTGCTTAAAACCAATACCTCGAATACGTCTTCAAGGTGGATCTACTACGAGAGAGTAGATGGAAAGAATTCCAAAGCTTGAATCTTCGGCACTGCAGAATGATGGCTCTGAAGAGGATGATAGATCCTTCAAATTGTTCTCTAGATTTTAGAGTTGGAGAGAGTTATGTTTTGGGATGCTAGGAGCATGAATATATAGGCCAAAAGTTGTGTGAATTAGACGCAATTCGAATGGGATTAAGAAAGGCAATTTGGCTCAAAATCAGAAACTACAGATCCAGTGCACACTTGATAACAGACATGTTCGCTCGAGCGAGCGAAGGTTCTGTATGGCAATTGCCCAGGCTCGCTTGAGCAACCAGATGGCTCGCTCAAGGGAGCAATGTTTTTGTCCCGGGTGCGTTTCTACTCAGTTTTATTCTGACTTTTGATTCTCTTCAAACCTGAATTTTGATTTTCTTCAAACTGCATGTTCATACTTCAATCACAAAGGTAATTTCAATCCATATCGAAAAATAGAAAATTACAACTCAATATGGACTAGAGTTTTGACCAAAACATAATGAATTAGCCGACTAAAAAACTTTACAAAATGTGATCCACCTCTTTAGCTAAAAGAACGCACGTGCAAGTAACGTGCCTAACCAATCACAATTTCAAGACTTGTCATCTTCTATTCTTTGCAATTCCTGTGGGTACCAAAATTTTGATTCAACCCATTCAAGATTTTTATTGACCTATTAAATTCCAGATTAATTATTTTTAATAAATATTTTTATATTTTGATTTAATACAAATCTTGATATGTAATCCGAACCATTCAATATTTACTCATGTTTAAAAGGGTGCACGCAAACAAACATTATAATGTGTTTCGCAAGTATAAATCTTACTTAGGTAAATCAAGATTTTATAGACCATAGGTAAAATACAATCAACTCTCAAGGTCATGTTTGAAAACTAAATCCACAAGGGTTTCTCATCATTGATTTTCGACTAAGTCGTGGAAAATCCATGGATGGAAATTGTAAATCTTAGAAGACTTGGGCTAGTTTTTCAAGTCCATCCCCCTCTCATAGAATTTGCAAGTTCTCATTTTTGTGGGTTTATACATCAATATTAGTATTTTCAATTATTGGCGTGATGTGCATCTCAATATCAACGTGAAATCAACTATACTATTACTTAGTAAGGAATTTAAACATACTTCGGACAACGAAGAATCTTGGAATCTGCAAATTCCTTATGAATTCATCACCTATTACCAAATGCACTTGATGATTTTACAAAGGGATTTTTCCTGTACGACTACCATTAAGTGTCAACTTTTGCCACTGGTGACCAAAATCAAGATATTACCCCAGATGATTTCTGTACCACTCCATTATTATGATATTACAAAACTTTATTACAATATCGCAGAACTTTATTGTATTATTGGAACCGAACAATAAAATACAAAGAAAAGGTGTGATTTTATGCAATATCACATCATTCAATAAAAGTCTTGTGATGTCACCATAAAATTTTACAATATTATATATATATATATAAACACCTTTTACATTGACCATCAGGCATTAGGATCGATGGCAAATGATAACCTACAGGAAAATCCCCTTTCATAAATTGTAAAAAAAAAATGATTGAGGCACTTGATGGGGAAAAACTGTAAGTAATTACAGTGAATAGTTGAGCAACTCATTTATTGACTATTTCCACTGAAACAACACCATGACATGAGAGATTGGGTCAAGTCATTGCACAACCTGTGGTTTAAATTCAAAGGGGAAGAAGATAAATTTAATATTGCCTTTGAAGGTGCTGCCTTTGCATTAAAAAACCAAAAAGTTGGTATTTCAGCATATATATATATATATATATATATATATATATATTCATCATCACAATAGTAGAAAAATGGGATTTATGGGGCGATCCTACCTTGTGGATTGTGGCTAATTAATATCGTTGAATTATCCCAAAAATCAGACCATGGGATAGTTTTTTATTCAATGGTTGAAGCATGACTTGGATATCAACTTCCATGTCAGTTCATTCAATGGTTTGTTCTATTGGTTGCTTCTCTGTCTCCTGTACATGTGCATCACACATTCACACATTACACCACTAGCTTAAAAGCCAAAGACAATGGAATTAAGACAGATTAGAATAGGATCATCAGATGGTTGAGGAGTTTCATTGGTTCTCTCTCTTTTGTCTCCATATGATAAAACATGACACCCACTCAGGGTTTATATCTGTATGGGCACGTTGAAATTGCCTCCAATGCAGTAGGTAGTAGGTGTTGTCTTTCATCACCCTTCTCCTGCAACACTATCATCAATATCAATAGGATAGTAATCAGTTTAATTAAGTTATATCCATATGGTTCTGGACTTAATCAGTGGATCTTGCATTTAGAAAGGAAAAAAAAAAACGAAACGGAATATGAATGTAAATAGGCCGAAATGAGCTGAGTTTAGCCCGGCTTGTGCTTCGCTTGAACACTGAACAAAACATCCGCAGACGCAAAGATATCCCAATGATCGATCTCTAAATAGCTAGGTGAGAGGTGAAGTTCCTATTCGAGTAACACTATGTAGGTTCCACTATTGGAGTACCACTATGCATGGATGGAAATGGCCCAAAAGTAAAAGCAAGTTAATTGGATGTCTAAATGGTATAGATCTTAGGGCCTTAAAAAGATTAGAAGTGAGGGGAAAAGTTAAAAATATGGTCATTTAAATATATTTTTGAGTGGTTATATATGAGAAAATAATAGTTCTTATTGGGAGGAAATGATTATTTTGGATCTTATAATACCTCCTTTGAGTTACTTTTCAAGAAGTTGAAAAGTCAGGTTTTGCTTTATTATATTTTAAATATGCAATATGAGAACCTGATTAAATTAATTTTTAAAAAATAACTTAATAACAATAGATCTGAAAAAGTGTGGCCAATTTGACGATTTGGGTCAGAATAGTAGGGTTTGAGTTTACTCTTTTTTTTTTCTTGCTAACGAGGGTGTCTGGTCTGTGTGGGCAAATGGCCCCAAGGAGATAGCACGCACCAGGTAAGTTAGCCATTTGCATGAGCAAGTGACTCTAGGGATAGAGTGCTTAGCGTGCACTAGGAAAGATAGCCTTTTGCCTAGGCAAGTGTCCCTAGGGAGGGAGAGAGCGCAAGTTTGAAATCACAACCTCCGGTTCCTGAGTACTATTCCTAGCCAACTACGCTAAGCCACTAACCTTCAGGGTTGGTCTAGGTTGTCATTTGCTATTTCCAAGTTGATTTTTTTTTCTTTTTTTTCTCTTCGCAAGCAAAGATGATTTATATTAACAGACCAAAACATGCAAAAGAGGTGGATCCTACATAGCCCTATCAACACAAGAGGCTACCTAGGGCCCAGATTATTTTGTTATTTCCAAGTTGAATTTAATAAGTAATATTGCTAACCTAATTGATAAATGGGTTAGAATATTCAGGTTGGTTCTATAGTTTTCTTTGGAAACTTTACTAGATCATGGAGGAGATTAGATTTGTAGCTTCTTCATAAGTGGTTTTTAAGCAGCATGTCACTCATTCGGCTAATATAATGATGGATTCCTTGGCTGAACAAAGAGTAGATAGGGAAGCTCTTATACATAGAAAATTAGGCCCAGTTCAAGTCCTCCCTGTTCCAACCAAAAAAAAAAAAGGACCTCTATGTTTAGTTATCAGGCCTTCTCCAGTACACAGGCCAGAAAATTAGGCCAGGCCTGGCCAACTTGCAAGACATATATACCCCAGCAGTATGTTGAGCCAAGTTGTGCCTTTGGTCATACTTATGCATGGCCTGGCCCATCTAAATTCTGACTGGAAATTAGACCCAGGTCTAGTCTACGAGCCTAAAGAACAACCTAAATCCAGTCTAATGTGATACTGGGTTGGGTGTAGGGATGACAACGGGGCGGTTCGAGGGCGGAACTGAGTCATCCATCCCCGCCCCGAACCTCATGGGATACACCCGTCCCTGCCTCGCCCTGCAATTCGGGGTATGTTAATTATCCCATCCCCGCCCCGAAATGCCCCAGGGCCCCACCCCGATGTGGTGCAACCACAAACATAATAATACATAATATTTCCAATCGCATTCAGTGAATCTATAACAAGCCCAGTACACAAAATTATTTTCTAATGCAACCACAAACATTCAAACTCACATGCCAAAGTTTTATTTAATATAATCTATCATATCGCAATTTAACATTATGTATGATTAAAGTCAAATAAACTTAGATAGATTTTTTTTTAACAACTTTAATTTTATTAAATTTGAATTAAAGGGAATGTGATCATATTATATGCTTTTATAATGTCTAGGGTTCAATCAATTACATGTTTAACTTTAAAAAAAGTCTTCAATCAATCTACTTAATCCTTAATAACAACATAAAATCAATATATACATTTACATATAAATATGTTTATTTATTATAAAAAGAAATCTAAAATATATATTTTTTTAAGAGGATTATTAATTTCAAGACGGGTTACGGGGCGGGGCATGGGGCGGGGGTAAGAAACAGACCCATCCCCGCCCCACCTCGGATTCGGGGTATGTTTTTTTGCCCCATCCCCGCCTCGTCTGAGAGTCGGGGCAGGGAAAACCTATACGGAGGGGGCCGGCACTCCGAGTTGAGGCGGGGCGGGTTAAAAATACCATCCCTAGTTGGGTGAGGCTCAGGTTGGGCTATGAGAAGCCCTAGGAATGGGTTCCTAATGCCATAAATAAGGATGTAAATGTGGCCCTTATTATCAGGTTGTCGGATGAGCCCATCCTGGGAGATCTGGCCCATTTTATGGTCTTGATTAAATAATCTGGGTTTGGGTCTTGATCTAATACAGACCCAAAACCTGATTACCCATAATAGGGCCAATTATCCCAGATTCACCATAGACCTAACCCAGACCTTGATTGTTGGAGCAGCAGCCAATCTTTGAAAAAGGATCCCCTGTTTGGACCAATCAGAGGGTGCCACATGAAGGGGAATTTTTTATTTTATTTTATGGAGGGGATGAGATGTCATTGAGTTGACATCTCTCCTCCCGTGTGGCACCCCCTGTTTGGTCCATACAGGGGATCCGTTTCCCCAATCTTTATGCCTCTACTAGGACCTAGAACCAATGCAGGTTCAAAGTATAGGGCCCAACCAGACTTGATTCCCATGGACTTCATTGCATCCGTACAACTCCAAGCCCAATTCAAACCTAGTGTATTATTATTATTATTATTTAGTAGAACGGCTCTTTAACTTACCGGTAAGGAGTGACAATTCTCACCTGACTGCCCAGATTTCGAACCCTGGGTACGCCACCTCTTCTTGCGTGCGTGGGCTTCCTTTCCCACTTGTGTGAGCTTTCTTTCTACATATGCAAGCTCCTTTCTCATTTGAGTGGGTTGTCTTCCCATGTGAGTGCGGCTCAGCCTCACTTGGGTCCCAGGCCCCCTTGGCTAAGTTATCAAAAATGGGTTAACAAAAGAAAAAACACTTTAAAGGCCTTTTGCCCACACACTCATGGTTGAGTGGTCCTGGAATCTTAGTCTCACAATCAAGATCCTTAACCAAGCCCAAGGATCAAGTAAAAGTATCACACTTTGTCTCGCAGCACAACTTAGGGAAAAAAAAACTATAAAAAAACCCTAAAAGGCCTTTATAAATACTACACTTAGATCTTACCCAAAAAGCCAAGAACATTCGCACTAAATACATAGGTACTCATGGCAAATGAACGCCACTAAAAGATCACCAAAGTGGTGGGGGTGAAGGCTATGATGTAGAGATGTAAATGCAACCCTTACTATTGTAGAGTTTTAACTACTAGGATGGTAGTTCTGTATTCATTTCGTACATCCCGTTGATTCATTTTCCATTAAAGGGGAGAGAACTTGATAGTTGTTTTTCGGAATTGAGAATTCATATTTATTTCTTCAAACTTAACCATTTGAAAAAAAAAATGAAAGTCTTACAATTCCTATATATTCAATTACATGAAACAAAAGGTCCCTCTAAGGTTAAAAGATATTTACTCTAAATGTTCTCATGAAATAAATAACTAAAAAACAACCCACAAAGCAAAGACCAGCAAACCACCTAACTAACAAACAAAAAAAGGTAAGGCATATCTCTATATACTCATTGTACTCATTGTGGGCTTGTAAAATGAGAGATTTTCTCCATGTAAGAAAGAACACAAATCATACTCGAATCTTTTATTATATCGTGTGCAATGCATAAGCCCTCTTTATAATTGTATGTTAAAATTTTGGATTCTTGGGCTATAGTGTATGTACCCCACTGGAGCAGAGCCTGAATTAACAGGCAAATCTCACAATGTTTTTTAAAATGTTGAGAAATGTAAAACCCTTATAGTTTTCAAATATAACTAAGATTGAAAACATGTTGAAAACACATGATAACATCAAAATAAAAATTGGAAATTTGGAAATTTTCTTTAAAAAAAATATAGTTATTCTAGGCTATCTTTTGTTTTTTCTATATTTATCAATCATTTTAGATATTTAGAACTTACTAATTTTGCTTGACATGTATTCTGTGAAATCTCTAAGTTCGAAAATATCTCAACATTTTTCCAACTTAATAGTTTCTCTAGAGCCATATTTGTGACACATCTTTTAACCCATCAAGCCACTAATTCACGCATTATTAGTTCAATGGAGAGGCACCTCCCTCCCCAAACACCCCGCCCTCCTTGTCAGAGACACCCATTAAATATATATATATATATATTAAATATTTAATATATATATTATATATATATATATTTCCCCCTAAAATCATGGTATTGGACTTTTGAGTCGAGTGTGTCCTTATTGAAAGAAGTGTGAGATGCTTCAATAAGTAAAGAGGCGTCGCTTCTCACCACAGTGACAAGGATTGTCAACAAAGTACTGGCCTGAGTGTGCTTAGGTGGAGAATGTGGTGGAGGTGTACTTGGGCGGCTTGGAAGATAAGGAAAAAGAAAATATCCAGGCGCATGCGTGGGCGGAGCCATCTGTGCATGGAGGACCCAGGGATGCCCCCGGGCTAACCAATTAGGCTAGTTTAGGCTCGGATAATTTACAATTCACTGTCATGTAAGCAAATAAAATCAAATGGTAAATTCCTACCAAAAAGAATTTTACATGGTAAATGTGTCAGTGGTTAGTGGTACCAAAGGGGAATAAAAAACACAGGGCTCCGGCCAAGGAAAGAACATATTCAAGTCAGAACAGTCGTGTCTGAGTTCTAAGTTCTAACCCTCTCCACTCCACAAAACCTTCTGAAAAAGAAAAGCACCACCCAATCCACTCCACAAAACCTTCTGAAGAAGAAAAGCACCACCCAATCCAAAATCCCATCTAACCCCAACAACTCCCAATAGCAAAAAGTCCCAGAAAGAATCACACACACAAACACCAAAACAAAGACCTTCTCCAGAGAAGATGGAGTACCACCCCAACTACTGGGGTGGCACCAAAGAGGAGGAATACTACACCTCCCAAGGCATCCATGGCTCCAAGTCCCTATACACCTCCCCCAGAGGGCTATCCCTCTTCACCAGATCATGGCAACCCCTCAACTCCCCTCCAAAAGCCATCATCTGCATGGTCCATGGCTATGGCAATGACATCAGCTGGACCTTCCAGACCACCCCAATCTTCCTCTCCCAAATGGGCTTTGCTTGCTTTGCTCTTGACCTCCAAGGCCATGGCCGCTCCCAGGGCCTCAAGGCCTTCGTCCCCAACGTCGATATCGTCGTCGACGACTGCCTCTCCTTCTTCGATTCAATCAAGCAGAAGCCAGAATTCAGTACCCTCCCATGCTTCCTCTATGGTGAATCCATGGGTGGAGCTATATGCTTATTGGTCCATTTGAAGGACCCTCAGGGCTGGAGCGGCGCAGTCCTGGTCGCTCCCATGTGTAAGATTGCCGACGACGTGAGACCCAGATGGCCAATTCCCCAAATTCTCACCTTCGCTGCCAAGTTCTTCCCCACATTGCCAATTGTGCCCACCGCCGATCTTCTTGATAAGTCCGTCAAGGTCCCGGAGAAGAAGCTCATAGCGGCAAGGAATCCGATGAGATATAATGGGAAACCAAGGTTGGGCACAGTGGTGGAGCTGTTGCGCATTACAGATTATCTGCACAGCAGGCTATCTGATGTGAGTCTTCCCTTCATTGTATTACATGGCAGCGCGGATGCTGTTACTGATCCAGGTGTGAGTGTTACTCTCTATGAAACTGCCAAGAGTAAGGATAAGAGCATAAAGATCTATCAGGGTATGATGCATTCATTGGTGTTTGGAGAGACAGATGAGAATGTGGCGCTTGTTCGCAGCGATATCTTGTCTTGGTTGAATCAGAGGTGTGGAGATGGAGAAGTCTTGATTGAATAAGAGGTGTGGAATTTGTTATGGACTAGATGAATGTTATGTTACCTTTAAGTCACATCTATGCTGATTATTGTTGTCATCTCTTTTTTATTTGAAAAATCAGTGTGCTTTAATAAAGAACTGATTGGGAACCTTCTTAATTAATGGCCAAACATTTCTTTGTTACTAATCAATTAATTCAGATGCAACTCTAGACATCAGTTTCAGCTGCTGCAAGTTGTTTTCTCAATTCTTCTTATGGTTCAGATGAGCTAGGAATAATGGGTTTAGTGCTGCCCAAACTTGCTGGCCTGAAAGCCCACCCCTAAGCAGGATGGACCAAGGCTAGGCCATGAAAAGTCCTGAGATGATCTGAATGTTAATTTGTGAAGAGCAACTAGCTTCTCTTGGCTTCTAATTCTTAGTTTTGAGGCCCTGGATGGTGTCCTTTTTCATGCACTTATCTCTGGTTTTTTTTTTATTATTATTATTGTTTTCTGTTCTAGTTCTACTGCAATTACATTTCTCATGGTTACCCCCCTGTTCTTGTGTTGCTTGTAATTTGTGGGTGGGCCTCTTAAGTTGGTTAACTGCTAATCCGCATGCCTTCCAAAACTGCCTAGTAACCCAATTGTTGAGCTAATCCTACTTTAACGGTCACCGCTATTGATTTAGGTTAGGATTCCATACTCTCCACTTTAAATAATGTTTTCACAACCATGTCAAGAGCTTCTATAAGAATAGAAACAACACATGTAACACAACCTGAAAGGTTACCAGTCATAAAGAACCAAGAGAAGGGGAAGCCAATAAAGACCTTGATTGCAGCAGTTTATCAAACTGCAAAGTTAGAGAGAACAGAGCTCTAAACAGGGTTGAGGGGAATCATCAAACTCACAAATCCGACCCAGATGGATAGTTAAGGATAAGGCAATGACAATATCAAGAGCGACTACAAGATTCATCTGAAATTTTCAGATCACAGCTTTGGTAGTTGTTTTTGCACCTTTGTAAATCACAAAACTTAAATTAACTAACTGGAGATAAGCTAATGACTCATCACAGTCACTGGAATCTGGTTTGCTGCATTTAGTTGGACTGCTCTAAACCAGAGAGTGAAAATGGAAATATTGAGTGGATTATGTGAAGATGAGACTACCGAAAGGAAAAGGTAATAAAGAAGCCAAAGAAGAATAAAATAGATATTTAGAACATGAAAAACACCATCCATTTCACCAGAAAATGAATAGAATATAATCCTCCAAAGTCCAAACTAAGGTGTTTATAACTTTAAGAGAAACATATTTTCTACTAAACAATAATTGCTTTCTCTTTGATCATTCTAGGAGGGAAATTATAGCTATATTTTTGTACGAGGCTGAATATTGGAAGGTTACTCTGCCAAAGATCAAAAAAATCCAGCCCCACGCTGTAATATTGCAATGTTGAGCAGAACTCTCAAATTGGACAGCCACCAACAGTTCAGTATTAAAATATCAAACACTGTCATATTATGATATCATGGCACCAATGCTCTGGAAACCATAATCAATTCATATGTTGCTGTCAGATAAATTGAATCAAATTTTAGATCTTAAGATATTTCTTATCACTCCAAAGTACCAAAGTATTTTGAGAAAAATGAAGTTGAGAAAAAAAATAGAAAAAAGGGATACTGATTGAACATCTATTTCCCACTGAACTAACAATTTAATCCTGTGATAAGAGTCCAAGTTGTTTGACAAATGAAAAATGAATTTTTTTCAGAATAGTTTTTCAGTGGTAAAATATTAAAATGTTCAATAACATAAAGCATCATGAACAGCAATGTTTGTTGACATGATATTTGTTGTCATGTTATTAACATAAGCTACATTACACAAAAAATTCTTTTTCGACCGAGAGTACTTGGTGATGCTTAAGTAATATCAATTTCTCCATGAGCTGTCTCAAAATAGATGGAAGCAGATTTGAGAACTATCCACAGATTTAGAGTTCCAATGACAACCATTCAATTGTTGCAAGTTGCAACTGTACCACAAGTTACCGCAAAGGACCTTCTGTTTTTTGTTGAATGTATTGGAAAGGAGACATGAAATCTGTTGAAACACAGAGGGGATATCATTACTTTCAATAGATAGGGTCTTTTTATTTTGAATAACAACAAAGAAGACCTTTTGAGAGTGAGAAAAGACGATTATGGGGCTTCACATACCCAAAAAGTAGGAACTAAAATCACAATTATGACCCTTGTCCCTTTCGCAAATTGCAACATTCAAGCAAATTGTAATATTCAAATAAATATCTTTGGGTAAAACAATTTATCCACAACATTTAAATTGGTTGTCATAAAATAAAATTCCAACATGCCAATTGAAGAATCGTAACATGTCCAAAAATGTGTGAAACATTTGAATATTAAGCTTGTCCAAAGTCCAAAAAATACACCCCACAAAGCTCTGATTGCAACTCCTGTCTAGTATATGATGAAGTTCTTTAGAAAAGAAAAAAAAATCTAGCTTTAACTTACTGATTTGTTCAAATAGGTCTATTCTAGAATAGTCAATGGAGATATCGAAAAATAACACTGTATAGTGACTGAATTAGAAAGATAACCAGTAAAAAGGATCAGATCATGCCAGTATTAAATTTCCAAATCACCTTCTAATGCTTGGAGAAATACAACAAGAATTATTAGTAAGGATTTTTTCCACACTGGCAGCTTGACTGCAAGTCTGCAACTACTTCAGTTTTGATTGCCCAGTAATTACTATTACAACAAATATGATGCAAATAGACAAGATGATCTACACCTAGAAAATCAGATTGATACCTTAACAAAATCAATACTTCAATCTCATCCAAAAAATAGGCAACAAAAATTACATCAGAAATAAAAGAATAAGAGCTCGTGATGAACAGCATAACAGATCATTTCTCATCTGGCAATATAAGACGATCTTGACCATTCAGTAGCTTTGCAGATCGAATCACATCACCCGTTTTAATCTGTGGAAGTATTTCTCTCCCTACTGTTGTATATCTGTACATTAAGTTGAAAAGGCACACAACCCACAATACAGGTAAGTCAAAAACTCTTTCAGGCATTCATAATAATATGATAAATAACATGTGAAGAAGGAAGAATGAAAACACAATTTTCCTGGGAGGTTTCACAGCATACCCAAAAACAGAAAATTGACCTTCCTCAAAAGATAAACCTCCTAAGCCAGCCTGTAGAGATAAAGATGTGGCAATCTTGTTACATTGAGAATGAAAAAGAAATAAATGGCATTTGTGAAATGTTAATATGTTATACAGAATGTTGAATAATTCATGATAATGATATGCTTGGCTCAGCCTGCTTTCATTTGGATTCTATCTGCACTTTCCTGCCCAATAGGTAATGCCAGAACTAAATGGCCTGGCCCCTTACCCATGTAAATGCAATCAGAATGGAAGTAATGACTAATGACTACCCTAGTTAGAATGAAGAATAAAGCATTAGCAACCAGTGGTATACATAAATGCATGATTTACAATAGCCAAAATTGGGATTAATTAAGTATCCCATTAGAGTTTACAATTAATTTGTTAACAAACTGTTGAACAAGATTTTTTAGTCCAAGAATAATGTCCATTTAATGGAGGAAAAAGAAAAAAAAAAACATTGTGGTTCCTTTCTACAAGAATAAAGGAGATATCCAAAAATATGCAAACTGCAAAGCTATCAATGTTGTCTTAAAAATGAAACTTTAGAGTTTAGAAGTAAAAGAGTGATGACAACGACATAAATAAAAATATATCAAAGAACCAGATTACATTTGTGCGAGTTGTGTGTACTACAGAACCCATTTTCCTATTAAGACAACTCATGGAAAATTTAAAAGTAATTTCCAAATGATTTTTATTGGTTTGTTGAAGGCTTATGATAGGGTGTTGAGGCAATTCATTGGTAAACATTGAAGAAAAATGGCATCACAAATGACTACAAAAAGATACAAGACACTTACAAATAGGCAGTAACGAGAATGAGAATCATGCAAAATGACATTTGAGTTCCCAATTGGTGTGAGATTGCCTTGAGCCTCTATTTTTTCTCCTTGGTTATTGACTACATAATGGTAGATACCCAACATGAAGATTTTAGCTCCTAAAGTGGGGTGATTTGTGCTACATGGGATTCTTCATTAGAAAATGATTGATTCCTTGGGAAACTATTAGAACAGATATTGGTGCAGCTCAAATCAAAGATATTCTAATAAAAAGGGGTAGCACAGCACATAGGTTGAAGGGGCATTTTGCTTATAATGTTCATTGATAAGTATACATGGCCAAGTTTTAGCTTTTGGAGTGTTATCAATGTTCAAGACATCTCTAATTGATATTCATATTTTTTACTAATTGTTATCAGTCATGCTTACTCACATATGCTTGTTTCCTCCAATGTGGTAGGACTTGATATCCACTAGCAACTATAGAATAAAATGTAGGAGTCTAATTGGTCGTTGCAAATATGATCAGCATAAGGTGGCCAAAATGGAGACAAGGTAGTGGAGTGTTACATGATTATCAAGTGTCACTTTGATTATGAGAGCATTTTTTTTTTTTTTCAACATGGAAGTTAAACCTACTTTGTCTTATGGAGCTGAATGTTGGGCAACAAAAAAACAAGAAGTACATGGCATGCTGATATGGGGAGGTGGGAATGTACAGGCAGCTCCAATAGAAGAGAAAATCAAGGAATAAGGAGAAACTTAAAGGCAGCAACAAGAGAAGAGAATCAAGGAATGTCTATTTGAAATGGTTTTTGACTGAAATGGAGAAACAGAGTTCATGTAGTTGATCCAACATAGTTGGGACAAGTCTTTGATGATAATGATGATGATCTCAAGAATTAAAAACCCAGACTCAGGTTCTTCCTGAGTCCTAAAAAAATCCTACAAGTCATGAAGAAATAGATAATGTGCTGCACCGATGTAAATTTTTCTGAATCTTTTGATTTTAATACATTTTTCATGATTCGATTGCATTTTGTGACTCCAGATTATTTAAGTTGAATAGATTAGCCCTGTGCAGAGGCTAAATCAGTTTGACCACTCAAATCAGTACATAGGGTAAATCAGGTTTTAGTTAGTTTTGAACAACTTTTTCTTGACCGAGTCATCTGGGACTCAGCTGAGTCCTTATGTAATAGGGTCCGAGTCCCATGGGACCTGACTCAGTCAAGGCCACATCTGAGGAGTTTTTAATCATGATCTATTTGGACTGGTTTGGGAATGTACAAAACTAAACTGGTAGTGTTGCCCATTTGATTATTCTGTTGCTCATTATGTATAAAAATAAAGTGGAAGTGTTGCTCATTTGGGAATGTTTAAGGCCAAACCGGAAGTGTTCCCATTTGGGAATGTACATAAAACCAAACAAAATATACTATTCTGTTTCCTCAATTGAAATAGTTTGGGAGTGCCTATTAGAAACTTGCCACCGTATGAAAGGATTGTCCAACCACGCTACGTTTCGCTGCGTGGTCATAGTGGTTGTATTCCACTTTTTCAGATATTGGTTTGAAGCTTTGGCAGGCACTCTTGTCATTCTGACTTTGTTGTTGGTAAGGAAGAAGACCTGCCTCATATTTAGTATGTTGAATGGAAGGGTTTGGGTCCCTTGCCAAGTATTTCTGAATGAGGATTGGGTCGCCCATAAGGCACCTGCCCCTGTTAAGGGGAAGACCATGATTCGATCCCTAGTATAATGGAAGAAACCTGTGAGGCAATAGGCACGCAAAGCATAAGAAGAGCAAAGTTGATTTATAAGGTCAAAAAAACTAGTAAGTTCAGGTCTTGGGAAAGAAGGGACAAATGTGACTGAAGTAAATCAAATTGAGTATGGGGTATATGCATAGTTGTCAATTTTGGCTGGTTTCAGATAAAACAAACCAGAATGGCCAAAATGGGTTGTTCTTGCACAATATGTACTACTTTGAGTTATTTTTCTTTTACCTCCCATTTTACTCATTAATCAATAATCAAGATAGAAATTGGATGAAAAGTTCTTACCCAGTAACCCCCTCCGCTTCCCCAAGCCAATGGAATGTCTTAATAAGTGGAGATTAAGTGTGAAAATCTTTATTTCGCATTTGGAGTTGAGAACTTCTTCCTTCTGTAATTGTCATTTTTTCTCATCATCTTTTCTAAACAGAAGTCCAAAACATTCATTTTAGAGAAACCAAAACAGCCTCGGGATTCCTGGATGAAAGTGACAACTATGGTTCTATGTCAGCTTCTCGTTACACAAATCTTCTACTTGGATTAGACAGGTTGGTTTTAAAAATAGCTTATTTTCTCAACCTTTTTTTTTTTCAACCTATTCTTACTAGCTCATGCTGACTTAATGGTCGTTTCAAATCTTTTAATGAGAGTACATATTCAACCAAAGAAAAAGATGATGACCACGTCATACATTGATTGGCATTTGAATTCTCCAAGAGGTCAGTCAGATATGAGAGAACTGGAGCAGAGTTACTAGAATAAAATTCTAATATCTATTATTTGGGAAATAGTGTAGTAAACTTACACTTCTCTTATCATAGAGATAAAAGAAAATTTGGAATGGCGAAGAATATTCCTCAGAATCTTCACTGTGTGCCATAGCAACTGCTCCATAAACTGATAAAGGAAGCACTGGCAACTCCCCGTCCTTTCACATGAACAACATAAAAGTTACAATTTTCAAAATAAAATTAATGTGGTCAAAGCAGCAATAAGCTCATGATGAACTGACCTGCACATTTAATGTTGTTTTGTACAATGGCTCAAATTGTCCAGCTGGCATTATTTCTAAAGGGACCTTATACCCATTATTATCAACTTTGTAGTCTGACAGAACTGCTTGGTTGGTATTATTCAGCTTTACCCCATCATATGCCCCATCAATCACCTGATAAAAAAAAATTACATTATGAGGTCCTGTTAAAGTCATGCTAAAATTGGACACAGTTTGAATTGAAGACCAAATGCAAATTGGTATGGTCAAACTTTTGAATTTAAACCAAAAGAGAACAAAGAAAAATTGCTAAAATCATGTCAAGTAAGTTTAGATGCATGTACTAGGTGCCCAGCACCCAGTTGACACATTCAATTTCTGAGATCAACAAGTTAGCAAACATAGGCAAAATAGTTGTATAAACCAAGAGTTATCAAATGAGAGTGAAGCATGATAACAGTTTTTGTGGTTAGAATAAGAAATGAGCTCAAACACGAAATGTGGGCATATAGTATTTGGCCCAGGATGGACTAGAATGGTGAAAAATAATTCATGCAGCTGACCCCAACATAGTAGGGACAAGGCTTTCATTATGATCATTTTCATTATAAGTAGATAACAATATATAATGAGAAAAGGGGACAGAAAGATGGCTTCTTAATTAGATTCAGCTAACTTACCAATTTTGCAAAGTTTCCCGCTGTCAGTGGAGCTGAATATCCATCAATAACAACCTGAAAGTGTACCTACTCATCAATATAATTTTGTTGTTTAAGGTAAAGAAGATCACCCATCAATTAAGCATTGCTCTTGACAACTGAAATATATTTATTTAAATAAAAAAAAGGTAGAGGGAAATAACTACTAGGAGCTTCAAAAATCCATCGATGATGGGAATGAAAGCAAGGTGGGGCAAATAAAGGATGATTAGATGGCAACATGGAAAGTTCTTTTCTGCCATTAAAAAAAAGTTATTTTCTATTACAAAGCATGTGCACGCATGAAATATTAGTTATGTGCCTGTTCGGCCCCCTCTTTGACCAAAAAGTCAGAAGTTGAATTGGCTTTCTATTAGGATGGGAATGAATTATGCACTCAAAGATGCCAATAATGTCCAACTATCATTTGAAATGAAAAACCTTCCATGGTTCAGTTATGTTACTGCTCACCTAAGTCATTGTGGGACTCCTTATGCAACTTGGACAAAGATGCAGGTGTTGTTATCAGACACAGGTTTAAGACATCCAATATAGCAACTCAAAAATCCGGACATGCCATTATATTGGGTGCGATATGTATACTAACAGTTGTTGTTTTCCGTAGTGAGTTATGCCCAACCTTATTGATTCATTCTTTTCATAATGTTATTTTCCTTTGTTTTCAATCTTCTGAATGGAGGAGCTACCGCATGTGAATTTAATTGTAAAGCCCTGATGCAAATCCAAAAGGCATAGGAAGTATCTGAATCTCACAGAGAACTTTATAGAACTTGGAAGTGACTTGAAGTAAAAATTTTCATGCTATCAGTTAGAAGGATAAACCTAGAATGGGAATGGGTATTTACAAACAGCAGTGGATCATTATTGAAGTTACCTGAAAATTTCTATGAACAAATGACAACTCTACTATAGTGACACTTGGATGGGATGTCTGGGCTGTGTTTTGCATCCAGTTGAAAAAAAAATCATGATCTAGATTCTAGGCTTCCACCGTAAAAAATATCAGACCATTGGTTTTCCACTGTTAAAAAATAATGAAACTGCCAGCACGTTTATTGATTGAAGGTAGAGATTTTTTAAGACATTTCTAACCTTCTCTCATATATGATACGAGTTTCAGGCTTTCAGCAAACCTGGATGGTGGCAAGTTTCTTTTCTTCACCCCCAGAATCTGGAGAAAATGTTGAACCATCTCCTTTCTCAATTGTGAACTCAACAGTTCCTCTCCCAGTTAGCCTACAAAACACAACAAAAGTCAGGGTTTTGTTAGGTTCAATAACTCTTCTGTGGTAAACAATGGTCATGAGTCATGATTAGAAGGAAAAAGTAACAATTTTAATTATGATAATAAAAAAAACATGATGACAATGGCAGAGTCCAAACTCCCAAACCAACAACAACAGCAACAGGCATTCATGAGGGGACACTACACATTTTCTGTACCAGATGAAATCATCAACAGCATCATGGAAGCCTTATCCCATGTATTTAGGGTTGGCTTCATGAGTTCTACTTCTCCACTCATACTTTCTCATACCTAAGATCTCTGACACCCCAGAACCTGGCTTGTGGCTTCCAGCTACTATTTTCAAATCTTTCCCTTATACATTGTCGTAACAACACATCAATTCTCTATACGAGGGCTACATCCAATCCTGTATGTACATGTCAAACCTTCTCCAACAACAGATCATTAGATTTCTCTTATGACGGAGCTACCTATAGATTTCCTCTGTTGTTTCAAATCCTACCTCTACTTACTCCTTACATCTATCCCAGCATCTGAAGCTCATCCACATGTACTCTGTCTTCTCATCATTTCTTTGCTGCCAAATATTCATCTCAGGTAACAATGCAAGTCAAACTGCTGTCTTATAAAAATATCTCATCAATCAAAATTGCCACTTGACAATCACATAATTCTCACTAGTATATCTTCTCTTTGCCCTCCCCGAAGTAATCCTATTTCTAATATCCTCACCAAGCCCTCGAGTTTTCTCTATAGATGCCTAGTAGCCACCAAAGATTGAAGCCTAACACACTATGGCACGAGGTGGTTTTAATTTTGACCCACTCCTCCTCTTTATTTTGATAATTGTAACGATAGAGACTGTCTCAATGAGGTAGATGCCATGGTCAAGGTCTACATGACCAAAAAGGACATGATCAAGGGGGGGCAGGCCCCTTCGCTGATTGCATGAGGGCTGAGGAGGGAGCATGGCTGCCAAACTGGCACATATGCCAGCTGGCAGGACTAGCCAGGCTCATTGGTCACACAGCCAGCCACCCTAGGCCAGCAAGTCATGACTAGGAGTGGGACCAACAAGCAACATGACCAGCCCAATAATGGGCCTAGATGTGGAACCTCTTTCCCTATAACAGTTCCTATTTCTTTATCTATTTAGCTAGTCGTTTAAAAATATAGGAATGTTCATGACTTTCCCATTTTTATATCCTTTTAAATGGCTGGGATCAAAGCATCCAAGGACTGGATTGAACCAGACGTATAGCCTGGATGAACTATAGGGATACTTTCAGTCGAAAATTTAAAACTCATATATGTATATATATGGGAAATTCTCAAGAACGCCCCACTTTAAAAACGCCCCTTCACCCCCCCACCCCCAACCCCCCGCTTTTTTTTGTCATGGGGCCTATGTTGAGTCAATCTAGTCTTTTCACACACTACCTCACCATGAATAGTCACTAGTCCAAGTGTGACACTCATTCAACTTTTCATCACCGTTGTATTGAAATCATGATAAAATGATGCCTCTAAACCATTAAATTTTAGGGTCATGGATCAAAAGGGTAGGATGATCTTATGGACTCAAGATTTTGCATATAGGTAGGCTTCATATGGATCTTTCCATCCAATGGACTTCCATAATCATCATGCATCCAAGTGGGCCCAACTAGGAGGGGCGTTTTCTCCTAAAAAACATCCAGGCGCTGTGTAGCGCTGCCATATATATATGTATTAATATATATATATATATATGTTGGGAGATGCTCCTATGAGAGTTACTCTCACGGTACTATAAGAGTAAGGGTGGGGGCACTCACATCCATATCCAATGCCAACAACCTAAATGTGGGGGTCCCCACCCCTTACTCTCATAGTATGGTGAGAGTAACTCTCATAGGAGCATCTCCCTATATATATATATATATATATCCATACCAGTCGACCTGCACTCTTGACTAGTTGTTTATTCCTTTATACTTGAGCAAACCCTAGTTTGGAATCTTTGTGTGCTTTCGACATTGAAACTTGACTTGCATAATAGAGGTTTACATGTTGGTTTATGCATGTCTACTACGTTTCTATTTCTATTTGAATTGTTTTGGAGTGGAGATTGGAAATTGGTTGTTGTCCATGTGCAGAGCAGCCACCCTTTTTGATGCAGTTCCCTTCTACATTGAATGGTGCCAGATTACTTTGTATCAAAGCTGACATTTCCATCTATTAGAATCTGAGAGCTTCCCTTTTTGTCCATGTCACGTGGTCAAGGTAGAAACCTAGAAACCAAGGAGCTCATCAAGAAAAAGAGAACGTTGATCTGGCCAGGAACAATTTGAAGCATTGGAGGGGTAGATGTAGAACATTACCCAGCAACTTCGTAAGTTGACAGCAAGAAGAGAACTTTTGGCCAAAGTGCCAATGATGGATCTAACGCAAGTGACATTCACCCTATTTATTGGGGTGCTCCATGTGATGAGCCGTGGTAAAAGAGAAGAAGGGATGATAAGGAGGATCACTGAAGACATCTTGATGCCAAAACCAATATTTTGGAATAGCATGGGAAAAATGCAAGGAGATGATTTCCTCAATATGATGGATGCAAAGGTACAAAGACATAGTCGATTAGTATGAAGCCAAGCTGATTGCAATGAAGTTGGAAGGAAGCGAATGGTGGGAACTAGTCAATTCAGCTATAGAGAGAATGGAAAGTCTAAGGTTCACTCATGGAAAAAGATGAAGTCTCATGAAAGAAGCTGTTTTGCTGAATGACCATGGGCAGTCCCTTTTCTAACACTTTCAAAGGTTGAGGCAAGATGATCATGTAGGGATAAATGGAGGAAATTATTATTATTTATTTTTGCACAAGGAGGGGGAAATTATTTTACCATGAGGTATCCAAGATGAAGAGTAATTGGTTGTTTGATTCATGGAGGACCTATGGTCTACGATTGCAGATGAGATAGGCATTCATCTAATCTTTACATCCGAACAAGCATGAAAGCATGACCCATTAGTAGAAATGAGGTTGAAACAGGGCATTGGAGGGGCTCATGCATCTTCAAGTCAACAAGGAACCACAAGGGACAAAAGTAATAGATTGAAGAAGGGCACAAACCGAGTTAAAATGCCAACCAAACATTCAGAGAAAGGGCCCAAACATTCAGATTGAGGGGCCGAATGGAAGGAAGAGTCGGTAGAAACCCTCAATAGAGTGTTTATTGGTTCAGGTGCAAGGAGTTATGCAATGTATCCTTGAAGTTCCAAAAGCAACAAGCTAATCTAGCCGGGGCTCAATGAATCAAGGCAAAGTGAGGAGGGATTGGTTTCTTGTGAAGAGGGCTACGAGGGTAAACCTATTTATGATGTAGATAGCATTGAAGGAATCGTCAAAGGTGAGATGCCAAAGACTTTGGTGAGTTGGAAGTGTCCTTCGGCACCCAAGAAACCTAAAGAAGAGGATTGGCTTTACACTAATATGTACTATACGTCATGCACGAAGAAATGCAAGGTCTGTGGCATGATCGTTGATAGGGGTAGTCATGAGAATCTGATATGATTGATAGGGGTAATCATGAGAATCTGATATCCCAAGAAGCAGTCAACAAGATATACTTGTAGCTAGAGATGCATCGAACATCCTACAGACTATCTCGGTTCGCATCGAACATCCTACAGACTATCTTGGTTCAAGAAAGGGAGTGAGGCAATGTTTAAACATCGTTGCCTTGTTTCTTTCTCAATCAGAGGTTTATAACATGGTAATGTGTGGTGCAATGCAGTTCCAGAGATGGATACATGCCACATATTACTTGGTGGGCCTGACAGTATGATAAATGGACCATCCATTACAATGTAGAAGTACATATATTTTTTGGAAGGAACATGAAATTGGTCTTGAGACCCAGAGGTAATTTCTAAAGAAGATGTGTCTTCTCGTGTGTAATTTCTGGACAGGTCAGAAGAGGATGGCATGTTGGTCAGAAAAGAGGTGAATGAACACCTATACCAACCAGTGTTGGGATCATTGACAGAGGAGTTCATTGATACATTTCCGAAAGAGATCTCCTCAGGCTTGCCACCTATGAGGGACACACACTATGGGCATAGATTTGGTGCAGGGAGCTAGTGCACCCAAATTAGCAGCACACCAGATGAGCTCGAAAGCCAAAAGAGCACGAAGAGCTTAAGAGACAAGTGACTAATTTAGTGGAAAAAGGGTACATAAGGAAGAGCTGAGCCCATTTGAAGTCTAGCCTTATTAGCTCCTTAAAAGGATGGCATTGTGGATATGTATTGAATGTAGGGCAATAAATTGTTACTCCCTCTTGGATGACTTGCTTGACATGCTAGCGAGATCTACGGTCATCTCTAAAATAGACCTGTCGAGCAGGTATCATCAAATTAGAATCCACTAAAGAGATATTGTATGGAGTATGGACGGCTTATTACGCCATTTGGACTTTATGATGCCCCCAAGCACTTGTATGAGGGTGATGACTGACTAATCAAGTGCTTAAGCCATTTGATGATAAATTTGTGGACGTATACTTCAAAGGTATAGCTTTGTACAGCCGTGACATGTAGACTCATTTGGTGCAATCATAAAGAAGTATTCAGAACTGTGAAGGGAGAAATAGCGTGCTAACTCAAAGAAGTGTTGTTTGAGGCTTGACTGGGTAATATTTATTGGGTATGTGATGAGTGAAGATGGTATCATGGTAGATCAAGACAAGATGAAGGCCATTTATGATTGGTTGATGTTACTAGGTGTGTACAAAGATGTCGATGGATTCCAGTTAGCAAAGGAGCAAGCTAAGAACTCCAAATTGCACACTTCATAGTCAATTCATACGCGTCATTCAAAAGTCGTTAGCATGGATCAGGGGTGGAACCAGAAGATTTTCTTTAGTGGACCATTGGTGAAAGCAATTTCATGGACGTTTTTAAGAGCCCTATCGACCTGATCAGATAAAGTGCATGTTTCAAGTTAAAGATGAAGGTCCATGGTTTATTCCACGAGAAGATATCTAGAAAAGAGACCAAAGAGTAAGAAGAAAGGTAAAGACAGAAGGATAGAAAGGTGAGCAAGGAAGAAAATATCGGCCGATACGAAGCGTATCGGCCGATATATCGGCCATTGATACATGAAATTATCGGCCGCTACGGGTGTATCGCACCCGTAGCAGCCCGTAGCGGCCGATACTCTTGTGTATCGGCCGATACATACCGCCACGATACGTATCGGCCGATACACGTGGGGGGGGGGGGTTATAAAACCCCCCCTTTTGGACTTTTTAGGGTTTTTTACCCTTGTCTTTCTTCTCTTCCCCTCTATGGTTGCTGTTTTCACATCTTTGTGGTCCATCCTGCGTAAGTTCAAAAAAAAAAAAAAAAAAATCGAATCGGGGCTGCCGCCCCGAACCCTGCCTTTATGGCCGGCCTCTTTATCAGTACTTTTCATATATTGAATGATCTATCATGAATGCATGCAACATATAATGTTTATGTTCATATTAAGCTAATTTTGATCACCAAAGTTTTATGCTTAGGGTTAGGTCTCACCACAATGACCCTAACAATTAAACACTGATATTTGGCTCTAATAGTACCATCATGATGTTTACATTACATATTGTTCAAATGTATGAATATAAGTGTCTCCCAAATCCCTTTTGGTGGTGATCAAGGTATTCCTAATTTCCTATTTCTTTCACTAACTCTCTACTCCCTTTGTCATTTCTAAATTGGTGTTGAATGTTGATTGTTGATCACTTCATAGTTCATTCACTTGATTGAATTTGAACCTTGAATGCTGAAGTATTGATATTTGATTGTTCAATGTTCACTAATGACCTAACTCTTAAGTCTTCTTAATTCTTATGCCGTTATTTCATGTTCTAATTTTTTTTCTATTTAGCTTTCCATTACTTTTTAAGTTAACATGACTAAGAAACATGAATACATGTGAAAAAACTAATCATTACTATTATTTTCTATTTATACAGCGATACAGGACATCATATATTGAGGGCACCGCTACGCCCCCTTTTCTTACTTACTTTTGCAAAAGAACCACATTTTCTTTCATTTTACAATTTTCTGGATTTTCTGGAATTTTTTCAGATTTTTTTGGCGATTTTTTAAAATCGCACCGCTACGCCGATACGTATCGCCCGCTTCGTATCGGTTTGGCGGCGGGCCGCTACGCCCGCCGCTACCGATATTTTCATCCTTGAAGGTGAGGCGGTCAGGTATCTCAAATGAGAGAAACATGTTTTTATTAACTAAGAAATAGAAGATTACAAAAATACCCTTATAGTTCCCCAACTATAGCTCAGCTGTTTAGGGACACCAAATGCCCCTATTATATGGGACTAGGGTGTGAGTTCAAGTCAAAAAAATCTCATAGAAAGATAATTTTAAAATGTAGCCAAAAAGTAAAAATATATATGTACTGATATTTTCAACTCTCCCCCTCAAATTGGAACATAGATGCCTAGCATGTTAGATTGGTTCGACCTGACTATATATCTATGCTCTAGCTTGAGGAGGAGAGTTGAGAATAATAGGGTTTTTTTTTTTCACTTTGTTACTTTTTGGTAAGATTCTAAATGGTTGTGAGGTACCTTTTCACATATCATCATAATGCCCCATTTGCAGGTTCATCACAATAGATGAATTTATTCCCATTAAGTAAAGAGAAGACTATACCTAGTGAAGGAAAAGGTCCATTTGCCAATACTCTTGAGTGAATAGCTTCATATTCAGTGCCCAAAACCTTTCAACAGATCAAAATACAACTGGGGTCAATTAGTTAAGGATACCGGTATCTCTTCCTCCTACACGTCTGTATTGTGATAACAGGAACAAACTGCCCATAAATGTTTTTCATGAGAACAACAACCCCATCAAAATTTCTATCATGAAGGACTTCTTTTTCAAACAGAATCTATTCTCTCCCTACTTGTCAATAGAGCCTGAAATTGTTGGTTTCTACAAGAAGACTCAGGCTAGCAAGCATTTCAGCATTTTGAATTCCAAACTATCGATGGTTGATCCATTATGAGATTGAGGGGGGCTGGGGCACATTAATTTATTTTGTCAAAAAGGGTAGTGTTTGGTAAAATGTATGCTCTTCTTGAAAACATATTATTTATTCATTAGTTTTAATGAAATATAAAACGCTTCTTATAATAAAGCCCTGATCTACTGAGTTCATGAAAGTTAACAAGTTAGCAACAACAAATTATCTCTTCCTGGCTACTACTCTGCATTCACAAACAACTACATGGCCACGAGTTAACTGTTGAGCAAAGCCTTCCCTTTGAGAGTCATTAGTAAACAAGTAACACGCATGAGGTGAAATTTTACTTAGGGAATTGCCCCATGAATTTTTGGTTTTTATTCAATGTTCATCAGCATTCACATAGGTGTCAAAATCAAACCCAAGGTATTTCAGGTTCAACCCAAGGATAATTTATTCATGTGTATTTAGACAGACATACGCAAATTCAGAGAGTCTGTGCATATGGATATGATGAAGGCCTAAAATTAATAGGGATTTTAGCAAAAAGGCCTTGTAATTTTCAAACAACATCAATAAGGTCCCTACACTAATGATATATACTTAAACCACCCTTGATTAGTAGTTAAACTAGTCAATCCCGGCCACCTTCTTCCTCTTTAATGAGATTTTTCTGTTACCGAAAAAAAAAATGAAAAATTGACTGTTTTGGCTATTTTACCATTGAAAATAGATCATATGTGATCCTACATCTTTACATCTTTCATTTAAAAAATAGCCGAAACTAAGATTCTTTTTACAACCTTTACTGAGCACCAACATAAGCTTTTTATGATATAATTTTTTCAAATGGAAATATGGAACTATCTGAAATATGTAAAATTTCAGTTGGGGGCCTACCAAGTATAGATCTGGGATATGAACAGTGGAGATTATAAATACAAAGAAAAATCTCTAAATTAAAATAAAAGGAAAAAACTAAAAAAAAAAAACTGTATATAATAATTGCAATATAATAACGTGATAGAGAAGTGACTGCATAATGTTGAGCACATAGAATGGTCAACAAAAGTCAAATCAAATCTACACGAGATTCACTCACCTCCCTAAGATTCTGACCAGTTCAAGCAGTGGCCCCACTTTTTTCACCTATGCAGACTTGACGTTTTTCTCCGAAGAAAGGGAAATGAACCATTGGATTGAAGGGAAGTGTGATTAAAGCCCTATTTGATAATAATTTTTAATATTTTTGGTGCACAAATGGGTTCACCTTTTGGTGATGCAGGCTGTCAATTGGACAAACACAATTTAGCCACTCTTTTCATATTTGTCCGATCCAAATGTCATTATTATTATGATCGATCATAAATTTAGGCCACATATATATAGTGTGTGATGATGTGTGTGGGTGTGGGTGGGTGGCGGGGGCGGGGGCGGGGGGAATTGAGTTCACAGTTTGAATTTGTGTTATGTGAGCCCTTTTTTATGAAAATTTTGTTTTTATTAAGAAAATGTGATTTGACCACATCTTTTGAAATTTGCTTGATCCAAAAGGTGATTGTTGTAGTGAATCATGAATCTACATAGGCAAAATGGGTGGGACATCTTTTGAATGGTTTGTCTCTTCACAAAGTAGACCACACTTGTACAAATTTGATGATCTAATCTTAGTTGAACAAATTATATAACCAACTTTAAATATTCATTCCTCTATTACATAATAGGTAAGAAGAAAAAAAGCATCTACATTACTATTATACATGTAACCAAAATAGACCTCACTTTCATCCTTTTTATATAAGATGCAGGATCACATATATGGATAATTTTCAAGTGTTAAATAGTATAAAAAAAAAAAGGCAATTTAAAATTTCAAGGAGAGATTGACTAGTCTGATGACTTATCAGGCGAGGTTTTCATAAAAACCAATAATGAGGGGGGCCAGGGGCCATTTGGGATTGTCAGAAAAATAAAGGGGCCTTTTTTTGTGAAAAAAAAAACCCAAGTTAATGTGATATATGACAATCTAACAAGGAGAAGCCATACCTTGGATATTTTAGATACTGTTGAGGCAAAAAAAATGACAACCCTGGAGCCTGTTACAACACGGTATTATGAAGACACCCATAATTGATAACAGTAATCAATACGCTGCCACTTACAAATAATATACAGTCAGTATACAGACATGAAGTAGTGAATGAAAGGTCAGAAATCTCAACGCTACAATTCAGTTACTAGAGAAATAAAGCATAGGGAAGAGAAGCGCCATTACTTTCAGGTCTTGAGTTTAGATGATGTACCCCGGGCCCCCCCCCAACACCCCCCACCCCCGCACCACCCCCCCAACCCTCTTTGGCTCTGGTAAATACTCACACACCCACACAGAGGCCCTATCCAAGTCCCATAACCATCAGCACTACAACAGTCCCTAGTTTGTTTTTTGTGGAAGAGAGGTGACTCACCACTGAGCTACCACTAGATTGGCTGCAACCAGCCCTAATATAATCCGTTCTCATGTGTAAGTTTTTTTAACCATGTATGGATTATGTTGTGTATCAAAAGTTCTAAATAGGTTAGTGGTACAAGCAATATAAAAATAAAAAATTAACACCGTCCAAGTTACCTGTAACAACTCTAGTTCCGCAATGGTATCTAGTGAAGAGGCTAGACTTATGGATACTTTATCTGCATCATTGTCCTTTATGGAATCAATTAGGGTCTTCAATCTTCCCTAGAAAACCAAAATTAACTATAACCAACCCTGTATATATTCATATAAGTTAAATAGCAGAAAACACAGAGCAAAAATAATTTTAAAATGTTGTAGAATATTTATAAGCAATATTGTAGCTGGGAATGGAGAAATGAAGAAAAACCCAAGAACTTGCATAAATTGGTAGTTTGTGTACAAGCCACAAGGTGATATTCAAGGTGAAAGCAACATGAATTACCTAGAATTTTTACACTTGGTGGGAAAATTGCATATAAAAGACAAAATACATATAAACTGCAGCATGAAAACGCAATTAGTATAAGTTTTCATCCTCGAATTTGAAGGAATCCCTAACAGCAGTTGTCTCCCACCTCAGAACCACATCTTGCCCTACCTTCACTAGATACCATGATCTTGATGCCATCAACACCCACCTTTAACTTCATCATTTTTTTTTTCCATTTTTCAAGACTCTCAGAACTCACCAAAGCACAGAAGGAAATATTAGTTACATAATTATACATTTTTATAAAATTGTTGAGGTTTATGCCAACAATACCAAACCCGATTTGTTGCCATCCCTAACATCCATGCAGCTCCTTCTTTATTATTTTCCTCTCCTTTTTGCTTCTTTTCCTTTCTTCATTTTTCTAAACAGGAAACTCCAGGTTTCTACAATGAACATCAATTCCATCTATCTAGGTTGGCTTTGTGAGTCTCTATTTGAGGTTTTTCCAAAATCTAACAATTAAATTCTGATTGCTTCAATGTTTTGCATTCCTATCCTAAATCATATAAGAGCTTAAACATTACCAACCTGATGGGGAATCAATTATTTCATTAGCTATAACCATTTTTTACAAAATTGATACCATCACTAATCAAAGTAAAGAAAAAATAAAATCAAAAGAGTCTCATTCACACAAAAGAACTCCATGCATATTTTCATTTCCCATGTTATCATACATTTATCTTGTTGGAAAACTGCATCGTAAAATACTAGTACCTTGCCATCTACAAGAGAAGCATACAGTACGGAACCTTTCTCCCGTACATCAGTTGGTATATTATTCAAGATGGATTCCTTCTCATCCACTGCAATCTGAAAACAATACAACTTTAGAAAAGGATTTTCAAAGGCAGCAGATAACTCGGTGTGAGAAAAATAAGAAAATATTTTTCAACTACTAGAGAAGTAAGATAAAAATAAAACCACACATTCATTTCAATTTGCAGAAAGTATAGATTTGAATAAGGGAAGGACAAATGGAAGTCCAAATTTGTTACTTACTGCTTCAAATCCTACGGTCCAATTCCAAAATGGGTCTAGACAATGGAGGCATGATAAATAACCATAACAAAATGAAGCATTATTAGTTTACCCTATCTACAGTCTACACAGTAAATATTGATGCAGATCAGCCGACATCCATTCATCACGTGCAAGAAGACCAACCAGGGGCTAGAAAACAATCACTCTCTTGGACTGATAAGCAAATTTTATAATCTATTGAGCCCATCCACACACACACACACATGTTAAGGGCTGCCACCCACCCTGGCAGTATTGGACAAATTTTCACTAATTATAGTGTTAGCCCCTTTGGCTATTTAATACATGGAGATTAGATGATTGGATTGTGTTCTTCAATTCTATACAGCCCTTTCACTTGATTGAGGTTTGCATCACATATGGACAATGAACAATGAAGAAACATAAAAGAGCTAAACTAAATGTCAAAACATGTTATAAGGCAGGAACCATTAGAGACAAAATTGCACCCAGTGCCATAGGAGGTTAATGCATTTTCGCAGCAACAAATTTCGAAGTAACATGGATCCAAGGCTCCTTGGTAGAGAAGATTAAACAATAAACTAAGTGCAGACTAAACCCATTTGCAGTAGTCAGACGAATGAAATGAGAGGAAGTGCAGGGGAGGAGCAAGAATTGAAGTATTACTCTTTTATGATTTTTACTGATGCAATGCATGCCCATGTGAACCATAATACCTTTAGCAGCACATTGCACAAATCTAATCCATGCAACAACCTCGGAAAACTTCTAATGTGCATCAGGATAAGTGAAATATGCCACAATGTAGCTGGAATCAACTATCTCAACACATGGAAGTCTCCCTGGCTAGCTATTGTAATTTGTAAAGTCTTCATTGCATAATAAACAAATTTAGATGGAAATGAATTAATCCATTTCTATGAAATTCATTCATGGAAATATCAAGTATATCTCCAACAACATAATATACCTTCAGAGCTTTCTTTGCATCACCTTCCATAGTACCATAAGGTTTCCTCTGAGGAATCCTCAGCAAATATGAGATATCCTCCAAAGAATCCTAGAAAGGCAAGATAGATGCTTAGAACATAGTGACAATCTCAAAAGGAGTATATTCACAAATTATAATCTTGTCATGAAATAAAGAGATGTTTCCACTGATTGATTCACCTGCATAGCCTTCATGCTCGAATTGGCTGGAATTGCCTTTCTCAAAGCAAGTTCCCCAGTTCTAGGAACCTTGGTGTCGGGGGAATAAAGCACCGCTCTGGCAGGATAAATAAACCAAGGGTCCCAATCAGCCAAAGGCAATGGAGACAAGATCTGAACTAAAACAAGGATTGCAGCTATTGCCCTCTCAAGTTTCTTGATTCCATGGTTCAGCAATGAGAAGTTCAACAGTGATGGAACATCCTGACATAAAAAAATAAAAAAATAAATAAACAAAAATAAAAATCCTAATTTTGACCCAACAAATTTCAGAACATGGAATTTTCTTTAAACATACACAACTGTGGATTACTCTGATGTAATGAAAAGTAAGAATATGCATACAACAGAAGCAGACTATTGACATCCACAAAATTAACTCATTTGTAGATTACAAATTTTATCATCCCTGACTCGAAATTCCTACTCCAACATTTTTCATAAGATGATGAAAACTCAATTTCATGTCTCTGTGAAACCTCTTATAACTGACAATCCTCGAGAGTACATTTCCAGTGAAATAGTCGCCTATTTGCAGGGGTGTGGTATTGAACTTCAAAACTCTTGTGCCTATCCTGAAAATGGGCAGAATAACCTATATAACTGTGTTTCTCCTTTCTAGTCCAACCTGCAAACTCACTCATCCTGATCAGGAGTAAAGTGAAGAGAGAAGACTGCCACATCCATTCACATTGTAGCCGCCATTATGTGCTTTCTTCTACCTGCTGCCAAAATACACTTTGTTCTGCCAGAATATTGGATTGACATGCAATTCAGAGGACACCCAAAGGCACCATAACTTCTTAAAGTTGACATTTTTCATGAATAAATAATGTTTTCATATGAATTCCATATTGAGAAGACTTAAATTCTCATGATTCTAAAACCCTGAGTACTCCCAACATAAACAAAATAAGGGAATTTTATAAACAACCACGAATCCTTTCGAGTTTTACAGAGAACCACCAATTAATTTGGCAATCTCAGCCAAATTTCGATCAATTGGGTGTGGACGCGGGGTTGCGAAGGCATGGAGTTAATCATCACTAAAACTTCCTATAAAAAAAAGTTAAAATTAAGAAGAGTCAACTACATCAAACTAAAACAAAAAAAAAAAAAAAAATTCCAAGAACACCACAGAAACATTATCCTGATACAAAAAATTGCAGACTCGTGGCCATTGGACAAGTGGGGCAGTGCAGAACTTGCAACTCGAGCTCGAACAAGACTGAGCCGATTCAACTCAGTCGAACAACGAGTCAGCCCACAAGTTTTACCACATTGATAGCAATTACAGTTCAATAGACCACTAAA
Source organism: Cinnamomum chago (assembly GCA_038049695.1). Classification (NCBI taxonomy): domain Eukaryota; kingdom Viridiplantae; phylum Streptophyta; class Magnoliopsida; order Laurales; family Lauraceae; genus Cinnamomum; species Cinnamomum chago. The sequence continues at coordinate 11,814,192 of CP142455.1, read as the reverse complement.
ATTCTCAAACATCTGCAAACATTCTCATGAACCCAATTCAAGCTATCTAGATTTGAACCCGAAACCAATCAGAAAATTTAGAAGAAGAAGAAAAAAAGAGTCTTGAAGGGGGTTACAATGAGACGGTTTTCGAGGAGATTTCGATGGAATGGCGAAGAATTCTTTGAAGAAAAGCAGTGAATTTGGAGACGAGAATCGCTTGTTCGGCGTACGCGCGTGGATCTCGATCGAAGCGAAGGAGGGTGTGGAAAGAGAGAGGTCGAGAAGAGGAAGGAAGCGTGGGAGGGGGAGATGGCGCACGATAGCAGAGACGCCATGAAAATGAGTTTTGGAGGAGTTGCAGAGAGAGATTTTGGCGCTCTTTATCCGAAACCATATCGGAATTGGTTTTCTACTTCTTCTACCTGTTCAATGGTGGGCCCGGGAAGTTGAAATGACTGAAGTACCCCCGGAAGAATTTCTAGAGTTTTGGGATTTGAGGTTGATTGAAGAAATAATTTGTTTTTTATTTATTTATTTTTTGCTGTTTTGCTTTTATATTTTATTTCTTAGTGATTATTTTGAAAAATAATAAAATGTTTTTTAAGAAGATTCATTTTAAATGCATGTTATGGTATTTTCAAAATAACACCATAATTGGTGACGGTGCAAATTATGGCAAGTTACGAAGAATTTATAGAAAAAATCATCGTAATACTCCATGCATCCTATAAGGACCCTGTATCATGTTTGATACGGGAGAAGTCCTCGTGTTGCCCTTTTATTTTTATCTTTTATTTTTTGTCATTTTACAATACAGTCAATATCAATCATTCTGTCAATTAGTTTTTTTTTTTTTTCCACCCGGTAACTGTCTTATTTGATGAACACAACATAATGGTCGATGTCGACTATATTGCGAAAAAAAAAAAAAACGAATTTGTAAGTCCATGTGCAGATCCTCCGCCCTTGCTTCCTTTCACTGCCCTTGGGTCTGCATGTCATTGACCCCCATCCCCTCCCTCCCCGACTACCTCCAAGCCTAACTCTCCACCTCATCCCCACTAACAACCTCACCCCCTTCTCCTCTCCCCGCCCGTCTTCTCCCTCCTCTCCCTCCATTGTGATCCTCCCTCCTTTGATGATGAAGACTATCTCATGCTCGCCGCCCTCTATTCTTTTTTATCCTCCCACTCATTCTCTCTCCTGGCCCCATCCACTGCTCTAGAGCTGCACCAGCAACCAAAAACGAAAACATAGTTTTTCTTTTTTCTTTTTTGGATTTTACAAATTGAGAGCGGCCACCACAAAATGGTCGATTTTGACTATATCACTAAATGACAAAAAAAAAAATCGCACCAAGATGACCCCTTCCGTCTATACAGTGTTGCTTGGATCTCATCAATTACATGGGGCTCTATGGGGATTTTACCCCGTAAAATCCTCGCATTTGAGGTGTCTATTGTTGTGGACCCTTTTTCTTCTTTTAATTTGTTGTTTTGTGAATGTAGTTTATTTCTATTTTTTTTTTTTTAGATTTTTGTTAAATTACCATAGCTATTTTTTAATGTACAAGGGAAAAGATAAAATATTTGGCAGGGATATCCCTGTTGCACTATTGTGCGGAACTACGTGACATGTGTACATGACTATACCGTGGGACCCATATAATGATGATCCAAGTAGCTCAAAATGAATTTCATCAATTTTAGTGATATGTTCCAAAATTTCATTTCAATTTGAGGAGATGCTTGGTAGTTGATCAACACTTAAATGTGTAACGCTTAACCGCATGACTACGGTATCATCAAGTAGTAAATGACTAAATAGTCCGGATTATCGATCCCATGAAGAGATGATGGAACAAGCAATGAATTCAATTAAAGTATAATTGAACTAAGATATAGTTAATGTAAACAATTGAAGTGAACAATTTAAACTACTAAACCATGCGTGAAAAATGAAATTAAACTAATTGAAATGTGAAACAAAACTAAAATAGCAACTAAACTACTATAACTAACACTTTGAAATATAAAATTAATAAGATCTAACAAACTACATTAAACTAGTGGATGAGTGGTGGTGGAAATGGAATATTTAATGTAAAGATGCAGTGTGAAATGTGTAGGATTTTAAAATAAGTGCGTGAAATGTATATATAACAATCTAGAGTGAAAATAACAATTCAAGCAAATATTTAAATTAACAACAATAAAAGTAAGAGATTAGGCAATCTAAAATCTACTAAGCATATAATTAATTCAAACAATGCATGTTCTAATTAAACTCCTAAATCTACAATCCAATTAGCAATCTCTTGCCGAATTGGATTGGATGATATAGCAATGAATATCAAAGTAGATAAAATCAAGGTCAAGATCCTAGTTTGTCATCCAGCTACCCTGACAATAAATTATCAAAATCAAGCTACAAAATATCAAAGATAAGAGCTATAGAGCATGATATGTGAGAGAACTTAATCAAACTACAAAGCATCAATTGAGATTATCATCTAGCTGCCATAATAATAAATCATCAAAATCAAGTTACAAAAATAAAAAAACGATAGCTCTAGAGCATGCTATGTGAGAGAACTTAATCCAACTACAAAGCATCAATTGAGATTATTGTAGAGATAGAGTGCGTAAACGATAGAATTTAAACAAAAACATGCATGAATCTCTAGATTGTTTACAAAGAAGCTTGGAGAGGTGAGTTGAATGTAAAAATAATAATATGCAATTGTTGGGATTTGAACCAATAACCAATATACCAACCAATCATTTGTATTAGAAAATGACTTCTTTTATCCATAAAGTCTTCTCATCTTATTATGGAATTCTTCAACACTTCCTAAGATTTCTTCATATGTAGCTTTTTTTTATTGAAATCTCTTTTTGATGCATCGGGACACTAGCCGGAAGGTTGGGATAGTCGCGGGGTCCACATACACAAGAGAAATTACATAAAAATGCATTACAAATAATAAGATTTATGCATGATAATCCGATAATCCATTAATGTGATAGAATGATAAAATCTCCGTGTAAAGCAAATGATATGCATATGAGATGCTGATAAAATTCGGACTAATGAGGGGTAAAATATGCAATTTTAACACTCATCAGTAGTGCTGGAGATGAGTTCGGGGTAAAATATGCAATATTTAACACTCATCAGTAGTGCTGGAGATGAGTTCGGATCCTCTTTTGCAGCTATTGAAGTATGCATGTCTCTAGGACTCCATCATAAGGCTCGTATAATGATAATACAACCCTTTGTTGGAGCTATTATATGTAATCATTTTGATTTATTATGCTACTCGTGGGTTATCCAAAAGTAAAAGACAATTTATTTTATCACAATCATCCAAGCACCACGTTCTCATTTTACAAAAGCTGACTATACTTTCAAAGCACCACTTTTTTTTCCCACTAATCTATTTTTTTACCACCCCTCACTATATTTAGTAATATTGGGATTATCTCTAAGTTTCTTTAGTTTCTACTAAAAAACAACTGAACCATTTGAAAACTTTACATGTAGAATGAAGTGAAATAAAGTCTCAAATCAACGGAAAATAAAATATAAATAGATTATGATGGTTTTTTGTCGTTAGTTGCTTGGTAATAAACATTTTTTTTTAACTTTTTTTCCATAAGAAGTGTTTTTTTTTTTTTTTTTTCATTTTCATTCAGTGGATAAAGATGTTGCTTTTTCCACTTCTTTTCTTTAGAAAAAGGAAGTGGGAGTTTTGACTTGACACTTGAGTACTTTTAATATGACTCCTAGTTTAATATGTTATTCGGTGGTTTCTTGTCTCACAAATGAGGATTTACTCTATCTTAACTTGATTAGTAGATTCTCCATTTTCATTTAGTACTGGGCCTGTTTGGGGGCTTTATTAATGGAGTTGAGTGGAGTAAATATTATTTTGTAAAAATAATAAAATATAAGTGAGTTATGATAGTATTTTATTTTTAGTTGTCTGTGATGATATTTTTTGATTTTTTTTTATTGAAAAGCGGAGTTTTTTTTTTTTTTTTCTATTAATGGAGAAATGAGGTTATTTTTGACCTTTTTTTTTGAAAAATATGATGAGAAATTTGAATTAAAGTACTTATGGTGGATTTATTTTTGAGCAATGGGGCTTTACACTAATAATATAATTGCCAAATAAGCCCAAATTTAAGATATTTAAATTCTCTGGCATAGTTATCTCCCAAGTTCTAGTTGGGGAGGGGGCCCTGCTTGTTGTTTCCTGAATGGACTTGGCTCGTGGGCTTTGAATGGACTTGGCGCATGGGCTTAAGGGAAGGCCTACTGAGCTTTAGTGCCCTGTGCTCTCTCACACATGCTTATGCCCTCTTTTTTTAGTGGAATTTATGTCGGGAATTCATCATAAAGAAAAATCGCATGCCCTCTTTTATTATAATAACTATATAGTAGTCACGGCTCATAATGAATTATTGTTGTTATTATTGTTGCTAATGAATTGTTGTTGTTATTATTTTGTTTAGATACGGGTTTCACCTCAAAAATCAACATTAATATGAGAATCTTGAATTTGTCCGCAAAATCCATTTACTCGTTTAGGTTTCAACTCCTTGAAACGAAAATCCGGGAACCATCACCAGGGCCGAGCCCAAGACCATGATGGGGGCGGGGCTCGTGCATAAAAAAGCAAAAGAAAAAAGGAAAAAAGCGCATTGGGGTGGGCTGGGCCTGAAATGAGTCCGGCCCGTTGCTACCCATGCCAGACAGTAGAAAGCGTGAGTAACAGCAGCAGAGATAGAAAGAGATGGTGGATCTCTGCAGACTATCCGGCACTGTCGCAATTTCTCGGGCTCTTTGCTGCTGGTCTCTCTGCCCTCTCACCACACCAAAAGCTCAAACCGGAAACTCTCTCTGCGTTCGATCTCTGCGAGCCCTCGCACGTCTATGATCTTCGCAGATCGGCCATGGCCAATTTCCTGGCTCAGTTCCAGACTATCAAAAGCTCATGCGATCACCTCATCATAGCAGGCAAATCTCTCTCTTTCCCTCTGTCTCTTCCTCTCAAAACCCTAAATTTATTCGAGAAAGTGTGAAATGTGTTGCTCGATCGAAGAGTAAAGCCCTAGCTGTTTGTGGGTTGTTTTAAAAATGCAATCTTGGGAAGTGAGATGCGTTCTCCTTTGAATCCAGATATCTAGGGTTTTGAGTTTCAGATAAAATTCGAGGGGTTCTGTTTGATTTCGAGAAGAGGCTCTTCCCAGATCTATTCATCAAAGGCCCGGAATTCACGTGTACAATTAAAAAAAAATTCAAGTTTTTGTCTTTGTTCACGGAGATCGTGAATTCCCTTGAATTGTTTCATGGGGTGCTTCGATTTGCTCATTATTGCAAATGTTGTGTGTGCGCTTGCCTCTGTGTGTGGAATCAAGAACCAATTTTTTTATTTTTTTTTCGAACTGTTCTTCTTCTCCGCTCAGATCTTTATCACTATGTACAGGTGGTGGTTGTTTTCCATCTAACCTACTTGCACAGAGGCACTATCAGAGGCCATACTTTCTACTTTGCAGTGTTTATGTGGGTCTTTTGGTCTTAAGCTTTGGTGGGGTGTTTTCTGTGGAGTTAGATTATAACTCTTTTAGTCGACCCCGAATCGATGACGATAGCTGTTGATTTGGGCCAGAAAATATGGGAAAATGGAATCCTAGTTAGTTTCCATTTGGTTGAGGAGTTAGTGGGAAGGAGTGGAATGGAATTATCCCCTGTGATGAGAAATTGGGAATTTATTGTGAAATACATTCCATGATGATATTATATCGTCATCAAATTTTATCCAGAAACGAGGCAATAAGCAAGTAAAAAAGCACCTTTTCAAATCTACAGAACAGTCAGAATTCCATTCTGTCAACCAAACACAAAATTATGCAGTAGAAAAGTCCACATTGGTGTACAGCCCTAATTTATAGCCATATAAGAAAATTCCATTCCAGGTGTTGATATAATTCTTAAAGTAATCAGACCTTTGGTATGATATCCTATTGTGTGTCACCACAAGCACATTAGTACAACAATCAAGTATATTGAAACTGATAATAGCTTGAAGTACATGCAAACATGTTATAATATTTGCAATATCTGCTGGCAAAGATTACAGGAGAAAGGAAGCGTGTTGATTTTTTTTCTTCTTTTGTCTTAGATTGGTGGTTTATTTTAGAAAATGATGAAATGTACAACAAGCTACTTTTTCTCTGTGAACTCCTAAGAATTCTGATCCATTCCTTTGTTTCGATTTTCAACTTTTGAGAGATTAGATGCTTGTAAGGTCTTAAAGTTTTGTTTGTTAAGGGTTTGTACAAGTCCATGCTTTCTTTCTGGAGTTTGGGAGTGCTCTGATTGTTCTATTGAGTAAATAAATGCCAATGTTTATCTTTCTTAATAAGAAATTTATCATATTTGATGCTATCGCTCTGGTTTCCAGTTGAGGATGTAAGCAACTTGTGGCCTAGTGTGAAAGGCGCATTTGAGGAACGTTTGCCATTCAAGAAGGCAGTTTTAAACAACAAGACTCGTAATCTTGTGAATGTGGAGAAACTGCCTGCTGAGTTCATATTAACAACAGATGCAAGATTACGTAGTCGTTTTCCACAGGAGCAGTCCTTATTTTGGTTTCGGGAGCCTTATGCAACTGTTGTCCTTGTTACTTGTGAGGTATCCTCTCTCTAGTCTATCTAAAGAAAATTTTTAAAAATATTGATTGATTCATTTACTGTTGCTTTACATTTGTTCCAGTTGCAGCTTACAAGAATCTCAATGTCTACACATTCTTCAATTATAACTCATGAACCATTAAGTTTTGGTTATGATATGTAGTTGCTCTCATCAAGTTGATTTGATTATGTATTTTTCTGCTCAAATGAAAATGGTACGTTGAAAATAAATAGACATGGGAAATGAGGTGGGAATTTCAGAACTAATTTGATTTAACTTTAGAGTCAATCATCATCAAAGCCTTGTCCCAATAATGTTGAGGTCAGCTACATGAATTCTATTTCTTTATTTCGATATATCCTCAGATAGGCTGCACTTCTTTAGATCTATTGTTACTACTTCCATCCACGTCTTCTTCGGCCTACTCTTTCCCTTTGGTGGGCCATCAACCTACATATAAATTTTTTTCCTCCCCATCACTTTTGTTGGCTTGCATTAGACATGTTCAAACCTTCTTAAATGAGTTTATCTTAATTTATCATCTATTGATGCTCGCCTAAATGCTCTTGAAAGCGTGATTTTTTATTCTATCTTTTCTAATTTTACCACACATCCGCCTCAATATTCTCATCTTTGCTACACTCATTTTGTGCATGTGTTGCTTCTTGATTGGACAACATTTTACTCTATAACTCGTAATTAGTATAATTGTTGCCTTATAAAATATTTCCTTCAATCTTGTTGGTATGTGCCGATCACCGTGTACTCCAGAAGCAAGTCTCTACTACTTCAACCATCATGCTCTTATCCTATGTTCGGCATCTTCCTTAATCTCTACATCCTTACTAATCATCGAGCCAAAGTATAATAATGAATCTCTGTGTTATCTCTTGAGCTTCGGTTCTCATAGTAGTTTCAGCTCTTTAAGGTATATGAATGATTTGACTTTACAGTGAATTTCTTAAATGCATTTGATGATAACAAGATGTCAAGAAATGAGAATCTATATGTGCATACACCTATAAAAAAAAAAAAAAATCTTAGAAATGAAAGTTTTTATGTCAAACATTTTAAGTTACTATGGTAGCTTTGAGTGCTTGCATAAAGTTAGCAGGATGTGCACCACTTTGCATTAACTTGATATAATTTGTATCTAATTACTAATATTTGCTATAATAAAGATATTCTTTGGTCAAATTTAATCTCAGTATACATTATCACTTTAACAAGCACATCTTATTTATTGTCTTTGAGCTATTACAACCTATGATGAAGTTAGCTTGCATGCATCTTTGTTTTTTACTTGGTGCTTTAGGGTATTTTCTAGGTATTTATAAGCAATGACTGGAGGTGTGATGCAACCCAAGAGCATCATAGACCCAAGATTTAGCCCACTGTCAGCCAGCCCATTGGGCCTAACATATAATGGTCAATCTCTCAAGGCTAAACATATTGTTCCATCCCATTGGGCCAAGCCCTTAAATGACTGATCTATTGGGCCTAACTCATGGACAACAGGCACTATAACCCAACTATGCTTTCTGTCTTAGTAAGTAGCTTTCCAACAAAGTTTCCTGTATCTAAGATCTTAGAAAATTCTATCTCATAACTGGCAAGATAATGATTGCCATGCAATCAACAAAAGATAATTTCATGGAGGGAAAAAGGGAAAATCCTATCTAGGTCCCTAATAGGAAGGATTGACCTCCTCTCCTCTGAGTATCTTGTAATCTCTCATTTGTGAATCAATGAAAAATTCTCTCTTTCCCTCTCATTGTTGTGAGCAAGTGTTTCCCCTTGCAAGAAAACTCCTCTCATTCTATGGCTTGGAATGTATAGTTTTCTTCATCCATCCATTAGGTTAGATGGAGACCTATTTTAGTAATAAGAATTGAAGAGACATTTTGGGAGCTGTTGTTCCTCTTTTTTTTTTGGGTGTGGAGACATGTTTATTGTAATTTCCTTTTGCCTTTTTGAGTAGCATGGTAATATTTATCATTTTCTCACATCTAGGACCTTGATGAGTTCAAGACCATTCTAAAACCACGGCTAAAGTTGATTGTTCAAAATGATGACCGGGAATGGTTTATTGTCTTCGTGTCAAAAGCTCAACCCAGCAATGACCATGCGACTAAGTTAGCAAAAAAAGTATATGCCAAACTTGAAGTTGATTTTAGCTCAAGGAGGAGAGAAAGGTATGCAACATTGTCACGTTTGTCTTCTTTGCAATTAATTTCATGAGGTCCTACTTAATTCTCCAATCAAGCATATTCCTTTGAGTTGAAATATGATAGTTATTTTTCCTTTCTTACCATAGACCTCTCCGTGACCGATGTTTTCCTCTTTTTTTCTTGGTTTTTCTTTTTCCTTTCTTTTGAATTTATGGATATTTTTGTTCTTCGGGGGAAGGAGCATTTCTGTTCTCTAATATTTGTAGGCTATCTAATAATATATTGAGTGTTTTTTTTTTAAAGAATCTGGAGACACTACTTACTTTCTCTGTCTTGTACATTGGACTCAGGTGTTGCAAATTAGATTTACTTGGAATTGATGCTAACTTTTGGGAAGATTTGGAGTCTAAGATGATTGAATCTATCCGGAATACATTGGATAAACGTGTTCAATTCTATGAGGATGAACTTCGCAAGCTCAGTGAACAGCGTTTCATGCCAGTTTGGAATTTTTGCAACTTTTTCATTCTCAAGGTCATTTAAACTGGCGAGAAATGACTTTATTATTATTGTTATCATTACTACTACTAAACAGTACAAACATTGTTTTTCTGTTTATTTAATTTACGCACAGCTTTTGTTATGAAGTACCAATACTTCTGCCTTGTTTCTCTATTCATATGAATTGGAGTTTTATATCCTGTTTGTTCTTATGCTTGCAGGAGAGCTTAGCTTTCATGTTTGAGATGACTCATCTTCATGAGGATGCATTACGAGAATACGATGAGCTAGAGCTTTGCTACTTGGAAACAGGTCTGTATGAATCCAAGATTTTGTTCACAAAATCTTCATTAGGTCTCAACTTGTTTTGGTTGATATGCTACTGTTCTGTCTCTACGTATCCTTTTGAGTTGTGTTTTTGTTTATTCATTTTAAATTATTGCTGGGCAGAACTGAGGAGAGTGTTAGAAGGTAGTTAAGTAAGAATGTTCCACATACATATAGAAATTACATTTAATGCTGGGCAAATATTTCCCTGCATGTCATCATTCCAGCCACAATTTTGGCTTGAATATAAGGATGAACATTGGAATCTGCCTGCATGGCCAAAAGGAAACATCTAAGTATGACTGAACAACTATAATATCAAAGTGGATGTTACTTGAGTCTCCATGGTTTCTTCCACTTCACCAAGGCCATGTAGATAACATTTAATGTGTCTCTTTTAATGATATGGTTCCACGAATGGATGATGCAAAAAGGTTAATGTCTTATCAGTTGCCACAGTTTTTGCTCAATTTTAAAACTTGACCGTCCCAATCAACCCAAAAAAGCATTCCAAACTTTTGCAGGAACCATTCTTGACGGCACAATTGATGCTAGTGACACAATTAGATTATTAGTTTCAACTTACCTGTGTTATGGGAGGGTTAAGCCATGAGTCATGATGGGCAGAGATTGGATCAGCAACTGAGGAAAAGGGGAAGGGGGGAAGATATTGAAATAGGAAGACACCATCTTGAAGTTTGTTGATATGCTGAAAGATAAGTCTGTAGAATGGTTAAGGGTGTCCTCTGGCATTGCAGTTGATGCGTTCATCACTTAAGGTAGGAGAACGAAGCTGTGACATTTAAGATGTAATAATAATACGGCCTGGTTCTCCAACAGCTTGGTACAGTGAGGTGGGACGGTGCTGTTCCTTCCATCACCAGTGTTTACGAAGCTTGTGGTCTGGAGACTGTGAAATAAGCAAGATTGGGAGATGAGAGCTTATTCTCCTTTCTTTTAGTATCATTGCGGAAGCTCTCTCTGTTAACAATGAAGAACCATGACTTTCCGAAATATTCCACTCTCTCGAGAGGTGGAAGCCAATAATTATCCAACCACCTAGGACAATTTGGGTGAGGTATCACAGGTTTCCCTCTATGGATAGATTGAAGAAGTGTTTGAAACTTTTGGTAGACTAGTTAGGGGTGAATGTGTGATAGACATTGCCAAAGAAACCAAGGAGCTTTCATAGGAAGCAAACGGATATTGGCAGCGGCGGAGCCAGGAATTTCTCCCATGGGGGGCAAAGATTGTCAACTAACACAATGTCAATAATTACTTAGCCACATTTCCTTTTTTTATTAACAATTAAAGAAAAAGAGAAAAGAAAATTTATCAGTTCTTATATAAGATACTAATTAAATTTTATTAAAAAAAGATGAATTAAAACCCCCCTCACAAAATGAAAGATGTCTGAAAATTAATTAGAAAATTGCATAAACATAAAAAGTTATACATCAATCAACCACTCGATTCCGCAAATGAGGAATTTTTCCAATTGTTCTCCACGATTTTTCATATCATTATTTTGGACCCTATAGATATATTGCGTTTTAATTGTTTATCATTTATTATACTAGAATTGGATCCTCATATCGTGGTGGTGATTGATCAAATGAATGTTGTACCTTACAACTTCTAAACCGATAAAAAAAAAAAAACTTACAACTTCTAAGTCACCCTATCTAAAACTCTAAGCATAAAATTCTAAGTCCACTAGTTCCATCACTAATCTTCACAAATCTATTTTATATAAACTTCTAAGCCCATTGATTCTATCAAAAACCTTGACAAGTCAATTTTAAAATTTATATGAAATTCTAACTACTTTGATTGATTACTAACAATGTGTTCATCACAACTTCCATATTGTAGCCTCTCTCCGGAACAATGAAATGTCAAAGGAGATGTAGGAGGAAAAAAAAAAAGTGAAAGGACTCAAGGACAGCTAGTGAAAAGAATAATAAAAGAACATGTAGCAAAATTAAAAAATAAAAAAATAAATGAAAGGACTACTACAAGAAAAAAGTACAAAAGCCATGAGCCATCAATGTACGCTAAAAAACCCCTCCAAAAAAATTACAACAATCATCGATGAAGGAAAGAAGAACCTGCATCCATCGCGTTGATCCAAGAAGTATACCTTCAAAACTTTGAGCAAGGGGGCAAAATGACAAATATACCCACTTTATTGTCCCAAACCCCAAGCATAGCAAAAGAAAACAAAAAATTGCCCCTCCTCACACATGTGGCTCCACCATTGGATATTGGATGGTGTTCTCATAGCTAATGAGCTCACTGATTCTAGGAAGCGAGCTCATAAGGAAGGTGTGATATTGAAAATTGACTTGGAAAAAGCTTGTGATCATGTGGAGTGGGACTTTGTGGATTATATGTTAGGCAGGTTTGGGTTTGGTGATTTATGGAGACGGTGAATGCGGGAGTGTATTACTTCTACTTCTTTCTCCGTGTTGGTTAATGGATCTCCGTCCCCACTTTTTAAAGCTTCTAGAGGTTTGCATCAAGGTGATCCCCTATCCTCCTTCCTGTTCACTATAGTGGTAGAGGCGCTAAGTGCTTTGTTGACGAAAGCTAAAGTAATTGGCCTTATCGAGGGTTTTGCTGCCAGTCAGAATGGAGAGTCCATAACTCATCCTCAGTTTGCAGATGACACTATTTTGTTCAGCTCAATCAGGAGTGACGAAGTTGTTGCACTGAAGAGATTTTGTGATGTTTTCAATTAGTATCAGGGTTGAAGGTGGAGGTGGGTGGGGGGGCGCTGGTTACCAATATTGTACCTGGGTCTCCCTTTGGGTGCTAGGAAAAGAGTGTCATCTGTTTGGGATCCGGTGGTGAAGAAGTTTGAGAGGAAATTATCTATGTGGAAAGGGAGATATTTTTCTCTAGGGGGCAGAATTACTTTGATTAAAGCTTGTCTCTCCAGTTTACCAATTTATTATATGTCCTTATTCAAAATGCCTAAGGTAGTGAGCTTGAGGTTGGACAAGATTAGAAGGAATTTCTTGTGGGAAGGTCAAAGTGAAAGAAGGAAAAATTCATCCATTAAAGTGGAGTGACGTCATAAAGCCAAAATCAACTAGGGGTCTCGGTCTTGGGGAGTTGGAGACCTGTAATTGGTCTCTCTTGGCTATATGGTGGTGGAGATTTAGGAAAGAGAAGGATGCCCTTTGGAGAAGGATTATTGCCAATAAATATGGGGTGGATAACTGGGGATGGGTTCCAAAGCCAATCCCTAGGTATAGATTGTCGGGTTTATGGCATCCCCTTGCTAGCATGGGGAGTGAGTCCAATGTCAGGGGGAAACTTTTTGTAAAGGGGTGGGGTTCTTGGTGGGGGAGGGTAGTTTGGTCCGTTTTTGGTTGGGGGTGGGTCTTTTGCATTCCTGTTTTCCTACGGTCTTTAGAGTTGTGTCCAACAAAGAGTCTTCGGTTAAGGATTGTTATGTTGTGAGGGACAATGTGGTTTCTTGGGAATTGTCCTTTAGGAGGTCTTTGCGTCATGGAGAGGAAGTTCAATATGAAGAGTGGTTGGTTTATCTTTCTAATGTTTTTTTATGCAGGGATGAATCGGATAAGCGCATCTAAAAATCGTCTTCTAGTGGTGAATTTTTTGCCAAGGCCTTCTACTTGGCTTTGCGGACTCACCGAAACTGCGTCCCGCTTGTGCTCTTGCTTGGGCTGGTTTAGTTCCTCCCCAAGTGGAGGCTTTTCGTTGGTTGGTGATTGCAAGGAGGGTGTCTGCTATAGATTTCCTAAGAAGGAGAGGTATTCCTTTACAATCCTTATCAAACACTTGCATCATGTGTGGTAAAGAGGAGGAAATGGCGAATCACCTTTTCTTGCATTGTGAGGTGGCCTCATATCTTTGGAGCTTCTTCATTCACAAGTGTGGCTTGCAGTGGTGTATCCCTCAATTGATCTCAGACTTGGCAGAATCTTGGCGAGGCAGTCCTTTCTTCGGGTGTGGCCTTATCCTTTGGCGGATCACCCCCTTTGCTATCCTTTGGTCTATTTGGAAGGGAAGGAACAACATAATTTTTAGAAATGTCTCTTCTTCGAAGGAGGAAACTCTAGGAGCAATCCTTGTTAGAATTGCAAAGTGGGCCATAGCTAGGAAAGAACTCTCCAACTTTAGTATGGACAGCATTCTTTCTTATTGAGAGGAGTGTATGGTGTGTGGATTGACCAAGGAGAGGAGGTTGACCTTTTGGTCTTCTCTGATGTGAATGTTGAAGTTTAATGTTGATGGGGCAACTAGGGGGAAGCCGGGGCCAGCAGGTATTGGGGGAGTATTGCGCGACGATAAACGGGTGATCCTTTGTATGTTCTCCATAAGTGTTGGAGTGAGGGATTCCAATGAAGCGGAGGTATTGGCTATTTCGGAGGCTCTAAGGATTTTCTCTCACTCTTTTCAGGGTCATCTAATAGTGGAGAGTGATTCCTCTAATGCTATCTCTTGGGTTACGAGGTCAGCGGTCAAGCCTTGGAAATTTCAGTTTTTTCTCAATGAGATTAAGGAGCTTGCTTCTTCTCTTTTTGTAGTTTTTTATCATGTGATTAGATCGGCTAATGGGTTGGCGGACTACTCAGCCAAACAAGGGGTTCAAAGGTCGTCTCCCTGGGAGGTTTTTCTTGTGTAATTTTGTCTTCGGTAGAAGTCTCTTATACTCGTGTTATTGTATTCTTTTCGTTTTTCAATAAAATTTACAGTTACTTTAAAAAAAAAAAAGGAAGAAGAAACCACAGAGAAGTCCTGTCTAGAGTTTGGAAGAATCTGTTTAAGGGTAATGGGCCATAAGCTGATCAGTAAGGATCTAATCCCAGACATCTTCAACAATCAGTTCTTGGTTGTGGTTAGGGAAGAGTCTTTGTAGCTAGGATTTCAGCGGGTGCAAGGAATCCTATGGCAAGGAAGGGTTTTGTGCGTCTGGATTCTGGAGTCATACATTGATGGAGTTTGTGTGTAGGAATACCCAGGCAACAACGAGATCGGATCCAGGGCTACAATTGTGATAAACTAGAGTCTGACGAGTCCTAGTTCTCTCAGTTGACCTCTGCTGATGATGTGGAGTGGACGCCCCTCATTTGCTAGGGAAGATTGTGTACAGGAAGGGCAAGAAGATGTTGAATGCCTTTTAGACCGTGAAAGGAGATTGGCAACAGGAGGGGATTTCAAATCAATCAACTACTAAGGAAAAGAAAGTTGTGGTGGAAGAATCCTATTTAAGGTGGAAGAGAGACAACTGTGTTTCTAAAATTTATAAGGGCTGTGATGACATGGTCATAAGCAAGGGCTGTGCAGGAGACCTCTTGCTGCATCTGAGATTTTGGCAGCATAAGCAGTCTTTAGGGCCTGCATTTGTCATGTGTTTTTGGAGGGCCAATTTGTTAGAGGTCTAAAGGAACCTCTTTTCTTGGGTCCGGCCCCATGTTTTCCCTCCACCCATTGCAATTTGCTACAAAACCAAATCGCAGCTTGCTCTTGAGACAGGGTTCTTCTTTGGAGGGCAATCAGAAGGCAGAGACTTAGCTTTGTTGTTGTTGTCATTATCATCATCATAATCATCGTCGTCATCATCACGACCACCACCACCACTATGATTGCCATTATTGTTCTTATTTCTGTCATACTCAACTAAGTCCATGCATTAACCACAGCCTGTACTGGCACAATTACAACTTGGAAGGTGGTTGTTGTCACGCCCATGAGGTTGCGGTTTCAAGTTGTGTTACCTTTAATAAAGCCTTAAGGTCAAATTTTCTTTTGCTGAGGTCACAAACTTGGAAACTAGGCTGTTTGCCTTGTCATCCCAGACTTGTCTCGGTCTTGCTATTAAGCCACCAGCTTCTATTTATCTAGTGTAAAAATGAACCTTTATGAAATTGTTGTAGCTATTAAAAATAAAAGCTTTGCTAAGCTATTGACTCAATGATCGATTCTATCAGCCTCTATATAATGCATTGATTGTCTTTTTAGTTCTTAAAGCAAATCTGACATGGTCATTCTGCAGTTTTTAACAATTATCACTATATGCTATTGCTCTGGAGAATTGTAAATATCTATTACTTCCTTATAGTTATGATTTTCATTTATTAGCGATAGTACAGGCATTTGAAAAATAGGACACTTGAATTTGTACTTTCTAACGGACATCGTTTTTTTGCTACCAAGCTTTGTGATGATGGATGTTGATTTTAAATTCATAATGCAGTCAATTCTTCAGCTGTAAGACACAGAGAGTTTGGAGGTTTGGACAGTGGTGATGATCAGGCCGCACTGCTAAAGCCTGGATACAAGCCATTATCACAAATTGTTCAAGATGACTCATTTAGAGAATTCGAATTTAGACAGTATTTATTTGCCTGTCAATCTAAGGTATGTAAATTGATAATGGTAACACCAATTATGGTGCTGGATTAGTATATAGTATCCCATTCAAAAAAGAAAGAAAGATTAGTATATAGTATGAACTGAGTAACAGTTTGCTTAGTTGATTCTCTTGCTGGAACTCTGTGTAAGTGTCTTCTATATAATCAAATGTGAGCATGAGTTGGCTTGTGATTACTGTTTAAAGAAAAAGAAAAGAGAAGAACAGAAAAAGAATTAGTCCAGGAGACTGACTTTTGCTAGGGGGGATTTGAACTCACACACTCTACTTACATGCCTATGTCCCTAACCAGCTCAGCTATAGCTGAGGGATGGATGAAACTGACTTTTTTCTTTAATGATTGGTATGAGTTTGGCATTGTTTACTATTTATTTGGTGCACTCTTGACTCACTTCATAGATCGTGTTAGGTGGCATCTCAAAGACTGTTAGATTTCATCATCTTGTATTTTACGTGAACTTTTGAAAGATTCCTAGTCAGTGTATCCGAGAATCTAGTCAGTGTATCAGAAGTGTGCAACCCGGAGCAGTCAATTGCAAACCTATTTAATTGATGACGCAGTCGGGGAAGGGGAAGATCAACCAGGGGGTCAGCCTCTGAAGCTGAAGCCTCAACAGTCAAGATCACGCAATCATGACCATGGATTCAGCATCACTAGTCTTCCGACACAAACCTGAAGAAAATTCTCAAATCATTAGTTCTATATCATTCATTGTTGCTACAAATAGAGAACTGCATGGATCTATAATGCCATATAGACTGTAGTTGAAATCTCTTTTGCGTGCATTCTGAGTTTATCACATACTGGATAGAGTCTCTATCCTAAATTTTAGGAATTGAAATCTAATTACATGAAGATTCTCTACTAGACTTTCTAAACAGAATGAGATTTCAAATCTAACAACTAAAAAGATGATGAAAACAAATCTAAAGTGTAGTATTCTTCTTTCCTTTTAGATGTGTAGGTGGATCTCACATTTCTAATACAAAAGTAAAATGGGTCCCATATCACACAAGTGATGTATGTCATGTGCTGAATTGCACAGTTAAGCAAATGGGTTCCACCATGTCACTATTAGAAGTGTGGAGGGCCATCGGTCTCCTCTCACACATGAGTGGGATTTTAGCCCATGAGCATGGCCTATGGACCATGGCCGGATGTATCCCATTATCTGAAAGCCCGTTTTGTGGTTGCCCCTCTTGGGCTGCATCGGTTGATACTTGATAGTTGATATAAATTCTTTTTTCACTGTAAATATGGCATACTCCCCTTGACACTTTTTTTTAAAATGCTGATGTAATTATCATAATAAGTCATCACCTAGTGCGGTCTTGCCAAAGCAGGGTTTTGGGAGGGTCCAGACTGGAGACAGACCTAACCTTTGACAATTTTGCACAAAGTGGCTGCTCGCGGGAATTATCATAACAAGTATGACTGTTAATTCCAAAGCTTGAAATCAAGTGTTGATCTAATTATCATGAGTGCCTCTAGCAGTCAGAAGGTGTTCCTTGCCTGAACCATGAAGTTACAGGTTTTAAGTCTTGTTACCAATACTAAAAAAAAGAAACTCTGTTAAATAAGATTGTAGTTAATGGGAATGAGCCCGTGGCAAAGTGGAAGGTGCTCACTATTGCAACATCGAGGTTGTGGGTTCAAGTTATGTTACCAATTAAAAAAAAAAAGAAAAAAGGAAAAAGAAAAGAAAAAGATTGGAGTGAATGGGGGAAATGCCATTTTTCATTCTCCACATGTAATTATGTTAATTTCAAATTTCCTGTGGTCATTCTCCAGAGCATACAATTCTTCGTGCTTTTTTGTTATATTGTTTGCCTTATTCTTCGTACTTTTTTGTTATATTGTTTGCCTTATTTTCCTGCTAAATTAAGCGTTTTCTCAATTTAAGTTCTGTCCCAGCATCTTCTGTTTGATGTAAGTGGAGAATACCTAGTAATTCCCATATCCACTACTATCTGCTTGCATTCTATTGTGTCATTATTATTGATGTTGATATAAATGTGATAATACCTTCCTATGTAAATATTTATTTCAATATTATTGTACCATATATTGAAAGAGGGGATTGCAGCTAGGAACTTTGGCTGTTTGGTGTAGGATTAGGGCTTCATGGAGTTGCTTCAACAAAGTTGGTTGTCAGCTGTTTGTTGCCTGCATAAAAGCCATAATATATGGTTTGTGTTTGCATGTTCTGTCGGAGTCAAGGAATATATACCCATATTTAAGGACAAGGATATGCTGTCCATTTTTCTCTAGGATACACTAATGCAGTCTGCGGTTCTTAACCCTTCACCAAACAGCCCCTTCAGTTTTTACTAATTTTTAAATTTTTATTTGTTTGATGCAGGTTTTTTTTTTTTTGGCATTATGTTGTGTTAATTTATTTTATTCGTTTGAGTTTTATCGTTATTGCTGCTATTGTTCTTATTATTAATGCTTGAGTGGTAGTTTAATCCTTTTTTGCTTTGTTCTGAAATCCCCAGCTTTTATTCAAGCTTAATCGTCCATTCGAAGTTGCATCTCGTGGTTATTCATTTATAATCGGCTTCTCAAAGGCATTGGCAATGCATGAAGTATGTGTTATGCATTCTGTTCATGTATTAATTCTTTGTTAGTTTGAACTTCTTGTACAATTTCTAGATTCAGCTACTGGATTCCAGAACACTCAGTTAATGCTGTATTTTCCTATAACTTTCTCTGTGGTTTTCTTGCAGAGTACCTTACCTTACTGTATGAGGGAAGTTTGGGTAATAACCGCTTGCCTTGCATTAATCAATTCAACTAGTTCCCATTATGATGGTGGACTTGTGGCACCTGATGTTGAAAAGGAGTTCTATCGTCTCCAGGGTGATCTTTACTCACTTTGTCGGGTTAAGGTAAACTTCACTATGCTTCTCAAGAATGTTAGTAGGTGTAATTACTAACTGCTGTCTGGTTTGACATGGAATGATACATGGGGCATTATGAATCTAAAATTAAGTTACAACATTAGTTCATATATATTTTATCTGAGAGGTGTAAGTCGTGTATCATTTTTTTTTTTGGGTTAAGTTGCAAGAACGTCAATAATTAGGTTATTTATGGAACTTGATGGTAATATTTTGTCCAGTCCAAATTTGCTGTGTGCTAGGTTACTGAAAGGTTATTTATGGATCTGGCAGTTAATGAGGCTTGCATATTTGATTGGATATGGAATGGAGATGGAAAGGAGTCCTGTCAACAGGTAGAGTTTTCTCATAGATCTAATCAGTAGTTTTATGCGTCACTTTTAAACTGTATATGGCTGTGGTTTGTTACTTTTTTTATTTGCTAACTTCTGAGGTCCAATCCTGTTAGTGGTGCCATCTGCCATGAAGTTGTGCTACTACTGCATTATTTTCTCGTTCTATTGTATAGCTATGCTATTCACCTTTATTAAATCTATCCTTTTTTTTACACAGTGCCTCTTTAAGCATGTTACCCTGGCCCAAGCCTGCAGTTTGGCCCTCAGTCCCCCCTGATGCTTCATCTTCAGTCCTTGCAAAAGAGAAGGCAAGTCTATCTGCGATTCTGCATGTTAAGTGCCAGTTGAAATGTGCCTTAGATATCATACACATACATGCAGTTAATATGCATCTGATCACTGTCAACATCTCTTATGCTGGTTGAAATGTTGAATAGTGTGATTGGCTTCCTTTACTGACATTATCCCTTATTTAGTTGTTTACATGCAAAAGGGCACTAAGCAGATAACATCTGGTCCTCTGTAAATATAATATTTTAGATGTTTATCCTTTATTTCTCCAAACACAATTTATAATCTACCACTGGGCCCAGCTTCATACTTCTCCCAGTTATTTGATTACAATGTCTGGCAGGACATCCACATCTCAGTGCAGGCCCCAGAGCTGCAAGACTGAGATGCAGAGTTATTTTATTACAATCTCCTCTTTCTTTTTTTGATGACGAGGAACCCGTCGACCCCCCTTACGGTTGATCATTGGTATAACCCTGGGTACACAACACCACCCACTAGCACTGTGTATCGGATAAGGCCCCAGACGTTTCGAAGCTGGGACCTCCAGCTCATTACTGGGCTTCCTAACCACTCGAAATCTCCTCTTTCCTTTTCTTTTCCCTGTTTTTCCCCTTCTTCTTTGGTATATTTGCATTTCTATTTGAAATAGAAATACCATTGCCTATAAAAAAAAAAATAAGAAAAAAGCAGTAGCTGATATGTATCTTATTGGCTAATATTTATCATTTATTGTCTGAGGCCAATACGATAAATTTGAATGTATTGGCCATGGGATACATGTTGCCTGTATTAGTTGATATTGCTGACAGTACTGACAATATTGGTCGGTACAATGATAATTTGCCCATATAGCTGACAATCTCTTACATTTTTTCCCAGCATTTAATGTGGTTTTGCTTTGTAATTAGTCCTTTTTTCGAGTTTTTAGCTGGCTATCTATGTGCCAACACATACGTTACCTGTATCAGTCGATACTGCTGACAATACTGGTCGATACAACTGATAATTTGCGATACAGCTGACACTACTGACAATAATTTGCGATACTGCTGATACTACTGACAATGTGTTTTTTTTTTGTCTATTTTTTAGTTGTCTGTGATGCAACAATTCTGTATGTCTACTTTCCAGGTAGCTATTGTGTCATCTTCTTAATTGTTAGACATACTTGTATCCACACTTCCACAGGATACAATACTGGTATTCAGGGGCGGACCCATGTGTAAGGTCTTGGGTGTGGTCACCCCAGGTTGGATCCGGCAATAGCCCAGGAGGGCTATGGGCCAGCGGCCCATGCAACCCGTAAGTTTAAGCCTTCGCCCCTCCCTTTCAGACGATAACCCCTTTGGCCTGCTGGTTGTACATTTGATGGCTTGGATCAAGCGACATGAGCTGTAGATCAGCAGGTTATCGTCTCGGTTCTTCGTTTCTACCTATTTCTGCAACTTGGTGAAGGAAGAACCCGGGGAAGATATTTTCTTGTACACAGAAAACGAAGGACACGTTTTCAAGCCAATGGCAGAGGCTTGATTTTTTCTTCTTCTCTTTTAGTAAAAGAGAGAGATAATAGAGAATGAAGTCCTTTTGTCTCTTTTTAAATTAAGTTTGACACATGGAAAGTAATTTTGTCCTTTCTTTCATCTGAAAGTAAATAGGATGAGAGACATGTAGAGTCGAGCCGGCTATTTTTATCACTTTCATGGACCTACATATATGGTCCGGGGGCTGGTTCCAAACTTTAAAGTTTTGGGGTCTACTTTCGTAATCCACATGAAATTTGTCGGTCCACACCCAAAATCTACATGAAAATTAAATGTTTGTCCCCAAAACCCAACTACCAATTTGCGTCCGTCCCACTCAAAGGAATATCCTGGGTCCACCACTGCTGGTATTGGTGTTAGATACTGTGGATACTTGTTGGTCAAATTTCAACATATCCTATTGTACGTGACCCATTATATCTTTAAGTTCCATTAATTTTCTTACTTTATAACATAAAGGTGTTAGTAGGGGATGAGAACAGCAAAACTTTGTTACTTTACTAGTTTTCTGACTTCTAAGTTCAAACTTCTAAACGAATAGTAGATGTTAATTTGAAGTTGGACATGTAATATAATGAATTGGATACTTGTATCCATATCCAAGATTTCCAAGATTTCAGAATGCAGTGTCATATTCCTGACCCCCACACGAAGGTAGCCATGTCTGTATCTTTGTCTTGGAGGCATAATTTGCTATCTTTATGGGCTTTAACTTTTAACAGAGAGTACATTTAGTGATTAATGGTCTTGATGCTTGTTAAGACCGATGCGTGAGAAAGACCGATGCATGCACTCATGCACTTACTGACTGACCTACATGACCGTTAACATACATTTTGACTTCTATGTATAAATCTCAGCCAATAGATTAAATGATGTAACTGACTAATTGATGGCGTAGCCCGAAGGCTACGATGAAGATCTACACCTCCGACGGTGAGATCGAGCCCTAAAACTTAGAACCCTAAGATCACTTAGGGAAAAATACCCGAAAGGGGAACTCACAGAACAAATCTGAAACCTTATTAAAAATATAGCATAAACATGTCAATAAGGAGCTTCTCTATATATAGAGGAGCATTGTTCCTAAATAAGCAATAAAGGAAATAGCTAATCCTAATCAACATATAAACTAGAAAGGAAATCTTCCTAAACAATTAAGCAACTTACTATTCTAGAAATAAGTAAAGTAACACTACTAATCTAGAAAACATGTGGACTATGTGGACCCCATCAGATGGGTCCATCAGGGCCGGCGGGTCGTGATCTTGGATCTTACTGCATCACTAATGGATTCAACGATTTAGTTCCTATAGAATCAGACTACGATATCTAACCTGCGTTATTTCCATACATACCTATATACTACGTGATAGTGCAACTAAAAATCAAAATCTCACATTTTCTAATATTTTGAGGTTTTTAGATACTTTTTGAATTATTGGATATACTGTACTGGCCTTTAATCCTTTTTCTTTTAAAGTACTTTAATCAATAGGAGATATCATTATAAATGAAGGAATTGCTCCTATAGTCAATACTTATCAAGATAACCAATATGTATTGCCGATACATATCAATTTCCAGCCCGGCCAGTGCACCGTCCGATATTGATAGTTTGAACCTTGGACATAACCATTAGATTTTTTATTCCCAATCACCATGCCTAGAATAGTATAAGGCTATTTTTATTATCGTGTTCTTCCTGAGATTGCTCATGTGCAAGTTCCTCCATGGCTCCTTGCTTGGTTTTTGTGGGGTGGGTTGTTCCCTCCCCTGTTTTATTTATGTTTTCTCACCATAATTAATTTTAACGAAGGCGTATTTTTATTATTGTTCGACTATCAATGTGCCCTTACCTTCTTTTTCCATCAATGGACATCTTAATGTGTCTAGTCAGCTTCATTTGCATATATATATATATTTTATAAATTTTATATATGGTATCTCACTGTTCTATTTTAAACTGATAATCCAAAAAATTGTTGTTAAATTATGCACTGCCCACACTATAATATACTGCAAGCTGTATTGTGGTGCCCAACTACCTAGTCTCTGCTGTTGGATAGGAGGGGGGCCATGCTTGATCACATGCAGCCTAAATGTCTATCATTTCTGGAATTTTGGTCCAAGCTTCAAATAAATTTAAGCTAGCCCCATGCCCTGATGGTATTATTGTTTATCAAAGCCTACTGTTGAAGATTTCCTGCAAAATGGTTGGTTAGACCAAACTAATCTCCCAGTTTGCAGGCTCTTGACTGATGGCTTTCATAATCCAGTGAAGGCAATTTTGGCTACTTGCTCACAGTGGGCTTCTCCAATTGATTGGTTGAAGTCAAGGTTGGTGGGCCAGTGGGGGCTACAATATGCAGCATACACTGAATTATATTTCAAGTTTATGCACTTGATCAATACTTCCTTCTTTTTCAATTTTAATACATTACTGCTGGTGTCATCCATGAATCTGTATTTGCTGTTTTGTTAGTAGCTGATGTAACAAATTGAAGTTTGAACTCATCTTGCCTTAACAGATGATTCTTCAAGCAAATCCTAGAGTTAAGCACTTCAGTATCCAGAGAAAACCATTACCTCTTGAACCTTCTCTTCTTCTGCGAGAGGCTAATCGACGGAGAGCTTCTTTTTCAGCTGGAAATGTGTTTGAGTTACTCGATGGTCGCCAAAATCCTACTGATGGGTAATGAAGATGTAATGTTTTCTTATCTTTCGAAGATTCACATTAACTATTCTTTCACATTTTCATGATGCTTTCAAGTCCTTAAATAGTTGTTATGCGGGCAGCTCAGGTCCAGATGGACTTTCAAGGATGTCTCCGAACAAATTACAGACGAGCACTATGATGCGAATTAACTCTGGACCAGGAAACCTTGAGGGCTCTTCGTTGTCAATTGATCGACCTATGAGACTTTCAGAAATCCATGTAGCAGCAGAATATGCTCTGCAGCGTACAATTTCTGATGCTGATTTATGGAAGTCGCTATCATCTGTTCAAGAGTTTGAGGTAATTATCATTCATAGCGCTAAGAAGAGATTGTTTTGCTTGACGGTATTTCTAGTTTTCTACTATAGATTTCCAGTTTTTTTCTTTTTGCTATTTTTTCAATTTCTCTTACTCCCCCTTATTTCTTTTTCCATTACCTTGATACTTTAGGAGCACTGATTCATCTTTCCATGTCAATATATGCATCCAGTTTGACAAAATATAGGTTGCATCTTTTTTTTTTTTTTTTTTTCTATTTTGTACAGTGTCCCTCTCATGTATATGTTGCATTCTTTTTGATTCATTGAGTTGGCTGGAATCTGGATCGGCCAGTTGTGTTGCCTGGTTGCTTGGGCAAAGGTCCTGGCATCAGATTTAATATGCAACTTTGATTATACTTGGATTGTTTTCTTTTCAAGCTTTGCCCTTGGTCAGTAATGAGTTTATCTTGCCTTGCCAAAAAGTTGACCATTGTCTTAGTATCTACTATGCCTGTTCCTGAGGAATGCTCTTTTACTTTGGAGACTAAAAGGCCAACTTCCACCTGGTATGGGATTTCATGCCAAAGTAATCTACTTTTACAACCTCTTTAGTCAGCTGCTTTTAAGATTCATAGGAGGCTTTCAAGCAGACACAGGTAGAAAAAGATGTTGATTTACATGCTGAGTAAATAGTCACCCAACTTCTGCAATATTCAAGGGCAAGCATCATTTAAGAAAGTTTGATACAAATGACCCATCCACAATGGATGTTCCTTCTGATTAGATGGCAATTATTTGCAAGAGTCCTTCTAAGGGGGCATAAGCAACTCATCCATTGTACGTGTGCATACATTTACTGAATCAGCATGGCAATCTAGTTGTGGATGTTTGGTGGCCCTCATACAACAGCTAAAAATAAAATGGTCAGCAGGTTTTCTGATTGTCATGATTGCCAGAATTGATTTGACTGGTGGGTTGTGCTCTACCCACAATAATGTTGACCATTGAGCAATCAAGATCGATGTAATGTGTATATTGTGCCTTTGGTGGATCTATTTAGCAGGAAAATTTTCTCCTCTGAGTGCACATTTGGACTGTCCTATAGGTGGGGCCTCCACTGAATTTCACCGGTTCCTGCTGACTAATGGCACCGATGCACAGTGCGCAGGAGTAAATCATCCCTATTTAGCATGCTTGTTTTGCAAAATTGGTAACACCACTGTTTCATGCACTCATAGCTTAAGATGCAGGGTGACAGGGTGCCAAGGTCTGAGTCTTCCTAGAGTCGCATGAGCATCATGATCAGCCAACTGAATGGACAAACGGATCTTGAAGGATCAATGGAGATCTTGAAGGGTTCGGACTTAGGAAGATCCTGGTCGGAAGATCCTGGAAGACTGTAAGAAGTCTTGAATTGTGTTGAGTTATCTAGGATATTTTTCTACTTTGTGGAAATATATGTAGAGATTTATTGAGCTTTTTAGAATATTGTGGATAAGTGTAGGAATAGGTTAGAGTTGTGTGGAAGTTTCTAGAGTCGAGCCTAGAAGGTTTCTCATCCATTGGATGAGTTCCATGTTGTTCAATCTTAGCCATTCATTATATAAGGTAGAAGGATAATTAGGGGTCTTTTGCGCATTAAGCATGCTTTTATTGAGGTGGACGATCATATGAGTTTGTTGGAAGAAGGCCATGGACATTGGTTGAATGTCTTCAAGAGCTAACCAAGGACGTGTCAGAGCTCCCTTCTTTGATCAATGCGCAAGTGAGCGAGGTGTTCTTGGCCATGCAAGAGGATCTTCAAGAGATATTTGCATTTTTGAAGGACGAGTTCATGAAGGAACTCAAGGCGGAGAATGAAGGCCTTTGGAGTTTGGACTAGGGCAACACTCTTGGCTCTTGGAGAAGTCATTGCAAATGGATGAATGGGTTGGTGGAAAAGTGTAAGGATGCACATTCTAGAGCCAAATTTTTTTAGTGGCGGTCGAGATGCCAAGGAGCCAAGTGAATTTCCTATGGCAAATGGAAAACTACTTTAAGGTGGATAGGGTCGAGGAGGATGCCAAGGTCGACACAACTACCATGTACTCAGTGGATGATCCTATGCTTTGGTGGAGGCGCTGACATGGTGATATGAAAAGGTTCTATGCGTGATGATACGACTTACGATAGGCTGAAGTCGCAATTCTGCTGGATAATGTGAAGTACTTGTCTTCAAGGGGCAAAAGAAATTAAAGGACAATGGATCAATATGAGATGATGTGTTAAGTTCACGGC
The DNA here is from genome assembly GCA_038049695.1 of Cinnamomum chago. NCBI lineage: Eukaryota > Viridiplantae > Streptophyta > Magnoliopsida > Laurales > Lauraceae > Cinnamomum > Cinnamomum chago. The sequence goes on along the minus strand of CP142455.1, from coordinate 11,787,770 downwards.
CCTCATGTTATATATCATGAAGATGACTGAGGAGGATTAGTTATTCTGTATGGATGGGTTGCACCATTCAGGGGGATTTTGATTGTAATCCCCAATTAAAGGGGATACAGTTTTTGTAAACATTCTAAATATGTCATGCATAGATATAAAATAGGGAGTCCTCGTAAGGGATCAACATCTGATTTCATTTCAGAAATTTATTTTCTTTGATTCTTCTAAGTTCTGCCTTGGTATCAGAGCATCTCTGGTTGTAAGAAAGTCTCATGGCTCTCTTCTTCAAAGCAAGGATCTTTTCATCTAATCGAGCAGTGGTGGTGGGCCATATCTGATCCGACAGCTCTAGCGTCAACTTCTCATGTGTGGGTTTGTGACGGCGGCGGCGGATATGGTTATGTAGCTGCTGGCTATACCATTCTGCCAACTTGAATTGATATTACAATTGCTCACTTTTGGAGCGGCAAGCAATTAGGTATCAACCTTTCTATGATTGATTTGTAATGTGCCCGACAAGCATTGATTGGAGCAATATTCACTGTTGGATTGAATCATGCCAAGAGGTGTTACTAAAGTGATTTCAGGTGTTCTTAACACATGTAGACCTTCCCATCCCTGTGCTTTGATTGCTGATGATCTCAGGTGGTGTAGCCAGGTGTTCTGGTCATTCCTGCATTCTCATGGGACCATCTTGACATTGTGTACCATGCATATTGTTTCTTGCGAAGTGTTGTTTCAAAATGAAATGGGTCTGGATTTTGAGCCATTGGTGGTTGATTTTTTATCCTCTTGTTACTTTATTTTATTCATTAATGAAGCATCATAATTTTTCTTTTGCAGCAAAAGTATCTTGAGCTAACAAAAGGTGCTGCTGATAATTACCATCGTTCTTGGTGGAAAAGACATGGAGTTGTCCTTGATGGTGAAATTGCAGCTGTCTGCCATCGACATGGGAATTTTGATCTCGCTGCAAAGTCATATGAAAAGGTTTGTGCACTCTATGCTGGTGAAGGGTGGCAGGACCTTTTGGCAGAAGTTCTTCCCAATCTTGCAGAGTGCCAGAAGATACTCAATGATGAAGCTGGCTATCTCTCTTCTTGTGTCAGATTGTTGTCTTTGGATAAAGGTCTGTTCCTGACGAAAGAACGCCAAGCCTTCCAGTCAGAGGTTGTTCGACTCGCACATAGTGAGATGAAGAACCAAGTACCCTTAGATGTATCATCCTTAATAACCTTTTCTGGAAATCCTGGTCCTCCACTTGAATTATGTGATGGGGACCCTGGCACCCTATCTGTGACTGTCTGGAGTGGTTTTCCTGATGATATAACTCTTGAGTCGCTCAGTCTCACACTGATAGCAACATTTAGTGTGGATGAAGGCGTCAAGGTATAATTTAATTTTTGGCGTATTTTGTGGCAGATTGCTATTTTAATAGTCGCATTGTTTCTGTTAGGTTATTGGCTATTAATCTCATATATAATATTCTCTAAATTTTCAGGCTATAAGAAAATCTTCTGCCACCATATTAAATCCTGGTAGAAACACCATTACCCTTGACCTGCCTCCACAAAAACCAGGTTCCTATATCTTGGGAGTTCTAACAGGAAAGATTGGACACTTAAGCTTTAGATCTCATAGCTTCTCAAAAGGCGGGCCCCCGGATAGCGATGATTTTATGAATTATGAGAAACCAACAAGACCTGTCTTGAAGGTACTATTTAGATAATTTGATTCTTATAAAAGATGAGACTTGTAGATACAGGGGACTGCAGGGTATTTGTAATTTGCTTTACTAGTGCATATCTTCATCTTCTCTTTAGGATACAGTGCAAGTCACTTTCATGCGTCTTATGTACAGTACTTCTTTCTTTCCTCTTGTTTTCCAACAAAAAAAAAACAGAAGCATTGATGAACTTTTCTTTTCTTAGGTGTTCAATCCGAGACCGTTAGTTGATGTTTCTGCTGCTATTTCATCTGCTTTGTTAATGAATGAAACTCAGTGGGTTGGATTAATTGTACGGCCTATTAACTACTCGCTCAAAGGTGCCATCCTACATATAGATCCTGGTCCAGGTTTGATGATTGAAGAGTCTCGTATGATTGAGATGGAGAGCTGTACAAAGGCATTAAAGAGCACCTCTCCCACAGGGGACTTGGAGGAAGCAGGACGGGATGGTTCTTCTCTTGTTAGTGAAGAGTTCAAGCAATTCACACTAAAAAATGGTACACTTGAATTGCCAGACTGGGCAAGCAATATAGCATCAGTTCTTTGGTTTCCAGTTTGTGCTGTTGACAACAGGCTTGCAAGAGGAACTTCTGCAGGTTTGCAGATTTACTTTATTATATATTTGCAATTTTAAATATGCATGCATCAACGAGCAGCTGTATCGTGTACATAGCTGACTTGAATCATGTTTTGTGGTTAGTCACTCCCCAGAAACCAAGCATTGTGGATGGAATGAGGACAATTGCACTGAAACTTGAATTTGGAGTTTGTCAGAACCAGACATTTGAAAGGCACTAATTCTTCTCCTTGTTCAGAAAATTGTCAAGTGTAGTTCTGAAATTTTGTTGTTGATCCATATATTTGTCAAAATTGCTGAACCACTGAACTTGTGCAGGACTGTTGCCATGCATTTCACTGAGCCTTTCCATGTGAGCACACGGGTCACAGATAAGTGTAATGATGGCACTATACTTTTACAGGTATTTATATATCTCTAAATATTCTTGTTTTAAAATTTGAGTGTACAAAAAGTGGAGGCCACCTGATCATCTTAAACCTTGATTTAAGGGTTTTAAAATTAGATTCTTTATTGTCCTTGGTTAGCTGCGTGTGCAGGAATTTTAGACATCCTCTTTACATACATGTAAAATGGTTTAAAGCCACCATTCAAAAAAAAAAGAAAAAAAGAAGGTTTAAAGCCAAATAAAATCCTAGTTTTGATCATAATCACACATCTGTTGGCTAATACTAGTTTCCTAAATGAGGGAAATCCTATTACAATAGAACTCATAAAAAGAATTAATTGAAAGCAAATATATAAGGTTAGGTTCCCTTGCTTGGACATCTGGAGCAATCTGGAGAAACAGTGCTGTGGAGTGCACTAGCTGGTCCTGTTTGACCAGCTGGCTGCTGGAACTTGTACACCAGGTCCAGGCGACCTGCTTGGTTGCTGCCTCCGTTGGGCTGGGCTTGGTTTGGGTCTGGTTCAATTGGGGTGAAGTTGTTTGACCTGCCGGACGGCTTAATAATTGGCCTTGCTCTGTAGGAATCTTTTTTTTTTTTCCTTTGTGGTGAATTCCTGCTCCTTCGATAGTGGTTCCATCACTTCAATTTTGGACAGAACCTTTTGACTTCAAATATCTTGCAATGGCATATGAAGAATTACCATTAAAAAAAAAAAGAAAAGAAAAAAGTGCATATGAGGTATTGTTTATTGTTCAATATTTGTGTCTTGTGCTTGCATGCAGCATAGAATGTTAATCATCTTCTTATTTTATCATTCATTTGCCTCAATAGTCTTAACTCTTAAGGATATTTTTTTAACCTTTTCGGGGTTTGGTGTCTGATGCCTGTATTAACATGTGCTTTATTGGAATCATGGTGGGTTTCGAGATGTGTGGGGCTCTATATTTTGGGAGGCTTAGTTTTATTAGTTGTTCTGTGGTCGTTATGGCTTGAGAGGAATAATCACACTTTGCAGAAAGGGGTGGATTCTCTGATGGGAGGCTCAGTCTGAACGGGTCGGATTCCTTGTTTCTGTTCTATTTTTGGTTTCTTTGGTTGATAAAGTGATCTGCTACTTTTCAGGGGGAAAAAACCTACTGTTGTAGTTTGTGCATACTATTTTCTAGATTGAAACCATTATATGCAGGTATACATCAGCTGTTAGGAGAACATTACTATTTGTTTTTTAGCTGGCAAAACCATGACTATTTCATACAAGTTGGTTGATAAATGCATTTAATTACTATTGAAAAATGCATTTAATTATTACATAAAATGTGTTAAAACCATTTGACTTTATATGAATATTTGCTAGAACCAAGGAAAATGATGTACTGAGATTGTGTCAAAAAAATTCAAGTAGCTATTTGGAAATGTGTGCCAATGTGGCTGTTGGAACACAAAATATTTAAAGAACTAACCTGCCTTGTAATCGTTGCCAAGGATTTGTGTTTCTTAGCAAGTTACTTTGCCCTCTAATCACCTTTTGTTTTATGGTATGTCAAGGTTATATTACAGTCACAAGTGGAGGCTACGTTGACAATATATGATGCTTGGTTGGATCTCCAAGCTGGATTTGTCCATCTAGGGAGGGATGATGGAAGACCAACTTCAAGCTTCTTCCCTCTCGTGATATCTCCATCTACTAAAGCAGGAATCCTTTTTGGCATTCGCATAAGGAGCAAGACCATTGAAGGTGAGGCATTTGTTGTCAAGTTACTTCTTGTGAAAATGCATGTGTGATTGTGAAAGAAAGGAAGGCAATCAGAACTTACATTTGGTTCATAATGTTAAAAAGAAAAGAAATGTCAGCTCATACATTTCCCTACCCATCTTGTTAATCTTCCCTAAAAGAACCCAAAACAACACACTTGATCCTTAAAATTCTCTACTCCCATATCCCAGCCTCTGATTTTACCCCCCCGCTCCCTTGCTTGATCCTTCAAATTCTCTCCCCCCCCCCCCCCCCGCTCCCTTGCTTGATCCTTCAAATTCTCAACCCCCATATCCCAGCCTCTGTTTTTACCCCATATCTTGAAGCCATGACCTTCCTTCATGGAAGCATCTCTCTCTCTCTCATCATTTTTCTAACATTGCCCATCCTTTCTCCTCCCTCTTATTACTATCCATTCCATTGCCTCCTGGAGTTGGCAACTTCAACTCAACATCCTTCCATTTTAATTAAATGAGAATTTCACCTGATTCCCTATGCATTCCCAGTGGAAATTCCATTGGATTTTTTCTTTTTCAAGCTTATTTCCCACGACCACCCAGTTTAAAAATTTGGAACAAGATAAAGAAAGATTGGATGAACTAGATTTAATGACTTATACGACCCTTGAGAGAAGGTAAGATTTTCTCCATGAAGATCATTCTGTTAAATAAAAAAGAAATAAGATAGTTTTGTTCTCTACCATTTTCAATGTTACAATCACTTTTAATCAACCCTATATCTTTATTAGTTTGCACCATGTGACTTTTCTAATAACCTAGGGATGTCAATGGACCTCTGATTTCCCGGTTACCTGGACTGGACCTAAAAAACCTGGGTCTGAACCCTCTTGAGGACCCAATTGTCAGGTCTGGGTCCGTTTAGCTCCAAAAATTATTTGTTATCTGAGTGTCATGTATGAAAACTTTATATATATATATATATATATGGGAGATGCTCCTATGAGAGATATCTCTTACCTTACTATGAGAGATAGAGTGGGGGCCCTCACATCAATATCCAATGCATGTGAGGGCCCCCACCTTTATCTCTCATAGTTAGGTGAGAGTGTCTCTCACAGGAGCACCTATATATAAGAGACACTCTCACCTTTACTATGAGAGATCAAGGTGGGGGCCCTCACATTTAAGTTGCTGACATTGGATATGGATGTAAGGGCCCCCACCTTATATCTCATAGTAAGGTGAGAGCCTCTCACATGAGCGCCTCCCCCCCCCCCCCCCCCCCCCCCCACACACACACACACATATATATATATATATATTTAAGGAAATATTCAAGTGAAGGATTCCCCCACCATGTGTGGTGAGAGACTCCTCTTTTTGGAGAAGTTTCAAGTACAAAAGGGCTTTTGTACTTTTTGGGAGTACACCCTTTTGTACTTGAAACGTCTCCAAAAGGGGAGTCCCTCACCACACATGGTGAGGGAATCCCTCACTTGAATACCCCCCATATATATATATGGGCCAGCTCTCCTATATATAGAGCCTTGCCCTGCTCATATATATATATATTTGTAAAAAAAAATATTTGTATACAACCCTCTCAGGACTCTGCTTTGCTGGGACCCACACTTGGTAATGACCTTTTTTAGACTTCTATGAGCTTGAAGCAGAGATGGTGATGCTCATGGTTGCCAGCATAGGATCACAGGTTCAAGGCATGTTTCTAACTATAATATTTCATCTATATATGTATATATAATGTTTTTTTTAAATGATATGTATATATACATACATATATATACATACATACATATAGGGAGGTGCTCCTATGAGAGACTCTCACCAAGTTGGTGAGAGATGGGTGGGGGCCCTCACTTCCATATCCACTCTCACCAACTTAAATGCAAGGACCCCCAACTTAAATATGAGGGCCCCCACCCATCTCTCACCAACTTGGTGAGAGTGTCTCTCATAGGAGCACCTCCCATATATATATTAATATTATATTTTAATGTATTTAGATCTTGAGTCGGGTCCGGTTCTGGGTTCATGATGGACCTTCCACAAAGGCACAAGCCCAACCTGTTTACATCCCTGAACTAACCTCTTACAGTTATTAATTGCAGATGAGACTGAGGCACTTCAATCAGAGAGTATATTGAATATAGAGTATGGAATTTCTGGCTGCAGAACTGTCGGAGCACACGCACCTGTGACAGCAGCACCTGATGGAGTTGAGGCCCCTAGTGGTGCAGGACCACGGCTCTTTAGGAGTGCACTTCTTTTACAGAAGCCTGTGCTGAACCCATGCTTGGCTGTTGGATTTCTTCCTTTCCCCACTGTTAGCTTGAGGGTTGGGCAACTGGTCACCTTGAGATGGAGAGTTGAAAGACTGAAGGATTTGGAAGAGAAAATATCTAACAATGTAAGTGTTGAAAAGCTTTGCTTATTGGGGAAATATATTTATAAAACATGTGCAGGATATCCGGAAGCATGCCTTGATATCTGACTTTTTAAAGAGTGGCTTCAGTAACCTCATGCATCTTGAAGATTAGGAATTTGTTTTGTTATAACAAAGATAAATATCATCTCCGAGTATGGGATAATAATTCCAGTCAATCTGTTTGAGGGTTTTGAAGATGTGTAACACAGACCTGAATTCATAGAACTTGGTTGAGTGCTTGAGTTGCATTCACATTGGACTATTTAGATGTCCATATGTTGGTATCTGATGAATATTACCATTGAAAGGTGACTTCGAACACCAAGGGGATGTTTGACACCATTTTCATGTCATTTAAAGTGGATCATTGAAGAGGAGACATGAAAAGGTAGAAGAACACGGGCAAATCCATGAAGTGTTCCCACATGCGGTGTGATTTAATTTCACTGAGGAGAGGATGAGAAACTGTTTTACCAATAAATGTGGGGAAATTGATTATCACTTTAGGGTTATATAAAGATGCAAAACAGACACACATATGTGCATTGCCTGGACACCTGTATGCTATTATGGATTTTGTTTTATTATACAATTTTCAATTGGAGAGAGAAGAGGTTTTCATGGGAGACATTGTTCTAGTGGTTGGATGTGTCGTCCTGTGGTAAACATTGTCATTTTCCTGTTCTCTCCTGTTTTGTGTTGGATGTTTAGAGCACCGATTTCACTGCTTTTTTAACCTTGCATCTAAAAAGCCTTAAAAACCTTATGGAAAAATTATTTTCATTAATTTTTTTTCAGTAAGGGAGTGATGATGATACCATAGTTCAGGCGGTTATGCACTTGTTTTGGCCTGGATATTACATGGCCTTAAACCTTCTTTTAAAACCTTGATTCAGGGATTATTTTGTTTTTGGTATATCTATTGGAACAGGATGAAGTCTTATATGAAGTCAAAGCAAATCCAGAAAATTGGATGATAGCTGGAAGGAAGCGTGGATATGTATCACTGTCAACAAAGCAAGGTTTATCCCTAACTTGAAAACTTATTATTCTCTCTCACTTAATCCCATCTAAACCTTTAGATAGCTGCAGGTTCAAGGATAGTAATTTCAATTATATGTGTGCCATTGGTCTCTGGATATGTTCGCCCTCCTCAGCTAAGTCTGCCTGACGTGGGTGATGGCAATATAAGCTGCAACCCTCCTGGGCCCCACTTGGTCTGTGTCTTGCCCCCAACTCTCAGCTCATCATTCTGCATTCGAGCATAAATCCAGGTACACCCTTTTGTGTTCACCACATCTCCAATTCTACTTCACATAATATAGGCACACAAGTGCAACCTATTTAAGGATTTGGCTCAAGATAAGCTCAAAATAGACCGGAATGGTGAAACAGAATTCACGTAGCTGATCCCAACATAATTGGAACAAAGGCTTTGATGATGCTAAGACATGCAACACTTGCTTTTCTATTCTTACCCTGATATGCTAGGTAGAAAGAATCTCTTATTCTCACACATTGAAATGAATAGTGGTACTTTACTTTCTTTTTCAGAGTATGTATAGGTAGGTTTTGTGGTATTTTGTCAGAGCTTTTGAAGTGAGGATTTTTAGAATAGAACTCCCTAAGCAGACCTTGCGATTATATAGCTCTAATGATGGTGATGGAACTTTTCACTATGTAACCAAGGGAACTAGAAGGAAGTCTCATGAAACTCCCTAAGGAAGATGGAAGGCTTTTTATCGTGCCTGCGTTGATGATTTCTGGTACTTTCTTTTGATAATGTGCTGCAGATGTACCACCTTTGCTATTTTAGGCCCTCATGCAAATCACTTCAGCAACACGGAAACATGGGAAGTATCTTCTCAATATAAGTTTGAAAAGCTGCTGGGTGGGCGACGACGAGCGAGCATTCACAGGGCAGGCAATGAAATGCCTAGAATATGTATAGATCCTGCATTATGTGCTGCCTTTTGAAGGTCTGCCCTCTTAAAGAATGCCCTTCTTCAATGGCGATGTTGTTAAAGAATTTTTGTTCCTTGAATTCTCAAGACTAGATAATCAACAACATTCATTTGTCCCGTAGAGAATTTGGAGAAGAAAATGCAATGCGAGTTAGGAATCAAAAGTTTGTAACACTACATTTATTAATTTATTGACTTATTGCCGTCATGGGTTCATTTCTTTTGTCCTCTCTCTCTCTCTCTCTCACATTTGGAATATTAAAGACGTGAGAAGTGAGGGATATACAAATACAAGGTATGGATAGGACCCTAAGGTTTTTGTTTTTGTTTTTTGAGCTTGTATTTCCAAAAAGAGATTGCAAAGAACAAAAGAACTCGAGATAACTCCAAAATCGTTTACCTACTCTCGACAAAGAAAAGAAAGAGAGGAGCTATCCACCAAAAATTCAAACCGGCTGCGAGATCACCCACAAGCATGCCAGCTAAAAATCTTTAACTCAATGTGCAGCCATACAAGGAGGCAAATGAAAATGGCAAAAATATTAGAAAGATTAAAGAAACAGTAACAATCCAAGTAAAGTAGGCAGAGCATGGCAGGCTTAGTCAACTAATTCAGTTGAGTGGTCTTTTATTTTTTGTAGCTACTGGCTCTATCAGAAAATTTACTAAGGACCTCAACTTACAGGTTCTTGATCAGAGCATTTCACTATCAGAGAAAGATGGGACCCTAAGCTTTCCTATGATTTGATTTACTAGGGCTATGGGTGTCTTCTTAACAAATAGGAGACTATATCTGATTACCTTTTCTAGGATCTTCAGTCTTCCAATTTTAGCCTCTTCTGTTTTTTTATTTATTTTTCTTTCTTCTTCCTTTTTTATTTTATTTTGCATTACTTGGATTTTCTTACAATTTAATACGCGGATCAAACATATGGTCCTATATATATTATCTTGGAAATTGAGCTTTAAACATGAATGAATAATTAGAGATAGATGAATCTCGCATAAGTACGGCCGTGATCACAAAGCATTCTAGAAGCAAGTATGGACTCATGTCACTCATGTCAGTGCAATGTATTTGGGCTGCTGGGCCTTGCCACAACCTGACCCTTCCATAGAGCCTACTTTTTATCTGAATATTTTTCTCCCACATGGGTGTGTGAGCAAGAGACTGAGAGCGCGAGTTCGATTCCCAATGTAGCATAATAATAATAATAAAAATAAACAAATCTCCTTCTACGGTTAAAAGAACATTAAATTTTAAGGCTTTTAAATTGAATGATAAAATAATATAAGGGGGCTGCTTTTTTGCATGACCCTATTCCCTAAAAAGAGACCATTCTATTATCTTAACCCCAATGATAGAAATGCATTCAAGTGGGCCCCTTGACTGCATGGTATACCATCTGCTCATAGGTGAAGACTTTCCTTTGTACTGCCCGCTAACATTGTGGGCAAATTTCCCAAATCCAAATCCAATCCCATGAAAAACATTTTTCATATTTGGGACTATATTAATTTTTTTAGGGAAATTTTCAAATAAGGCCTTAGGTTTTTGCCTTATTTAAAAAAATGACACAAGTTTTAAAACTTTTCAAATTGGTGAATGTCCTTAATTTGAAAAGTATTAAAACTTGTGTCCTTTTTTGAAGTAAGGTAAAAACTTAAGGACTTATTTGAAAATTTCCCTTTTTTTAAAGATCTATTGTTTAAGGGGGAAAAAAAAAGAGAAGAATGACATTTTTATATAGGATAATATTCAGGTGACAACTAGTTCTCATATATTATATGAGAACTTTTTTATGGGTCCCATTTGGGACGAGAGTGGATGGAAAGATCTATATGAGATCACCCCAAGTATCAAGTTTGACCACAAACCCATGCCCCTGACTTTTTCATCCGTGACTCACAAGTTCAATGACTTTATATTCAAAAAATTATTCTACCTTTGATCTAACGGTTCAGTCCATTCGGATGTGTGCCAATTGTTGAGATTATATCAGGGGATTCCCTATTGGTTGCTAGTTGGACCCCGCAAAAAATTCTCATATAACTTACTTGAATATTACCCTTTTATAGATATAAAAAAAATCGTAACGCTAATTGACCGAAAAAGGAAAAAAAAATAGGTCTCCCAGACGTGTGCCAATTCTTGAGATTAGTGACTACCAGAAGGTTCCCATTGGTTGCTAGTTGGGCCCCGAAAAAAAAATTCTCATATAATAGTTCTCACTTGAATATTTTCCTTTTATAGATATATAAAAAACTTGAATATTTCCCTTTTATAGATATAAAAAAATCGTAAATACCAGAAAAGGTAAAACTTGAATATTTCCCTTTTATAGATATAAAAAAATCGTAAATACCAGAAAAGGTATAAAAAAAAGGTCCCACCGAGATTTGAACTCGGGTTACTCGATTCAGAGTCCAATGTCCTGACCACTAGACCATGGGACCTCATGTGACATATAAATCACAAGATAATTATTAGTTCTAATAAAAGTGAACTACAATTTCTTAATTCAAAAGGAACCAAACAGATACTAAAATCGAACGTTCTGTGACTTCTGTCCAATGAATTAAAGCTGGGTTCGACCTCCTTTTGAACATGTATCCATCCAAACTAGCACCTTTATTGGTCCCATTTGATTAAAATTGGACACTAACTGCCAGCCCATCGGTTAAACTAGCTTGGCACATTATTAATTATTTTAACTAATTTTCAAGGTTTTCCTTATTAGTTTTGACTTTAGAAAGTAATAATTTAGTGATAGAAAGCGATAGAAAGTTCAAATCCCGGTTTGGCCCGCCCAGCTCGAATGAGGAATGCTTATAATTTAGTGATAATCGATCCGAACAATTACTAGAGATCGAGCCCATATGACTAAAAAGCTTGCTCGAGCCTGGCCTGATTAACTAAATGTGAAGGGTGGGCTGAGTTTATGGCCCGTGTCGAACTTGGGCCAGATATGGGCCTGAGCTGAGTTTCTAAGTTGGGCCGGGCTGAGGCATGTACGCCCCTAGCGACAAGGGACGAAAAAGGTCCTCTTGCAAGATTTTCTCCAACTTAGTTTATACAATAAGGTAGTGCAATATTTTTAATCTCCACTATCCACAAAAGCGGACATCCTTTGCTTTGATTTATCGGAACTTGGCAAATACCCCATATGCGATTCACGAAGGAGAAAAATCCCCGGAATTACTAAATCCTATAAACAAAAAGAACCCAATATACAAATTAGTTTCAAGTAATTGAAAAAACGCATTCACTCACCTTGTACTGTCATCAAATTAATGAAAAAGGTTGGATCCAAAATCTTGTTCACATGACAGCCTGCTTGTGTGAATTCATTTAAGTTACTCTTCTTTTGCTCCCACTTCAATCCAAAACAGTGGTCAAGCTTCACCACTATACAGGACCTCTGTCTCTGAGCCTAAACAAGGGGAAGAGGATCCCCTGTTTCGTCCAAACAGGAGAGCCCTGTTTGGTTGAATCAGGGCCGCCACATGTGGGGGCGGAAGGGGGCAGAGGAAAGAGAAATTGCCTTCTTTCTTCTGCCTGTGCGTGGCGGCCCGTGAATCGTCCAAACAGGGACCCCCTGTTTGGAAGAAACAAGGGATCCGGATCCCAAACAAGGGGTAGGTGTTGACTTGGAACATGGGCGTTAATCATAAGTGGACCCTCTTTGGGGGTGTTCCAACTTTGGAGAGAATTTCTCATCTTCTTCTATAGATGGGACAGTTTGTATTCGAAGTAATGGAAATGTGACTACTGAAATTGATATTCTAAAATGTTTCCCTCCGAATATCAAATGAATATTTGTAGGGGAAATTCTCAAATAAGGCTTTAGGTTTTTGTCTTATTTCAAAAAAGGAAAAAAGTTTCAAAACTTTTCAAATTAGTTCATACGTTTTTCAATAAAACTTCAATTAAGGTCATCTAGTCATATAAATGTATTTTTTATGGTATTTTCTCTCAATTTTTTAAAAATACCTAGAGTATCTTCATTTAAAGTCATATCATGGTTCTGACAGCCACTACATTTAGCCGATCTCTGTGGAAGTATTAGTTTTTCTCGATCATTCTAAGGCTGCAAGTGAAAAAAATGAAGAAAATATAGAGAAAGTTAAGGGGGTGGTTTTATTTCATTGAAGGACAATTTGGATAGTTTAAAAAAATTGAAAAAAAAAGTTGTCGGAAAATATCTTTAAATGGATGAATGTCCTTAATTAAAAACTTAGGGACTAATTTGAAAAGTTTTAAAACTTATATTCTTTTTTGAAATAAGGTAAAAACTTAAGGAATAATTTGAAGTTTTCCCATATTCGTAGAATACACAAAATATTCAAATATAACATATCTTAATCAGATGGTAACTCTAACATACTTTGACAAAGTCATCTTCATTCTTCCTAAATTGGCCACAACTTTATATGTGAGTAGTGATGTACTGATGTCCCAGTCCATCATTTGAAGAAGTTATGAAATTATACCTAGAAATGAAGGTGCCATTTTGTCAGAGAAGAATCCTTGAACCTGCATGTTATTTTGGTCCTGTGGTCTGTGGTTTGGGATTCCCATCCAGATCAAGGCTGTGGACTCGGACTATACATCCTTGATCCTTGTGTTGGAAAATTTTTAGGCAAGTAAAGATAAAGCTAATGTTTTTTAGACTTTTCATGGTCCTTTTGTTGGTATTTGATACTTTTGGTGTTGTTTGTTTGTGTTTTTCTTGGATGGAATTTGGTACGAGGCTTTTCTAACTTTCATCCTTAGTTTGCTTTCTTTTGTATTGCTTTTTCTTCATTTTAGTATTAGTTTCCTTAACGTATAACAATAAAAAAAAAAAAAAAGACAAAAGAAAGCTTGTGATAAAAGATTTTTTTTTTCTTCTAAGTCCTTGCATGCCAGTGAGCTTTTATTGTCCAGGAGTGCTCATGGGTTGGGTTGGGTTGGGCTGGGTGGGCCTAAGCTTATCAAGCCTGGTCGATTTTAATTATCGAGCTTAATGTTCAAGCTAGAATTCAGCCATGGAAAGCCTAGGGACAATCCAGTTGCAAAATATATACATCCTTTGGTGTTAAATGTGTTGGGGTCAGGTGAGACTTTAAGCATGTATAGGCACAGGTCCAGCCCAATCCATTTTCCAATCTGGCCAAAGATATGTATGGCCCATGCCATGAACCTCAAATAGATCTATGGGTGCGACAGCAACACCCGTTCCCACAGCACCCTTCAGGGATCGATCCCTAAAGGGGTAAGTCTCCTTACATGTTCCTAGCCACTAGGCCAACTCAGTAAAGTAAAGTAAAGTAAAAAGAAAAGAAAAGAAAAGCTATAAGCCATCCCAGTGTAGGTTCAGGTTGGGCTAAAGCTCAGATGGGCCCATGAGTACCCCTATCTTGTATCTCATTCTCGCAAGGAATCTGAAAATAGTAGAGGGCCCAAGGCTAAATCTTCATAATGGCCAGGTAAAACACATTTCATTTCAGTTGCATGGATGGATGTGAATTAGGAGTGTCTCAAAAATTAACTTTATTGGATATTTCTAGTTATATGATCTAAGTTCGAAGATGATCAACCTAATGTTAAAAATGAAAGAAAATCAGATTTTCTTTTTATTATTATATGATCATCTTATATTAGATGGTTATAAATGCTGAATATTATTGAACTAGCACAACGATCCGTGGTTAGCACGGGCATGTTCACCAATTACTAAAAGGTATATTTACTAATTTATTAAATAAAACTCAGATCATGCAAAATCAATCATCAAATACTCGTAACAATAATTTTAGTGATTATAATTGGAGATGGGTGATTACATATTGAAATTGGGCGGTCAAAATCATAAGTTATAACGGTAAAAATTCTATGCAAAACCCATGACTTTAACCTAATATAATTTGGCAGGAAGGTAACAATAGCCAGTGCACATGATGGGACCAATTAACCTACCCAAGTCCATGTCTTTGGGCAAAAAGTTAGCTGTTTGTCGGCCAGATGAGAAGCAGCCTGAGAAGGATAAGATATTCACTTTATATGCAATAGACAAACTTTAATGTAAGTGGGGCCCACTTGTCTCACTTTCACATTATAAAAGAGAGGTCATTGTAACTAAAGTGTTGGGTAAAGTAAAAATATGAGGCTAATAATTAGATCATTCTATTTGTTCAATTAAAGGTAACAAGAGTGGACACCATCATTGATCAAACGCCTAATATGGTCCAACGAGGCTGGCCCGTGCCATCTCTCTAAATAACCACTTAGTCAACCCTATTTAATATGATGGGATCAGTAAGTGTCGTGCACGTGCGTGCGAAAGGATAAATACCTTTAATTGAACAATCATACCACATAAGAGAGATAATAGAATTTTTATGTGATTATGCGATGTACATACGTCCCCATCCAGAGAACACTAATTCACATCTTAAAGGATTACATATTTCATTGTATATATAACGTCCTCTTTCTTAGCCCCTAAAAAAAGCCACAGTAAGAATTTAAAAAGAAAAGGCCCCGATACAATGGCCAAAATACCCTTGACCCCAAACTTAGTCCCTAACCAACCCCATGAACCACTCCGGTAAACCCGGTAAACCCGGAATACAAGACATAAATCCAACAGAAGCCTAACAGATTTTCATGTCCTCCCTGTCTTTCTTAAATTCAAAATACGCTTGTAATTCTTAGTTTGGTTTTAGTTTTCACATAAAAATAACATTTATTAAAAAAAAAGGGCACAATGTAAAATGTAAATGATGTGGATATGCAAGTGCCTTCCATTTGGTGATCTGTCTATATCCGAATGAGTTTGCTCCCTTCTCTCCTTCAACATTGTTCTCGCCTGAAAATTTCAGTCTTGACCACAAATAAACCCAATCCACTTATTAGGCAGCCCATGCAGCTTGGGGTGTGCATGAAGTGTGTTAGTTTGGTACTAGCCATCTTTTTTAGTGCGAAAATCTTCATATGACAATGGCTTCATTTACACACTATTTTTATAATTCATTTACACACGTGACGCATAATTGAGTTCAAACGAATGTGGCTGAAAGATACAAGTTTATAATGTACAATAGCTTGACCACCTGTGCTTTATGCTTGGGCATGCATATGAGTAAAAAGGAATAAAAACTAATTACTGCAGTATGCATTTTACTAACAACTAAAAATAATTAGAAAATAAAAAAGCAGTTAAAAGTTAAGGTGAAATTAATACAAAGTCATCTTAAGTTTTATGCAAAATAAGAGATTAATACAAATTTAAGGTGAGAATTGAAAAAATTAAAAGAAAAAAGTATTTTTTATACATTTAATAAGAACATGTATGGAATCAGAAATGGAATTTGTTTTTTGCAACTCCTTATAATGATAGATTTCCTAAATATAGAAGTAAAAAAATAAAAAAAAGATATATGTAATAGAATTGAAAATAGACTTTTATTAATGATATATGTCTAAGATTTAAAGACTAACTGCACATTTGTGTAATGTCTGTAAAACACAATTAAAATTTAAAACACACAAAGAGAACAAGAATAATAAATGCAAAAAAGAAATAAAAATAAAAATAAAATAGATAAATCTAAAGTAAGCTCCACTTAATGACAAAAAATATTAAAACAATTTCATATCAAAAAAAAAATGAAGTCATAGTTGTGGCCGATTTTTCTATTATTATAATCTCTATCATTGGGATCATTATGATTTACAGGGACTCATACAAGAAATCATGTAAATGATATGGTGCACTGACTAGAGTAGCTTTTCAAAAGCTTTAAGACTTGAGTGGTTGTGACTTCAAATCTTGTAAGTCACATAGGATGAAGTTATAGGAGAGAGTAATTAAGTAACACTTACAATACAATTAGATTAGCTTATGAGTAATTAAGTAACACTTACAATACAATTAGATTAACTTATGCTAGGTAGGTGTATTACAAAAGTCATGTTCCTATTAATAAGAATCACAAAAAACTATAGAAAAGAAAAAAATAGTATTTTTTTTAATTAATTCGGAGAAGGCCAGATAGAGTGTCAATTGTAGTCAATTTGATGGACAATAAAGAAAAGTTTTACATTATACCAAAGCTAAATAAGACTAGTATAATTTATAAAGTGTCAGTTATGGGTATGAGATTATCTTCAAGTAAACATATGATTTCATAGTTGGGAGTGGAATTGCACCAAACAAACCTATCTTGGTATGGTCAATGGGAAATCATGAAGTTGAAGTCTAGTTCCATATGCTCTTTGCAAAAGATGTTGTACTCATTAATCATACATACAAAAAGGCAATTATACTTTAATAAAGAGAAAGATTTTGGCTTTAATTCTGACCGTCGGTTGGAATTTTAACTGTAAGTTATTATGTTTTTAAAATTTCTCTCCCCACTTATGCAAACTACATACTTTATCTCGCTATCAAAACCACTCATAACCACTCCCCACTTCTTCTTTTCATTGCAAAAGCTTAATTTCAATCCAAACTCTACCATTCTTTCTCTATTCAAATTGTCTTCTTTTTGCCATTGGCTCTTGAATTACATAAAAAGGTACTCTCATAACATTCTTGTTCTTTTATTTTCTTCTTAAAATCTGTGAAATTTATTAATACATGAATATTTAAATTGCAAATTGGCCATATTCGTGCTGAGCACGGTTTACTAGTTAAGTAATATACTGAAGCTTTCCGGGAGACATTTGGGGACAATGAGTTGAAAATTAGCAAATCAATGAGCATATGACATGTAGTTTAGCGTCTTTGGTGATGGATAAGATGACCAAGAATTGCTTAGAGCTCGTTTGGCAAGACTTTATCTAATTGAAATAGAGTTTATTCAAATAGAATTATTTGAAACAGAGCAATTTCAATTAGATTCTAGGAAATAGATTGTTTGGTATGTTTGATTTAATTAGAAAAAACAAGTTTGTCATACCATCAAAGTTAATGGGCATATATGTTATTTGATAAAAGTAATATAATCATGCATGTTTGTTGTAAAGTATAAAGTAGTAGAAGCAAGCTTTTCATATTATAAAATTTATATGGGCAAGCTTGAAAAAAGAAGAAGAAGAAGAAGAAGAAGAAGGAGTTTGGTTTCTTTATACATTCTTGTCTATTTAAAAAAAAAAGTTATATATCTTCTCACCTTAAAAGGAGACAAAAGATTTAAAAGCTGATTGAATCGGATATCAAAATGACCTTTGCCAAACAATCGCTGGATCGCTGAAACATTTATATGAATGGATTGGATACAAAATGTAGACTTGCTAGATGACACTTTAGAATAATGGTTCAGAGAATTCACTACCCAGGCATCAATTAAAAGAAAAAAAAAAAACCAAGAATTTCAGTTATATGCAACAAAAATGGATATAGAGAGAGGGAAAAGAAATTTAAAGTAGTACATCAATGACTCATTTATCAATAAGATTTCTCTCGAGAATGAGGGGTTGGACTAGCAGCTACCCCACCTCTCGCATAACTGCCTAACGATTGATCTTCAGGTTGCTCTACCCAGGTATGGGAGCTCTCTTTTCAGTTGTGTGGCCTACCACTTCCCACATATGTTGGCTCTCTCTTGGGTCCCAGTTCCCTTGGTTGGGCCGTGGTACTATTTTTTTTTTTTTTTTTTGTTTGTCTTGTCTACGAACTTTGATGTTGTCTACTATCACTTGGTGAAGTCGAAGGGGCAGGGGGCGAGGGAGTTGTTGAGTAGGGGTGCACATGGGCAGTTCGGATCAATTTAGGGAGGAAATCATCAGTCAACACAAAAGTAACTTTTTTTTTTTTGCCAACAGGATGAGTTTGAGTGGATGCAGCCCCAATTTTAAAATAATTGAGATAGCTTTCTCTTTGGTCAGACAAAACCCTGGACAACACTACTAAAAACCCAGTAATACAATTGCTTTCCCTAAGGCTAAAATAGTCAAAAGTCAATACTCAAGTTTATGCAGACCGTCGGTTTGATTTAGGCAGCTAGACATGAGTTTTAACCGATAACGGACTGATGTAAGGCGGTGTTCATGATTTTCAAACCGTTGACCGAATTGATCTACATAAAACCGATCGGAACTGCCCGCTCGGATGGTTGGGTCCGATTTTAAGGTGATATTGGATTTTTTTTTACAGCCCGATTGTTGAGTTCTCACTCTCACTGCAATTTGCCCTATCGTTGGGTCTGATCGATGTTGGCCTAAGATGGGGTAGTTGGATTTACTGGTTAAAATTAATGATTTGAAGGTGGGCCCCTCTCATCGATTGAGAGAGGAAAGGCATAGAGCATTACAGCGATACTGCACACAAACGTACATGCCTACTTGAATTTATGCAGAGCTGTCAGACCAAGTTGTGACTTTCAGGTCCCATTCACGTTCATGTTCATTTTTACAGGAGTCCAAATCTGATATCAGATAATTGCAAATCTGTGGTTTCCTTTTCAACCGTACCTTTCACAGTGTGAAGATGATATGGGCCCTCCCTATCACAAAGAGGTGTTGGCTTCTAAGAAATTTGGTTGTTTTTCTTTTCTTTGTTGTTGTTGTTGTAGTAGTAGTAGTAGTATTATTGGCATTCTAAGAACTAATTTATTTGAGAGAGAGAGAGAGAGCAATAAGACCTTTTGCAAGGCAGTTTCTTATCATCAGCCAAACTTCCACCACCACTATCAATAATAAAAAAAAAAAAAAAAAAAAAAAAAAAAACATGAACAGCAACAATGGCCATGAAGATGAAGAGATAATTAGCTGGTTTGAGGAGATATCGGAGCATGCAGCCCGTGTCCAGACCCAGACTCTCAAACAGATAATCCAGCTGAATCTTGGTGTGGAATATCTCAAGTGTTGGCTTGGAGACCTCAAGATTCAAGACATGGACCCATGTGCACTTGAGTCTCTATACACTTCCTCGGTTCCACTTGCATCCCATTCAGATTTTGAGCCTTACATTCAAAGCATTGCAGATGGAGACCCATCTCCCCTCCTCACTCAAGAACCAATCACCACTCTCTCTCTAAG
The DNA here is from genome assembly GCA_038049695.1 of Cinnamomum chago. Classification (NCBI taxonomy): domain Eukaryota; kingdom Viridiplantae; phylum Streptophyta; class Magnoliopsida; order Laurales; family Lauraceae; genus Cinnamomum; species Cinnamomum chago. The sequence goes on along the minus strand of CP142455.1, from coordinate 11,767,932 downwards.
GTACCTTCTTACCTCCTCCTTTTTGCTTAGATGCCATAAATCCCTGTAATGACAACATACATCTTTTTCTTCTTTCCAAAAGATGTATATATTCCTTCACTATCACATACTGAATATATAGCGTATGAGGTTCTTACAGGAAGTGATCATTTCCATTTCCCCATCATCCATATCATTTTCAAATATGGGAAATCAAGAGAGCTGTTGGTTAAAATGGGCCACAGAATCCATAGATAAACTAGTTCTCATTTGTCTTCTATAGTACTTTATGTGTTATCATAATATACTGGAATATTATAATCACATCGCGTCAAAAGTGCCTGGAGTATGTTTCATTTAATCCTTTCTCCTTTTTTTTTTTCCTCATCTATGAAGTCTGACAAACTTATGACTACATTGCAATGTTAATTGAATGTGTAAACTTTCATCGATAAACGATAGAGAACATAATGAAATCATAAAGCAAATCAATTTTAATCATATTCACACCATAAATTAAATCAAATATTGAGTCACCAAGTCACTATCATAACATATCCAACCTTCTTATCATAGAATTTTTTTTAACAATTGTTAATGGTTTCTCCACTTGTCTCTTACAAGAAGTGCATTCTACTGCAGTTCAGGAACCACAGAAGGGAGACCTAAGCACGTTCCTTTCACTCACCATAGTGCAAAAACCACTCTTCAGACTTTCAGGCTGGCAGCTGCATTCAGATCAAGGTCTACTACTCAAGGCTTTTAATATAACTTCATATGCAATATATATGAAATTTTTTCAGTTTTTAGCAATTTATCTCATTGGATGACTTTCTCTTTACCGTTTCAGATTTTGACCTTTTTTTCCCTTAGTCCCTCGCCTTACCATGATTCTTAACCATCGTTTGGGACATTATATCAGCCAAAGCCATAATCTTTGTGAATCAGTCCATATGTCTGTTTTGGGCTGATATTTCGGTTTGGGACCATGCATTATTGGCTAATAATAATCTTACATAAACTGGAATCATCATAATCCTGGTTAGTTTTTTTTTTATTTAAGAAAGATTGTTTAAACAATTTTTTTTATTTATAGTAGGCTGTATTTTGGACCCATTCACTTAATTCTCCCTTTGTCTTCATGGGTCCCAGGGCTTTTCCAATAAGAAAAGGTGGGAGGATCCTTGAATTTATCTACAGCAGCAAGCAATTCAAAACCAAGGGAGGATTGACAGTAGCAACAGCCACAACCCACTACTATGCAAGTGAAGAGTTCAAGATCAAGCAAAAGGCTACAAAAGCATTCACTTGTAGCCCACCTGAAGTCATCTCTGGTACTGGAGACTACAGCCAGTCCACCTACTGCCATCTCCTCCTGGGGCTTGTCTTCTCAGATCAAGTGGAGTTTGTGGCCTCCACCTTTGCCTACAGCATAGTCCAGGCCTTCACGGCATTTGAAGAGCTGTGGGAGGAGATATGTGAGGATATAAAAAAAGGGACCCTCAGTGAAAGAATAACCTCACCTCAGATGAGAAAAGCTGTCTTGAAGTCTCTCTCTCCAAACCCAACTCTAGCTTTGAGGATTGAAGAGAAATGCAAGGTGTTGAAGGGGTTGGATTGGAAGTCTATGATTCCAGAGCTGTGGCCTAATGCCAAGTATGTGTATTCTATAATGACTGGGTCTATGCAGCCTTATTTGAAGAAGCTGAGGCATTATGGTGGGGATTTGGCATTGATAAGTGCTGATTATGGTGCAACAGAGAGCTGGATAGGGGTTAATGTGGAACCTACTTTACCTCCTGAGAATGCAAAATTTGCAGTCATACCCACCTTTTCTTATTTTGAGTTCATTCCTCTTTATAAGCAGAAGCAAGATTACAGCTTTGCTGTTGATGACTTCATTGAAGCTGAGCCAGTGCCACTCTCTCAGGTTAAAATGAGCCAGCAATATGAGGTGGTCCTCACCACTTTTACAGGTCTCTCTCTCTCTCTCTCTCTCTCTCTCCACACACACAAGCATAAAAATTCACTGAAACTCTTTTCTCTCTCTCATAGACAACACCACTCACACAAGCATGCAAGTTTCTTTTCATTGGACAAATTTTATTTTACAAAGGGTCCACAAGTTTGAAGATGTTGGCCCACCTCTGCGTGCATGCCAATCATAGACAGTGGAGGCTTTAGGAATTCGAGTGGGTTAACAAAATACTTATCTTCCACAAATTGAATAAATTTATTTTACCCTTTATCAACATCTGCCATCTACTTTCAATAATTCAACAAATATAATATAAAATTATTAAATAATATATTTCTGACAATCTGACAAAGAGAACAATGAATTATCAAACAAAAATAAATAGATATGACTAAACACAGAAGGTATTTAGAGGTTAAGTTAAAGTAAATGAAGAGTTACTGACAAAATTTCTAAAAAATAAAATTTTCTTTAAACAAAAATATTGGGCCCCATTAATTTTTTTTTTGTTTTGGTAGACAGGTGGTTCATTAACTTCGGTATTGAGTGGGGTCAAAAGCTTCTCATAAGTTCAATTCGTAAAAGAAAATTTTTTAAAATATTTTTTCAGATCCCAGTGGGGTCAATGGGATCACCATAGCGCCGCCCATGATCATTAAGTTTTTTTTTTCTTTTTTTCCTTTTTAGAAAAATCATGAGGTTATAAATTTAATTGTAACAATATGGTTTTACTGCATGACACTTTCTATATTGACCACTTTGGAGAAAGCTTTATTAAGTCAATTACTTTTCCATTATACCACTTTTTAGAAACAAAGCCCAACCTTTGCCTATCCTCTCTTTGCTAATCCTAAGCTCTTAATTTGATTAGGAATACAAATAAAATCAATGTGATTTTTCATGGCAATTTGTTTACTTGCCTACATAGGGGAAACAAACACACACAGACGTTATCACTCATCCACTCATGTCCCAACCAGCTGTTCTATAACACGACCATCTATTGAAGAGTTAGCACAAAAGATCTATCAGTTTTTTAAGTACATGCATGACAAGATAATTTAAACCAAATGGTTTTGATTATTAGATCAAAGTGACATATATACATAGAGGTACGCCACATAGCTCTCCAAGCATTTTTCACAAAAAAAAAAAAAAAAAACACCCCTTTTTAGCCAATGAAAATATAACACATGTCATCAATGATACACATATCCTACTCTCTCCTATACATTCTCCTACAAAAATAGATCTTAATGATTTTCATAAAATACTAACAAATCATTGGATATTAGATAGGAATAGGAGAGTTTTTGAGAATTTCTCATATACACACACACACATAGGGGTAGCTCTCATAAGCTCAAGTTTAGGATAAGGTAAGCTCAAAGTGTGTGGTGGGGCCAACCTGGGGGCTCACATGGGGATGGGGGGGATTTCAAGGACTCCCTAGAACTCTTTTCTCTGTAAAAAATCAGCCTCAACCGTGATTTCTATCATCTCCATTTAGACCTTAAAAGTTTAATGGTCAATAGTTCATTAGAATCGGTATACAATCGATCCAATTGTCCAGTAAATTCGGATCTGACTGAAAGTTGGTGGACATGTGCAATTCAAGGGGGTCGTGTGTTTGATCCATTTGGATAGACCGAGGGTATCCAGGGTTGGCCAACACAAGAACCTATTGTATTTGATCATAAGAACCTCTTGTAAATACAAAAGAAGAGAGGGATGTCCTTGTAAGTTGTCCTTCATTATAACCTTCCAAGGCCTCTATCTTCCTACTTTTTGTACGTCACTGTTGACCCTAATTGTTGTAGAGGGATTGTGTGTATCTCCTTTATTGGAAGGAGATGTAACTTTCACAAGTACTAGGGATGGAGCCAGCTTTCAATTGCAGGGTTGCAAGTTGCAACAAGTGAGGCTTTGGAAAATGGCTCGTACAAATGGGTGTTTGTTTGAAAGGACACTACATTGTTGGAGAGAAAACGCTACTTATTGGCACTTGGGAGGGGTCAAGAAAGGTGGGCCCTGAGCCACATTGTCTGGTGGGTGAAGGCCCAATAGGAAACAAACAAACCAGTTGGAATCCTCCGAGGCTTTGGCTTTGGCTTGGAGAAATCGTGAGTTGAAGGAGTGGAAGATTTGGAACTCGTAGGACCTCACCTATTAAAAATTGGACCGTGCAAAATGCACATGTCCTTCTAGTGTCCTTGACTTTTACTCCAATGGGAGTTGATCCCACCGTGAAGTTAACGATTTTCTTAAAAACATGATTTGTAGAATCTTATACATATTCATTAATCATATTTTTTAGTCAAATAGTCAAACTTACGGTGGGATCAACTTTTATTGGGTAAAATTTGGGGAATGACTAAGTGGGCTCCATAATGGAGTCATTCTCCTTCAACTTAGGATTTCTCTTGGTCAAAGCCTTGGAGGATCGATCAAGGAATCCCGAGCTGAAGGTGAGTGACACCACTAGGGGGCGCGCTTATTGAAAATCAGTCGCCGTTGAATTGACGAATGGGTCTTTGTCACATTCAGATGAAATGGCCAATTTTACAGTAGAACCATATTTTCTGGGCCACTTGGCCCATTATCAATTTACGGTCGAGATTTAAAGTTACTGTTGTTGGGCTTGAAATTATTCTGAATGGCTGGTCTTGGACATGAGGTATAGGGCCATATAGCAGAGCCAGGCTTAATTTCATGGCCCGATTATAAATGGGCTTGGCTTGAGAAACCTCTCTGAGATCTTTCAGGCAATACTTCCCGTCTAAGAACATGAAGTGTCGGGCTTGGGCTGACCCAATTAAGTTTATTAGATGACGCCTTGACCCGACACCATTGGATCCTCAATGGTTTTTAGAGTTCGGATCATACATTTTCTTGAGGTGGGCCGCCATCTCAGGCGATCAATGCTCGGGTACTGAAATCATCCTTCGCGTAATCAGATCCCAGAAATTCTCAATATCCAAGGATTAATTTAATGATGATCACCGCGCAGCAGGACACCCCATGATCTGATGGTGGGCCACAATTGCGCAGACCAGTACTGATCCACCCTCCAAATGCTTCCCAAAGATGTGCTTCAGATGATATGGATGGTGAGCCCATTTTGAAGTTTAGTGGATGGTATATTGGTATGGACGAGTAAAAGAAAGAGATAAAATGAGGTGAGCTTAACCTCTAATGGGCTGAACCCCAATCTGACCCATTATTTATTTGGATGGAAATGTCAAAGCAAACCTCAATATTCCGAACCGGGTTCGGGCTGGGTTGGGGAGTTGAGGTGCAATCGGGTTGGGTTTTCAGTTTGGTTGGCAGATTGAGCTGCATTTATGGACCCAACCCACGTATAATTGGGTCGAAAAGACTCAACAGTGTGGACCAGGTTAACATATTGGATCAAGAATTGCAACTACAAAAAAATTATTACTTTGTTACATGTAACACAAATTATTATGAAGGTTTGACATTGTGTTTAGGTTGTTTGAATGAAAAAATTATGTTCTTGCAGGGCTCTACAGATGCAGGCTAGGAGATGTGGTGAGGGTAACAGGGTTCTACAGAGGGACCCCAAAACTAACTTTCATCTGCAGGAGAAAGCTAATCTTAACTATAAACATTGACAAAAACACAGAAGAGGACCTTCAGATGGCTGTGGAAAGAGGGTCAAGGCCCCTCTCCAAAACAAAAATTGAGCTTGTTGATTTCACTAGCCATGCAAGTCTGACCAACCATCCAGGTCATTACATAATTTACTGGGAGATCAAGGGAGATGCTGAGGCTGCTGCTCATGACAAGATTCTCACTCAGTGCTGTCTAGAGATCGATGAGTCGTTCGTCGACTATGGCTACATTGTATCAAGGAAATCAAAGTCGATCGGTCCGTTGGAGCTCTGCATTGTTGAGAAGGGGACCTTCAAGAAGATTTTGGATTATTTCATTGCCAAGGGTGCAGCAGTGAACCAGTTTAAGACTCCTAGGTGCACAAACAACCGCGATCTTCTTGCCATTCTTGAACATTCCACTACTAAGCGATTTCAGAGCACAGCATACAGGTGAGAATGAAATTTTCTAGCTCACTAACCAGAGGCCTCAAAGGCCTATTTTGGTCTCTGTAAGTCAGTTTTTACAATCAACTGAAGGGTCGCGTGTTGGAATAACATATGTTATTTGCAAGTTACAGTTGTTTTGTTCTTTGCGACAATCAATACCAACTGTAACTTGATATTTTCAAAGATCCAAATGGAAGTGATCAAGCGTAGCATTTTAAACTGTAAATTGAACGCGAATATATGTGGTGGTGATTTGAGTCATTGAGCAAGAAGAGAAATGAGCTTACAATGATTTTTAGAATGCGCAGTAATTAACATCCACAGAGAGCAAATTAAGGATGGTTTTGGTGACTCAAGACCAGGTATTATAGTCATAAGAATAAGATTGCTTCGACAATGTCTAAGAGATATGCTTAATAACTTCTTGATGGTTTTAGATAGCGTTTGGTTCGTTGTAATGAAGGTCGGAATGGAATGGTCATTCCAACGAAATGATTATTTCCGCGTTTGGTTCGCAAAAAAGTGGCAGAATGACCATTACTTCCGAAATCACCATTCCTTTGTATAATGGAATCATCATTAAACTGGGACCAAAATGCCCTTTTATCACATCAAAATGTGGATGCTATTTTTAAACTTATAGATGAATGTTAACTTAATTACTTTATTTAGCTAATTTAAGTGATTTTTAAGTTTAGTACTGTGTTATTTAGTTATTTTGATGATGTTTAAGTTATTGTAAATGATATTTTAGGTGTGTTATTTTATGGTTGTTTTAATGATAATCCATCAAAATAGGTGAATAATTATATTTTGGGTAGCTTGAAATAAGAAAATTACTAAAAATAAAAAAATTATAACAAGGGTATTTTGGTAAGTTTTGTATAAATTTTACTCAATTCCGGGCATCATTCCAACATTTCAGCAAACTAAACACTACCTTACATTTTTTGTATTCTATGCAATAAGTTTGGATGAAATTCTCAAATAATTTTCTAATTTATCCTAAAATCCCCAAATTTAGGTGGTGACATGCATCGCAGGGTCATGAGTGTTCGGGGGATTAGTCATGTCAGGTCAAATAGCACAGGATACCCTTATCGGTCAATAAAAAGAAAGAAAAGAAAAGTGGAGGTGTTAATGGGTCGGGTCGGCCCGATTTTTATGGTGACAAGTGTGTGTGCAAAGAGTCCGGATCCAATCATGAAGATCTCGTGCCAACTAATGCATCCTCTCTATTACTTCTTTTAAATGAAAAAAAAAAAAAAGATAAGATTTTATTCAATTGGCAAATCATGATTGTATGAAACATTATCTCCCACCAAAAGGGGATCTGGACTCTTGTGCAAAACTTCTACAATTCATGTTCTGTCTTATCAAAACAGGATAGGCCCACTTGCAAGTCACTAGTCACTTGAGATTGTCTGCTAGATTGAAAAATATGTACGCATAGAAAATACTGGAGTTCTTTTATCAATATAATGAATGTGTCAGGTCTAAAAGAGTAATGCTACATGGACAAACTTTTTGGCCAGAATTTTGGCCAACCCATATGGTTTCCATTGAATATCATAGTGATATTCAATGGAAACCATATGGGTTGGCCAAAATTCTGGCCAAAAAGTTTGTCCAAGTAGACTTTTTGGGTCTAAAATAAGGGATTTTTTTATGGTATAATCGGTTCCTTTATGCTGAGAAATACGAGACAGGGCCCTAGTGCCAATGGTATCACGTCTCTCACACAGCTGCTTCCTGGGGATCGATCTCAGGCCAGTAGGGTGTCTAATAAAGTGTGTGCCACTCAACCATCTAGAAAAATAAAATAAAATAAAGAGGACTCATTTATGCTCATATTGAATCCTAAGAAAGCTTAATCATCTCATGCTGAGATCACTGCATAAAACTCTAGAAAGATTTCTTGCCCTCCTACCATACAATAAAGTCATTGCATTGGGACTTAAAAAAGAGCTTATGCTTATTAATAATTGAAGCTGCATCATGACCATTTGACTTGTCCACTTATTAAGACTCACCACCTGATTAAGAACCACAATAGCAAGAAAATTATAATAATAAAATGCAGTATTGTTGGACTATTATTCTAGAACGAAAGCACCCATCTTAACTCAATGTCTAATTTAGTGGCACAAGACTAAATCCGTAAACTGAAGATGCAATAGCTTGTGATTTAATTTGGGGTTGGCTTTATGAGTTCTACTTTTCCTCCACCATAGTTACATCCAGGAGTGGCGAAATCTGACCTAACTCACTAACCTGACCCTGTCCAACCCGTATTATACCCGATCTGTGTTGTATACAAGTCGGTCACGGGTCAAATAAACCTGACCCGAATTAAAACGGGTCGAGTTAGGAGAGATAAATGGGTTCTCTAGCTTCTCTCTTTTTTCCTTCCTTCTTTTCAGTTCAGATAGTGATGGATTCTTGACCCTTAATAAGAATTTGCAAAGGGAAAAGCTTCCACAGATTAAGGTCTATGGTCCTCATTAAGGACTCAAATTCCATATATTTTCAAATATATAGAACCATTGTAGTAGTGTGGTATCTCTATTATGAAATTTGTTGTTGTTCTTCTATTATGTGGGTTTCGCATGCGGGTCAGTTTGACCTGTGTTGGGTTAGGTTGAGATTAGCTGACATTTTTCAAAAGCAGGCTGAATACGGGTTCGGCTTGAACCTATAGTCATCCATAGTCAACCAGACCCATTTTTACCCAACCCGACCCATTTGCCACCTCTATTTGTAGACATGTTTCTACCAACTCGACAATCTATCACAATCTATTATGTCTTTTTTTACTGCTATATAGAAAGTTGGTTTCCCTTTTTCCCTAATTCCTCGAAACTCTGACATGATGTTATGAGGGCCCCATTCCTTTACAAAAATTTCAAGAATTCATGTTTGAGGGAGTTTCAAATTCTCCAAAAGTTGTCCCCTTAGATGGAATTCCAAATCTCTCTTCTTAATGGAGGATTTGAAACTCCAACAAAATGTATGGAGAGTGAAATTCCAGAAATTTCAATAGGTTTGGGAATTCTAGAAATTCTACAATGGGTCTAGCATATTCCTGATCAATTATTGGGTTTGAGTACTTTTCATAGCCTTAGATTTGTACTTGTCAAGCTCCATTAACTCAGCTCATTTGAGAGAGATCACTTACCTCACTGGTAAGTGGCTGCGGTTTTCACCTGGCTGATATGCTACATTTTCCCACTTGTATGGGCTTTCTTCGCGCTTGTGTGGGCCTTCAATGTACTTGTGCGAGCTTCTTTCCTACTTGTGTGGAGGTCCGAACCCCCTTGGTTGGGTTATAACAAAAAAAAAAAAAAGAACTCTAGCTGCTCATTTGATGCTACTCAGCCAAGCTCAAAATAGCCTAAGCTTAGCCTAGCCAAGTTAGCTTAACCCTTCCTTTTTCCTGATTTACCTTAAATATCCTAATTTTTGTTTAGGTGCTATTTGTTTGCACTCATTTATATTTATAAATGATGTACATGTGCAATATTTACCCATGGTCACATTTGTTTGCACCCTAAAATATTTGTGTAAAAGTGAACATTTTCATATAAAAGGGTATCAGTGCAAAGTGATGTTTTTAATAAGTTGTGGACTGGAAGAGCCACGTCCACCATAAGTAATTGAGCCACCAGCGATGATCGGGAGCTTGCTGCGATCGATTCAAGGGTGAGTGATGCTAGGTGGCGGAAGTCCAATGCCGTGAATTCATCTTCAGGGTTCACTACCCCCAATAGGTGGTGTGGGACTCCTTCTTGTTCTTCATCTGTCACTTTGTTGGTAACTATGTCAAGCCCTTGGTAGAGTTGAATTTTCTCGACTTTCCGGTCCCCGCGGCGCCCATCACGATGACCACCTTCTCCTTCCATCGCGGGGGACAGTAAGAGTCTATGTGGACTCCACCGCCCGCCGGAAAGCTCAACTGGGGCTGAGCTTGTATGCATCCACCTAAGCAAATTCTCATGCTCCACCTGAAAATAAATTCTCATGCTCCACCGCCCGCCGGAAAGCTCAACAGGTCGCCGCGTCTTTAGTGTAGAGAAAGGCCTACACAAATGACATGACAAAGTGCCTCAAGACACATAATTGGCTGTTGATTTTGTTTGGCTTACATTACATGTATGTTTGCCCATTTTATATTAACAATTCTCTCTCTCTCTCTCTCTCTCTCTCTCTCTCTCTCTCTCTCTCTCTCTCTCTCTCTCTCTTCAGGTAAGAAATACTCAAAAAAACATGAGGCATAGGCTTGTTATGCTTTATTTCCTTTTGTTCTCTTTTGCTTTATTTCCTTTTGTTCTCTTTCCCTTCTAACCTTCTCTCTCTCTCTCTCTCTCTCTCTCTCTCTCTCTCTTCAGGTGGAGCATGAGAATTTGCTTAGGTGGATGCATACAAGCTCAGCCCCAGTTGAGCTTTCCGGCGGGCGGTGGAATCCACATAGACTCTTACTGTCCCCCGCGATGGAAGGAGAAGGTGGTCATCGTGATGGGCGCCACGGGGACCGGAAAGTCACGCCTGTCCATCGAGCTTGCCACTCATTTCCCGGCCGAAATTGTGAACTCCGAGAAAATTCAAGTCTACCAAGGGCTTGACATAGTTACCAACAAAGTGACAGATGAAGAACAACAAGGAGTCCCACACCACCTATTGGGGGTGGTGAACCCTGAAGATGAATTCACGGCATTGGACTTCTGCCACCTAGCATCACTCACCCTTGAATCGATCGCAGCAAGCTCCCGATCATCGCTGGTGGCTCAAACTCATACATTGAAGCTCTGGTCGAGGACCAAGACCTTGAGTTCAGGTCCAAGTATGATTGTTACTTCCTTTGGGTGGACGTGGCTCTTCCAGTCCACAAACCAGACACAGGCTAAGGGTTTGGCACCAATGTGTATGAACTAGATGTAGGATCGTATGTTATGGCCCAAATGACCATGACAGATCAATTATCCCTCCTTTGATTTTCCTTAAATGAGATTAATTCTTTCTTTTGGTAACTGCCATCTAAGTTAATTAAGGGTTAAAAGGTATTTATTCTCTTGTTGATGGAAGGAGAGATTTAGGGCCTATAAAAGGCAACCTGAGTTACTCTCTTGGCTACGATTGTTTTCTCTGCAACCATCACTTACCGGAGAAGAAAAGATAAGGCACAAGAGAGTCGTGATTCCCCATTGAAGACCAACCTTCTGTTGGATCAGAGTTTGAAGATGGCACAATCATGTACCATTCTACCACTCTATTGGTTTAGAATATATGATTACAGTATTATTAGATTGATTCCAGAGAGGGTTTAAAAACCCAAGATTTTCTAACATTTGGTATCAGAGCCTGCTGGTTTCAATCGAATGATCTATTATCGTTTTATGGGGACTTTCTGGTTTCTTCCAGGAATAAAAAACCCAAATACCAAGAGGAAAGAAATTTTGAGTATTTGATAAAGTGTATTCAATTTATTGTGCCCAACCCAATCTGAAAGAAATGGGAAGAAAATATTTATTTTCTATCATTTAAATTATTTTTATTTAAGAATTACATTAGAGATTTTTTATCTCATGTTTTGTTACTGTTATAAGTTTTTTGGGCTTGCCAGTAGCATGATATGATAATATGAAAGTATCTAAAAAAAAAACAAGGTTGTGCGCTGTCCTGCACGTGTTCTGTGCGCAAGACAGCGCACGGGATGAATAAGTCCTTTCACCTGTGCAAGTAAATCTTCATCATATGGGTGATTCTGAGCAAATATTCTTGCAAGTCACCTTTTATATGGGTGATTGGGCCAAGCCAGGCAGGTCGGGTCAACCCGACCTTACTAGCCTAGCCTGGCTACCCAAGCAGGATAGGCTGGGCCGGGTCAGGTTATGGTTCGGACCGACCTGACATGACCTACTATTCATAATTTTTCTGGGCTGGGTCAGGTTCTGGTCTGGGCCAGTTTCTGGGCCAATTGTGGGTTGGGCCTGACCCGTTAATGGCCCACTAAGCCCATTTCAGTTTTGGAGAAAATTTTCCAGTTGGACCCACTTATTAGATGGTACATAATTGTACATTCAATTGACCAAAATAAGATTCAGAAGTGACCCATATCAAAGTTTCAAAGTTGACCTTGAACTATGAAATTGTAAATTATAATATGATCGATGGTTTTGATTATTCTAATGATATATTTTATCATCAAATCATTCTATCATGCATTAATAGGGTCTAATTGTATTCTGAAATTTTATTGGGCATTGATTTGTTAAGAACAAGTTAGATTGATCATTAAAGTTTGATTCTAATTATTCTTATATATTGTTTATTCAATCCAATCATAGCCATTAAATTGATAGAGTTGGCCATATATAATATTTTGAATTCATTGGTTAATTTCAGAATTGAAAAGATTGGTCAATAATATACGGTCCAGATCTTATTTTGATCATAAAAGACACATTTGGACATGGATTGACGATCTGTTTTCTTCTGTGTATTGATGGCATTGAGATCTATAACATGAACAGATCTGATGGACTGATTAATCACTCTAAGTTAGAGCATATTTTATTTTAACATTATGTTTAACTCCTTTTTTGCTACTTCCGCTGCAAATCTTACTTATTTAGCAATATCAAAGATCTATTTTATTGTTTATATTCAGATATGCTCACTGTGGTTTAATATTTAGAGTTATTTATTTCTTGGATTAGATGGATGTATAATTATGGTAAATCAATTAAAAGTATTAGGTATTGATCAATGATCAATTAATGATAATTTGACCATTGATCTATGAAATGAAGCCTAATCAACTTAAATGTGATGTAATAAAGTTATTCGGAAATTATATAATGGTGCATGGACCAATATTTTTGATTGGTTGGTTCATCACACTTGATGACCGAATGAACTAAACTTTATCACTTAAGTGTTGTTATCAATTTAAAGAATTCAACAATTTCTTAACTTGGTACCGCCAAAGCGACCCAATTATAGATAATTGTTCAATTCTTTAAATTGAGTTAAAGTAGTACAAACTCTATTGTTTGAATATGACAACACTTAAAATTGCAATTTCATAAAGGAAATGATTCGATTAAGCCCAAATGTATGATTGTCCATAATTTGAAATTGGAATATGACATGGTTAATAAATGTGTTTTGCTTGTATTTGATTTATACCCAAAGGAAGATATTCAATACAATCAAATAACATATTATAAACACCCGATATCAGTTTTGCAGTTGGCATGCTTAGTAGATATCAAAGTGATCCGCAAATGGCACATTGGGTAGGAGTTAAGAAAGTTTTGCGATATCTTAGTGGCACAAGAAATCACATGCTCTCTTACAGAAGGTCCAATCACTTAGAAGTGGTTGGTTATTCAGATGCTGACTTCGCTGGTTGCCTCGATACAAGAAAGTCGACTTCAGGATACATCTTCCTGTTAGCTGGCGGGGTAGTTTCATGGAAAAGTGCAAAACAAACTTTAGTGACTCCATCTACATTTGATGCTGAATACGTGGCATGCTTTGAAGCCACGAGTCATGCTCTATGGATGCGTGATTTTATCTCAGGACTACGTGTTATGGACACCATTTCTGAGCCCTTGAAGATTGATGGTGATAATGACGCTGCAAGAAGATTTGTTCAGAATGACAAGGTTTCCAGTAAATCAAAATTTCTGGAAGTAAAACACTTTGTACTAAAAGAAAAGGTACGAGATCGGTTAGTGTCTGTCGTTGGGATCCTGACAAGCCCTATGATAGCAGATCCTTTGACAAAGGCATTGGCGCCAAAGGACTACAAAGAGCATGTTAGAAATATGAGCCTGATTGAATTGCCTTGTTAAAGATATGTAAAGACACTGTCATATTTATCACTGAAATAAGATTTTATATTTTCTTACTTTATTTTATTGTTACATGTGATTGAAGTGTATAAAGTGAGAAAAATTAAAAAAAATATGGCATTATTGTACCCAATAAATAGGATTGCCATGAAAATCATCCTATTTTACCCTTATTAAGGATTGTGTTAAGTTAGAATGTTAGTGAATTAATTATGGAAGGAAGCACGTCGTTCAAGACATGTAACCGCCATAGTTCTCATTGGCAAACTGACTTAATTACAAATTAAAGATTGACATAAAAGTTGAGATGGCAATTGTTATTTTAAAATGGTGATCACCAGTCAAAGTCATTTTCAAACTTAGTTTTTTTTTCGATTTTATTTTAATTTTAATTTTTTTTTTTTTTGTGGTCATATGGACCAAGTGGGAGAATGTAGGACCGTATGTTATGACCCAAATGACCATGACAGATCAGTTATCCCTCCTTTGGTTTTCCTTAAATGAGATTAATTCTTTCCTTTGGTAACTGCCATCTAAGTTAATTGAGGGTTAAAAGGTATTTATTCTCTTCTTGATGGAAGGAGAGATCTAAGGCCTATAAAAGGCAACCTGGGTTACTCTCTTGGCTACGATTGTTTTCTCTGCAACCATCACTTACCAGAGAAGAAAAGATAAGGCACAAGAGAGTTGTGATTTCCCATTGAAAACCAACCTTCTGTTGGATCAGAGTTTGAAGATGACACAATCAGGTACCATTCTACCACTCTACTGGTTCAGATTATATGATTACAATATTATTGGATTGATTCCAGAGAGGGTTTTAAAACCCAAGATTTTCTAACACTAGACTGTTAAAACGATTATATGCCCATACGAATAGACTGAGCTTGTCGACCATGGATGAGGGGTCAAGAGCATGGAATTGGAGCCAAATTTGATATTCGGGGTGGTCCCATATAAATCTTTCAATCACCATTAGCCCCATCCCAAAACGGGACCCCCCCAATGGGCCCCACAAAAAAGTTCTCACGGTAAGTCCGTGAGAACCGTTCTTATAGGATCAAATCACATTTTAAAATGAGAAAAACCAAGTTTGTAATTTTTTTTTACATTGGCCACCTCAAGAAAATTTCAATTTTATAGTGGCCCCCAGGGCAAAATTCCTTATTCCCCCATAAATTGCACTCCCAAACAAATATCATATTGTGTTTCCAATGTTTAAATTTTATATTACATAAACTCATCTATTATCACATTTTTGATATCCTATGTAGGTAGAACACAAACGACCTTCTTATCTACAGAACCGGATCGCCTGTTTGATCTAAACAAGGAAACCCTGTTTGGACCAATCGGGGGCGACAAAAAATGGAGCTGGCTTTTAAAGAAAACACTATTTTTTAAACTCAACAAGTTCTTATGTTACCCCCTGATTGATCCAAAATGAGTATCCTGATTCTCCAAAACAAACTTCACTGTGCGGGAAATCATCATTTCTCAGGAACCAGCTGAAAGCTGTCTAGGGACTAGTGCTGATTCAACTCACTCGTCATGGGAAATAAGCCTAGCATTTATGGGCCAAGTTTTCAAAAACAAAAAGTCTACTTGGACAAACTTTTTGGCCAGAATTTTGGCCAACCCATATGGTTTCCATTGAATATCACTATGATATTCAATGGAAACCATATGGGTTGGCCAAAATTCTGGCCAAAAAGTTTGTCCAAGTAGCATTACTCTTTCAAAAACCCCTTGATGTTTTTACATGCTTTTCTTTTTCATTCCTCAGTGTGCAGGGTTTCTCTGTCTGTGAATCATTCGTCCGGTGAATATAAAAGTCAATGGATCATTGATTCATTGTACATTAGACATTAAATGGACCATCACCTTACCTGCTCATTTAATGGCCATGTCATCTCTTTGACAAAACTGATAACTTTGGCAAACAAGGGAAGTGAGATGTCTTTGGCTGAGCCGCACTAATGGAGTCACGGAATGGATAATGATTTAGAGCCGAACAGTTGGTAATGGATGTAAAAGTTGATTTTTTTTATATAAATCTAAACTATGATTAAAGTAATGGCCACAAACCCCTTTTATATGCCACTTTGGTAACTCTACCAATAGAGTCAAGTGAAGTAAAAATAATTTTGAAGAAAGAATAAAATATAAGTGGGTTATGATGATATTTTATTTTTAGTTGTTTGTTATGAAATCTTTTTGACTTTTTGTATGCAAAAGTGAAGTTTTTTTGGATTTTAGTGGATAAAGGTAGTTACTTTTTGAAAAAAAAATTTCTTTGAAAAAATGGGGGGAGTTTGGAATAAAGTGCATTTGATGTGGTATCTTGTCTGAAAATTAAAGGCTTTACTTGACTTTTATTGTATTAGTAAAGTGCCAAACTTTAAGAGAGTAGGGTAAATTTACTATAAAACCCGATTTTATGTTTGGCCTATTCTTCTATGATCATGTGCCTTTCACTACATAACATTGGCCTAATTTTCATCTCAGAGAGTGTTACACATCACCGTTAAATATGGGCACTTTGCATATAAGAGGTTTCTGGGACATGATATTTGCCTAACAGAAGTTTAATAATACCATTAGAACTGTTTAACAGAAAAAGAAAAACCCATTAGAACAAGATCGGTCCCATCTAGGGAAGTTTTTTTTTTTTTTTAGATTTGGAATTAAAAAAAAAAAAGTAAAAAAAAAAGAGGGATGGTTGAACCAGCAACAGATTCTACCAAATGTAGATGATGTATGGTCATTTATTGGATTCCCTTTTTCTATTTGATGGATTTGAGGGCTCAAGAACCGGAGGTTACAGTTTAGAACTCGCACTCTCTCCATAGGGCCACTTGTCCTGACAAAAGCCTAACTTACTTAGTGCATGGGGGAGGCAATGACTTTACGTGCCCGGGGGAATATGTTAGATACCCTTGTCAGCAAAAAATGAAAAAAAAAAAGAAGTTTTGATTCATTGACCTCCTTTTGAGAGAGTGTCGGATAATTGTCTATTATTCTTCCATCTTTTCTTTTTAAATTATTTGGTGTGACAGATTTCCTTGCGATAGAGGGGAATGAATTGATTTTCTTAGTAGAGATGATTTCATTTTCCTATGTAATGGATAGGAATGCATGATTCTTTGGCTACGTAAAGGGTAGAAAATGACAACTTTAAAAAATTACAAATAACCACTTACTTTTTATTTTACAAGAGCCATCTTTGTTTATGATCTACAATCTATCCCTTCTTTTGAGTCAATGAAATTGATAATTCATTTAAAAATTTATAAAGAAATTTAGATCAAATCTCATTTTGAATAGATTACAGGCAACAAAGAGAGAAGATTTGTTAATTTTATGTCAAATTAATTTGAACAAACGCCCTCAGTTTAAATCTAGATCAAGAGATACCTATTGAAGTTTTCTATCCTTGGGGCATCATGGGATGGCCTAGTGGCATGGGTCTATCATTTTGTACCAAAATTGATAGAGATGACCCTTGGCACCAGCAGAGCACTGATGTAGACCACATTGTGGGTGAGCACAGATGTGGAGTGTGCTGGCAGGTCACTACATGGAAGATGGTCCAACAGTAATGGGGTGCAAGCAACTCAAGAATGAAGGAAAAAAGTTTTCATCCCCCTAGATTAAGTGGGTGGGATTCCTTTGACTGGTCAAAATATCTTTTAATTGCAAGCTGTGGTAGACAAAACATTGCTCAAATAAAAAAAAGATTGTTATTTGTGAATATGAAAAAACTATAGGGGCTTATATGACAGTAACTATATAATACTTGAGTTGGAAATTGATATTAGTCTTCCACCAAAACCTCATTTTCCAGAGTTGCCTTTCTCTCATTTCATTCTTTTTTTCTCCCTTCTCTCTCCTCTTCCCTCCTTCCACCTTGGAGAAAGCACAGACTCTCATCTTTCCAGCAGATAAAGGGTCTTCTACCCATCACAAAGGTACTCTCCCTCCTTCCCTTTCTACTCTCTTCATCTTCTTCTTCAATCCCATTCTGAGTTTTGGAATTGTGTTTTTTTTTTTTTTTTTTAATTTATTTTTTGGCTGAATATTTTGTTGCAGGGTGTTTTCTTTCTAAATTTGAAGGGATATTTTGTGGGTTCCATAGCTTGATTTTGATTTGACCCCTTTGATCTCCTGATCTATCATTGTCCCATCTTTGTTTTTGGGTGATGTCCCATTGTTTCTATTTGTATGATCCTAAGATATAAAGGAGTAGTTCTAATCAGTTGGTAGTTTTTTTGGGTGGGGATTGTGTGTTTTGGAATCTTAGTTTGTTGTTGCTTCTTTATCTGGTGTAGGGCTCAGATTTACATGAGTAGGGTGCACCTGATGGGCTGAAATGATCATACATCATTGCTGGGCTCGACATGTTCTTGTCTTCAAATTGGACAGTGGGACCCACATTTCAGGATCTCCTCAATCGATGAGAAATGGGGCCCAAATGTCAGTTTAATTGGAGTGGTGTTCACCGTTGGATAAAGAATGCCTCTCCAATCCTATCAAACTGTTTTGACACAAGTTCTCATGTGGGGCCCACCTGGAGGCACTCCGATTAGAGGGTGGAGGGGATAGGAAGCGTTTAATTTGGATTAGTAATACATATTTAGTTTAAGAACTGTGCTTCAGTCCTTCATGGATAAAGGTGTTGGGGGTGAGGTGTTTCTAAATGGTTTGGTAATGTATTAATGTGCTTAGAACATTTCAACAACTTGTAGGGAAAAATTGAAGTGTTACAAGTAAGAGGTATTAGGAGAATGAGGAGACTAATAAAGACTATAGCAAGTTATAAGTGAAATTTTAGATTGTGGGGTGACAGAGAACTTAGCCTCAGAATTTAATCAAGCATTAGAAACAATAAGACTTTGATGATTTTAGTTGATTTTCATCTTTAGTTAAATGTGGCCTCAGTTGAAGGACCAAGAAGGTTGACATGGCCTTAAAATCGATTTTGCCACACAACTCATGTTGAGCAGAAATAGCTCTTGTAAGATTATTGATTATAGTGATTAATGAGGATGTTTGTGGACAACAATTGAGGAACATATGTTTCTTTTTTCTCCTATATACCCCAAGTGGTAGGCATTATAAAACCTTAACTCCATTCTAAAACATATGAGACCTTAACTCATGAAATTAGAGGAGTTGAACCAAAGAGCTAGATTGAATTTGAGATTTGTTATAAATTTAGAAGGTTGATGCCTGGGGTGAAGGTGCTAGAGGGGGTTAAAAGTTCTTGATTAATAAGTTTCGCCGGAAGCATTTACTGTGATATGGCAAAAGTTTTACCATTTAGTTTTGTGGGAAGTCATGGGCCTTCTTATTTTCCCATATCAAGGAACTTTGTCGAACACAAATATTAGATACCATAAAAAAATGCAGCCATGAGATGAGAATGTGATACGCGTAGATCCACTTATGGTCTATGGCTAATGAACTGGGGTTGAAGATTGATATCTGAAGGCTTATGAATGTGTAGATTGGAGTATGGATTCGAGGATGCTTCTTGAGGGAAACATTCTAAGTTTCTACCAAGTCACATAAACATTCTAAGTTTCTACCATGTCACATACTTATGGGGAGCTTGGAAAGCTTAAGGAGGATATGTGAAGGTGATGGATCATCTCCATTTTGGGATTAGTAGCTCAATCAAGTAGAAGAATCTGCATTTTGTAACAGTACCAAACAAGTTGGGATTGTAGGAAGGTATATTTTTCTCACACTTACCATTTGTGGAATAATGAATTCTTTTTTTTTTTTTTTTTCATTCTTTACTTCTGAAATGGATTTCTGGAACGAGTTTTTAATCTTAGAAGTGTGCCAAAGTGTGATTGGCACTCTTGGCACACTTCTGATTGAGGGATATTCTACTTTGCCACGGACAGTATGGCCCCATATAACATATTGTTGAACCCCACATTGAAGTTTTTGAAATGAGCAAGCTCTATGAAAGAAAATGAATCCACTGTTCAAAGGCAGTTTGACACTGATAAAATTAGCAACAACTTATTTCGCACTACACTATCTTTCCTATTCAAAATTCCAAATGTAGTGAAGAGAAAACTACAAAGCAATTGGACATAAGGGACGATGAAGCCGATAAATGTGTGTACCTTGTAATGCATAGAATGATTTATAAGGACTTTGACAATTTTGAAGAAATGGTGAAGCCTTGGGGAAGAAATGAGGTGTTGATTAAATGTCAAAATTTGTTGAAGGAGCGGAACAAGTAGAAAAATGTGCTATACACACTAAAAAGATGGCGTGATGAAAGATGTGTGGCTTTCATTGCAAGGTGCCTCGGTCTATTTCAGGTGACTTCTAGGCTTTGTTTGGATAAATTGGTATTTCTCAACTAGCCGAGAATTTAAAAAAATTGGCAGACCTGCTTTATGATAACGGAAAAATCTAGTGATATGTCTCCACTCTTAGCATTATATCATGTCGAGCATATTGAATGAAGAAGTTGGTCATGATCATCAAACCTTGATTGGCATCAATTACAGAGGCATAGTCCACATTGTCATCTTATGCTCAACAAGATTCAGGTTTCAGAAGTAGAGGATATATTCACTTTAATTATGTGAAAGGAGAGAGGATTATTAGAAATGCCACCACAATAGAAATACAACCCACGTCATAAATTCATTCTTATTATTGTAGCCTAGTCTTGTCACTGGTGTACTTTGTACATCTACAAAACTTGCATTAAAATCACTGTTAAAATATGTAGATGGATACATCTCTATGCACTTAGATTGGAATTGGAAAGAACTGGATGAGTAGCACTCTTTAGGAGAAAGGGCAGAGGATTCTTTTTTTCTACCTTCAGGTGGCTCCCTAAACTTTTCCGTGATTTGTGAGTTCCATATGATACACTCTGTTTGGTGCTGGTTTTGAGCAGAGTAAAGGATTGCCACCTGCCACAGGCTATTTTTTAGTATAAGTATATTTTGCTCTAACTGAGGATAGAGAGAACATGTTTCAGAAGGAGTTGATGTATAAAATGCATTGAAATCCAGTTCACTCCAATAAGATCAGAATGATCTGATGCAAGGCATAAACGTTCTTTAACCCAATAATCCCAGATTCAATCTAATTGTAACAGAGTTCAATATCCTTCCAAGAAAATTTCTAATGATGGGCGTGTAAGAATCGATTTTCCTTATGCTGGCATCTTTCTACCATCCAGTTGATAGATAGAGATTTCTTACACTCCAGTCTCTCTTTGCCTTTCATAAACATGTTTTTGATCTTTCCTATTAGAGATCACATCATGCACGACCCTCAATTATTTTTATAGTTTCCATTATTTGGAGATTACTGAATGTGAACTAACCAAATAATTGGTACCAACTGATCCAAGTACGTACTTTCCTGTACCCTTTGGAAGGTGGGAGAATTTGCGCATCCATGGCTGCTTTGCCATTGGCAACTGCTGAAGTTTGTGATGCGAACTCGCATCTGATCTCCGGTGGTGACCTGCGTGCACTCCGTCCAGTTTTCCAGATATATGGTCGACGCCAAGTCTTCTCTGGCCCAATTGTTACCCTGAAAGTGTTTGAAGATAATGTCCTGGTGCGAGCATTTCTCGAGGAAAAGGGCAACGGCAGAGTTTTGGTTGTCGATGGTGGTGGGAGCGAGCGCTGTGCGATATTAGGAGGCAATCCTGTTCAGCAGGCGCAGAACAATGGATGGGCAGGTATAGTGGTCAATGGCTGCATAAGGGATGTCGATGAGATCAATGGGTGTGATATTGGCGTTAGAGCTCTTGCATCCCATCCAATGAAAGCCAATAAAAAGGGGACTGGAGAGAAACATGTGCCCATAACCATTGCTGGAACACGAATCTGCGATGGGGAATGGCTATATGCAGACACTGATGGCATACTAGTATCGCGAACTGAGTTATCAGTCTGAGTATTGCTTTTTATAAGATCTACTCATTGCAAGTAATCTATGAAGTGTTCAAAGCTTTTCTTAGTTGCCAGTCTGCCTTTTTGTGCCAGAATAACCTTATATGGCGTCTTCAGACAATTGTGATTACTGTTACATGTATTTTGAGAAGAAGAGGAAGCCGTCGAGTTGGAAGTCCTTATTTTTGTTTTTGTTGCACCAAGTGTTTTGCTGATGCTAATGTATAATTCTATCTGCCGTTAGTTTATGTCCTGCAGGTGATTGAAATGCTTTGGACAATAAATCTATCCCTGGTATTCCTTACCTGTTATTTTCTCCTGCAGGCAATTGAAATGCTTCGGACAGTAAATCTATCACTGGTATTCCTTACCTATTATTTTCTTTTGAGCAGCGAACCCATAAAATAACTGTATCGAATGATTTATGCGATAGTGTTATTAATAATGATGAGTTCTAGGTATGTTTATATTACTTAATTAGTCTTTTCTTTGAGGTTATAACAGTTCAATTCGTCTTGTGCTATATGCTTGAGGCCCATTGTCACTGAAACATATAAAAGCAACCACCAATAGAACATACAAATTGTCAGTGAAAGTGGTGCTCTTTTACAGTGATATTGGACATAGTTGATTGTCTAGTCAGAGGCAATGATTTTAAGTCATTCACTTGTTTAACAGTGACTATCCTCTGAAGTTTTTCCTTTTTTCAATTGTTATCAACATCCAATGAAACTGATTTTTTATAGATTGCGTACTTAACAAAATTTGTTTCTGTGATAAGTTCCTTGACCCTATTTTACGAAAGGGCTTGAGGGATAAGCCATCTTAAAAACTCACTTGCATTCGACATTACATGCCAAGCCCCCTCTAAAACTATGAAATAAATTATTGAAATTCCCCTAAATAAACTAATCAGCTGTTGATTTCATGGCCTCGGTTCTGATAGTTGGAGAAGTCGAGTTTTTGTGGTTCAAAGCCCTTAATTTTAGCTCCTAATGATGATTAAAATCTGTTGCGAGGTATAGTTGGGCCCCTTGGATGAAAACAGGAAGAGCCAATGAGGACAGATATTTTGCAATAAAAAAGACTTTTATTGTAAACGAGGGGTAGTCTAGTTGGTTCGCAACCCCACCTTTCACCCGGATGACCAAGGATCGATCCCCCCACCCCCAAGTCCAGTTGGTTCGCAACCCCACCTTTTACCCGGATGACCAAGGATCACCCCACCCACCCCCCCCCCACCTTTCACCCGGATGACCAAGGATCAACCCCACCCCCCACCCCACCCCTTTCACCTGGATGACCAAGGATCACCAACAACACCACCACCACCACCACCCCGGCGCATCCACGCCTTGCATGTGTGAGTACTCTCTCCCCTAGTGTGCGGTTCTCTCTCCTTGCCTACTCATGTCTATTTTCTTGTATGTGTAAGTACTCTCATGGGGCCTAGTCTCCTTGAATAGAGTGATTTTTGCATAGATGTGAGCCTGAAATGCGCTCCATAAAAGAGAATTTATTAGATTAGATATATACAAGAAGCCTAGCCTCATCATCACTCAAATTAAAGAAATGAAATTGGCTGTTATGATTATAGAAGCAATAAACGGATAAGCGGCAATGTTTAATGAGGCTCTTCTTTTACCTACAGCAAATCTACTCGACTCATTTTTCTATGATGGGAAAATGGGCTCCACCTACATGCCATGTGTCAATTGCTCTACAATTTCATGATAAAGGCAAGCACGTGCTTTGGTTCTCAGCGGAAGTAGTGAATAATGGAAGGTCCACACAAGCTGAAGAGCGCTTAATGTGGCTAAATTAGGAGCTTTGTTTTAATTTGATTCTTTTTGGTGCAATGTCTCTCAATTTTTTTATTTTTTATTTATAATTAAATGTGTTCTTCGTCTTAATAAAACTAAGAGAAGTAAAAATTCAAGACACATGACATGTGACTTAAAATCCGAGGGCTGGTTATTAGGGATTAATGTACACATGGGCGGTTTGACTCGGTTTAGAAGGGAAACCATCAATCAAATTGAACCCATCGGTTTTCTCTTTTTCCTAACTGAACCGAACTACGGTTTTTTTTTTTTTTCACAAAAAAATGGCAATTCAATTGTTTAGAGAAGTTGGACTTTAAGTAACGGAATGAGGGTTCGAATCTTCTTCAAGTAATTTTTTATATTTCTTTATTTATTTATAAAACATATATATATATATATATTTATAATTAGTTCGGCTCGATTCGATTTGAGGGGTTTAACCGCACCTTCAAACCAAATGAAACGATTTGAAGGAAATCCGAACCGCGGCGAAACCGATCTACTACAAAATCGATCTGTACCGCCCGATTTGGATCGGTTTAGTGGTTTTTTGTGCACCCCTGGGTATTATCTATCAAAGACCAGTTTCACTTAACATCACTAGCCCATTCAATCAAAGGCACAACTTTAATGAGAGAGATTGATTTTCTGCCGTTCCATGTCAACATCTTCTATGGTGGAAACACATTTCAAAGCAGAAAATGTTTTCACTGCACCCCAACAGTAAGAACTGAAAACTCTAGAACAATAAGCACCGAATTTTCCTTTTCAGACAGAGACTCAACCAATGCCTGGGTCTGTCAGATTTCAGTTCTGCATGAGTCCACACGACATTTAAATAGATTTTTATCTCTGAGAAAATATACATATTTCCTAACTTCCACTAGGTAGTAGAGAATCCATACCAAGTGGAGAACATTTGTATACACTGTTTTCCTCGCAAAAGGTATGTTAAGCAGAAAGGAGTTTCCATGCTACAGTAAATTCCGTGTGGCCATTTTTCTACGAGAAAAGGTGAAAAAATGAACCCGAATTTTGAGCAATTCTGCAGAAACCCAAACCCAATTCCTATGAGTAGGTCGAACTTGGTTTTCCACAGAATTGGGATTCCACAGCGATACATAAGCATGCCCTAAAAAGAATAACCACCAAGGGAGGAATGAAGAAAGAGGTGATAAACTCGGAGTTGGATGAGGAGAATGATTTGTTGTTTTTCACTATAGCTGGAAACCTGCAAGAAGGACACAGATAAAAAGGAAAGTAGTACCACCTGAAAGGATCAGTTCTCAGAATTGCAAACGTTCAAAAGAGTTTATACTCCTACAGGTCGGGGCAAAATTCCTCTCAAAAAGCGCATTCGTGTAACAAGTTGATGCGCAAGCAGGAAGTCTCAAACACGGAATCCATCTTCGCACCCCTTCTTTTGGATCAATGCAGAATATGAAGTTAAAAACAGGAGTTATTCATGTATGGCAGTAAAGACCAAATGAAAGAAAACAGGGTGCGGAACAACTTCCACTTTCCCGCACCTTTTCTGCACAGCTTCACCACATCCGAACACAGAACAGCCTTTTCTCCCACAGGCTCACCACATCCAAATGCTCCTAGTGAAAAGCAAAAAGAATAATTCCATTCTATAAAGTTCTATTACTTTCGTAGCTTACATTATTTTTTCTTTCATTGAAGGGATAACGCATTTTCACTCGAATAGTTTGATTGGCATGAGAAATATGTTTGCTTGCAAGACTAAATTCAAAGCACATAACTAATGGGGCATTACCAATATTTCTACTAAAATAATACAAAAAATTGCAGCATGAAAGATCAAGCATGGGTAACACAAATTTCATTGAACTTCTCAACTTTTCTATCCTTTGGACAATCACTTTTCACATTATATTGCAATACAGTGCAATTGGCGAAAGAAATAATGCCCCCAAAATAGAAAAAAGGGAAAAAAGAAAAAAAGAAAACAGATGACTGTGCAGATACTATAGTAATTATTCACAAGATGCTGCAGGTTAATGGCCTCTGCATTAGAACCTACTGTTAGCCAATGCCTTTGCCTCCCAACACCCCCAAAAAATTGAGTATAAGCAAGAAACAGCATTAGAAGACCAATTGTAAGTAGCTTCAGACATACTCGTGTCAATGCATATAATTCCTGTTCTGATGAAAGAAGATAAAGGTCCCCAGAAAGACGTGTTCCATTGAGATCTCTGGCTAAATGAGCATGCCCTTATCATTGCTTCACCGTCATGTATAAAAAAAATTATACCTAAAAAACAAATCACGCCATAAAAAGATATTCCAAATCCTCCACCGTGAGCCGAGTCTGGCGACTACCTGTTTCATCCTCGCCAAAAGCGGATGCAACCATTTCTCTCTTCTTTTGCTGCAAAATTGAAGAGCTAGAACATATTACTAAAGAAAGATCAGCCAAGGTCTGTTGGCGAAACCAACTAAATAATAAAGCCAAGGATTGGAGCGTCGAGTTTGTGTGTGATCTTTACAGCTATGAGCCTAACTAGAACTCACTTAGGTTTTAGACTATAATATTTGTACATACCCAGCGTATCTATGTTGCATCGATACAACACATGTACTGATACTCAAGACAGCATTGATACTTCTAGGATACAAGTTTAGCATATCCTATTATACCAAGTCCATTATTTTTGTACATTTCTATTAGCTTTCTCACTTCACAAGATGAAAAATATATATACAAAGGAATGTAAACAATGATAATTTCATTATTTTTTACAAGCTCGACAGAAAATAGTTAATACTCTGTATAAAATTTTAATTTCATGTCACTTCCATATCCGTCTCCTGAATTCTCAGAAGTTCATTGTCAAATCCCCAATCCCTGAACATGTGTTCCATCATAGGACTTTTAGAACGTTTAACTTAGGCACTTCCACGGTTCCACCACAAGTGGGTTCTATTTTTACAGCTCATGCAAGCCTCGAGAGGTACCTCTCCACATAAATATATTCTTTCATGAGCATCCACCTCACACGCGCACGGTACCATGCGAGGTGGATTCTGCTGGGCCCACATGGCGTCGCACAAATTATGGGAATGGGGGGATGGAAAGATCCATGTGGGGCCGCCCCAAATATCAAATTTCAAGTCAATCTGATGCCCCTAACCCTGGCAAATCTTCCTGCGCATTCACCTCTCACCATAATACGGTGAGAGGTTCCAGCTGGCCCACCTTATGCCGCACCCACAGTATGGAATGGACCATTGGATCGAGGGTCAATTTTTCTCTTTAATATAGAATCGTTAAGCTTGTGAGCCATGGATCAAGGGGTTAGAGGCATGAGATTGACCCCATTTTTCATATCTAGGTCCATCATGAGTAGATCATGAGTAGATATTTCATCTTTCCATCCTACCCATGTCCCATGATCTGTAGGACCCTAAGTGGGCCCCAGCAGACAATGTGTGCAGTAAGACTCTGCACACTGCGTGCGTATACTATGTTCTAGTTAAGAGGTACTTCTCGCGAATTGTGTGATTGAACAATTACGACCACATGGACCTGCATAATGAGACCTTTTCATCACACTATCCTCCCCATGGTTTGCATGCATCCAACTGGGTCCCACAAGGGGGGTTAGAGTTTTACATCTTACACTAAACGTGAGAGGCACCCATCCGAATGGACTGACCGACAGTTAGATCAACTATGCACCCATTTTGGATGGTGAAACGCTAGGAAGCACGAACACCTCTCCGGGGCCAGAGTGTCGGTGTCCGACACGTGTCGGACACGGACACGCTCCGACACGTGTCGGACACGCAAAAAAGAGTGTCCAGCTTATTTTTTAATTTTTTATATTTCGGACACGCTGGGGACACGTTCGGACATGCGGGGGACACGTTCTGGACACGTCCGGACACGCTGGGGACACGCTGGGCCTCTTTTTAATTGAAAAAAAAATAGAATAAAAGGGTCATCCTTAAAAAAAGAAAAGCAAAGGGGGCTATTTGTAAAAGGAAATTGATGATGCTCCCTTTTTCTTTGTATGAATTTTATGGAACTATGGATATTTCATGTTTAATGATTATTAATTATGTTCCAATTTTGTATTGCTATTTGATAATTTGATTTGTTTGTTAGTTGGCACAGTGGTACTCGATTTTTTATTTATTTGATTGCTAAATTGATTACAAAGTTAAAATGATAGTATCTTTTAGTATATTATTAGATATATTATTATTATTATTAACGTGTCCCCGACGTGTCCGTGTCCTACTTTTTTGAGAAATGCCGTGTCGGCGTGTCCGTGTCGTGTCGTGTCCGTGTCCGTGCTTCTTAGGTGAAACGTATGGGTTGTTGATCAAGTGGTTGGGATCATCATCCGAGTCTCCATCATCGCACACAGGTACAGGGGGGGAAGAGATCTTTCCATCCCCGGGTGGGACCCACAAGGCAGTAGCTCAGCATAAGGAGAGCTCAAGTGCTTAGCAAAGTGGGTCCGAAATATATATAAGATCTGAGACTCGTCATCTTGGTACCTACAGATCTAAGTCAAAAACGAAAAAAAGAAAAAGAAGAGAGAAAGTGTGGAAGTGGGGGCATGGGAGAGTGCTATGAAGTTCACACTTTAGAGATAGCTAGCTATCGGAGAGATATATGGCCTTACCAATAGTTAATGTGACAACTAAATGGTAAACAAGACAGACTGCCATCACACAAATCACTGTGTGGCACTCTACATGACTCTATAACGTTTGCTCACAACAAAAGGATATCAAGAGACTGATCAGGAAAAATATAAAAGAAAAGTAAATAGAAGAAAAGGACACTAAAGAACTAAGAGAAGAGAAGAAAATGACACAAACACTTTGTTCGACAAAGTGGGTGAAAAACATCTGGGGGTCCTGTTTTTCATAGGCATGAGTCAGCCTTAACAAGCCCTTTCAAAGGGGTAGCAGCTTCTGACTAGATTCAGTAGTACATAAAACTGTGGGTGCACAATTCCTTGATAACCAGAATGGAACAGTGTATTCTGGATATAATGCGCACATCAAACAGGAAATAAGCCAGCCTAGAATTGTGGGTGCACTATTCCTTGATAACCAGAATGCAAGAGTGTATTCTGGAAATAATGCACACATCAAACAGGAAATAAGCTATCCTATTTTAATTGTGCAGTCCTACCAACATATTCTCACATCAAATGGCCCTTTGTTTCCTGAAATCCCCTAGTTATTTTGAAGAGATAAAACCAGTATAAAGGCAAAAATTCTCACTCTCTTCAAAACCAGTATGGAGGTCAAAAGTCTCACCTTTCAGATTCCCTACATTTTTTCACATATTTCAACAAACAGAGCCTAAGAAAGCAAGAAGAAGAAGAATACCTGAAGAGCTAATATACGATCCTCAACTGTATCTTTCACAGTTAAGCGTGAAACAATGACAGGTCGAGTTTGCCCAATTCGATGTGCTCTGTCAATAGCCTGATCTTCAGTTGTTGGATTCCACCACAGGTCCAAAAGAACTACATGACAGGCTGCAACCATGTTCAGCCCCAGGCTTGCAGCTTTCAAAGACATAATCATAACTGAAACCTATAACAAGATAGTGACAAGTTAATTTGAGAAATAAAGTTCAGGAGAAAAGAGAATAGTTAAGTGTTAATTTGATTTCTTTTTTTGCTAAAGTGGCTTCAATTCATACACCAATACACACAGCATGATGTCCCTAACAAGTTTGAGCAACAGCCTGGGACAAGTGCTAATTTGATTTTGTATGATTGCTGTATGCTCATTTTTACAAGACCTTTAAAAAGGCTTTGAAATGAACAAACTCTAAAAATAAAGAGGAAGACAGACCTCAGGCAGATTGTTGAAATCTTTGACAGCTTTATCCCTAGCAACTACGGACATCGTCCCATCAAGTCTCCTGTACTGTATGGAGGAGATCTTCAAACGAGCTTCAAGCAAATCCAGCATCCTCGTCCACTGGGAGAAGACAATTGCTTTCTCCCCCACTGGCAAACTGGAACCTTTAGGCATATCCAAATGGCTTTTATCATGACTATTAGACTCTACCCCTAAATTACAATCAGAAGCACTTTCTGGACTAGTGGAAAAATCATCTTTAGATTTCCTGCAACTTTTTGGTTTAGAAACTGCCTCCAGAATGTCAAGAGCAGCTTTGATCTTGGAAGAATCAGAAGACAACGCCTCTGCGCAAAGCTCAGGTGTGTTGAAAAGTTCAGAACTATCAGGGGAAGAATCACGACCAAGTTCGGAGAGAGAGGTTTTGAGCGTGGCTTTTGAAAATACCGAAGTTACACTGAGATGTGCTTTGCAGTTAGCTGCAGGACACAAGTTGTCATCACCTGTAAGGTGCTCACAGATGCACTGGTTGCAGAAAACATGGCCACAAACAGTGACAACAGCATCCTCAGGTGGATCCTGCAAGGGTACCAGCAGAGATGTTTTAACGAGCAGAAACTAAGAAAAATCACCATGCTATAGTGCAACCAAGCATCAAACCTTCATTTGTGAAGAGAAGTTAAAGAGTTGCAGCAGAGACAGAATGGAAATAGAAAATGAACCAGAAACTAAACGGTATCAGCAGAACCATCCAAAGAACTCAAGGCAACAAACAAATCTAGTAAAAACAATCAGTGACCACACAGTAATGCTTTGTGGTAAAAAGATAAAATGGAAAACAACAGAACAAGAAGCAAATAACTCAACTTTTGGAGGTCTAACTACCAACAATGTTTCAATAATCTGATAGGACATCTCAACCAGACCTTAACGTTCTTCTTGAACTCAAGATAGGAACTTCAGTTGTTAAAAGTTGGCATAGTTGTTGGTGCCCTAAACAGTACTCAGTAGGACTAAAATCCCCCAGCCTAAACCATATAATAAGTCTTCTTTCAAGAATATTGGGCTTCTGACAGGATAGTGAAACTATCATCGTAGGGCTTTACAATTCTCTGTCCCAGTTGTTTCTCACCTAGGAGTGTGTCTCGTGAAATGTATTATATTTATGACAGAGGTTGAGGATTAATAATAAACTTGTATTGTTTCCTATTGGCAGCTTCGAAAAAGAAAAAAGAAACAAACAAAGGATGAGGGTGAAATTGGTAAATGACAAAGCATGATGTATAGGTGTCACTCAACAGAGATACAGCCCTTAACTAGAAATTGGAGTACGAACTAAAACCCACTGTACCTCTGAAGTCATCCATAATGCCTTTTTTTTTTTTTTTCTGTATTTTCATAAAAGACATTCAGTTAATTTTAAGGCCTTGCAGGCAATGCACAACAAACTTAATGGAAAGATAGGGATTTGACCTTTTTTAGCACAACTCGACCTGCAACCTCATGGTTGCGATAATATGCAGCTTAAACTGACTTACAATCTCGTCTAAGAGAAACATTATATATCAGATACAGAAGAAATTTTCAGTGTATTTCAACTGAAGCATTCTTTTCTCCTTTTTCTTCTCTCAAAGGTTTCCCCATGGTATTTACCCAACAGGACTATTCCTCTGGGAGAGGTGACTGTCCACACAGACACCCTCTGGGTAAAGCAGGGAGTGGGAGTTGAAGTGTTGAACACAAGACTTTGGGGAGCAAACCCAAGTCTTAAGCCAATGCACTGTCAACTGAACCATTCAATCTGCACCATTTTAAAATTTAAACCATATTGTTAGAAATATATTTCTGTTTAGAAACATGGAAGTTAAATTCCAAGCCTAGTTTCATTCACATAAACATGTTTTCAATACACGCACACACTATTTGCATAAAACCCACCAAAAGATCCTACTGAAAATGAATTATGGTTAATCTCATAAACGCAATTCGTGAAAAGAATCCATGAGAGAGAGAGAGTGTGTGTGTGCATAACCACATACATTGCAAAGGCTGCAAATTGCCAAGCCAATTTCCAAATGATATAGAAGTTCTATCTGTTTTTCCCTTGGAAGTTTCTTCGCTGTCTCCACAGAAGACTTCCATAAAGAGTCAGAATCATAACCCCTAACCAGAAGTGGATGATCACAAGCCTGCCGAAGTCTCAAGAGCATCAAAAGAATGTTTACATAATTTTGTTTGACAGTCCCTGCAGCTGCATACACCTGAGATAGAAACCGCATATATTCAATAACCAATCGACTCTAAGTGGAAGTAAAAAAAGATATTGCAAAATAAAATAAAATAAAATAATAAAAAATCATGAATATTGAGAAGGAATATACTGTTTAGGAAAATATATTAAAACGTATCAGAAAACAACATTAAAAAAAAAAGAAAGAGTGAAGTAAATAATACAATGGAGGTACTATAAAGAATATAACCATGCATGCATTTGAAAATGCAGGTTAGAATCATGTATACACAACCATACTGAAAATGATGCAACCCAAAAAAAATTCACAATACAGGACAACATCTGTAATAAATAATCAATTGGAAATAGATGAAGCTTTCTATAAGACATGAAGAGTGCTAAATTAGCTTTCCCTTGTCCAGCAAAATTTAAAGAATCTATAGAATCAGAACTTCTAACCCTAAATTAGCTTTTCTTGCATAGACACTTTCTGGATGGAACATATTGATACTCGGATGACTTTAAAAATGCGTTACTCATACTAAAGGGTGGCTTATAAATAACAGAATGTAATCATGTACTTTAATTGATCTTACTGGAAATTTTGGTACCCTTATAAGAAAATACAAAAGCCTATTAGGTTACTCGTGAGTGTGCACGTGGGCAGGGGGCTGTGTGTGTGTGTGTGTGTGTGTGTGTGTGTGAGAGAGAGAGAGAGAGAGAGAGAGAGAGAGAGAGAGAGAGAGAGAGAGAGAGAGAGAAATTAAAACATTTGGCCCAACAATACCTCACCTTGAATTGTGCACGTGAGTCAGCCTCTAATCTGGAGTAAAAACCACGTTCTGCCTCCGAGAAATCCACCTTTTTCAGTGATACCAACTTTGGTGGTAAGTTAATGATCGGCTTCCCATCAATAAGAGTACCTAGAGAAAAATTACCATGGATATGAACAAGTTAAAAAAAGAAAAAGGAAAAGGAAAAAAAAGATAGAGCATGAACCAGTAGTTCCACACTGATGCAAAGGCCTGTCTTGATAAGGGGAAAGAGTAGAGACATAGAATTCCAACATTCCTCATGTTTTCGTATAACAGCTAACAAGGTAAATCAGATCGAAAACTTTATATCAAAGTATACATAGTTTTTATAAGTATTGTTATTTGGATCAAAGTATACATAAGCAATAACATGTTTAAAAAATATTTTCAAACTACAAAAACTGGAATTCAGGTTTATATGGATCTAACAAATGAGAGTCAAAATGCAAAACTACAAGCCTAATTTGTATTTACTACCTCAGCGCCTGAGACCCAAGTAGACAATTAGGTTAGAGAAGAAACATAAAGTACAATAGTAGAACCATATCGTCAAAGATCTATAGAGATAAATAAATGAGATTTCCATTATTTTCAAAGAAACATTGAGTTGTCAATTTCAATCAAAATGCTGCATGGACAATATAGAAGATAAAGAACAAAGCCTTCCGCCAGCAAAAAGAATGAATAATATATATTTTTATTTATTTTGCAATCTTCCACATGACTAGAATACACTCTTTGTACGTATATGCCAGATCTATAGGAAGGAAGCTCTCCGCATCTGCAACACCAAAGACTGAAGAAATATTTAAGCTTCATTTTACTGTCCGAATAGAGCTGTAACACAATTAAGTGACAGGCACTGATCTTGTGGACAGGAAAAAGGAAGGGAAGAGGTTCTCCATTGCAACCAAGTGAAGTGACACCACATAACAACTACTAATGGTTTACGAATGAAAGTGGAGCTGACTGCTTGAAAGGACAAATTAGTCCAAATAGTTTCATAGAAATGAGAGATAGGTTGACTGAAACTTCCATAGAAAATTAGACATAAAATTCGCTCAGCAAGTTTTATGGCCAAGGACCAACCCATCTGGTGCCACACCTTGTTTATTTGGGCTTGGGACAAACGCATGCTCAGACATGACCTAAGGTGGAAGAATGCCGGTAATTTCGAAGAAGATAACATTATCAGCCTTGCAGAAGGATTTATGAATCATTTTGAAAGCACCAAAAGGGCCAACGAGAGCTGAATTAAACACTGAGGGATTTGGATAAAAAAGAGGGCCCTGGGATAGAACTAAATCGCAAATTTAGATCTCAATGATTAAGATTTCTTAATCAATAGTGTCTGATTTCAGTGGGTCAGATGGACTCCACAAGTGCAGAAACATCCAGGAATTTTAAAGCTTTCAGACTTTCCAATTGGGAGAATTTTAGAAATCTTTTTCCTAGGAAATTTCAGAATTCTGTTTTAATTCAAGATTTCAGTTTTCTAGAAAGTAGTTTCTGTGTAATATAAAATGTCCAATTATAAAAAAAAGTCTATGTGTTTACAAGTCTTGCTTTTCAAAGAAGTCTATTTTGCTTTAGATTGATTTGTATATTGTCTGCAATTGATTTAATTACCTCAATCAGGGAAAACAAGACCTGTAAACATTCCATTATTGTACATTGATCAAGTATATAGTGAGGGGTCCTCCAGACATAATTTACTCCTAAAATTCTCTTGCATTCTCTCTAATTCTGTTAACCTTGTTAATTTCAAATCAAGAATAATCTTCATTAGCCGAGTAAAGGGGTTTCCTGTCGGATTGAGTGAAATTCTGAGAATTCCCAGTGAATGCAAAATTTTATTTTCAATTACAAGTTTCTGAAATCTTAAAAATCTCAGCAATCTTCACAATTTGTGGCTTTTGGGCTTAAACACTAGTCTGGTAATCTGGTTTTCCATCAAGACTACATTGAAAAATTAGGTCCAACCACGGCATCATAAGGAGGAAATTAAAAAAAAAAAAAAAAGATAAAATAAAAAATTATCAAACTAGTCAAAATAAGTTAAAATCACTGTTTTTGCCAAGTACAATGCCTAATTTGTACCAACAAGAAGGATTTGCGAGTTTCTGAATAGTTTGGTTTGGAAGGTTTGGCTTCTAAAACCCAGCCTGACCAGTTGCTCCAGTCTAGCTTCTAAAACACTGATGAATAAGACAGACTAGAACAGAACAGGGCTGCTGCTGTTTTCTATAGGGAAAATGTGATTTCCTTATCGTAACAACTTTGAGAAATTAATCAGAATTGAGAATGGCGAAACAACAAATTCTATATTTAGGAATCTGAAAAAGTTAAAAACATTTAGCAGTACCATCAATGAAGCAACACAACCAATTACCAATAAGGGTTAAATATAATTCACCTTTTGTGCGGCGAAGCATTACTGTCTTCAGCACAGCTTGTAGCTTTTTGTACCCAGCATTTGGATTCCTTTGAATCGGTCCCTTAATGGTGGAACAGAATGACTTGTACCCAGCATAAGGATCATATCTAAGAAATCTGAAATAGCTGTAAAGATCATCAACAGCATTCTGGATGGGTGTCCCTGACAAGCACCACCTTCGTTTAGCTCGAAGACCCCAACATGCCCTAGCAACTTGAGTTCTGTGGTTTTTAATGCTTTGAGCTTCATCTAATACTACCCTAAACCATCGAACTCTTGCAAGAGGACGAGCAACAGACTCGAGTAATGCACCATCTTCTCCTTTTCTTTTCTTCAAACTTTTCTTGCTAGGAGGGTATTTCCTTTTCCGACTGGAGAGTCCCATTGACAAATCATCATCTGCAACCCTGAATTTCTCCTCATCATCTTGATCAACAAGTGGTTGCTTTGGAACCTCCATGCTGACAATAGAATATGTTGTAAGGACAACATCATGCTTGGCCAGCTCATCAGGATCCTTTGTTCGATTGCTTCCATGATATACTAAAACAGATAGATTTCCTTCTCTCGTAACCTTACTGCGCAGCTCCTCATCCCACTGGCGAAGGACACTAGTAGGGCATACAACCAGTGTTCCAGCAGCTGGTCTCCCCTTTCCCGCCACAAAGGAATTATGGCTCTTCACTGTACCTCTATTAATTGCAGCATCAACAGAATTGGCATGAGCCCCATCATCATCGTCATCGTCGTCATCATCCAAATTCAAAGCTTTGAAGTCACCCTGTTCCACTGCCTTGGGAATCAATTTAGAAGATGGAGGCCTTTCCAGAAGAATAAGTGCAATGGTTGATATTGTCTTTCCTAATCCCTGTCAAGCAATAATTTGAATCCCCAGAAGAGAATAAGCAAGGTGCTCTGCACTGCATCTTAATAAGATCCATGCAATTTAAGAATCAGAAAGTAATGTTAGAAACCTCACCTGATCATCAGCAAGAATTCCTCCAGAACAATGTATACTGGTTGTCTCCTTTTGGGCCATCCATGATAAGGCTATTCGCTACCATATAAAAGCTGATTTAGTCAAAATAGCAATAGAACAGGATAATAAGAATTACCTACACCTCAGTAATAGATGCATGAACCTTAGAAAACCAAACCTGGTGTCTTAGGAGAGGAACAGCTAAAACACCATCTGGTGGGCTAGCTTCTGACTTTGTCTGAGAAAGATCCTGCCATGCATCACACAACCTTAGCCCCATCATGGCATTACAATCACAGAAACAGGCAAGCCAGAATACATTATCTATGGAAAATTTCATCATTCGTACATAGAAAAACAATAAAATATATGGGAATTTTATAATAACATTTACAGATACACAAATTGATAAAAATAAATAAATAAATGAATAGGCAAACAATTAAATTGCAGGTGAAAGAAAAATAAGGAAAGCATATATACCAAATAAGTTGTAAAGGAAAAATACCACTATCTGAAAACATATAAATAATTTATCATAAGTGCAACAAATGTAACAGCAACCAAAGGCAGATGCATCTGAGAGTGCATAAGGGTTCTAACGTAAAAATATTGAGTCATTAAATCTTGAGCAATTCAAGGGATCACTCTTAATGAATACCAATTTGAAAGGCCATTCAGATATGCATGAACACCAATTTGAAAAATATAACCATTCCAATTCATCAAATCGAGTAATTGGTTCAGGTAAACAATTCAAGTGATCCTTCTTAATTAGAGAAGGCCACTTAGATACACATGAACACCAATTTGAAAAATACAAGCATTCCAATTCATCAAAAAGAGTAGTTGGTTCAGGTACAAGTAATGAGACCTTTAAATACATAGCCAATTCCATAATTCATCGACTCAACACAATAAATGATTCCCAAGTGAGAGAGAGCAAAATAGAAGTTAAAGTTCTTTACTCCTAACAAGGAAACAAGACACTTTGTTTGACATGGGTCCTATTTACAATGATCATTGTTCTACTCGAAAAGCCTTCATAACTATAATAAGATCTAAGGGATCAATCCATGGAACATATAAATCTACAATCAGAAAACAATAATGAAATTATCTTTGTAAGCAAAGTTCAGAGAAAAGAATCCAATCTTTTTTCCAGAGAAAAATTCCCCAAAACTCATGGATAATTATAAGAAAAGCTCAAAAAAAAAAAATCCAAAGTGACCAAATGCTGTGTGTTGGAATAAATCTGTGCTCCAAACTGCATTATGAATGACTTTGATCCTACTCAAAACAAGCAAAAAAGACCTAAAAATTTGTTCACAATTGGATTTTTTTTCTTATCTTAAAAGAAATCCCTCAATATACGGTAGACGTTATTGTCTTCAATTCTTCAACTTAAAGTAGTGTTCTTTGATTTTATTTTATTTTTTATTTTTAGCAGAAAGGAAAAAAATTCTCCTCGCAATCTTTCCCTTGCAAAAAGATGTAGAAAATAAAGGTTTTTAGTCACTAAAAGGGCCATCAATATAAATGTGGTTGTATCAGCCAATAAACATCATATTGGGCACATCAGCTAATGCATATGATTTATCGGCTAATACACTACAATACAAATGTGAACAACAATAAATAGTAAAAAGTGGAGTGGTCTCAGCCGGCATGCCATTATTTTGATCCATGGATACAAAGATCAGGTTTCTATTCTTCTTTTTCTCGATTAGTAACATACTCACAAACCTCAAGGCTGAAAGACTGAGCCCCTTTTCACTCTGCCACAGGGCATTGTCATCAAATTACTATTCATCTGAACATAACCAACAAACCACAAAACCAAACACAGCCATGTATAACTTCTTTTTTTCCCTTTCGGATGAATGGTGACTTCATTGATAGCAAAAGGTACATTATAAGATAGATATACTAATAAAGAAAGGAAGGTGAACCAAACAAGCATGACAAACCCAAACTCTAAGACAAAACAAACAGAATTTATCTACAATGGAAGAGAGAGATCCTCATTAGCAACGATCAAACTTTGTCTACAAACTCCTTCATTCGCATCAGCCATCTATATAACTACTTAAATTCAGTAATAATAATTCAAACACATGAGTTCTTAAATCCTATAACCCATATTAAGTTATTTTCATTTTTTAGGCTTTTATGATTTTTTTGCATTCTAACTTGTGGCCTTTAGGTGTGATGTCCAACCCAGCCAAGCTAGCTCAACTCAAGGGTGACAGAATCATACCCCAAGTCCAAGCCTCAAAACCCTGGAATCAAGAGCGATAGGATTCATGTAACAAGGATTTTTTAGCATGCTTTTAGAAATGAATGTTGGCGAGTAAGTATTTCCACAGATAGCGATTACATGCCAATTAAACATAATTCACAAGATAAAAGCTTTTCTGATCACCTGCAATGCCGCATGAAAAGTAAGCCTTTCATCACTTTCCTTAAGCCTAATGCCTCCTACTCCAGGGTAATGAAGAGGCTCACTAAATGTAGAACGTTGAGAAGTACCATAGGAGTTTCCATGCTCTGCCATTAGAGGTTGATGTCGTGGGTTGCTGATTTCTTCAAGAATACAAATATCAGCATCGCTGTCATCATATGATTCATCTCTTGATAGACTCTTTTCAACAGATTCATCAATCCCCTTTCCTGAATGGTTAAATGTACTGTAAGATGCGATTAGTTCATTCCCTCTTTCATCTTTTCTGCAAGCCATGTTATTCTTATGTGAAATGGATGTCTGATGGGCAGGCAAGAGATCCCCTGAAGCAAGATCAGCAGAAATCCTACCATTGATACTGGAAGCATAGTTTCTACTAAAGGATACTGGAGAACAATGCCCACTAGCTTCACACTTGGAAATAGTATCCTGATAGCTATTTAACTCGGCACATTGTCCGTTAGGTAAACAGAAATCTGCATTTGTATTATGATTTGCTGATTGAGAGACACTTACAATTCCTTCCTGCACGCCTAAATTCATCTCACTACTTGAGCATATAGTGTGAGGAATGAACAACAGGTCATTTTCTTCATTCTTTATAAATGTCATTGTTTGCTCATCATTCAATACAGATGGACGATGATAAGTACCAGGAAAATTTTGTCCCAAGTCATGGTCAGCAAAAGATGCATCAAAATCATTGGATGACAAGCCTCTACAGAAGGACACGGGGGAACAATGTGCACTAGCTCCATGCTCCATACTAGTTATGTGACCATTGTCCAGCTCAGAATGAGGAGAAACTGGTAAAGATACATCAGATTTAAATATGGATGCCTGTGGATAAGTACACAGATTTCGTTGCTGTGCTTGCAAGTCTGCCATGCTACGTGCATCTACAGTACCATAGCTAAAACCAGATTCTGCATGTATAAAAAAAAAAAAACACTCATATCTTAGTGTATCAAACCCAAATACAGCAACTCTTTTATGTAGTGTAAAATTATAGTATTTCATACCTGTTTCAGATTTGACTTCCTTTTGGTATGAAGTTTCATCTTTCGAAAGCCTGAATCCATTTTCTATTTTGCTTTCTGAGCTCATCATATTCACATAGCTTGTATAATCTGAATAATGGTCAGCCTCACCAGAAGAAATTTTGGATTGGATAGTCCAATTAGGTGTCCCATTCTGCAAAAGTTGGTTGCCAGTGCTGTTAGACGTCAGCGCATTCACAGGACCGGCAGCTAAATCCCATGGGGGATTGTCATGTTCTGAAGATGGCTGAGTTAACCAACCAGGTGTCAAACTAAGATGGTCACCACAAAGAGAATATTTGTCATCAGTCAACAATGAAGTATCCAGCTTTCCCTGATCAAATCCACCCGTAGAATGTAATTCAATAAAGTTGAAATTTCCTGAGCATTCATATCCGTAACTCAACCCCTTGTCCATGAAATCAGATGCTTCAAAGTGGCAAGGTGAAGAACAGGACGGGGTGGATTCCAGTAACCTGCCTTCTAGTAAAGATGCCTCCGTTGGTTGGACAACTGAAAGCAATATCAAAGAAAAATGAAAACAGCAATCTTTTTGTAATGGTAGATATCAAACATCACACATTTCTTTATCCCAGTTAACATAAAAGTTATCATCAATTGCTCATATGTAATGCAAGGACTAAAATGCAGCTTAAGAAATAAGGAGCTGTCAGAATCAATGTAGTTACCATCTTGAGGTGGGGAAGTCTTCTCGTAATTGTCTGGAGCACAAGAAAACTGCATGGAACAAAGTTCTTGCATGTTAAATCTTCTAGACTACTCTGGATCATGTTTCACATCATCAGAAACTAATACAGACAACAAAATTATTCATTACAACCAAGCTGAAATGTTGATCCTCCTCTAAAACTCTAAAGCCACACCAAAGCCTCAGAACTACAGCAAAAAAAACAGACCCACAACTAACTGTTAACATGTTTAACTGGTTTCCCCCTAAACAACAATCCACCTCATGCCCTTAATGGCAGGAATCTTCTAAGCGGTTCAGTTACAAGGGAGTGACGTTTAGTTGTCCCCCCTTTTCCCACGTGTTACTTTTTTAGGTAAAACCGTAAAACTGATCCGAGCCTGCAATCTTGCGGCTGCACCAGTGAGCATCTTCAATCTCCACAAGTATAGTGCAGTGAAAAGCTCTTTCTAATGGGATATGATTTATGAGGCACCCTTATTCAGGGCTGGAAGAAAATTGATATTCCAGCTGAGTTCACTTTAATGGCTTTATACTTGTGGAGATAATGAATTTTGATTCCCATCATCATTGAAGCCTTAAAACATCTATATGGGATCAGCTTTGTGAGTTGAAGTTTCTAGCTAAACCTTATTTAAAGCCATGTTCCAAATAACCCCACAATCCATCATAACTTTGTCCTCACTCTACATTAATTGCTGTCATCAAAACCATCATTCCATCAGCAAAATTACAATGCCCTAACCCCAATTCAAATGCTTTTTAACGGTGACAAAGAATTTCATTAAAGATTAAGACTTTATCACCATACGTTGTGATCTACATACACTGATCCACAAAACCTTTACACAGACTAATTCATCCATCCTTCTTTTTCATTCTTTATCAACAAAGACAATTAATGATAGTGAAAAACTATTAATCCAACCCTAAAAATCTTATCCCAAAACCAAAATTCAATTCCATCAACCAAAACAACCCTCGCACATCAAGAACCAAAAGCACAACCAAAAACCCTAATCAAGAAAAAACACAAACGTACCGGAGAACGCCTTGTCGTCGGATCTGTATTCTCGTTGAGAATCTGAAAGAACCTATCGAGTTCGATCGAGAAATTCTCCGGATCGTCGCCTCCCGCGGAGAAACCACCCTCCTCCAGAAAATCCGAGCCGCGGAATCCGTCCGATTGAAGCATCACGAAACGATCATATAAAACAGAACAAAAGAACGCGCAATTCCGCGCAAATTGCCAAAACCCTAACCCTAATCGCCCAATTGTACAATTTCCAGGAATTCGAGAGACGGCATTCGGATCTCAATCGCAGCAGCTTCGAAGAAAAAAAGGCGGAAAAGAATCGGTTGGGAATTCGACGAGGGAATTGAAATTCGAGGAACTTTCGCTGTGTGAAACGAGACTTTCTGGGTTTTTTGGGTTGTCGCTGTTGTTATTGTATTTGGTTTCTTCTCCTCGTTTTTCTTTTGTTTTACGTGTGAGGGTTGGCTCCTCCTCATAGTCTCATCTCATCAAAAGGGGGGGGTTTTAAAGTGATTTGAATGGAAATGGAGAAGCTGTAAACAGGAAGGTGTGTTTTGAATAGGAGACGGGGGTCAGTGCCAAGGATTGCGGGGGTTGCGTAGGTTAAGATAAGGAGGAAAAAAGTTAGAGAGAGACGTGTATGTGTAGAATACCCAATCCGGATCTTTGCCTTTGTATATTGGGTTTGGGTTTGGGTGTGGGGTTTGGGTGTGGGTGGGGTTGGGGAGCATGGGACCCAACCAGGATTTGGGTTTGGGTTTTGGGTTTGGGGACCATGGGACCCAAGCAAGAATAATTAGGCGGGGTCCGGATTAACTGCTTAGAGTTCGATTATGAAGTCCTCGACTCATGGGTTGGGTTGATCAGATGATTCTCACCTGATTCACCTCTAATAGAGAGGTTTTGGTGATGGTTGTTAATAGATTTGTGGTGGTTTTATAAGTTTGTGGAGAGGGTGATATGGATGTTGGGTTTGGGTTGGGTGCATGGAGTATGGAGACCTTGACCAGAGTAAATAATAGGGAACCTTTTATATATATATATATATATATATATATATATATATATATATAAGATGTACAATCAAACCTATTTCTCGATTTAATTGAAGCCTTAAGAAGTTAATATGGTATCCAAATAATGATAGATATATAAAAAGCAAGTCCAATTACGCCTATTCCTAATCCTAAATTGAATGTAACGACGTAGGGATTCATATGTAAACATAGTCTCTCTATTTATATATGCTCAAATGGCCCTTTCTCATAATGAGAAGGTACGTAATCCTATTTCAGTTCCAGTATGGAATGAACTTATAATGTGAGGATCCAATCGATTCCATGATTATAAGTTCATAACCCCATCCCATTCTCATTTTGGGCGGAATAGATCTGCTAATTCTTTTATTCCAGTTAGTAAAAAGGATTTTGAACTAAGAAATAGACCATTTTAGCCAAATTATATTCTCCGAAATTAGTAGCCTTTAAATTACTATAGCATTTAAGAGGGAAACGACACTTTTGCCCACCTATTCGCCCATGTGTGTGTAATTTCAAAAGCTTGAAGTTGTTTTTAAGTAAAGCTTGTAACATTTAGTGGGACGGGATAACATACATAAATGTGTTTTTATCACTATGGGGCTTATTTTATTTGATTTGAAGTGATCATAATGACAATCAACACATATATTATTTATAATTTGTTATAATTGACGGAATCCATGTACAATCCATCGTTGGATTGATGAAAGATTCAAAATATATAATTAGACTTTATATGCATAAGAGAGTTATTGAGAGAGGCCACTGGGACTTTGGAACAAAATAACAATGTTTTTTTTATGTTTGTAAACATTGATGTATTCATTTTTGTTTAATGGAGGTAAGGCCAAAGCTTCTTTCTTTTGTTTAAAAAAACACTACTCAAACCTTACAATGATTGTCCATTCTTGTTGAGAGTACTTCTTTCGGGGACATAAAAGATATATTAAAATGATGAAAAGTAATGATGTATCACTAAATACTCAAATCACATGGACTTATTTATGAATTCTATAATCGTTTGGAGTACGTACAAAAAAACCATAATGATATGGTTAAGGATTTATCCATGGCCATTAGTGCTTGGGTTTAGCATTCTTTTCTAGATTAAGAATGATGGTTCCATTACTGCTTCCTTGGGTTTGGCTTTCTATTTTTAGTTTCAAGATGATAGGGTTAAGGATTTATCCATTGCCATTACTGCTTGGGTTTGGCCTTTTTGTTATGATACAAGAAGATAGGGTTAAGCAATTAGGCCCAAAGCCCCGAACAAACTTCTAGAACTTTGACTTTCCTATGGTCAAGTCCACTCGACTTAAAAATGCAAATATTCAAATAACCCATAAGGTGTTGGTCTTTCTAGGGATGGGAATGGGCCTCTAAAATTCTCAAATTCCCAAAAGAACTAAGCCCAAGACTTTGACTCAAGATTTGGTCCCTGCTTTCTTTTCTTATGTGTTTTTTCATTATGGTTCCAGTCCAGTCCAGGCACACCACTTGGATCATAATAAAATTTGCATCTAAGCTCGAATATGAATCCGAAGTGATTTCCACCTATGGGACTCTCGCGTGACTGCTCTGCATGAATTTTAAGTGGGAGCTTCTAATACAGGAGTCCCGCTTTGTAGGTAGAGGTGATTAAAAATCATGCACCATTATTGTGCAGAGTCTCATCGGCGAAAATTTCGCTATAAATATATATAAAATATATAACTATATCATATACACAGTTCAAGTCTAGGTTTAGACCCAATAATTGGTCCAAGTAGGGCATAGTTATGAACATTGA
Organism: Cinnamomum chago; assembly: GCA_038049695.1. Classification (NCBI taxonomy): domain Eukaryota; kingdom Viridiplantae; phylum Streptophyta; class Magnoliopsida; order Laurales; family Lauraceae; genus Cinnamomum; species Cinnamomum chago. The sequence continues at coordinate 11,723,876 of CP142455.1, read as the reverse complement.
ACTGCATTTGGGTTTGGTAACTCAACTCCCACTCTGAGTACAATATGTATTAGGGGTGTACATGGGTCGGATTGCTATAGATTGGCCAAATCCGTTACTTGTTGATTGATTGATTTAGAATCCGTCACCAATCTGTGGACGTTAAAAACTGATCCGATTCGTGGAAGATCGGAATGAATTACGGATCGGATCGGATTAATTCGTTCAATCCATTCAATCTAATGTTAAAATAAGGATCTCAAACATGTTGTAAAAAATTTCATATTTGACCCCTTAAATTTTTTTTCTTATTTTATATTTAGACATCCTAACTTATATTCAGACTTCTTAATTTTTTTTATTTATATTTAATGTCAACGGATCCGATCGGATTGAATCCGTGGATTAAGGGTGAAATCCGTCATCGATCCGTTGCTAGCGGATTACAAGATTTTCAATCCGTCATCAATCCGTTTATCTTCGGATCGGTTAAAAATCCGTGAATCGGATCGGTTTTACTAATTGGCAGATTTTTTGTGCACCCCTACAGTATGGGTGACAAACGGGTTAGATTCACAAGGCATATCTATGAGTCAAAGTTCAACCCGTAGCTGACCTATTTCAAAATTGGATTAACTAACGTCAACTTGCACCCATTGTGGGCCCGACCTCAACCCGAATGTGGGTCAGCCTATTTAACTCGACCCAACCTATAAACCGTGGCTCAAATCTAATCTATTTCAAATATTTAGGGTATGTTTGAGTTAAACTGTAGGCCAATACAAGCTCAACTAACACTATATGAAATAAACTATTTAAGTATCAAAATCTTAAAACTACCAAAAAATTTAAATGGGTATACATGGGTTTCCTTAAACTAACCCATTCAAATAAGTTAGGTGGCTTGACCCTAACCTGTCCCATTTTGAGGGTCATGTTCTCCTAACTCGTGACTGACCCATATATATTGCGTGTCTGGCCACCCCTTAATGGACCCTACCAAAGCCCAACCGATTTTATTTCCTCCCTCCCGGGCTGATCTTTGCTCTTGAGACCTGACTTTTCTTTGCCGTATGATACACGATGGAAGACTAATTTTAAAGCTCATGAGTCTGTCTTTATCAAATAAAGAAAGTCATGTGTATTATTCTACAAAGCCAATGTTCTTCAATTCCCCAATAATAATTCGAAAAAGAGGTTCTTTTTATTATTTAGGGAAGATTGATGCAGCTGCAACATATTTTCTATAAGCAAAAAGATTCGAACCCAAAAGTTGAAAGAAGAGTACGAGTTGAGTCAATTGAAATGAATAACGTAAATTTTAAGGGTGTGTTTCTACGACAAGAGGAGTATTTACCATGCAGAAAGAGGTGAATTTTGCATTCATAACTTTTATAAGAAATCAGAATTCTCTACATAAGGAAAATCAATTTATTTTTCTTCTTATAAAGTGTTGAACCCGATGAAAGAGAAGGCTGCATCAATTAAATCAAAATAGTTCTTCTCTTTATCGCAAAATTCTCTAACCATAGAAACATGCCATAAGTGTATAATTCACGGGCCTCTATCCATCCTTCACTAAATTGAAATAATATGGCTAGGTTTGATTCCACGGGCCTTTCAGTAGGTCTGTTTTAAGATCGAACTTGGCAGAGGTTTTAGGCCCGTTTGATAGTGCTGGTCCAAAAGATCAACCCAATTCGAACAAAGCAGATCAACTAAGAGCCCATTTGTTTGATTTGTATTTGAATTCCTAAATGTATCTAAGAGAAGCTTTTCTGAAGGATTTATGGTGAAGATCCATCAAATGATATTCCCTTTGATCAATGTGATTACCTATCCATCATCATGGTATTTAGATCCTTGGGAAGATAGGGAGGGAAAGGATCAGGTCAATATAGATCTATATGGTTCGGGTCATGCCCCAATCCAAGGCTGATTAGTTTACTAAATATGGCAGAATCCTCCGATTTATGCGATATAAATAAACGGGTCAACCCAACCTGAGCTACATAAGGGATTAGCCTAAATGAAACGTCTAACATGTGGGTAATCTTGTAGAGAGATATGATTAGAGAAGCAAGAAAACAAGAATTGCTTAGGAATATATTGCATGAGTGATGTTTTTAAAGTGACCACAGGGAGTTCGGTTTTTTTTATAAATTTTGAAATCATAAATTATGATCCAAACCATTGGATATATTTAGGAGATCAAGAAATCCAAATGTTAGCCATTGGATCATCATAGATTTTGAAATATTTGTAAAATAAACAAGACATTCATATCTATTTGTTGACATCTATGGCCCCCAAATGTAAGATCCGAATCGATAATTCTCTTTATAAGGCTAAACCTGGCTATGACGTCAAATTTCAATGCTTGAATCCACATGATCCTGAGGTATTTATGAAAAACTTTCAACCATTGCTTTAAAAATATCTATTTTAATCAAAAAATTTATGTTACCAAACAATCTATTTATAAAACATTTATTTCAAATGGAGCCATTTGAAATAGATCTATTTCTTGCAGATCTTTTCATATTAGATAAGATTTTCCAAACAAGCCCTATATCAATATACGAGTCTCAATATTTTTCAACAGTAAATAAGCGAGTCTCCTTTAATTGTTGCCGTTAGATGGTTTCATCATGATATCTATTGGTGGGCCACTTAGTGGTTCAATCATTTCGACTTATCTCTTTATTTGTTGTTTTAATCAATTTAAGGCATGTTGAAAATATATAAAAAATGCCAAACATCAAAGTTAACACAATATTACAATATATGGTAATAATGTTGTATTGTGTGTCGATGAAATCCAGCAATATTCAAATCTGTTGATACTATAATCTACATGTATCAAATTTGTTACAGATTGTGCGAGGTAAGGTCTTTTTTTTTTTTTTTTGTCTTTTGACAATTTAAAAAAAAAATCTCAAAATAGGGGCTAAGTTATATCCTAACATATAAAAAATTATAATAATAAAAAAAAAAAAAAAAGTTCAAGGAATCAAAAAATAAGAAAAGTCTCCAAAGTTTTCAAGACATCTTTCAACCAAATTGTGCATATTTTTATATTCTCGATCTTACAATGAGATTCTGCTGTTCGAATAAGATCTAGCTAAATTCAATAAAAAAAAGTGCTTTTAAGCAGTTTAGATTTTTGGTAAGTGGCCCCTGCTATGGCCACTGTTAATGAGGGGCTCTACCCGAGGGGAGTATAGAAAAGTATTTATGGTGCCTATACTAATATTCCAAACCCTTTTTTTGTCACGCAAAAATAGTCAGATAAAATTTTTTAATATGATATCAAGTCAATGACCCGCAAGTTCGAATCACAGGAGGAACCATTCAGCGCTAAAAAATACCTCCATCTATTGAGGAGAGTGCTCCACCCTAAAGAGAGTATTGGAAAATATTTACCCGCCTCCAGAAAATCAGTACATGAGAGGATCTGAGCTTGATCAAGCTATATATGGTGTTTTTTTGTTTTTCTTCGAAATCCGCGTAGCTGGCACGCAAGGAACATTCTCATTTCTTACAGATGACTCACTTTTTATCATATTCATAGGAGGGTTTCATGGAAGTCAACAATAGAATAGAATTTATACAGAGGAGTCTCTGTCTGACTAACCGTTGCCGCGTCATTCACTTGCAGGCAACTTGACTCACAGTTTTCATGTGCATTCACGTCGGCAATTCACACACTGCTGCTATTGAACTACACCAATGCCACAAAAATTAATTGAGGAAGTTTAGCGGTACCTGCCTTTTGATGGATATATAATCACATTTATTTACATGTGCTTTTTTAAGATTAAACAATAACTTTAAAATAATAAAAAAAAATTGAGTGTCCGTGTCAGCCACCTTGACTGGAGGTTGCCCAATAATTGCTTACTTATCGAACAAAATCCGAGGTTTACTTCATTAAGTTGACTCCGTTTAAAATTCCTTATACTTTGTCCATTTTGAAATTAGTTTTTATCTCTTATCACATGGTTGTACGTTTGTGTGCGCACGCGGAAAATCTATTTCATAGGCTTTTTTTCTCTTTCACATAAGAACTTTTCAGTAACCCCCCTCCAAAAAAAAAAAAAGAAAGTTTTTTCTCGAAATTGTAGAAAATTTAGCTCATTTTTATGCTATTTTTAGCTATACAAGTAGCGGATAAAATTATTTCTACAGTCCTTACTTTTTCCATGGAAAATCAGCCGCACACGTGCCCTAAATTACGTGAAGGTGAGTGTTATTTCAAAGGTAAAAGGGGGAGTACCGAGTGTGGGGGGTTTAAATTCTAAATTGATCACGAGATGAGTCATGCAGCTCCTAGATGTTCCAAAGCCTAGAAACCGCCTGGTCTTCCTTTGAAAACATTGCATGTATTATATATTTTTGTATATCATTGGTCTTCAGATCTGGCTTGAATCATAATTTGGGCTTGCCAATCACTGTCCTTATGGGCTCAGCCTTAAACAGAACCGAACCGAATCGAACGATTATGAGTCGGGCCGGGGCTTAAACCTCCATATGTTCGGTTCGGTTTGGTTCGGGCTTGGGCTTAAACATCCACATGTTGTGGGTGTTCATGGGCGGGTCTGGTCTGGGTCCAAACTGAGCTAGACCAACCAACATTGATCTTGTTTGGGTGGTGTTTTTCGGCCCGTTGACTCGGTCCAGCTCAGTTTTTTCGCCCAGTAGTTAAATATGCTGAAATTAACATATGGATGTTTAAGCCCCGGCCCGACTCGTTTACCAGAAAATGTTGCTTGAGCTGGATTTGGGCTCATGGGCTGGCCCAATTGTATATTTTGGCCCAATAGTTAAATCGACTGGGCTAGCCCTAGCTAGATTGGAACAAAACAGTGGAAACATCCATATTTACACAGTTTGTTATTCCTTTCTATTTCATCACTTTACTATTATTTATTTTATCATACTATATATAACTCTTTTCTATATTGTAGGGGTGATTAAGGTTGTGAGACTATTGCGTAATTAACAACCTAGGGATTGATTTCTCAAGTCCAAATCCTAGGGAAGCTCCATAGGGTCTGGCAATTGAAAATCAGAGCTGGTCAAAATGTATGCACCAAAATTATCTCTTGCGCCATGAGACTTGTAATTAACCCACATAATGGGGATCCATCTAGTAGAGGACTCCATATATAATGGGGGTACACTTATTGAAAATTTGAACTGCTTACAATCTTGATGATTAATAGAGGATAAATTTATGATTAATACATTGTTAATCATATGATTAGTCTTATGATAGGACCAATTTATACTAATGTATTTTTTTTTGTGGCGCGGGGGGAGGTCGGGTGGTTTTGAATTTGAACCTATTAGTATTATAAGTTTTTTAGGTTTTCAAGGGAAAATTCCTGATTACGCCCATGGTTGGCAAAACTATCTGATCTGACTCTTGATTCTCCCGAGTCATCTCATTTTGATAGAGGACCGAATAAAAAATAAGGGAGATTCGGCCGAATCATCTCATTTTCATATAAGTTGTTTGCATTCTTAACCATTTAATATGTAGATCTAATCTTAAATAATTAAAATTTATTTATAAATATTTATGCATGAGGTTTAAAGTCAGTAACTTAAAAAATGATGACGGGAATGTAATTTATAAGTAATTATGTATGTCTTTCATATGTTCATTTTCAACTCGAAACTTAACTATTGCTGGAGTAAAATTTTGCCAAATCTCACTCAAGAGGGCACTTTTGAGTGGTTTTTGTTGCCGTTGAGTTTCACTTCTCTCACGCAATGCATGTTGTGAACGGGTGCCTTAGAGGATCCCAATTTGATTAATTTGGGTGTTCTTGAAAAACATTGATTAATTTGGGTGATTAGGAATAAACCTATACTTAAGTGGCTCCACTCAAATATGTGTTCCTGGTTTTCTTTGTAAACCGCGTGAGTGGCACGCAAGGACAACATTCCCATTCCTTCCTATGGAACTCACTTTCAAGAACAAAGGAAACAGACTAACCGCGTCATTGACTTGCAGGTAGCTTGGCACACAGGAATCACGCGTGCACTCATTTGTTGGCTTCCACTTGACTGGAAGTCTGGGCTAACTCTTGGACAAAAATCTACGGTAAACTTGATAGCAAGATGCCCTAAGGGGTTGCATGGAAGCCAACATATGATTCCGCATAAAACTACGAAAATCTAAGGGCATGTTTGTGTAGCCCATTTCCACAAAAAATATTGTAGTTTTATGCGGAAAACTTCTTTTTCATGTGTTTGGTGCGGTAGTTTTCTACAGAAATATTTTTTCGCCACGTCAGTTTTTTCCTTCCTAGCCATGGTAATAGACTTCCCATGGGGGGGGGTCCATTTCCACGGAAAACTGACCCCCCCAATTTCCTCTCCCTCACCCTCACTCCACCAAGCCACCATCCTTCTTCCTCTTCCCCTCCCAACCCCACCCACCCCCACACACATGCCAACCCACCCACCCAATAGTTTTCACTAAAAAGTGGTTTTCACTAAGGGCACGTTTGTGTACACTCCCTTTCCGTGGAAAGAGGAAATTGTCACGTCAGCAAATTCCATATAATTGAAAACCTTGGAAAAGGATTTTCGTAGAATTTAGAAATTCATGTTTGGTGTAAAAAGAATTTCCTCATTGAATTGGTGCAGATGTTGTTTGGTGCGGCTGTGAATTCCTAATAGAAAATCAAAATTTCTTATTTGGTGATATAATTTTTTGAAGAAAAATAACATAACATGTATATTATTTGTTTAACATTAAATAATAATTTATATAAAGAAATAAAAAATGAAAGAGTTATAGAGTTTTTGGGTTGAAATGGACAAGAGTGAGGAAAAGAGGGAGAAGTTTTCCGCAGAAATCAATTTCTCATACCCCCCCATGGGAAACCCATTTCCACAATTATCAAGGAAAATGCTGACGAGGCAGGAAAGCATTTCCGTGGAATTGTTCCGCACCAAATGCCGGAAAAATAGGTTTTCCACGGAAAACCGTCCACTTTTCCGCGGAAAAGTGTTACACAAACATGCCCTAAAGAAATCCATAGCGGCACCAAACAACATTAGCACTAATTTATCGAGAAAAACCTTTTTGCACCAAACATAAAGTTTTGACTTCCGCATAAAAACTTTTCCGAAGAATTTGCAACCCATGGATTTTGCTGATGTGGCAATTTCCAATTTCCATGGAAATTACATGTACACAAGCGTGCCCTAAGGGTTTTGTTTGTTTTCTTGTTTTTTCTACTGATGAGAGTGTCTCCGCAGTATTTGACCCGAGTGGACTAATCCCTAAGTGCACATATGACCCTACAACCCTAAGTGCACATATGACCCTACAACACATGTGAACCAGGTAAATCTTGAGGGTGTCGAACACATGAAGTGGGAAACAAACCCACACCTAGAGTTGTAAACGGGTTGGTTCCGGTCTGGGTCCATGGTGGACCCGGAATCGGAACTATTAAGTAGAAGGTAGAACTAGATCCAGACCCGGAACCGTTTGAAACCTATTTCTTGACTTTGGAACAGGAATCAGAACCATATATGAGATGGGTCCGGATCTGGGTCCAGGTCTAGGTAGAGAATCATATTAAAAGAACATGATTTTTATGATAGATTTTCAAAAATTGAGGTAACACGATGGGTCTCGGGTCTACGGGTCCAAACCAAGGTGGAACCGAACCCGGACCCATTTATTTATCGGGACCTAAATAAGGACCCAGACTCGGTTTTTAACGGGTTGGAACCTCCAAATAATCGAAAAATCAGGTACCCAGCGAACTCACATGCAGGAGGGTTTTATATTCTTTGTACTTTGATTTCTTCTGTAAAAGATTAGATCTACATTAGTTTAAATATTTTTACACTAAAATAAATGAGGGTAAGTTTTAATTAAGAGGGAAGAAGGGCAGTAGTGTATGACAGGTTTAGATCAATCATCAGGTGGGTCATGTCACAAGGGCAGTTTGGTCATCCCCTAAAAAATATAATACCAATATAATTATTGGGAGATGCTTCTACGAAAGTAACTCTCACGGTACAATTGAGAGTAAGAGCATCTCTCATATTTATATATATTCAGGTTTGAATATTTATTTGAGCTTGGCAATCATCGATCATATGGGCGCAGATTTGGGCCGACTCTGGATTTATTTCAAGCTGGGCTTGAGCTGGGTACGCGCTCCTTCCTTGATCCTATCTATTCAATTGCTAGGACCAGCATTGAATGTGTCCATGTTGCGGTCATTTATGGGCCGAACTGGCGTTGATTCAAACTGAGCCAGACCAACATTGATCTGGATTTGAGCTGTATTTTTGGCCCTCAGCTGTGTCCAACTCAGTTTCATTACCCAGTAATTAAACTTGCTGGGCTTGAACCTATGTATGTTAAAAAGCTTGGTATCATATTTTATAAATGAGCTTGGTCACCCTAATTTTCAGGCCAGTGGGCTCAATGGAGCCTTTACAACATTGCTCCTGATAACTAAATAGACTGGATTGTTCAAGCCCTGGCCCGGCGTGCCCGAGCCCACGAATAGCCTGGTTTTGTTTGTTTATTGTATATTATGCCTTAATATCAGGCCATACAACTAAACAGGCCAGGCTTGAACTGAATTCGGCATGGCGAACCCGGCCCATAAAAACCGACATACCCTGCACTGCACCTTATTTAGGTCTCATTGAGACCTTGCCAACTCCCACCTTCACTTGATTGGCATGACCCCAAGTGAGCTCCACAGGCAAGTTCACAAGGTACCATGTGAAGACATTCTCACCATTGAAAGTTGGAACACAATTACTACATGCACATTTGGAAAATATGACTTTATTTTTCTCTCATATGTAATGACTGGGCTGTCTTCACTCAGTTTTGGCTGGTCTATCTTTACTCATTACTCTCTTTGTAGTTGGTAGGGGTTGCTTCTTTGTCATTGTGCAGAGAGGCTTCTGTAATTATCACAATGTTTTTTCTTGTTGGTCTGAGCAGGGAAATTTCATGTCTCTGATCTGCATGTTACTTGAATTGCACTTTTCTTGCAAGGATGGGAAAAACAAGATCCAATCTTATGTACAGAGCAGAGCTCACATAACAGCAGCAGAACTGCAATTTCAGATACAAGAAAGTTGTGCACTGGCCCACTTTTGTTAATGGAGGACTGTTTGATCAAACAAAGCCCATTTTGACATTCCCTGTTGGGTTGTTGTCATCTTCTTCACCCCAAGATAAAATGTGAGTACACCATGTAAAAAAACTTGACTCAGTCATGATTCTTGGGTGTAGATGGAACACACAGATTTTTGGGTCAGTTGCAGTTAGAGGAATAATATTTGATCAAATAGGTCCTTGAGATGATTAGTGGACCCAGAATTAACACATATTTATTTGATCAAATAGGTCCTGTTTGTTTGCATAGACAAAAAAATTAATATAGGAATTCAAGGCATAAGTGGTTTAAAATGAAGATCCAAGGTGAATATACTAAAAATGACCATCAAACAACCTCTCATTTTAAAGAAAAGTGAAATCAGGAAAGACGAGAAATGAATACTTAGTTATTACCTTGTAATTCAAATCCTAAGAAAGTCATGGTCACATCTTTATTGCTATCTTATTTCATTCATCCTCACGGCCTCACCTCATATCAGTCACATTTACACTTCAAATCTTTTTATAATCATGTGATGGAGCTCATTTCGCTATGAATTATTATGATTCAATTCCTATGTATCTTAATGCAAAAAGGATAGACCCTTAATGATGAATATAGATGTGGAGACTCCGACATGTGGTTTGAGATCTGTGTAGTGATAACAAAAGAAAGGCAATCCAATGGTTCTAATAGGTTTTGATTAGCATGAACGTTGAGCACATCTAAACTTTCATTTTTATTTGGATTCAGGGTATGTTTTCTAAAACAGTTTTGCATGACCATACTTTTTTTTTTTTACTATCAGAGGGTTCCCAACCCTTTGGGCTGGACTAATCCCTCCGGACTCAGAGGGAAGCCGGGTAAACTCCCCTATAGCCCCAATGTGGTAGTGCAATTTTGAACCTACAACCTCCGGGTGCAAATCGTAGTCATAGGCCAATTAAACTACCTCTTGGGGTTGCATGGCCATACAAGAGTCAGGATCTTCAACGAGAAGAACACACCCACATGAAGACGATGGTGGAATATGTGCAATATTATATCGTGATAAAATCCAACTTTTTTTTTTTTTTTTATAAATCCTTGAAAATCATTGATGAACCATTTAATTGTGAATTCCTACACTCAATACCTATTTGTTTACATGGCAGAGACTGTTTAATTCACTTTTCATTAAAGAAGAGGTTATGTGATGGTCATTTTTGTATACTAAGCTTTGACTGTTCATTTCTAACCACTTCCAACAATATGAAGTCTTAAAAATCCCAGGAATTCAATTACATGAAACAAACAGGCCCTAAAATTGCTTTCTATTGAATTCAAAGGTGGGGATCCTTTTTGCTCCTTCCCATAACTTCTATTGCAACTTCCCTCTAAATGTGTTTGTAACTTACCCCCATTTTATCTAACTGTGGATTGTTAGTCTATGGAGCAAAAGACATAGGATGCTGAACATGGAATGGAATCTTGCTTTACCTTCACAGGAATAAACCTTTGGCATATATTCAAGAAGAATGGTGCCAATTCCTAGAGAAAGAATCCAAAATGAAATTGATAATGATGGAACCAAAGATAAGAAGGCAGAGAAATATCTATGCACTTCCTTTTAAAACTATGTGTTAATCTTCTCCTCATTAAGTAATTGAGAGAACTAATTTGGTTCCTTGGGTCCAATTGTGAGAAAAAAACCTAATGGTGTTGGTGTCAAATGCCACACTCATAAACGAATCATAATCATCATCAAATAGCAACCTTGATGGTACAAACATATACATTTGCATGCAATATTTCAATACATACTTGCTGGATTGTTTTGAAATCAAAATCATGAATGGTTAGATGTATTTAACACCATGAAAATTGTGTTATTGATAGAGAAAATGAACAGAATCATGCAAATTAGTTGCTTTGAATATGAAGGCTGACAATTGGAATTGATTGAATACTCTTAAGTGAGACTCAAAATGCAAATAGATATTTCACTTTTTTTGAGATGATGATAATTCTCTCCCTGGAGCCAGCCATGTTTAAAAGTCATACTACCATTCACAGAGGAGGCAGTTATTGTTGGAATTTTGTTACTTTAGTCAAGTATCTTTGGACTTCTGTTGTTTTGATGGGTTTATTTATCATTTCTTTAAGCCAAGGACATTTTATCGAATACTATCTTGCATAAAGAGGGAAAAAAAACTTTTGTCTTGCTTTTTATCCTGTTATTGAAGATGCTGAGGTTTAAGCCATGCTTTCTATCCACTACTATCTTACTTTCTCTTGCTTTTCCTTTCTATGGAAGTTAGTTTTTGTTATTGAAGATCACTGACTTTCACATTTCCTGATCTCCAATTTTCTTACGTATGGAGGCCAATTATCATCGGTCTGGAAAGATTCGTTTCCATTAAAACCGCCCAACACGAAAAATATATTGGTGGTGTGGCCGTTATCAACAGCATCACCGTCTAAGCTTTATCTCATCAATTTAGGATGGTTTAAAAGCCTTTTATAATACAAGTAATTATCAAAAGTCCAATCTTTCAAAAGATTTTAATAATACAAGTTATGATTAAAAGTACTATCCAACCCTTGAACCAGAACTCTCTCTCTCTCTCACACACACACATACACAAAATGTGGGTATGACTGAGCGTTGCAAGGGACTAATTGATGACTAACTGATGGCAGATTAGAGAAATAACACACTCTAATCATTATTACTGGAAATAGAATAAGCAAATCAATAAACTACTGAAAAAACACCAAAGATCTTTCCTTTTAGTTCAGTCAAATACTTCACATCAAGAAAGAAGTTCATGATAAACCCAAATTGAAGTGATCTAGAAAGAAGTTCACATCTAGAGAGATTTCACTGAGAGAACAAGAACCCATGTAGAGTTTTGGTTTGAAGTAAGGTCTGGAGCATGAAGTGTGCGGAGCACATCAGTTTCATTTCTGAATCCACAACGCCCATCATCGAAATTTAGTGCGTAACTCCAAGCATCATACCCAAATGTGACCCTCTGCTTGCTTCCGTTCTTGACAGCCTTCTTCATCTTTGCTTTCAACCTCCATAAAATGTTTCTGCAATGCTTCTTGCTGTAATTCACCAACGCTAGTCCTCCAGCCCACCCCATCTAGACAGGTCAGCAGGGGCTTAGAGATCTTGGGCAAGTTTCAATGGATGCTCCAAATGCAGAAAGATGTTGGTATATTGGTTATTGGGGTCTATTGGGTTGCTTCATAATACTTGAAATAACAGTAGTTTGGTGCTAGAAGAGAGCTATAAGAACTGGAAGAGCAGAAACTCATAGAACCCAGAAAAGCTTTTTAAAGTTTCTTCCCTTTTAAGCAGCCAGAAAAAGTGAAGAGGAGACACAGAACATAATGCAGTTTTCTTTTAACTTTTGAGAGAAGAAACTTCTAAGAAACACATAGGAGGAGGTATACAACACTAAAGGTATTTTGAGACATATCCAACATTCCAACTCCAAAACATCAATTGGTGTTTCATTTACTCACTTGGGTCTTTTGGGTTGCTTGATTTTACTAACAAAAACAGCAGTTTGCTGCTGGATAACCTTTTAGGAAGTAGAACAACCCAAAACACTTGCAGTTTCTTCAGTCACTCAAAAGAAAAACGTTTGAAAGAAAGTAGAACAAAACCCAAAAAGACTTACAATTTTCTCGAATTGTTGCAAGTAGACGCTTCCGAGAAACTCAAAGGATCACCTACAACATCAGATACTTCCAAATTTTCAAATTCAAAATTCAACTTTCCTCAAATTTCGCCTAAGATTTCTCTGCTCTAACACCTCTCTCCTCTAATCCATCTCCCAGTCTTAATATCTCCAACACCAGAAACAATTGCAATTATCTCAACTACCTTCAAGTACCCAAAAAACATTTGAAATTTCCTTGCTCTTAAGCATCCAACCATTACCAAGATTTAAAAAAAAAAAAAAGACCCGAAACTCCTCCACTATTCTTGAATTGTTGCAAGCAAAGACTACTAAGAAACACAACAAAAGACCACTCCCTTATATAAGAAAATTCAAAAACCCCCATAAAAACTTGTAGGCTTTTAAGTTGGTGCAGAGGAAAGAAACCCAGATCATTGACATTACATAGAGTGCAGACATAGCTCAAAGTACTCAAAAAGACACTTGATATATCTTTATCTAAGCAGAAATGGCAGTTGTGCCCAAAAGACCTGCAATCTGGAAAATTTTCACTGAGGCTCTTTGTAAAGAGCATGTGAGACTTCATGGGAGTTTTTAAAGATGGGGTGTCTGACAACTGAAGCTGCTCTGCTGCTGCTTTAGTGTGGGGGTCACATGGGGGCTCTAAAATTCCATTACAGAGAGGCACTGTACTTGGGGCAGTGCAGCAGAGCTGTTGCTGTGCTCATATCTATTTAGGATTTTCATCGTCCTTGGCAGATCAATCAATTCAATTCCTCGGCAACCTCGACTCTAGAGTTGGAGGGTAGTCTTTTCTTCCTCTTTGCAGATAGCAAAAGGTCCTTTGGAATTGTATAATCTTATTAAAGAAAAACCATCTCCTGGTCCACCTATGACCTTCCCAATTTTATATTCATCCAACTATTATTCATTTTTGGGTTGGATCGCCGCAAACAATGCAATAAGCTTGGGTGATAGCAAGAATTTGAAAAAAGAAAATATATATATATATATATATTTTACCTAGGTTGAAACCTTGGAGATGCATGCAAGAATTGTCGCCTCTTACTACTGGGTTCTTTAACTTTTGCAAGTCTTAAATGGAGTAAATCATATTTGAAGTGTTTTATAGGTAATAACCACGAGGGGTAGCTCAATTGTCTTGAGACCAAAGTTTACTCTCGAAGGTTGAGGTTGAGTGTTCAAAATTGTACTAGCACATTAGGGCTACAAAGAATTTACCTGGCTGCTGACTGACAACAAGAGTGATTTGGGCTGCCTTGTATACAAGAGGGACTCATCAGTTTTAGCGGTTTGAATTTATGAAGGTAGACCACCCTAGAATGTACTATAACAAGAGGGTTGCCATTTACATTGTGCATTGGGAGACAATTACCTCCTTCTTGCCCTCAAATGTATCATGTATTTATGAATGAGTGAGACATGTCCTTGTTAGTTTTATTGTGTGTGTGATGATAGTTCCTCCCAGTAAAAATGTAAATTTTTTCAATGAATCATATACGTTGATGAGTATTCATGATATGAGTTCCTCTCAGTAATATATAAAAGTTTTCAATGAATTATATAAGTTAATAAGTGTTCATCATATCTTTCTGTTCCCATTTGGCAAGTCAATTACTCAGGTCTATTTGACTTAAAACTGAAACAAACATAATTTTGAGTGTTCAAGATTAGGGACGGTAAATGCATGGGTTGGGTTTAGTCAAAACGGGTTTGGTTGATAAAATGGGTATCTAGGCGTTGAAGTTCACAAGTAATTTTGACTTACACTTGATGTAGGTCAGCCCGACCCAACCCTCATAAGCTGCAGGTGAACTTGCTTTACACAATCCAACTGATGGAATCTTGGCCAAACCCAATTTATTTCAAATATTAAGCCATATTTGAGTTAAATTCCAGGCAAAAAAAAAAAAAAGCCTATACACAATTTCAGCTCTTTCCATATAAAATAGACAACAAAAGTACGAAAATACTAAACCTCCAAATTGGTTAAATAAGTTGAAATATTGATTTGACCCTAACTGATCCAATTTAAATATGTTAGGCCCATTATGCGGGTTAAGCATGTTGACCTTAACCCATTTAAATGTAAATTAGGTTTTGTCGACCAATGGCCCACCCCATATATTATGTGGGTTGGGTTAGATTTTGCCACTCACACTTTAGATTGTCAATTTATTTAAGCGTCTAGTCGAATCATCTTTAAGAATCTTTGTCTCAAAAGTAATAAAAATGTTACTTTTCAATTAGACATCAATATTGCGCCAATTACATGATTTTTGTGTTTTTTTAACGTTTATTCTTATTAAAGTTTGAGCATATGACAAATTTATGTATACTACTTTTATTAAATGATAAGTTTGTTCATATAACTTTTCCTATACGCACCATCACTTATATGTTACCATCACTTATATGTTTTGATTGTAGCATGGTTCAAAATAGCGGTCGCTACGTAGCTTAGCGCCCGCATTATCGGCCGTAGTGGTCGAGGCCGCCATGCTATTTTGAAAATAACGGCGCTACGGTCTAAAACCTAATAGAGCCAAGTAATTTTAGTTTTAAACACTGTTTTTCCTAATTCTTCTCATCAATAGTCTTTCTTAAAGTTATCTCTACCCTTATATGGTTTCAAATCATTAAAGAAATACAATATTGTTTGCTATACAAGATTAAAAAAAAATTGACTATTTAAAAAATTCACACCACTACACCGCTACGTATCACCGTAACCGCTACATAGCGTTTTGGCCATTGACCGTTACGCCTGCGGCAACCGCTATTTTAATCCTTGGATGGTAGAGGCTCCTCGTTGCAACCTAGAGGTATCCGCTTTGAATCCAGATAGAGGCTCCAGGTGACGACTTGGTGATGTCCGGGCTTTCGGGTGGTAGAGGCTTTGGGTACAAAGAAGTGGTGTCCATTTTGAAACATTAAGCGGTGGTCGGGGGTTTAGAAGTCATCAAAGCCCCACAAAGTGCCGTTGTGGTGGTGGATTTCCCTCTTTAGCAATTAATCCCCAGCGGGGACTTAACTTGCAAAAAAAAAAAAAAAAAAAAAAAAACTTTTCCTGTACGACAAGTTTCCTTTCTTAAATATTCGTGTATTTGTAAACGTTCTAATTAGAGTAGTTCTACTTCAAATAAATCTAACTGAATAATCCCCATTTCAAATAGGTCTGATTTGCCAAACAAGCCTTTTGAGAAGAAAGTATAATATCCCTCTATAATTCACAGTAAAAAAACACAAAATCATCTCTTCTTATATGGCCTTTGTAGTAAGTAAATGAGCTTGTTAAATTAAGCATTCATTCACATGAATCTTATATCAATAAAGCTAGCATATTTAAAAATAATGATGATGATGATTATGATGACAAAATTTTATAATTTTCATTTCTAATATGACGCTTGACATGCAATCACATGATTAAACACAAACCTTAACCAAGTGAGTCATGTGAAGTATTTTACACATAATCAATCTTATGTTGTTTTCAGATCAAGGAATTGCCCAATTGGTTAGAAACCCTGCTTCTCACCTTAGTATGCAAAGATTGATCCCTGCACAGTCCTTAATGGGTCTTGACACTCTTGGATAGGGGTATCAAAGAAATCTTAATTATGGTGTTTCCCAACCATGATAAAGAGTGAAATTTGTTCCCCCATGTGTACTAGAGGGACCCATCATTTGCACTAGTTTGTATCTATGAAGGTGGGCCCCCCTCTTTGACATCAGCAAGTAAACTCCATAGAATTGTATGTGTTAAGGAATGATAAGTTATTGAGCGCACAACATAGTCCCTCACCAAAAATATAAAATCTTCCAATAAGATAGCAATGCTATTGGGATTTCAAAGTTTTGATTTATTTTATTTTTCATTATTAACAGAACTGTTGATTTTAAGTTTTAGCTAATTATTTTTTAATTTACTAATATATCATTGTTCTGTTTAGTTATAATAAATCCCTTATAATCTTATTAATTTAAAATGACTTACCTTGCCTATTTTTGACTTCTTATATTTTACAAATAGATCACTGTATTTTTCTTAGTTTTTACATATTTTTTTTATAGGTAGATGCTTTCGGCTCCTTCTCATCTCTCATAGTAAGGTGATAGATGCTCTTATAGGAGTGTCTCCTGTTATTATAATCTCATTTTTAGCATTAATCTTGCACTTTTTATTTTCTACCTTTCTCACTTTATAAGTAGGTCTGTACACTTCCAAGTGTATTTGCAAGGCAAAAAGGACATACCAAAACTACCCATAGTATAAAAGTAAGTAACTATCAATAAAATAACACACTTGTGTTGCATGAAGGTGAAAAATGTGGCAAAAAAAGGCAACATATCTAATGCCAATGTATTCATAGCAAGTTTATTTTAAGAAGAAATTTTGTAGTTTTCTGACAACATCTTTCTTTGAAAATGTGGCCCCTGCTCAAGCAATTATTATAGATGGTGTGGAGCAAAGTGAACACCACATGTAAAATTTTTGTTTCTCAATGACACTACTTGATTTTTTAGTTGTTGTTACCAAGACTAAGAGTGGATAAGGTGCATGGCACCACTTTCCCTTTTGCATGCTATACAAGACTAGATTCATTTGGAGGACAATGTTTCCATTGAAATGCAAGGATTTCTGCCATGGAATCCAAGGCATGCATTAGCATCCCAAGATTTCTCTGAAATAAAACACTTTCCCTTCCAAGGAGGAGAAGAAAGAAACAAAACCATTCAAGTCGTCTGTCAGTCGTTTAGAATCGGCGAGGAATTGTAACATGATCAATCAAATCAGGACCGTCTGTTAGTGGCTACAAACCGTTTGTCTCTGGCATGGCATTTGGGATGTGAGCTTTCACTTCTGACCCTTCTTTCTACTACTTTGTCTTCACATTCTGCATTAAAATTCCTTATTGTCGTTTTGCTTGGGCCCAGGGATTGATTGGGTGTCATTTATTGATTGGCTGCTGTGTGAACTTTTGGACAGTTGGCAAGTGGGGCCTTGTCCACGTGGCATTCATCTTGATCAAGATGAGCTGTCATTCTTGGTGGTGGGGTACCATTTTGGTGGGTCCTACTTGGGCAGGGTATGAAATGTTCACATCATCACATGGCTGCCTTTGTCTGGAACCATTGAGAGGCAGGCTTTTGATATGACATGCCCCTCAATCATTGGCCAACACTTTCACTTTCACACCAATAATTAGGGGTGATTTTGGTTGTGATCTCATAAATTTTGACCAGAGTTAGAAGTTTGGACTTCCAGTCTGCCTCCTCTATAATCAATTTACATTTGCAACCTATCCATGTATTTGTCTAAATTTACATATTTGTTATGATCTGCAACCTATCCATGTGTTCTATTGGTCTAAATTTATATGTTTGTTATGATTTGCAACCTATCCATGTATTTTACTACAGAAAAAATTGGAATGGAGTAATATAATTCATGCTAGGATGCCATTATGGTAGGGACAAAATTGATGTTGAGGACGATGATATATTATCATTGTTGGTTATGAGGAGTAGTTTCCACTTTGATGAATGAGGTGATTCACAATATGAAACCATTAGCGAGCACTATCTCTCTCTCTCTCACACGCGCGCACACACCCCAAATGGTCAAGCCTATGGAGTGACCAACTCTTGTTAGATTAAAATCTGGAAATATTCCATTCATTGGGGGTGCGCTTATTTTGAGTAGTTTCGATTTTCAATAGATGAGTTAGTTGTGGCCACTCCTTCAACTAAGAATCTACTAGCTCGAACCATGGTTGATATATACATTTTTTTATTTCCTCCCTATTCAACATCTTGAAAGAATGTCAATCACTATGGGTGGGAATAGGGAAGATAAAAGTGTTTCATCATAGATTAGAATTAAGGGGAAAAAAAAAAAAAAACTCATCAACTTATCCTTATAGATGATTTAAGGATTTCTAATTTTAATGGTCTAAAGCTATATGATTTTTGAGAATCCAACCAACAATTAATATAAACACAAGAGTTAAATTAAGATTGTATCAAACAAGGGGAGATCGTGGTGAGTGTGAAGGGGTCGAATTTATAATAGGCTGCTCCATTCTATAGAACAAAGTGAGAGGATGAATATTTATAATAAGCTGGGTTAAGCTTATAAGCTTAGGTTTTCTCCTCTTTTAATTAAAAAAATTCATTTATTTTGATCTGGGTTTGAAGGTGAATTAGAACTAGTGTTCGAATACTAAACTAGAATTGCTTAAGTTGACTCAAGTCAAATGAGCAAGATAAATAATTTGGCAAGTCTTATTATCTATTTGAAATACTGCCCTTTCAAATTATACCTTTCCATAGATAGTATGTGTGGCACTTTGATTCAATTGGAAAAAAGCAAATTTATCGTATTGGAAAAAGTTATATGGGTAGATTTGTCTTATAACAAAGTTGGTATAGAAAGAGTTGTCGTAAAATAAAAGTAGTATGGGCAAATGAAAGCTGAATAGAAAAACTTGTAAAAAATAAAAAAAGCACAAACTACTTTTCTTAAACCCACCCAAGGGGGTTGGGAGTGGGACCCATGTGGCCCCATTCATGGGGTAAAAAGTTTGCTCCTGTAGGAAGAGGATTACATCCAATCCTAAGCATTTAAGAAACTCCTCATTCTCAAAGCAAAAAGTGTTGATTTCTATAAACATCTACACCTGAAAAAGTTATCTTTTGCTTACTTTTTGGAAAAGAGGTGAAAGGTCTAAAATGCTAAATAAATATACATGATAACCATGTGAACTTTGTCAAATAGTTTAAAGCACATACAATATCTACTTAAAGAAGTTTTAAGTCAAATGGACATAAAAGTAGACTTCCCAAATAGCAACCAAGTATATTTCAATGGACAAAACATAAGTCAAACTAGCCTCATGAGTTACTTGGCTAGATGCACTTTGGGAGTCAGTTGGACAAGTTTTAATAACCACAATTAGAAGGATCTTATATGCCATCAACTATGGTGATATTGTTGAAGCCCTTTTTAGTATGGATCCTTTGGGTCTTTTTCTTGAGCTATTCTAAATCCAGATCTTAACCTCCATCCCTTGTAGTATCACAGAGTTAATGGCGTAGGATAACAATATATTTCCCTTAATAATAATAACACTTCATAGACTTTAAGTCAATGAGTCTTGCTTTCAATATTGGAAACCCTAGGGTTTCATGTAACCTGATTGCTGGACTAACAAACAGACCCAGTTAAAAGATCTTGCTTGGGCTACCATGAAGATGTTTTATAGGCAGCACAAAGATTCATAAAGAAACCAATTGATTAATTGATTTCAAAGAAGTAAAACTTGTAAGTAATTATGTCAACTTTTAATCTTCTATAAACTATTAGTCTTTTCTAATAAGTATATATAGCCCAATAAACAACAATAGCATTCATTTTGTTTGAAATCACAAGCCAATTAGAACAATCTATATAAAATCCACAGTGAACCGAAAATATTATATGAATATGATAATCAACTTCATAGTGTTAGATGCTCTTTAACCATTTCAATTAGCAGCTCCTTAATTTGTATTGGTTTCAACATCTCAAGTTCTCCCTGCAAGCATACCAGAGAGATTAATTTTACTTCATAGTTAAACAAAATCTTCTTGGTGTATCAAAACCCTTTAAAGAAATAACCATCACCATTAATTCAAAACTGTAATGTAACATAATGGCATTTTAAGGAGCTGTCATCTTACCTCCACACATATGGTGTTCAAGGCCACCCCTCTGAAAGTAGTGACATTGATGCTAGTCACTTCCAAGCCAAGATGACCCAAAGCTGTCATCAGTTTTGAAAAACCACCTTCCTTTTTTTCACATACTATCTTTATTTCTAGTGTATTGGCATCTACAGGAGTCACCACAACATCCAACTGTATAATAATCAACAAATTGAAAGGAATCAGTTGTTGATGTTGCTGTTATTTCAAAGAGAAAGGTTTTATGACTTTATCATCACTGTATCATCATATAAACAAAGCACATTTCAAATGGGCTCGACCAGGTAGGGGCCTCAGTGTAAATTTTTTAGGGGACCAAAAGTAAAAAAAACATAAACATTTTCAAAAAAATTCTGTAAACAGCCATTAATGTTGCCTTTGATGAATACAGATGTCCTGGGAATCAAAATATCCAATTAAGTCTGGGTCCTTTAACTTGGGCTTAAGAAATTTCTAAGATGAGATGAAAGTTTGAAAGGGGCATTTTTCAGAGCCAAAATGCATTGTAAAGATGTGACAATGCTGAATACAGGACACATGGTAGGAAAATGCAATGTATTGGCTCTGCTGTTAAAAAGAATGAATGGATAAATATGTAATAAAAATTACCATCATGAAATGTTACCTTTTCGACCAAAAGGCAATCATGTTGACTAAACTATGTAATAAAAATCAGCATCATGAAATGTAACTTACAAATACTTAGTTGAACTCCATCATGGAAGGATAGTGTGATTAAAAGATCTCAATGTGGATATGATTTTGAGCAAAAATCATTTAAATCATATTGTCATGACTACCATTAGTTTAGCAGGGCATTTTTTGAAATTTAATCCAACGGAGAGCATAACTAAGATTAGTGTCAAATTAGAGTTTGTTACAATTCATACTGGGGGTGAGGGGGTTGGACTAATTGTGGCGGCTCCTTTGTGATAAAAAAAAGTTACCTCTTACAGATGCCATCTATGTTCTTGCTGAGAGGTACCCTATAAGGCTTACAAAAGAGCAGCTCTCTTACAACTGCGTGCGACCATTTAAGATCAATCCAACCCCCTTATAGTTATAGTCACTAAACTCCAACACTTAACCTAATCTGATAGTACTATGAATTAGGCTCACCGTTGGGTTGGATTCAATAAAATCAATATAACTTATGAAACTATATAACTTTAAGGCCCCTAAATCAGTTGTTGTGATAAATTGAATGAGATGATTTTTTGCCTAAAATCATATCCCCAAAGAAACGTTTCAATCACACCATCCTCCCATGAATGCCCTGCATCCAAGTGGATCACATAATAAGGGGATCAGATTTTTTTTCCCTCTTAAGAAAGCAGTGAGAAATACCTCTTAGCAGCACATAAACCTGTCCCTGTTTATAATTTCTAACAAACCCCTTTTCTTATAAATAACTCATAAATGACAACTATTTTCTTCTTTGCTGTATCAGTTCCATTTGAATTGAGGGTTTTTTTTTTTGGGTAATAGGTGAATATAGTTTACATGAAGCATACAATTACATGTAAATTGAGTAGAGGCAACCAGGTTCCCAGATCCAAACAGGGCCTTAGGCTTAGGATCATCTACTAGGAAACTAGGATTGGCCATAGCATGAATTTGAATTTCATCATCACTCTACTGGATTTTACCACAACAGAAATATGATCAATGATTTGTGGAAAATGTAAAAACAATCACTCTATTAGTTCAGGATAGATTGGAATGGACAAAACAAACTCATGTAGGCATGTAGATAACCCCAACATATATAGTTAAGGCAAGGCTTTGATGATGATGATAGATAAGATCATCCATTGGCTCAGATTTCTACTTATGGCCCACTAGAGAAGTGATCTATCAACTGGATGGTCCAAATAGCTATGGAAATGATGCTATGGGCCCATTTTGGCACTGGTTGTGGGCTGGGTATGTCCATGCTGAAGCATGTATAAGCCCATCCAGCTTAGCTATAGCTATTGCTCTAACATTAGCACCAGATCTAGCTAGAACAATTTCAGAATAGATGGGGCCTTAAGCATGCATAGAACCCTGGCCAAGCTGATAGGCTATTTGATAAAAAAAACAATTAGAACTCTTCTCAGCCCATGGGACTAAAAATAACACAAACACAAAAAACTGTCCACAAGGCCTGGGCTAGAGAAGTCCATTCCTAGCCCAAGACAGTTTATATGTTCTTTAGATACGGACCCACTTAATCTCAGATCCAACAGATTTGAAAATTATTGGGCTGGACCACCCCCACAAATTGTCCACCACCACCACCAAAATGAACAGCAAGAAAATTTTGTAACTCAAATCCCACAGTGAGATCAGTTTAGATGGGTGTCAAATTGTAAATTGTGGCAATTCAAAAGGGATAGTGTGTAAGAGGTGGGACTCACATCAGAGATGGGCCCAACAGCAATGTTTCACTATGGGCGACATTGCACAGAAGATCACCATTGATTGTATATTATAAAGTACTTGGGAAACCCGGCATTCAGGTCTGGGTCCAGGTCTGTTTGGACCCAGACTAGATTATTAATTGGGATCATAAGATGCTACACACTTGAATTTTGCAGGATGGACCTGTTGCAACTGGGTTAACCAGGCCCATTAACAGCCCCCTTATGCAAAGAAGGAAGAAAACTAAGAACATAAAAAAAAATCTCCATACAGACACAGCATACCTCACATTTCTGCACTTCTTGTGCCATTTCCCACATTCTAGCTTCACTCTCCTGCTTCTCTTCCCTTTCATCGCCCATTTCCACGAGCTCGTCCTGCAATTTCTTGACCTGCTTATTCAAATCCTCAATATAGTCGATCGCATCGTCGAGGATCGTCGCCTTACTCATCTAAAACAACAAAGAAACCATGATCAAATTAGAAGCCATAACAAGTTCTTAGCAACTCCTCAAATTCATTAATAGCCATATTGCCTTTGTGATATTTGGGACCAATGCGCGTAGAGCATAGAGCCTTTCATTGATCTTAGTCCTCCTTTTCCTCTCAGCTTCTAAGTTCTTGGACTTGAACACAGGCTCCTGTTGATTGCTTTCTTCCATTTTACAGCTCCCACAGAAGGTTGAGTTTCATTAATATTTGTATCCAAATCAAATGTTTATAATTATATAGGAGAATTTGGGTCATCTGAAATTGGTCAGTTAGGCTGTACATTAATTCCCTGGGTTCATGGTTTCTTGCCATTGGGTGCATTTTATCATGAAGAACAGAGGATAAGGAATTGCAGCATGATTGTTGTTGTACTTGTTGTATACTTGGATAAAGAATCTTTCAGTTACTATATATTGTTGGAATGGTTTTAAAACTTGGCCAAAACTGAGTCCATATGCAAGGGATAGGTTAGGGCCATTACCTGTACTAATTTTCTATGTTTAGTCCAAAACTCAAAATGTATTGAAACTTCATTCTCACAACCTTTATATCTTAATTTGTAATGTAAGAAAAAAATCCCGAAAATCAATTTTAAAAAATGAAGATTTACGATGTTTTTATTTCCTTGTTTTTTTTTTAAATAACGCTCGAATCGAACTGAAATAATTGTAGTAGCAATTAATCATATAGTTTAGGTTAATATAACAGTGTCTAAACCCTTGTTTCAAAACCATGATTTGTTAGGGAATAGGACAGGTGGTGTGGAGGCTTTGTAACTGCATAGTGAGAGAAATTCTCACAACAAGTGTACTTAGACATCAGTACAGCTTGTTTCTTGAAGACTTTGGAAGTTTTAATGGGTGTAGTTAGTTCCATGAAAATTTACTTAGTTTTGTTTCTCAATGTACTTTTCATTAGAATTGTACTTTATTTTCATTTCACTGTGTACCTTGAATCTTGATGGACAAAGTTTCATTTCACTATGTTAAGGGTAGCTCCATTTGTCGAGGACCACGGTTTGAATCCGGAGGTTGTAAGTTTGAAACGCTCTACCACACTGGGGCTACAGGGAGCTTATCCGGCTTCCCTCTAGGCCCGGATGGATTAGTCTAGCCCAAAGGGTTGGAAACCCTTCGATAGCAAAAAAAAAAATGCCCAATTGAGCTTAGGTGGGAAACTATCCATCCTGGCCCATTCAATCTCCTGGTCCTTTCTTTCAGCCTGATGGGCAAGATCTGGGCTTAAATGTTAGAACAGATAAATAATGGATCAGACTTGAACAAGTTTCAGCTTGGCTTGGCCCATTAAAATCGCTAGGTATTAGTGTTCAGGTCCTCATGTATGGAACCCATAGGCCTGGTCCCTGGACCAGGGTGCAAATTTTATTCTGGTCCATACAGTGGGACATAAAAAGGTACATGAATAGAAAATCAATCCAAATTTGAAGTACCATGAATTTAAATCATTCAACATAGATTATTAACTTTGTTTAGTATCATAATTTACACGGTAATATAATTGACCTGAAGATTAACCCTACTTAAATTAGAGTGAAACAGGGTTCAAAACCAATTCAATCAAATGCATTACTTTGCAGTTATTTTGAGTTAAAATGGTTCATCCTGCTAATCTGTTTGATTGGCTGTGTGCAAAGGATCAAAATTATAATTAGAGAGGAGGTGCATCTTGGTTCCAGACCATCTTTAACAACCAGACCGACCCATCAAAGAGTTTAGGTGGATTGGGTTTGAATGGATTGGACTGAAGTTAGAACTAGGCTTTGAATTAGGATGGTAATGGGTTGGGCTTGAATAGGTCCATGAAATTGTCCTGATTAGCATTCTGTCTGCCTGGACTTAACATGGGTCTAATTTATAGGACTTGGACCCAACTCCATAAACTCACTTTCAACTCTGGTCAGATCTCAGAGAACAGCTTAATTATTATATTATATTATTTCTGTTATATAAAAATAAATTTAATCTAATAAATAATTGGTATATTTATGTAGGGCAAGGCTCTTCTGAGCTCAAGCTTAGAATAAAATTTCGTAAGCTCACACATGTGGGGCCCACCCTTGGTCCATCCAAATGGACCAAACACACAACCTCCTTGAAGTGCACATGTCCACCAACTTTCGGTTATATCCGAATTTATTGGACCGTTGGACTGATTGTGTACCGATCTGAATGGACCGTTGACCATAAAAATTTTGGAGTCTGGATTCAGATGATCGAAATCACGGTTGGGGCTAATTTTTAATAGAGAGGAGAGTCGCAAGAAGTCCTTGGAATTTTCCTCATCCCCATTCCCATATAGGTCCCTAGGTGGGATCTACCACATGCTTGAGCTTACTTTATTAATATATATCATGAAACGGGCTTTTCAGGGGCAGACAAAGGCTGTGGCTGTTCATAACCATGGAATGGATTGGCCTGGCTGGTGAGGCCCATCTTGACCATCCATGATTGTCTAAACCTCTAGAACACATCCTCCTCCTCCAAGAATTAGCACAAACCCAAGTTTTGTAGTACCATGCAAATTTGACACCCATTTGACTTTCCTAATGGCTAGATTTAGACAAATTTGAAGACCTCCAAACTATACCTCTATAATCAAACTATTAATTTTCGTTTTCTTTTTCACAAGTTAGTCATGGGATGACCTTTCTGAATTCCTACCTTGCCATGATTGTCATGCATTGTTACATACTGCTATGGAAAATTTAATCTAAGGACCTTACCTTTTGGCCTAATTATTTAGAAGTTCCACTGCACAATCTAACGCATCATTAGACAAAGAGATTACTTTGATGGCCGCAAATGGAAAATTTTGACCTAAGCCCCTAAAGGGTTGAAAATGAATTACTGGTGGGGCCCTTATATCCAAACTCAAATCTAAATTAAGGACCCAAACCTAGATATATTGTTGGTACGCAGCTTGATTCCAATCTAGCACCTTCCTCGTTTCTGTTTGGTGCAAAGGAGATTTGAGGGAGGAAAGTCAGATTCTTGTCGGGTTTTCCACGTTAGAGAGGATTTGGAATACTTACCCAACGAGGTTTTCTCTTCCATGGCTTGTGCAAACTCGCATCCTTAATATGGCAAAATGTCATTCATAGGGCCTAAAATTTCGCAAATACAAGGCAATGATCTTTCAATGGATCCACAGTACATTCTAGAAAAAAAGAAGAGAAGATTTATCTTTACAATTTACAACTCAACATGTGACTTGAGCAAGTGATATAAGTTAAGTAGAATAATATATGTAATCAACGAAAATATTTTCAAGGCTTGTTTGATGATTTTGTGAGCTGTGAAAATCTTTTTCGTGAAATAGAGGAAAAAAAATAATTCAAACCTTTTTTCCTCGTACAAGAACAAATGCACCAAACGAAAGAAAATGTGCAAGTGTGAAGAATTGGAGCATTTTCAGCTAACATGCAAATTCCTGCTTTGTTAATTCTGTGGAAAGGAGTTGCAATTCCTTGAAAACGGTGTATCAAAGACATATGAGGAAAAGTAATAGTAAAGTAATATACCAAAATGAACCTTGAATCTGGATGTTGTAAAATTCTGTATGGTTTCTGGAAATTCGGCTCAAATGAAACAGGATTGGAATCCAAATTCCTGGAATTTCACTTTCCCGTGAAAAGGTAAAAACCTCTCCAAAACCCCTCTCACACTACAGAAAGATAAAGCACTCCAACGAAACGAGAGGCTTCTCGATCGACTCCTCTGACGTCGGCGGTGCTCCGCCTCCGGCCTCCACTCTCCGTCCACCGTCCCCCGCCTCCACCACCAGAGCCCCAATCGGAGACCGGCCAGTCTTCCTTCCCGAAGGCGTCCGTCCCACCTCCTTCCGATTCTCCGGAGACCGCGACCTCCTCCTGGAAATCTCCCCTCTATCCCGCCGGAATCCGCCGTTCTCCGCCGGAGCCCGACCCAGATTCGGCCGACCCATTTCCCGGACCGGCGGCCTCCTAACCGGCAACGGGTCGGATCTCCTCGCCGGAGATCTCAACCCCCTCTCAACCATTCCCTGGAATTCGCCGGAAGCTGGCTTCTTTCTCCGGGAACTAGCCGGAGATCTCTTCTCCTTGGGCAGAATCTGAATCTCATCACAGCCGTTGCCTTCCTCTTTCTTCTCCGCGATCGTGGCCGTTGAGACGGTCTCTCTCAAGCTACCTATCTCAAAAAATCCAGGTTCTTCGACTTTTTCATCCTCTTCTTCATTTTCATGTTTTTCTATCATATCAGGGAATTCAATTTCTGGTTTCGGGTTCTCTGAGAATTGAAGTACTTGTTTTACTGTTTCTTCTTGGATAGTAGGAGGAGGAGAAGCGTTGATGGGGTTTGGTTGAAGGAGTGTGTGAGATTCTGCAGTGGGTGATTTCTGTTGAAAGTAGGAAGTTTCAGTAGATGGGTTTTTCTTCTTCTTACTAAAACAGCTACCCATCCTTTTCTAGAATGGATTACAGGCATTGAGATTTCTGGGTCTTCTTCCTTTTCTGATGGGGGTATTTGAAAACCATGCTTTTGGGTTTCCACAGAAAAGAAGATACAGCAAAATTTGGAGAAAGTGAGAGATATTGATAGAGATATTGAAGAAGAAGAGATGAGTTGAGAGAGAGAGAGAGAGAGAAATCAAAGGGAGGAATTTACGGAGAAGAGATTAGTTTCTGAATTGGAATTTACGGAGAAGAGATTAGTTTCTGAATTGGTTTCTGCTCATCTGAGGACAGCAGATCTGGATCGTTAATCAAGTGGGTGGGCCACACCATTTAGGTCTACTCACAACTTTCCTTTGCATTGGATGCATACTATGGCCATTAGATTGTGAGAAAGATTTGCAAGGAAGTTTAAATAAAAATTGCAAAAGAAGAAATTATGATCTATAAGAATCTTTATTGACAATATATTTTGAGTCAGGATCAACCATCGCTGTTGTTACATCTTCGCTGTGAAGGGACCAATAACAGTCCGTCATGCTATCCAAAAATTTAGATGATTTTATTTCATTTAATTTAAAAAAAATTTAATTTCAAAATCACCTAAATTTTTGGATGTCGTAGCGCACTATTATTGGTCCAGTCACGGTGAAAGTGTAACAACTACGATAGGTGATCTGGACTGATTTATTTTTCATCTTGTATTTAATTATGTAAATTAAATATTCATCTTCCATAGTATTTTAGTGATGACTGAAAATAATATTTGTGGGAATGATCACTTTAACAACAAAGACAATTCATGAATAATAAAAACCACATTTGCAAGGTTGGCAAGAGACCATGGGGTCCATATAGGGAACCTGCCTTGCATGCTGTGGTCAGACAATGATGAAACAAAAAGAAAAAAAAAAGAAGGAAACCATCAATTACATGATCTTAGCCATTAATTTTATTTACATTTGAAAACCAATGTTCCACTATATTTCTGATGAGGTATATATTTTCTTTGGTGACCAAGGCTGACTGAGGGGTCAATAGGCAACAACATCATGGAATCCGCAATCACTATACCACCCACGATTTAGGACCACATGAGGTATAAATGCTTATTACATTTTTCAAACATCTAAATTATGGTATATGTATCTAGGGCAATGTTTTCCTGCAACCAGATTGCATATAAGCAATATGCAGTTCAGCTTGTGGGGACTAGTTAAGATTTCTTACTGTGGCATCGTGTAAGGGCCAACAAAAAAAAATCAACCCAGTAAGATAATCGTAGCCCTTAATTTAATTGCCTTAATGTGTAATGGTCTTGTTACCTTAGATTTCTTTAAGAATCGATCCAACACTGGATAAAGATTTGACGATAGTGGAATTGAGTCTGTTACAAGAACGTGAGGGATGAGAGTGTGAGAGGGCCGGCACTTACAAAAGACTGACCCAAGTGGGCTCTCATAGGGTTGACTGCATAAACAGTAGTGTATCTATAATTCATTTATCTATACACCTTTCTTTTTTTTAGTTTCCCAACCAAGGGGGTTGGGACTATGAGAAGCTTGCACTGAGAGGGAGAGAACCCACACACGATGGAAGAGAGCAGCATGCCCATGGATATAACCCCTGTAGCTGGTGAGAGGCGGGATTGCTAACCAACCAACCCTAGGTTATCTATCTATACATCTCTTCATGCTATTAATTCAGATTTCAAAGATCATTACTAAAACGTAGTAGCTCTCTCTCTCTCTCTCTCTCTCTCTCTCTCTCTCTCTCACACACACTCTTAGGAAGCAAGCCAATGGTTGGTACCTTCATGTTATTACAAGGGCCCTAACCTAGTGACTCTGCCTCCCTGAAGGATGTTGCAGTTTTTCTAGTGAGCCAATCCGTGGATAATAGCTAAATAGTTGTAAAAGCTGTATGAATAAGACTGCATAGTATTTATAGGGCATGTGTGGCTTGTTTGGCATCGTATTGGAAATGTTTTATTCAAAGAATAAATTCAAGAAACCATGTTTGGTATGCATTTTCTCTCCATTTCCTATACATCTATAAAATCTTTCCCTTTCTATCTCTCTCATCTCTCTGTATCCCTAGATTCTCTCTCTTAGAAAATGCCTGTCAAATAAGGTTTTTTTTTTTTTTTTTAATTCATTCTCGAATGAAACATTTCCAAAATGATGCCAGATAGACCCAAAATTCTAGTGGAAGAAGCTAGGGCACTCAAGTATTCCAAGTTGTTGAGCAAAACAAAGAGTTTGAAGATTTTTCATATTTTGAGTCCGCAAACTAATAGATTCATTCTCAAATGAAACATTTCCAAAATGATGCCAAATAGACCCAAAATTCTAGTGGAAGAAGCTAGGGCACTCAAGTGTTCCAAGTTGTTGAGCAAAACAAAGAGTTTGAAGATTTTTCATATTTTGAGTCCGCAAACTAATAGATTCCACCCATCTAAAACTAGGCATTTTTACTAGATGCCATCAGTTGCTAGAGCTTCTTTACTAGAAATTAAAAAGAAAAAATTAAGGGCAGATTTCAAGAAGGTATAAGACTTTTGGCTCATTTTATAAACTGTACATGAACATTTAAATATTCCAAAAAAATATAAAGTTTTTCATAATTTTTTCAATCAAGTCCTCTCTATAAAGAATTCTTTGAGAAATGATCAAAATCCTCTGTCATTTTCCAAGTTTTCCCTTTAATAAATCATTTAAGATAAATGATCAAGTGTGAACCAATTGACCTAGTGGGGTCCATTTCAACTACCTTTATACATGGATGGTTAAAAAAAAAAAAAAGATTCCAAATCACTAAAAAAACTAGCTTCTTTAAATGGTTATGATCATAAAAATAAAAATGGCTGATTTTAAAGAGGAAAGAAGTTAAAGAAAAGACAAACACCTATAATAAGGGACCGCATGCTTAAAATGATTGATCAATATAAAATAAAATAAAAACTTGATGTGCATGTGAATAATTTCAATGTGGGCCCAGTATACTAGAGGGAAATTTGACCCACAATATTGAAATGATGTGTTGTCTCAAATTTATTTATTTTTTTGGTAACATGGGGACTTGCCGACCTCCTTCAGTTGATGATTTGGTAAACCCATGGATGTATAAAATCAACCCACTAGCCCTATGTATCGGGTAAGGCCTTAAGGGATTCAAAGGTAGGACTTCAAGGTTAAAATCAGACTTCCTAACCACATGAACAGTTTAAGTGTGCCTCCTTTCTAACTCATCGGCACCATGTCACCATTCTCCTTCCTAACTATAGTAATTAGATTTGCCACTACGCCATAACATAACAAAGTAAGGAATCATACAAAGTTTCATTCCATGGAGGGACCTCCCTTCCACATTAATAATAAAGTAGGGATCAATCCTGTTGTCGAAGCTATGGAGGAATTGGATTGATCATTTAAAAAAACACAGAGAAAGCTATTTCCATATACAGACTCATTATATAGTTCCAGCATAAAGAAGTTCTTGCTATGTTTTAGAAGTCAACATGAGGTAGAGCTTGTTGGAGTACAAAATTCATAACTGCCTACCAAATATGAGAGGCTTTTAGGTTTAACTGGCAAATATGTCTATTAATAGCGATCATGTTATTTATGGACCCAAATTTTTATGGTTGTCTAAATCTAGAAGCTCTCTTGTATCTATATGATCACTTTTGATCGAATGAACAGGACCACATAAATACCTTGCTCTTTTTAAAAAAAAAAAAATCAAAGAACATCCTACTTTTGATGAGAACCAATATCATTACCACAAAGAAAATGAGATATGAAAAAGGAGCAAAACTGCTTTATTTCATTAATAAACTCAATACAACGGCGGAAGGGCATCAAACAAAACCACCAACAACTTGCATGTTTTACATGCGACACAAAACTTCACAGCTCATGCTGT
Organism: Cinnamomum chago; assembly: GCA_038049695.1. Taxonomy (NCBI): domain Eukaryota; kingdom Viridiplantae; phylum Streptophyta; class Magnoliopsida; order Laurales; family Lauraceae; genus Cinnamomum; species Cinnamomum chago. The sequence continues at coordinate 11,692,008 of CP142455.1, read as the reverse complement.
TACAAACTTTCATAATAACTTGACTCGAGCAGTCGAGCCTCTCATATCAAATAGAAAATAAATAAATATAATTTCCTTTCTTTTTGTCACTACCAATACCATCCGGATCCTCTACTGCTGCTTCAGCTTCTCATTATTTTTCAAAACGATACACGTGATAAAGAGTTACAGAGCCCATAAGCCCTATAATTACAAGAAGACTTTGGAATCCAGCCATGTAAAAAGAATTCACCCTACAATTCTAGGCATCAAGATCCAAGAGCATGGGAACGTTGATAATATCCTAACTATGAGAGTTCTTTTGAATGGCTGAATCCCAAAATCCTATTGTATATTATATAGAGTGTGAATGAACTTTGCTAACTTTTCCACGTAAATATCATACCTGAGAATTCTCAATAAGGATGATCAGCAGGTTGCCTATCACAATTGTTGCCTTTGCTACAGGGTCGTTGATAGGGGTTGGCCTGCGGTCCTGTACGGCAGTTGTCACCATTTCTGGCATTACAAGGGATCCGGTTACCAACTCTGATGGGATCATATCCGATCACCGTTTCCTCTTGTCTGAACGGATCAGGAACAGCCTTCTGTTTAGATGAGGATTTTTTGCTATTTTTTCTTCCTGCAGCTTCTGCTTCTAAAAACAGCATGGACACAATGAAAAGGCAGATCAAACAGACCAACAGGGAGCGAACTCTGGCAGCCATGATAATGATTTTGAGCTCTGAATTCACACCCTTGTGTATTTATTTAAATTTTTTTTTTAAACTTTTATTCTTTATTGCATGCATGCAACTGCACTGCTAATGAGGATGGAGGTGTTGGGCATTTAAAGGGTAGAAGAGTGTCTTCTTTTCAGGAGATTAGTTTTTGTTGTGAGGCCATGAGTTAAGTTTCAAAACACTTGTGGTTCTCCTGAGAATTGTTGTTTTTGTTTGTTGTTGACTGGTGAAAGAGGTATTCTATTATCAGGGAATAGACCTTATTTTGGGGACAGTTAAGATTTGGGTCTATACGTGAATGCCCTCATGTCCCAATCCAGTGGGATCCATACCTGAATGCCCCCATGTAAACCCCTATGATATGTATAAAAGTACTATCATACAATAAATGTCACATTAGGATTATTTTATAAGATACCAAACCTAGCACTAGTATTGGTATTAATTAGCTAAAATGGTGGATGCCCAAGCATCCAAGGATGAGGTTGCAGGTTTGAGCTTAGTTTTTTTTTTTTTTTTTTTTGCCTTCAGACTTTGGAGTTCAGCCTGGGTCCAAATTAATTTGGGTACATCATGGACTTGAATCGAACCCAACCAGTATTTTTTCTTATTGGTAATCGAACCCAAATCAGTTACCTCCCTGTGTCTAATTTACCTCTTCATGCATGTATATACCCCAGCTTTTGTGGTTATCAATTGTCAATTGATGTTTGTCTACTTGGAATAGTCTGTAATAGGGAATATTGCACGTCATTAATTAGGAGGGTAGATATCTTAGGATGATTGATATGTTAGCATTTTAAGTTAGGATTATATTGTGTTTGAAATATTAAGTGATTAGGCATCTCTTTCTCTTCTTAATATTTCATTAGGAGATCGGATTAAATTTATAAATTATAATGTGATTAAATCTCAATGTGAGCCCACTCAGATTAAAGTGAACTTTTCCACCCATGATATAAAATGGGAGTTTTCTCAATTTCATGCCTTCTTTCTAACTAGTTGACACCACGATCCCAAATTCTTTTCTTAACTCATCTCGTTATATATATATATATAAATATATATATATAGGGGAATGTTCATATGCATCCATCCCTCACCATAGGGTGTCATAAATGAGGAGTTTTCAATACAAAATGGGGATTTCAAGTACATAGGATGTACTTGAAACTCTCCATTTATGGAAGCATCCCTCACCCTATGGTGAGGGATGGATGCATATAAACATTCCCCATATATATATATATATATATATATATATATATATATATATATATATATGAAACCATAACAGAACAAACAAGGTATATAATCCCTTTAAGGTTTTGCGTGCGATCAAGGTAACTCGGATTGGTCTGTTGACCCTATTTTGCAAGACATCTCTATGGAGGCTTTATCTTTTGAATGTTTTGAGGTTTCTTATATCCCCCGATCCAATAATGAGATCACGCATAATTTTACAAAAAAACACTTATAGGGTAACGGCGGGGTTAGGATGTCTTCCATTTCCTAGTTTTCAGTGCTTCTTTTGGGTTGGTTGTTTCTTGTAGTTCTTTTTCCTATTGTTCTCTTGTTCCTTTGTTTGCTTTTAATGATTTCTTCTTTTACCAAAAATAAATAACTAAATCCAAGGAAGGGCTACTTAATTTTGAGAGGAATTTGACCCGTGACATAAAATGGGGCCACTCAAAATACTCAAAACAAGATTTAGACCACCAATTGGAATCGGACCTGTGTCACTAACATTTTGAAGGACACTTCCATTAATTAGATTTTATTTCACTCAAATTAGAGTTTAACCATTTTAGATTGATCATGCTTAAAATACTTGATCATATAGGAGAAAAGAGAACCAAAACAAAATACTTGTTGTGCACATGAATACTTTCAATGTGGGGCTCACTCAAGTGAGAACTAGGCGACATCCCAACAGCTCGCTGCCAACAAACTGGTTACTGGCCCTTGGCTTTTCCGGATTAAATGCTTAATTTTTTTCATTACCATAATGTTTATGGCTATGTTTGCAAAGAATACATAGGAATATATATATATATATATATAGGATATGAGACCCAAACTTGTTAGAAAAAGAGAGAAGTTTAGAGAGGAGATTAGAGAAATTTTCTATGATCTCAAGTATATAGAAATACAAAGGGAGGAGGCCTATTTATAGGCTAAGTAACATCCTATTTGAGAAACCCTAATTACAGTAAGATTCTAACCCTCACTCATCTTATGTGGGTAGCCACACATGATCCATATCTTATAACACTCCCCATTGGATAACTATCATTCAATGACAGTTGCCTCATTAAAAACCTTGTTAAGGAAAAACCCAATGGGAAAAAACCAAAGCGAATGGAAAAGGAGTACAACATTCTTCAAGATCATTGTAGCATTCTTCAGGATGCCCCCCGGATTAACTACTCCCATTGATGATAGCAATCATTCACATAGTTTGATAGTGAACTCTACGCATGTCGATTTTATATACAAACTTTTAGGATACTGATTTTGGCAAAGATTTGGTAAACAGTTCAGCCAGGTTGTTAATCGAACTAACTTGTTTAATTTCAATTTCACTGTTCTTCTGAAGTTCATGAGTGAAGAAGAACTGCGGTGCTATATGTTTAGTCTTGTCTCCTTTAATGAAACATTCTCGAATCTGTTTTATGCACGCTTCATTATCTACATAGATAATGTTCGGAATACCTACAATAGAAGGTAATTGACAAAAACTATGAACATGTTGAATCAAAGATTTAAGTCATACACATTCTCTACTGACTTCATAAAGAGTCAAAATCTCAGCATGGTTGGATGAAGTAGCTACCAAAGTCTGTCTAGTAGAATGCCAAGAAATTCGAGCATTATCACTAAGAACCACATAGCCTATTTGTGATCAACCTTTATAAGGATCAGAGAGATAGCCCGAATCAGCATATGCTACAAAACTGGAATCTCTACTATCATAAGAATAGAATATTCCCAAATAAGTGGTTCCACGCAAATATCGTATGATGTGTTTAATGCCAATCCAGTGCCTTTGAGTTGGTGCGAAGCTATATCTGACAAGTAGATTCACAAAAAATGAATTATCCGGTCTAGTGCATTGAGCTAAGTACATCAAGGCTCCAACAGTACTTAAGTATGGTACTTCGGGATCCAATACTTCTTCATTTTCCTCGATGGAACGACATAGATCTTTCTTTATATCTAGAGACCGGACGACCATGAGGGTGTTTAGTGGATGTGCCTTGTCCATACCAAATCGTTTTAAAACTTTCTTGGTATAATTAGATTGATGGACCAACATCCCACTAGAATTTCTCTCGATTTGCAAGCCGAGACAAAATCTCATTTTTCCAAGATCTTTCATTTTAAATTCTTTCTTTAAATAATTAGCAGTCTCTTCGAGTTCTTCTGGAGTCTCTGCTACTATTGCAAATCCCTTCAAGAATTTCTTTATAAATAGACAAATAAGATTCTTTTCATACCCTTTTTTAGACAAATATTCACTAAGACGATTGTACGACATTCTTTCAGATTGCTTCAAGCCGTACAATGATCGTCTTAATTGAATTAAGTACACACTCCTTGACTTTGCTTCAGGCAAAGAAAATCCTTCCGGGATTTTCATGTAAACTTCTGTGTCTAAGTCCCCATACAAGTAAGTAGTTACAACATCCATGAGTCTCATTTTTAGATTTTGAGAAACTCCTGAACTTATTAGATAATTGAATGTTGTGGTATCCATAACAGGGAAATATGTTTCCTCATAATCAATCCCAAATTTTTGCAGGAAATCTTGTGCCACTAACTGTGCCTTATATCTGGTAATTTCATTTATTTCATTCATTTTTCTTACAAACACCTACTTGTAACATATATGGTTAACATGTTTTGGGGTTTGTATTATAGGTCCAAACACACCACATTTATTGAGATACTCTAACTCTGCTTTGATGACACGACATTCATTTATAGTACGCGGTTCTGTGTCCTAATAGTCATCATCATCATAATTTTCTTTTGATATTTGTGTAGCTACCGCATATGCAAATGCGTCATCGATGACATTTTCATTTATATTCCATCTCTCTCTTGAATAATTGTAAAGTATAGAGATCTCTTTATTATCCGGTACCGATGCCTTTTGAGGGGCTTCCAAAGTCTCATCAGGGACTTTTATTATTCTAGAGAGAACATATTTTACCATAACCTCTTTAGGAGTGTTATGTGCCTCTTCGGGAGGGACCACCTTGAGAGCGTTACGTGCATGTGCGGGATGACATGATGATGATTGCCCATTTCTCCTTTTCCGTAGAGTTGAGTCCTTTCAATCTATAGGTCTTCCACGCTTCTGGCATGCTGTATTTTGTATCCTACAGGGATATTAATCATGGCAGGTGTATTCATAACTGGCACATATGATTTCCTTTGATTTTCTCTCTCTCTCTCTGGGTGTGAGTTATCACTCTGTTGCATGGTACGTAAGATGGGATGTTTTATTGTCGTCGGTTTATGTGCACCACAAGGAAACCAAAGGAAGACTGGACAATTTCTGTGCACCCACGATGATGGTTTTTTTTTTTTACAACAACATCATGTTGATAACATGTTAAAAAAAGAGAGAAGTTTAGTGATAAGATTAGAGAGCTTTTCTATTAGCTCAAGTATATATAAATACAAAGGGAGGAAGCCTATTTATAGGCAAAGTAACATCCTAATTGAGAAACCCTAATTACAGTAAGATTCTAACCCTAACTCATCTTATGGGGGCATCCTCCACCTATGATCCATATTTCATAACAAAACCATTATATTAATATATATATATATATATATATATATATATACATGCATATTGGCCTAAGGGTGGCAAAACTCAACCTTATTTGACCTGCCAAACCCAACCGGCCCATATAAAATACGGTCCGTAACGAGTTAGGTTTCTTTTACAGCAGAAAAAATGGGTCGGGTTAAGGTCAAATCATATGACATATATTTGACTCACAAGATAGATTAATTCAATAGTTATTGAAATGAAGTTGGGCTTGGACTACGCATTTACAAACGGACCAGAAAATAGATGGATTTGCTCGACGCTTAAAGTACGTACCTCAGCCCAATTTTTCACAAAAAAAAAAGAAAAGAAAAAAAAAGGGTTATGGGCCTCATATAGTTCTTAAACTGAAGTTGGACTTGGGCTAAGCTTTTACAAATCAGATCGGGTTAGGTTGGGTTAATAACTGGGCTGAGACCCACACAGTTTATGGGTTATGCAGGTTACGAACAAAACCGATACGGCTGAACCATTATTAGATTAGATCGCCTGACCTAATTACGAACCATTAAATCAGATGCCAATCAACTTCCATTATATTTGATTATTGGAACATGGTTAATTAATATAAGTACCCCTTTTATCTAGTGCTTCCATATAGGGAGCGCAACAGGTCAGGTTTGGTATGGGTCGGCCTAAACCTGAAACTACTAAAAAAAAAAAAAAAGGTTTCTAACTTGTAATAGAGCCTGTTCCGCAATGGATACGGGTACATGTACAGATGTCTTTATACCACAAATGTTGTACAAGTGAAGGTTTTATGGAATTACTAAATTCTATATAAGAAAGTGATGGTTGGGGCGGGGCGGGTCAACTACAACCTACTCTGAACTCGACTCGGGTCAATACCTTAAAGCCCATACCCAACCCAAGCCCGGTAAACCAATACCAGACCTCTCGTTTAACCCACCCCTTGCCATCCCTAATTCAGAATTATGGAAAAAAATATAGTATAAGATATGCTCTTATATAATTTGGATCGAAGATTGAAAAAAATATTGTTAAGATATTTGGCGATTAAAATGGAAAATGCGAAAAGGGATTTCTTTAAAAAAAGCAAAAGAAGATCTAAAAAACAATTTACAGGAGGGATTTCAGGTTTAATTGATAAATCATGTCTACTAAAATTCAATAACAGTCATGTTATGAATCCAACTTATAGTTGGCCAGATCCAAAAGCCTTTTTATGTCTATAGGGCTAATGGTCGGTATAAAAACCCAACTATAAACCCTACTTTGAAAATCGTCAGACCGCATCCTATTTTCACCAATGGTCGAGATCCTTCCCACAAAGAAAATTAGACAAGAAAAATAAGAAAATCGGTTTATTTTATTTCATAAACTCAATACAACAGCAGAAAGGAATCGAATGAAACCACCACTGACTGATTATTCTACATGTGACATAAAGTTTCATGATAATATGACTCAAACTCATCATAGAAATTAAAAATAAAAAAAATAATTTATTTATTTGTCATTATAATTCCATCTGGATCCTCTAATGCTTCTTCATCTCCTCAATGCTTTCTAAAATAAGACACGTAGCAGGGTTGTGCAGCCCGTTGGCCCTATAGATCACTTGAGTGATTTGGAATGCAACCCTGCAAGTAGTATTCAGCTTCAATTTTCAGGTCTCAGGATCTAAGACTAGGTACCTCTATATCCTGATCGTAGATCCAATACCTGAAACTGTCCGATGAAAATCCTTTAAGATGGTTAAATCCCAAAGTCCTTTTATAAATAATAGGCGAACAAACTCTACCGGCTTTATAACGTAAGCATCAATACTGAAACAGCAATAGAGGGTTCTCATTGTGTGTTTAGTGTGAACCACCCTGCCTGTTGCAATCGCTTTCTTGGTTACAAGGTCGTCTATAGGGGTTGGCCTGCTCGTGGTCATGGCAGTTCTTCTTATCCTTGGGGTCACAAGGGACCGTATCTCCTCCGAAGGCGCCATATCCAATCGTGGTATCTTCTTCAGTCAGATCATGTGTTGCTGTTTTTCCTTGCATTGAGGTTGTTCGTGTTTTTCCTTTCATCCATGAGACTTCTGATTCCGCGAGGACAGTGGACACAAGGAAAAGGCAGGTCAAAAACACTAACAGGACGCTAACTTTGGCAGCCATTGATTATGGTTTTTAGGTTTGAATTCACACCCTCTCACTGCCAATGAGGATGGAGGTGGTGGGTGTTTAAAAGGAAGAAAAGAGACTCCTTTTCTGGGAGATTGGTTCTTGTTTTGAGGCCATGATTTAAGTTCCAAAAAAGCTGCGGTTCTCCCATATAAATGTTGTTTAAGTTAGTTATTGTCCAGTTAAAGAGGTAATTTGAGCAATTAGGAAACTAGCGAAATAACCCGTACTAAGCACAGGCATGGCCCATGTGGCGAGGGTCCCCAACTCCATTTAGCTACTTTTGAGATTTTCTTGATTAATAATTATATATAATAATTGAGTGATTGGTTAGATAAGTTAGTTTTGTTTAAAAGGCTATATAGGTCATGAGTTCAATTCTCTAAACTTTTATATTTTTTTAGCATTTTACCAAGGCTTAGTAAAAAGTCAAAATCAAAAGGAATCTAGTCAAAGTCAAATCCAAAACCCTCAGTTTTTATATATTGTAGTGGACCCTATTTTGCACATAGTTGGTAATTGGGTCTTTGACCGAGTTCCAATTCAGGTTGAACGTTTCCATACCTAAGTGCCCAAGTAATTAAAAACCCCTGATATATGTATAAAAACATTATATATGATATAAAGTATATATAAATATAATTCTAAGGAGTAGCGCAATTGGCTAGGACCATGGCTCAGGACTCGAAAGTTAGGGAGTGCAGAGGGGAGGCGGGGACTTTACATGTCCGGTGCCCGGGGAATAATCGATTCTTTAAGAGGCCTGATACTCACGTCAGCAAATAGAAAAAAGTATATATAAATATATTATTAACAAATGTCACATTAGTATTATTTACCCAACCTGCTACAGCCATATGTCAAATTTGTCTCTTCTTGTATACCCCAGCATTTGGTGATTATCGCTGATTGTTTGTCTACTTGGAATAATAGTTTGTAATAGGGAATATTGCATGTTTATAATAACGCGCGTGATTTGTTAAAATCTTAGAATAGTAGTGTATTGTATGTGAAATATAATGTGATTAGGAATCTTTTACTATCCTAATCTGTCATTAGGAGATCAGACAAAATTTACGATGTGATTACATTTTGTTGTTTTGTTGCCTACATTAAGATCTAATTTGTTTTTATTATTTAGGTTATTATATATCTTCATTGTATTCAATAAAAATCATGTAGTCAGCTGTTAAATCAAGGGCTACAATAATTTCTTGAGGCTATTCTTTTAATTTCTTTTTGGCTCCCCTCGGCCATAAGGAGACCTTTAATTTATCCGACATCCTCCTATTGATAGACATGTCTCTAAGTGAGCCCAGCAAATTTGACAGCATATAAGCAGAATTGAGTTTGCTGGTAGGAAAACATTCTCTAGTCGACCGACGGACACACCATTATATTAAATTTTGAATTGAAAAATAGGCATATCCTATGGTAGATCTGTGATCATTGGTTTCCTGGAGCCCACATCGGAGGATACAATTGGATCCAAGGACACATTTGCAGAGTCTCGTTGGTAGCATAGGAAGCCTTTATTAATTTTTGCCCCTATATATCAACTTTCACTGTTTGGTGAATCGCTCTTATTTTTCCTTAGGGCACATTTGGCAAAGGGAATGGCAGTGGAATCCTCTCCATATTCTGTGTTTTTGAGGATTTTCCGTATTTGGTTGGGAGAGGATTTTGAGAGGAATGACATGAGTTTTCCTCTCATGTGATTATTTGGATAGAAAACCCCGCCCCGCCCCCGACCGAGTGAATCCATGCATGAGTGGAAAGGCGGAGCTACAGTGACTGAGACGTTAATGTATTTTTGGCCGGTTCTTGCATTTTTTATTCATTTTTTGGGTCCCACATTTAAGATCCAAACCATTAATAATGTTTAAACAATTCAAAACGGCCATGTCACCAAATTTCAGCCATTGATTCATTTTAGATCTTGAGATATATGCAAAAATGTTCAAACCATTAGATGACCAAATTTCGAGATTCTGTTGGGCCAAAACCAGGATGGAGACTAGTCCATTCTTTTCAATTTTTATGTTCCTGTGGGCCCCATGATCATGATCTAAACCGGTAGTTATTTTTGTAAGGTCAAACAAGGCTACTTGGCTAAATTTCAACCCTTGATCCCTATCATATCTTGAGATATTTACAAAAACGTCCAGGTACTAAAATATTAATTTCTTATTCTTGTGGGCCCCCTTTGCACGATCTGAGCCGTTCAGATTTTCTAGATGACCACAAACAACTTTGAAGTGAAAGTTGAGGTCTTAATTTTTCGTGGGTTTTGGAAATTTTTATAAAAATATTTATTACCATTGGATCATACATTTAACAATTTGTAGGAATCTTCCCTCCATCCAAACATGGAACTCTCATTGGGAATCCTACTTGAGGATTGTGGACTTCTTTAGAGATTGAGAGAATCCTCTAAATAGAGGATTCTTCATCGTTTACCATTGCTTTGTAATGACATTAGGGAAAACGAGTCCTACATGCCACATAATTCTAGAGTTGCACCTATACAGACTAGATTATAGCCTTTTAGGATGAACTCAATCCAGTTCTTTTTAAAATGTAGTTCTAGGAATTTTCTCTTTAGTGGGGCTTACTTTTGAAATCCAAACCGCTCAAAGTCAATGTCTCTTACATAAGTTTTACTCTGACCAAAGTTACACCCCACCATTACAGTGATGACATGTAAAAAATGTTATTTGATTTGATTTTTTTTTTTTTGTATTTCTTAGATTATTTATGTATTTTAAACATAATCAATCTAACTATGGGCATAACTCTTGTGAGAGTGTTATTTTCTTCCGCGATAGAATAAGTAGGAGAATTATGCTGGGTGTAAGATTTCAAGAGTATGGTCCCTCTCATGTATTTATACTTCATTTCCCGCACATGCAGTTGGAAAGAAGCTGAATCTTATTTTCATGCGTCACAAACGTAGAGGGAGAAAAAGAAAATAAGGGTTTGTTTGTTTGCGTTACCATACATATGAACTGATTAAATAGCACTTAAGCCATAAGTGGTAAAAATGAAGCAAAAAAAAAGCGAGCAGCAGATGACCTTTCATTTTCTGTAAATAAAATCAAAGGAATAAGTGAAATGAATAACCATCCATCACCCTTTGTTATTTATTTTTCATCTTTCTTTTATTTTATTTCCATAAAAAGAAAGGCTATTTGATGCATTTTTTTAAAACTCACCTTTAGTCTTCATTTTTAACATTTTATGGGATAAGTTATATATATATATATATATTTATCAATTCATATGTATTATACATAATACAAACAAACACGCCCTAGAGGACGAGGAGAATAAATTTCTTTAGGAAAAGTAAAAGGTATCCATGGAGGTGTAAATGGTAAGTGGAGAACTTTTACAAAAGCTTGGTGACTCTGAATCCAACTTGACTTTACAAATTAGGATTAGAGTCTACTCAGCGACTTGGTGGAGTCACACTAAATACCAAGTGGAGCCCACATTATAATCTATCAAAGGGGACCATAAAATAGGGACCCCCATGATACGGATCTCAGATTTTACATCCATTCGAATGGATTTGATCATTGGATTGACTGTGTCCTCATTTTGAATGATAAAGACTTATCAGTTATTTATCAAGTGGTTAGGATGATGATTTGAGCCTTTGTCACCATATATAACAAGGTGTTTTTGTTTTTTTTGGTGGGGGGATGCAAAGCCCATCCCCAAGTGGGCCCACAAGTGAGCATAGGTGCTCAGAAGAGGGGGACCCACCCTTTATAAAAAAAAGTTTAAAATATTGACATAACACGAAATAGAGAGTAAACATTTTGAGGTAAACAAATTAGATTTCAAAACCTTTAAGGATGTTGATGGTGATCCAATCTCCACTTGATGTCAAATTAAGTTATTTTTGGTTATTTTCCTGTAGAATTTGGGTACATCATAAAACATTAGCTAGCGGGTGCTAAGTGAGATTGATGCTTTCCGAAACCCCATCGACAAAGTTCCAGGCACATTTGGAAACAAACAAGGATTTCATTGCTTTCAGAATCCATGATACACTTTTTTTCTATGAACATCTTGGGGTTCTGATTCCATATATAATCGTAAGCATTCCCAGGAGAGAGTCCACATTTTCCATGGAAAACAGTCACACGTTTACTTCTCAGTTCTCCCCCTTGGATTCAAAATCTTCAAGATCACAGATTGCTTCCAAAATAATTTTACCAAACATTGAGTTAAAAGGTTTTTTTTTTTTTTTCTCTTTTTCTTTTGATAACGCAGGTTCAGCCCTTTGGGCCAAAATAATACCTACAGACCCAAAGAGAAAGCCGAGTAAAGTTTCCCTGTGGCCCCAGTGTAATGGTACAGTTTTGAACCCACAACCTTCGGGTGCAAACCGTGGCCAGTTAACACTTAATAAAAAGAACTTTGATTTTTCCCCTGCTATACGAACATACCTTTAATGTCTTAGATTCTTAACTTTTTTACAGCAGGTTCATTCCAAACATTTCTTTTTATGTGCTACTACTGTTAATATCAAATTAAGAAATTAACAATAAATTGAAGTTATCATAATATTAACAAGAAAGTATTGCAATTTTATCACAATAGCTGAACTCGAATAAATTCTAAACTCTACTTAATTATAAAGTAAAGGATTGCTGCCATAGGTTACAAGAGTAAGATGTTAAATCCTATGATTTTCTTGCACACACTTGGTCCAGCTGATGACCTAGAATCCACATATGATAGACCACCATCTACTATGTTTGGAGTTGTGCAATTTAAAAGAGAAATGATTGTGTTAGTCAACATATGATCATTTTAACATGTGTGGGAAATCTTTGTCTAATCCACTTTATATATATTAATGCAATACTAAAATCCACTTAACAAATTTTATCTATATCTAGGGACGTTGGAAATCATCAAAATGCAATAAGAAAGCTCATCCTAAAATCTCTCTAATTCCTAAAATATCACTTCGGGCTCCCTAAAAAGCTCAAGAGGGATTTCAGGTTTAATTGACAAATTATGTATGCTAAAAGTTAACAACAGACATGTTATGAATCCAACCTATTGTGGTTGCTAGATTCAAAAGCTTTTTTATATCTATAGCACCGATCGTCGGCATAAAAACCCAACCACAAACCCTACTTTGAAAATCATCAGAGAGAACAATATCCTATTCTCAAAAGGACAGAGATCCTTTACCACAAAGAAGATGAGACAAGAAAAATAAGAAAGTTGGCTTTATATTATTTCATAAACTCAATACAACCACAGAAAGGCATCGAATGAAACAACCGAGCAATTATTCTACATGTGACTCAAACTTCTCATAGAACTACAAAAAATACAAAAAAATAACTCCATCTGGATCCTCTAATAAACATCAATACTAAAACAGCAATAGAGGGTTCTCATTGTGAGTTTATTCTGAACCACTCGGCATGTCAAAACTTGGGTGCATGGTCGTTTATTCAGTCGTGGTACCTTCTTCAGTTGGATTACGTACGTGTTGCTGTTTTTCCTTCCATTGAGGTTGTTGTGGTATCTTCTTCAGTTGGATCACGTGTTGCTGTTTTTCCTTCCATTGAGGTTGTTGTGGTATCTTCTTCAGTTGGATCACGTGTTGCTGTTTTTCCTTCCATTGAGGTTGTTGTGGTATCTTCTTCAGTTGGATTACGTGTTGCTGTATTTCCTTGCATCCATGAGACTTGTGATTCCGCAAGGACAGTGGACACGAGGAAAAGGCAGATCAAAAACACTAACAGGACACGAAGTTTGGAAGCCATTGATAACAATTTTTGGGTTTGAATTCTCACACCCTTTCACTGCCAATGAGGATGGAGGTGGTCAGTATTTAAAGGGGAGGAGAGAGTCGTCTTTTCAGGGAGATTGGTTCTTGTTTTGAGGCCATGATTTAAGTTCAAAAAACTTGTGGTTCTCCCATATAAATGTGGTTTTAGTTTTTGTCCGGTTAAAGAGGTTTGAATAAGTAGGGAATGGACCCTATTTCGGACACAGTTGATAATTGGGTCTTTGACAGAGTTTCAATGCTGGTTGGGTCCATACCCAAGTGCTCATGTAATTAAAATGGGATAATTACCGTACGGACAGTCAAGTTGACAATTACCCTAAAAAAGTCGTAAAATATATATTTACCGCAGAGCTGTTTGATCCGTAGGATATCGCAGGCTGCGATATCCTAGGGATATAGGATATCGTAGGTTGCGACATCCTAGGGACATAGGATATTCCACAATCAGAAGCGGGAAGACTTGAACAGTTTGTTTTTTTTTTTTTTTTTCCTTGACTGTGGGACCACCAAACCACCATCCAAACTGTTAGATAGTTGTATGAGTGTAAGAAATAATATCGCACCAAATTTGAACAGTTGATCAAATCACGAAGTTGCGATATCACTGTTATAAATTTCTGCGATTAATCAACGGTTCAAATTTGGTGCAATATTAGTTCTTACACTCATACAACTATCTAACAATTTGGATAGTGGTTTAGTGGTCTCACAGTCAATAAAATAAATAAATACATTAATTGTTCAAATGATTGTCGTATATCCTACATCCCTACGATATGCGATATCTTATTGCTCAAACAGTTCTGCGGTAAATATACATTTAATTTTTTGGTTGTTCTGGGGCTATCGTCAACTTTAAGATCGTCCTTACTGTGATTGTCCCAATTAACATCCCGTAATATATGTATAAAAATGCGATATATGATATAAAGTATAAATACAACCCCTCAAGAGTAGTGCAGTCGGCTAGGACCACGGTGCAGGAACTAGATATTGGGGTGCGTGGAGAAGGCAAGGACTTTATGCACGTCCGGAGAAGTAGTGGGTTCGCAAAAAAGCTAGACATCCTTGTCAAAAAAAAAAAAAGTGTATATAAATATATTATTAACTAATCTTACATTAGTATTATTTAACCAACCTGCTACTTCCCTATGTCAAATTTTTGTCTCTTCTTGTATACCCCAGCTTTTAATTTGGTGGTTAATTATCGCTGGATGTTTGTCTACTTGGAATAATAGTTTGTGATAGGGAATATATTACATTTTTATGATAAGGTGATTTGGTAACATTTTAGAATAGTAGTGTATTGTATGTGAAATATAATTATGTGATTAGGAATCTTTTACTTATCCTAATCTGTCATTCGGAGATCAGACAGAATTTATGATGTGATTACATTTTGTTGTTTTGTTGCCTACATTAAGATCTAATTTGTTTTTACCATTTAGGTTATTATCTTCATTGTACTCGATAAATAATCATGCAGTGGGTTGTTAAATCAAAGGCTAGGATATTCTTTTAGGACTATTTTTTGGCTCCCCTTGGCCATAAGGAGAGTACTTTTTTTAATTTATTGATGGACATGCCTCTAAGTGGGCCCCTACAAGTTTCATTGCATATAAGCAATATACAGTTTGCTCATAGGAGAAGATTCTCTAGACCAACTGATACACCATGATATTAAATTTTGGATCGAAAAATTGGGATATCCTGTGGTAGATCTGTGATCATTGATTTCTTCAAGTCGACATCCGAGGATACAATTAGACCCAAGGACACTTCTTCAAGTGGGCCCTACAAGAAATGGTACTCACCTTATTATAAGCATCGGTGCTAAGCAGAGGGGGACCCATCCTTTATAAAAAAAGTTTAAAATATTGATATAATACGAAATAGAGAGTGAAGATTTTAAGGTAATAAATCAGATTTTAAAACCTTTAAGGATGTTGATGGTGATCCATGCTCCACTTAATGTCAAATTATGTTATTTTACCTTGTGTTTCCTATAGAATTAGGGTAAAACCACATCATAAAGCATTAGCTAATGGGTGTTGAGTGTCTTAGATGCTTCCAAAACCCTACCTGACAAGTTCCGGGCACATTTGGCAACAGACATGGATGGATTTCATGGCTTTTAGAATCCATGATATACTTTTTCCATGGACATATTTGGGTTCTAATGGTAAAATTTGCATTCTCTTTTAGGTGGAAAGAAAGGTCAAAGTCAAAAGAGATAGTCCACATTTTCCATGGAAAAGAGTCACAAGTTTAGTTTTCCCCCTTGGAATCAAAATCTTCAAGATCGCAGATTGATTCAAAATTCAAAAAAAAAAATCACAAAATAATTCCACCAAACATCCAGTTAACACTTAATAAAAAACAATTTTGATTTTTCCCCCCTGGAAATGTCCCTGCACAAACATGACTATCATGTCTTAGATTCTTAACTTTTTTTTACAACAGGGTCATTCCAACTATTTCTTTTTATGTGCTATTATTGTTAATATTGAATTAAGAAATTAACAATAAATTGAAGTTATCATAACATTAACAAGAAAATATTGCAATATTATCACAATAGATAAAATCTAATAAATTTTGAACTCTGCTTAATAAAGTCAAGGATTGTTGCCATAGTTTCCAAGAGTAAGATGTAACATCCTCGGATTTTTTTGCACACACTTGGTCCAGCTGAAGACCTAGAAAGCACAAATGATAAGACCCCCATCAACAATGTATGGAGCTGTGCTATTTAAAAGAGAAATGATTGTGTTAGTCAACATTTTATTTTAAGATGTGTGGAAAATCTTTAAAGATTTTTGTTATTGCAGATTGATGGACACTTTGGGGTCGGTTGCAGATTAGCTAAATGTGTTTTATTTTTTTAGTTTATTTGTATATGTATATTGGACAAATATATGAGACTACATCATTATTGATTGTAATATTTGTTTAATGAGATGAATGATTTAATGAAGATGGTTGTTTGTTTCTTTTAGCAACTTTTGTTTGCATACATTTTTTATATTGAACAAGTTTGATACAGGTGATATAGGTGTACAAACAGGTTTAATGGAAAAAAGAAAATTATATTAGGAAAAAAGCTTATAAAACAAAAAAAAAATTAATTTTACCGACATTTTGTTTTCATCGGTAAAAGTGGTTCTAATTTTTAATTTTTCGTTTTGCCGACGAAACAAATACGTCGGTAAAAGTCTTTGAAAATTTTAGGTTTTATTTTACCGACGAAAAACAATGTCGGCAAAAAGTCTTTTTTATTTCTTATAAAATTATCCTTTTTATTTTACCGACGAAAAATAATGTCGGTAAAGGTCTTTTTATAATTTTGTAAATTTTCCCGTTTTATTTTGCCGATGAAAAATACGTCGGTAAAATTCTTTTTTATTTTTTTTACCGACGCAAAATCAAACGTCGGCAAAAGTATATATGAAATATATAGAAATGTTAAAAAAATTTACCGACGTTTCTAAAACGTCGGCAAAAGTATATTTTAAATATTTAGAAATGATAAAAAAAATTTACCGACGTTTTTAAAACGTCGGCAAAATTATATTTTAAATATTTTGAAATGTTAAAAATTTTTACCGACGTTTTTAAAACGTCGGCAAAAGTATTTAAATATGTAGAAATGTGTAAAAAATTTACCGACGTTTTCAAAACGTCGGCAAAAATATATTTTAAATATTTCGAAATGTTAAAAAAATTTACCGACGTTTAAAAAACGTCGTTAAAAGTAAAATAATCGTCGGTAAAAGTTTATATTTTTACCGACGAAAAATATTTCGTCGGTAAAAATATAAACTTTTACCGACGAAATTTTTTTTTCTCCCCCTTATGGTGCCGACGTCTGGGCGACGAAAATATTTTCGTGGGTAAAAGGTTTGCCGACGTTTTCTGGTTTGGCGACGAATATTTTCGTCGCTAAAAGTGCAGTTTGTTGTAGTGATTGTCTAATCCACTTTTACTTTTAATATATACTTATAGCCTTAGCTAACGGCCAAGATTTAACTTAAGATGTCTGATCACTCAAAAGTAAGCCCCACGGCACCTACATGAAGCCTAGATTAATTTTTATATGTAAACACACAGAATAAATTTTCCTAATAACCTACTTTTTTTTGCTCATTTTCTGTGTTTAACATATGGGGCCCACCTTTGACCTTCCATTTTATAATAAATATTTCAAAAAATTTCATTTGATATCATGTTATTCTGTTATATGATAGTTTGTGGGGGTGTTTTGGCACATTCCCAACATTCTCTTTAGGGCTTGTTTGTGTTAAGTAGTTGTTTATACAGTTTCCTAACAACATTTAGTTTTGAAATTATTGACTAGCAACTTTGAGTTGATATCAGAATCAATACATCCCGAGTTTGAAACCACATAAGGTTAAAAAAGAATCACTATGGTGATGGCTGGTATTTATTTTCCATCTTCTTTTGCTCCTATTTCTCTCATAGGAAAGGTCATTTATGCTTATTTTTTATAATCCATATTTGATCTTCAATTTTAACATATGTATTCAATTCCTATGAATTCTAATACAAACAAACATGCCAGTGCATAGAAATTGCATACATAGGAATTCATGATCAAATGAACTCCACCCAAAGGTTATTCAAGAGGTGGGGTGAAAAACATAATGTAGATGAGGGCTTGACTTCCTAGGATTTGAAGTACTGCAGTGATGAAGGTAGGTAATTTGATGGTCATTTTGGGATATTCACCTTTGATTCTTCATTTTTAACCACTTAAAACAATACAAAGCCTTGTACTTCCTAGGAATTCAATTACATGAAACAAACGGACCTTTATTGTTTTCATTTCACTTCTTAAGGAAGATCTTCATGCTTTCTACGCATTTTAGGTAAGTTTTGTCAGCCAAAAATATTTTCATTTCCATTTGGTTTCCTGTATATATTAAGAAAGTTTTCATTTTGCATCGAAAGACCTTCATGCTTTCTCTGCATTATAGGTAAGTTTGTATTTTTGTTTTTCATTTGGTATCTCATACATTCAGAAAATATATCATAAAAGAAAATTTCCTCTAACCATTCTATCTTTGGAGAGGTATTTTCTAGGGACATGCTTTACAATATCATATGGACATTGTGCTTCCAGTAACTAGAAGAAGGGACCTCTTTAACAAAACTAGGAGTATCTAAATAATAACTTTTTTTTAAAACGGTAATAAAGATTTCATTAAAAGAAGGAAGAAAAGAATACATCAAAACTTAAGCAAAGAGGAGTCGGAAGGTGCAAGAGAGAAGCACCAGCCACAACTCCAATTACAAGATGACAACTTAAGTAGTATTTTAGTTTCCTTCTTGATAGACTTCTTAATCCTTCGCAATTTTTCATCTTCTCATGGAATTAATCGTCAACAAAGGCAAGTATATGTGGATCAAAAGATGTAGAGAAAGCACTTCAAAAATTGACAATCACTAAAACCAAGAGAATCTAAATCTGTTCTGATTTATAATATCAGCTAATGACCACTTGAAACAAATCTTCTCATTCAAAAAATAAATAAATAAACTCTATTCTTACATACCAAAACCACCCCAAATCTCAATCATTAATTAAAAACAAAAAAAGTAGCCATAAAAATCCAGCCTCACCTTCTAGCGAAAAAAGGGAAAATCAAGCCTCACCAACTCTACAAGCAATCAAAGGAGCAAAGCTATGGTATAACACATACATGTATAACAGAAGAACAAAGCAAACCAACAAGGAACACCTTAATGCCTGTACAAAAGACCCTTCCGCAGACCTTCAAAGCCAGCTGCAATTTCTTGGGATGCAGTGGATTGACATTGTTCTGTCTCCAAGTCTAAATTCATTCAGTTGACAGTTCTGTCATTAGAAACATTGATCTGCCCTCTGGTTTTTATCACGAGTTACCTGAAAAATCAGCCCAATAGTCGATCAAAATCTGTGCACATGTTTATATCACTGGAGCAAGATTAGAGGTAGGTAGAACATTTTTCAGCTGTCCTAGACCATTTTAAGATGAAGAAATATCCACTTTATGTTGAAATGCCAAAATACCCACTTTATATTGAAATGCTACTAACTACCAAAATATTATCCCCCCAGAACCAGAAGCTAATATGAGTAGAAGACAGCTCATAACACATTCATCTACAAAAGTTTGTTCTAAAAGTTCTGAAGCTTCTTTTCTTTTCTTTTCAATTGGGTAGTGCACAAGCCCTCCAAGGCTGCACAATTTTTTGCTGTTGATGACCAAAGTATGTAGGAATAAGTCCCGCACGAAGCTGTAAGAAGTCATGTACCAACCCAAAAGCTAAAGCTCATAGGTGGAAGGCCCAAACAGCTATACGAAGCCCTGTCCAACTTAGGACTTGAGCGATGTGGGATTTTCCAACACTCCCCCTCATGTGCAAGCCCAACAAATTTCATGGACGGGCCTGCCACGTGGGCTAGCAAGAACGACAAGAGCCACGTGGGCCAACACAAGAACGACGGGGTCGAAACCCAAAAGCTTAAACTCATAGGTGGAAGGCTCAAATAGGTATATGAAGCCCTGTCCAACTTAGGACTTGAGTGATGTGGGACTTTCCAACAAAAGTTTGGTTTATATATCCAGCAGGTGAGGACATGCATAATGCTCAGCCTATAAAATCATAGTATGGTCAAGTGTCCCACGGTTCAGTGATCCAGACCATTCAAGAATTCAGTGGAGTGGGTGCACTCCAGCTAGATTGGGCTACCAGTTAAATTCTTCCAATTAAACTGGCAAAAAACTTCGGTCCTGGATCTGGTCAGTGGGCTTGATATTATGCAACTCTTTCTGATTAGTAACCCGTTTTCAAATTCTAATTTTTTGTGTTAAAAATTCCAGAGAAAAACATAGTCAGACCTTTAAGCATATATAGGCCTAGGCTGAGCCTATAATAATAAATTGGGGTCGAAAATAAGTACAGAACCAGCCCCAGAAGGTCATTCCTAGTTTCCAAAAAGGGACAAGGAGCCATCTATCGCTGCATCACTGTATGGAGGATGTGATCTGGGTGGAGCATACACACCACATGGGAAGTAGCATGCACCGAAAGGGTTTTTTTTAAAGGAACAGCGATACTTTGTTAACATTAAGGTTACGAAACACAATGATTAACAAAGATTTGGATGGGGTTACTTTTGTGGATGCACTGAAGAAGTTAAGGTAAACAACTACTTTGTACTTACATAATCCTCTTTGTTAGTTGTAAATGTAGCAATAGAAAATCCATATAAAATAAGCCAAGCAAAGGAGGTGATATTTGGTAAGCTCGAGAATTAGATCAAATATTCCTGAATCAATTGCCTCCGGTTTATGATGCAGGGCTTTCATCTTCATCTTTGACCAATCCAACAAAGCAGGAAGCAGATTTACAAGCGAAGTTTGAAAAAATCGGAAAAAAGGAAATATGTGTTTTCTAAAAGCTAGGTTTCGCAGACATTGGATCGGAATGAGACCAGTAGACAGTTGCGGTTATCATTGCTAAAACTGAGCATCTAAAAGCTTTTGAAATGCATAATGAAATCTCATGTAGCAAAAATCATCATATATTCATAAGATTGACCCAAAATCTGGAAAGAAAATGAGCAATGTGGCAATACAAATAACTGCAAAGAGAGAGAACATCAAATGTAAATGCTGATTTATTTTGGAGCTTTATTCAAGCTTAACAAATTAAATGTTCTGGACGTATATAACACTCTCTATCAGTTTAAACAACTTAAAAATACACAAGTTCGTTCTTATGAAGATTTATAGAAATTCTACAATTTAGTTTCATATATGAAGAAAATGGCGTAGGCTAAGTAGGAATGCAAGTTTAGAGACAAAAAGGTTTAGGCTAAGTCAATGCAAGACGGAATATATGGAATGCAAGTTTAGTCAAAGTAGGACACCTAGTAACATAGAAGTAAGTTTGGGCACACAAAAGATTGTAGAGAAAGAAAACTTTAGGTACCTTGGATCTATGGTGCAACAGGATGGAGAGATTGATACTGATGTAAGTCACAGGATTCAGGCTAGGTGGACCAAATGGAGGAGTGCTTCGAGGGTCTTGTGTGATCGGAAAGTCCCCCTCAAGGTTAAAGGAAAGTATTATAAGGTGGCGGTACGTCCAGCATTGTTATATGGATCAGAGTGTTGGGCAGTAAAGCATAATCATGTTAAGAAGATGGAAGTTGCGGAGATGAGAATGCTAAGATGGATGTACGGGATCACAAGGAGAGATATGATTAAGAATGAGGAGATTAAGGGCAAAGTAGGAATAACACCGATTGAAGATAAAATGAGAGAGAATCGACTGAGATGATTCGGCCATGTTAGAAGGCGCCCAACGGAGGCACCTGTTAAATTGTGTGAAAGCATGGAGATTGCCAGGAGTAGGAGAGGGAGACCCAAGAGAAGTTGAAAAGAAACTATTAAACATGACCTTGCCTACATGGATCTAACGGAGGACATGGCCCTAAACAGATTTTATTGGCGTCGTCAAATCCATATAGCCGACCCCACCTAGTGGGAAAAGGCTTGGTTTGGTTTGGTTTATATGAAGAAACTGGCTTAACGCTAAAAACAAAAACACAGACTCATATAAAACAAAGGGCTCTCTCACGTAAGACAAAGCACACTAGCACACACATTAGGCAATTACAGAGTGTGCAATAAAAAATACCTTTGAAATAGCTCTCCTTGTTCTTTTGATGAAGTTTCAAGCGACAGCTTGCTCTCTTGTTCCCATCCCATTCATTCGTAATTCACGTAGGTGGCTAGCTATCTCTTGAACAAAGTGTAATCCTTCATTTCCATTTCTAAGTGAATTGACAGTATGCTCGAGAAAATTCCGGTCTTCCTCAAGTGTCTTCAACCTCTCATTCAGGTGTGAAATTTGTTTACTAAAGGCAACTAAATCATTTTTTGTAGAGGTCATGTTATAAATCTCTTCCACATCACCTCCTCCAAGTGATTCCATTCGAGGGAAACCACCATTTCTAGTTTCATTATCTGCAAACAAAGGCCAGCCTTGCTCTTCACTGAACCCATGAAGTGTCATGTCCACACATTTGTCATCTTGAAAGCCAACTCTAGGTGAGTCAAGCTCAGATGCATTGATAGGAACCCCATTAGTGGAGAGTAGATGAAGATTATTCTCCAACCTCTTCAAGCATTTCAATATATACAACTTTTCATTTTCGAAATCCAGCAATGATTCCTTTGGAATTCCCATTCTATTCATTTTGTAGTCAGTCTTATTGTCATAACTTGCAGCTCTCATTTTTATCCCTCTTGAATCACTCGTCAGCTCAGATACTTTCTCCACCTTCAGATCACTCGGGTACCGTTCCCTATAAATTTCAAGTTCTTCTTCCAGATCTTGTATTTCCTTCTCCCTATCAGCAAGGAGATCATTTGATTTCTGAAGTGCTTCTTGGTCATACTCCACTTGCTCTTCCATCATTCTTTGGTACTGGAAGGCCTCCATCTGCATTGCTGCTTTCTCCTCCTGTAATCGATTAATCATGGCCATTGCTTGATTCGCAGCAATTGCTGAAGCACTTCTTTCTTCCTCCAATTCCTTATACAGAGCATTCAAGGACTTACGGTCCAACTCAACTTGTCGTTTTAGCAGATCAATGGTGCTTTCTCCTTCAATTTCACTGAGAAGACTTTCATCTAACAACACGAAGCCTGACTCATGTCTTTCAATCGAAAGCCTCTTCGGAAGTATCTGTAGTCCAATAGCACTAGAAATGTCCGATGTCTTAGAATCATCACCATGTCCATCGACTCTAGAATTTATATCACTCCATGAAAGTTCAAAGCCTCGAACAGCTGACATTTGTGACAGCAGTAGCTTCAGATCATCATTAATACTAGTTGAGTCCTTCCCATTGAGTAGTTCTGTGAAGGCAGTAGGTGGTTGACTTGCCTTGGAACCAACAACCAGCTTGTAAGCATCATTTAGATCCATACAATCAGGCATTGGCAGACCCATTTCATTCATAGTTTGGCCTATTTTCGCAGTTGAATTGTTAGCAATTGAGCCACTGCCCTGCTTGGATACTTCCTTGTTCTCTGTGCCAGATATGCAAACCATATCACTAATTCCCATATTATCTACTGCAAAAAACAAAAGTAATAGTAAGGTTACTAAAAAAAACTATTCAGCTCCATCATGGACAAGAATGTTGGTGTCATACATGGGACACTGCAAACAAGAGTGGTCTATCATCATATCCTTGGTATGTTTTCTAAAGGTACAAGGATCAAGGATTCTAATGAAGCTGAAGTGCTAGCAATCTTGGAGGCCTTAAGAATCTCCCCTCTTCACTTTCAAGATATCATCATTGTAGAGAGCAATTCTTCCAATGCTTATTTCGTGGGTAACTCGTTAGAATCTCAGACTGAGGAAGCTTCAGTCTTGTTTTAATGAGATCAAAATGTTGGAAGCCCATATTCAGGTGGACTTTCGTCGTCTCATTAGGCCAGTAAATGGGTTGACGGAGGCTTTAGCTAAACAGGGGATTAATAGGTCTACACCTTGGAGGTCGTTTTGTAGTGTTGTCTGTGCAGGGTACAAGTCTGTTATACCCAGTTGCAAAATTATCAATTATGTTTTGTTTCGATGTTTGTTCATTTCTTTTAATAAAATTTTACCAGTTATCATTAAAAGAAAAAAAAATTGAGAGTGGTATATGCCAAAAGTACAACACCAACTAGATATAACCTAACCATCTAATTCAACCATCAATAAATGCGGACCATTGATTGCATCTCTCCATTTTGCAAAACCATCATTAGGTGATTACTAGGATGATTTGATAAGATACAAATCAGGGTATGACCCATCTGATGATGAGTCCGATGAGGTATATTGCTTAAATTACTGAAAGGCGGGCCACCTGGAACTTAGCTTGACAAACATTAAAAGGGGGGGAAACCCTGTTTCCTTCAATCAAGCATCGTACTATATTTTTTTTGAAGAACAAAACATCACATAAGAATGTACTTACGTTTCTCTTTGGTTACTTCAAGTAGAGATTCTTTGACATTGTCCGATAAGGAAAATTCATCTGGTGAGATGGGTTTGGATACTTCTGGAGAATTCTCCTTTGTTTCATCTTGGTTGCAGTTAAGCACCTCCAGGCCATTGCTGATAGCAGCAGCAGATGCCAATGATGCACCATCATGAGGTATGCCTATGTGAAATACCTCTAGTGGAACTGAAAATGAAGGCTCTTGCCTAAGAACATCATGGATGAGCTTCTCTGGGTCCAAATCCGATGGTGCAGTGTTAGGTGAAATGTGTATATTAATGGTTTCAGTCTCCTGTTGTACAGATTGAGCAGCAGGTTCTTCCTTCAGATCATCAGTATCACAAACCAGATTACATCCTTCATCATCCGAGATTGGGAATTCCGATTCAGAATCAGAAATAATCTTGAGCTCAGTGTATCCAACATATGGCAAGGGATCAGATCCACGGTCCTCCCAATTAGATACCATTTTCAACCTAGGTAACGTTTCCCTTCTCTTCTTCAACCCATCTCGATGGTGTAAAGGACCAGGTTTCATCATAACTGATGAGGGAACATCAAGTTCAGTAAATTCAATTGATTTGGACCTCACCAATCTCAGGGGAAATGTTTTAGTCAATGGCTCACTGCAACATGAACAAAGCCTCATGCATGATGAACCGACAGTTGGACCTTTGAGTAAAGGGTCTTTTAGCAGATCATCTCCATGAAAACTTATCTGTAAACTGTTGCCATCTTCAGTAGCAGGTGAATTCAGATGAATGTTATGATCATTGTCAACACAATATTCAATAAATGGGTCCAATTTACCCACTGATGACTTGCATGCCCCATAGTCGGATTTCTCACCTGTGGTAATTGAAGAAATGCAACCTTCACACATCACACCAGCATCGGAGAGTTTTTCATGAAGACAACAGTAAACCAACTTCGATATCTCCATTTTATGAGCATGACATATTAGATCCCTATAAAAACCTGGTTTCTCACTGCCAAGAATATGATCTAGCCTCGAGCAGAACAGACACGGTGTTTGCAATTCACAGAAACAAGCGAATTTCGTCACCACATATGAGAACAAAGCATCAAGGAACAACAGACATATCAAAAGCCATTCAAGAACAGCAGATGATAAAACTGATGTCAATCCACAAGCATCCCTTTGTACTCTTACTGAAGTCCTTGTTGTAGCCATGCCAAGAGGGACTATTTTGGAAACCAGAGTAAAAAACACACTGATCTACCAAACAGGAACAAATTCCAATTCACCCAATTTAAAGAAGTTGGAAAGCGAAGCCAAAATCCATCACTGTGAACATACAGAAGCTAAAAAATCAACAAGCAAAGTACATGCAAAATAATTAAACAAAAGATAATTGGCAATAGTCAACAGAAGTGA
Organism: Cinnamomum chago; assembly: GCA_038049695.1. NCBI lineage: Eukaryota > Viridiplantae > Streptophyta > Magnoliopsida > Laurales > Lauraceae > Cinnamomum > Cinnamomum chago. Next base: position 11,666,002 of record CP142455.1, on the reverse strand, counting down.
AAATCAACAACCAAAATGCAAAAAAAATAATAATAATAATAATAATAATCAGAACAACACATGACAACGACAATCACCACCAATCAAAAGTGGAACTACTGTTTTTTTTCATAAAGATGATACTTCATTACAATTTTGAATGAGACTGAAAAAAAAGGAGAGAGAGAGAGAGAGAGAGAGAGAGATGTTGTCAAAAAGTATTAAAGTCCTAAACAAATAAGTAAAACCAGATTACAAAAACAAAGGGAAGAGAGAACATAATATCAAACAATCATTTTTTTTTTCAATAAATTCAACATTCAACCAAAAAGAACAAATAAACAAAGAAATTCAATTTTCCAAAATAAATTACTAAAACAACCCATAGTGCAATTCAACAATATTAACAAATCGAATTAGCTTTTACTTCTATAACTAAATCTTTTAAATTCTGTAGGAAACAATGACACCCATTTTTTTTCCAGAATGATCAAATATTCAGAATAAACTCCAGCCAGCAAAGACAAAAGTGTGTCTCTTTGCCTATATAAATATAAATAAATCTATTCATATAAACTTACTGTATCCAATTTGTCCCACAAAACCCAATCTGTAACAAGATTCAGGGGAAAAAAAAAGTCCCATTTTACTGAGTTGATTAAAAAAACTCGAATATCCCCCAACCCAACAATCAAGTAAACTTCAAACAACAAAACCCATTTCACCAAAACTCCAACAACCCAAAAAAACAAAAAAACACCTCAATTCAAAATAGCAGAATAACTTAATCCTTATCAGAAACACAGAAAGCAACAAACTTGGGCAGAATCAGATTAAACATTCCTACCAAACTCAAATTCAAACCCCAATTAAGGAAAAAGCTAGCTTCTTTATCACAAAAGATAAATGTAGCCTCCAATTACAAGATAAAAACAGCAAGAATAGAGGAAGAGATAATCAAAGCTACCATTTTTTTTATTTTTTTTTTGGTACGCCTATGTGATTCGGCAGATGGCAGCTTTGAGTAGGTGAGATTCGATCGAGAGAGAGACAATCCCAACCGAAAGATTGAGAATTTGTGCGAGATCTGGCATTAATTCCAGAGACAAGACGAAGACGAAGACGAAGACGAAGACGAAGGAAAGTCGAAGAGAAGGCGACGAAAACCGAAGGACAAAAAAGAGCAACAGAGCATGTGTTTTGGGTTTCCAATCACATTGAAAAGGAAATAATGAAAAAGGGACGTTTGGAGAAAGTGAAATTGGGGGAAATTGAATTACAGGTGGGGAAAGGAGATAGAAATTCTTACCTTTTCTTCTGAGACATTGTGAGAGGGACCAATAGGTGGAAGAAAGTGGGGGTTATTTTTCAAGGAGTCATCAAGACAAAGATAAGGGGAAAAGGAGAAGGGGTTGAATTACAAAAACATCCTGTACTTCAATTTATTGGCAGTCTAGGCCAATGGAAATATGGACTTTGACAACAATTGGACATTTCTTATTGGAAATTTCAAATGTCAAAAGGTTGGATATTAAATAGAAGAATTAACGGAAAAAGTCTCCGGTAGGACCCCATACATCTTACTAGGTCCCCGTATTATGTTGGACATGGGAGAGGTGTGGCCTTTTTAATTTAAATTTTTTTTTTTGTAGATATTAACTATATCGCAAAATAACAAGAAAAAAGACGAATGTACAAGTCCACATGTAGATCTTCCGCCCTCACCTCCTCTCACTCTCCTTGGGCTCTGCATGTCCTTAGCCCTTATCCCCTCCCTCCCCCATTACCTACAAGCCTAGCCCTCTTCCTCATCTCCGCCTACAACCTTACCTTTGTCCCCCCTCCCCTCTTCCCCCTCCTCCTCCCCTTCCCTCTTCCTCTCTCTTCATGGCAATCCTCCCTCCTCCGATGAAGATGACTACATGCTTGCCACCCTCCATTCCTTCATATCCTTCATCTCCCTGCCTCTTTTGGCCTCATCCACCGCTCTGGAGCAACACCAACAACCAAGAGAGAAAAAACTTAATTTTTATTTGGGTTTTACAAATTAAGAGCAATCACCGCATAATGGTCGAAATCGACCATATCGCTAAATGAAAAAAAAATTAAAAGAGTCACATGAGGATCCCTCTCGTGTCCAACATGATACGGGGACCTAGTAAGACATATGGGGTCCTACGGTGACTTTTCCCGTAAATTCCCCATATAAATATATTTGGGTATATTATACTCTTTTTATTTAGAATAAGATTTTCAATATATGTATGTGTGTGTATACATATATCGAGATTTTTACATATGGGCGTGTTTCTCTGGCCATATTTACACGGAAAAATTGAGGAGAAGTTGGCCCTTTTTTATGGAGAAAGTTTTCATAAACAAGCAAATTTCTTTTTCTAGTTTTATAGAAATGTGATTCCGAAGAGGGAGGGGGTTGATTTTCTGATTCCTTATGGAAGAGGACAAGTTTGCATATCCAGTTTCCTACGGTTGCTATACAAATGATGTCTTATAAGACTTTTATATAAGTACAGTGTAGGATTTTCAATCTCTATCATCCATAAAATCTATCCTCCCTGCGAATAGTTTTTTCAGGTGAAAAGGACAAAACTCCATCTTTCAGTTTCTCAAAATAAAGATTGCATGGGAGTTCTGTTTTGATGCAAGAAGTATCACTTATTTCTTCTATTTCCTATTTATTTAAGAATACTTTAGCTCAAACTTTTTTTTGGGAGAAACCATTGCTGGAAGCTTGACAGAGCTTTTGAAGATCTTATACCACCATGAAGGAGTCTTGTAGATGGTACAAATTGCCTATATGCGTGTGTAATTGTATGTATATATTAAAAAAAAAATGATGTCATATATTGCCTTTTCAATATAAGTTTCCAAATAAGACTTTATCTAGAGGGTGTGTCCATCTTGAAGTATATTTTGTGAAAAATATTGTATATGATTTCCAAAATATTTTCTTATAAATTAAGAAAACTAAATATGGTGTTAAAAGAAGTTTTTTTTTTCCTTATTGAATTCAGTTTTTTGAAAGACTTTTCTTGGTTTTATGCAAAAAGCATGTAATGAGACTTCTATATGTATAATGTGTCATAGATATATAAGACAATTTTTCTAATTATGAAATAAATCCATCCTTTCCTATATAGCTTGTAATCTCTGCAAATAAGTTTTTTTAGTAAAAAAAATGCAATCCTTAAATTTTATTTCACTCTAGCTTTTTTCTATTTCATGATAAACTAAGAGGAGGGGCATGTTTGGTAACTTTACTAATAAAGTGAAGTGAGGTGAAACCTCTATTTAAGAGATATGAAAAGAGGGGGGTGATGGCAGTGAATGGTCATTATATCCAGAAACAGATATGGCATAGGGGGCCTAAATATAAGTAAGCTGGTTTAAGAAAAAATCATTATCATGTTAAATATCTTGCTAGTTCTTCAAGGAAAAGTCTTTATCATGTTAAATATCATCCTAGTTTTATTTTATTGTAGTCTAATTATATTATTGATACTTTTTTCAAGAGATGAGGGTTGGTATTTATGATAGCAGTTTAGAACATAAGTGTTGCATATCAGTTGGTCATCAGTCACCACTTACCTTCTTGTTTGTTGGATAAGGTTGCATACAGATACAGCATACTTTGCATTATGAAGAGGCAGCTTTTGTGGGGCCCAACCAAAACATCACCAACGCAACCATAACTTTATGAGTCCGGATGACCTATCGCATTTGTTATACCTTCACCGTGAGTGAACCTATAATACTCCGCCATGTCATCCAAAAATTTAGGTGATTTTCCTTTATATTTTGACTTGGATTGGGAATGATTGACAGATAGAGCCCAGGTTGGTGTTGGGCCTAAAATTTCTCAACCCAACATGAGATCTGGCTGACCTGACAAAACCCAACAAACAAACTCAATTGACTTAACCCCAACTGATATTAGGGTCAGGTTGGGTGAGGACAGGTTGAGGTTGTCCCTTTCAGAATTCTGGTTAGGCTTGTGAGTTGTGGTCCAATTCACTAGAGCACTTGCAGACAAGGATGTCAATGGACCCCCATTACTTGCTTTTACAAAGGCCAATAACTCTGTGACTCTGGTATGGAACCTTTTTCTTGGTAAAGTATGGTTTCTAATTTAGGCCTATTTTAGTTAAAAATTGGATCAGGTCCGTGTCAACAGGAATCGGGATCCTCTGAGGGTTTTGACCCACAGTGACCGTGATAGGTCCAGTCCGCAGGCAAGGACTGCGGTGATGTGGCGGATCATGATTTGTCCACTTACGGTCACCATGGGATAAAACCTCATAGGATCTGGACTCGTGTCGATAGTGGTGCCCCGAGTCTAGGTCCTCTTCAATAAGGTCCATGTCCAAGCACCCTCTCTTTTTAATTTTATTTTTCTACTATGTGTTCCACTTGGATAACAAGCAAGCTTTTTTCATTTTGTACAAAATGTAAGAATTATTTGAGAGGACCAAGCCCCCCTTTTTTCACATGGAAAGTCAACTGTGTGAGTGCTACAGGCAGAACCCCAATGGAATGTTGACCTCAAAGACTAGAGGCCCAATATAAAATAACAATACCATAGGCCCAAGATGTGTCTTTGTCATATCATTTGTTTGCTTTAATCCATTTTTTTCTATCAAGACCAGAAACATTGTAGCAAGTTGATTTTGAATAGGCAATGTCATGTCCATAGGGTATACATGGGCCGGGGCTGATCAGGTTTCTATAGATATATAGGCTAGTATTTGAAGTTCATGGGCTGATCTAGAGTTTGGAATGATGGACCAATAGCTGAATGGGCTCAGCTAGGCCTATCAATTTCTGTCTAATGCTCCACAAGCATTGCAGCCAACATTAGAAATTTCAACCGGAATGGTCAAGTTATCGCTAATAGGATGGGCCGGTTTAACTTTTAGGCCCGTGGACTTCGATGATTTATAAATCTGAGAGAGTTTATCAAAATACAGACCTCAGCACCATTTCAAATATCTTGATTTTTGTTCTTCCTCTTCTATTCCTTTTTTTTTTTTTGACCCCACCAGATTGACATGATAGTCTTCCAAAAGAGTGAACATAGCTCGAACCAGGGTGCTACGTATAGTTAAGGTTACTGTTTTAAAATTCATTTTACCCGGGGATTGACATAAGGCATGGTTTTGCTCCTCATATATTTTGTATTTAAAGTCTGCCTATATATTTGTGTGAATTTAGTGGGTATCAATCGGGAGAATAGTCCTATTGAGACAAAGACCTTAGCGATACATCATCTAAAAGAAGACCTGGGTGAGTCAAAAAGATTTTGACTTGATAGGCTGCTGAGACTAGTGAGGTGAATGAGTCTAAGCAAGTCATAATTGAGTGGGTCTATCAAGCTCATTTGAGTCATTCAATTTGCTTATCTTTCAAGTCAAAGTCTTTAGTTAGTTTAAGCTTGTCCTGTTGGGTAAAATGTCAGGGTCATACCCTCGTCAGCAGAGAAATAGAAGATTTAAGCTAGTATTAATGCTCTTATGGTTTTTATTATATTAATAAGATAAAATTTAACACCATAACAATGGATCACGCCTTAGTCAAAAGGGTCACCCTCGTCTACATTTGTAACTATAAGAGGAAAGGCTATTTGATGTTCGTTTTTTTTTAAATTTAATACTCATTTTCAATCACTTATAGTTATGGATAAAATCCTATGTATTAAATACATATACGTCTCTTTGTTGGTGCTAAGTTTTACATCAATCGGAGTTGAGGCCATGGTTAGATTGATCAAATGTGGACTTGAGCATTTTAAATTTTTAAGTGAGCCCCACAATGGATAATAGACCAGACCAAAGGATATTTCCCTGGTCCCCCCAACAGAAGATCCAGACCACAATACAAACATGATGTTTCCAAAACCCCAACACATGAACCTATTGGAAAAGAAAACCAGTCAACCAGCCCATGCAAATGCATCAGAATAAAACTGTCAGCCATAAGAAAATCAATGGTCAAGATCATGCATTTATTTTGAGCTATTCCTACCTGCTGAGGTTTAACCCTGTTGGGAGTCTAAATTCTATTTCATCATTACAGTCATGTATTCTGGTTCAATTGTGATGGAACAAATATTAAACATTTTTTTAAAGGAATTAATGGTGGCCCAACTAAATCAACCCTCAGTTTTTATTAGTTTTGATTGTTCTTTTAAGTCCTTGAAATGAATGATAAAGTAAGACACCTGATACAAGCCAGTGTAAGCATTTAGATCATGTTTTGCAAACAAACTCTCAGGGATTCCTTTAAAAACTCATGTTTCCCACTAGAGGGGATCGAAAACCCTATGCAGTGGGGTTGGAAAGAAAGCAATACTGGAAAAGATGAAAATACAAGTTTTCTCTTCCACGGCTCAACACAAACCACCCTTAATGTCACTTCCAGCTTAAAAAACCTGCTAACGACTGCTTTAAAGGGATAAAGTCCTGTCCTTTTTATTCATTTCTCCCATCTTTAAACTGTTAAAAAGTTCCCTTTCCCAGCTCAGCTCAGCTTTGTGCTTGAGGCTGTAACAGACTGAAAACCTAACCTGGTTATTCCGAGTTAGGGTTGACCATTTTTATTTTGTGGGTGACATTTCTTATGCAAAAAATTAATAGGTTGGTTTTGGGTTAAGCTTATTCTTGCTATTCGACCTCTTACCTTATCTACACTTGAACCAACCCAACAAATTGCACAATGATCTGTCAACCCAACTGAACACAATCTGTTCATGAGTTAAGTTGACCCTTTTTAGATTTTGGTTGACATTTTAACCTGATTAATAACTGGATTGGTTAGTAGGTGAGCCTATATATGTTATTCATAGTGCTTAACCCAAATTGAATATGATCCAACCTGACTAGTTGCCACACCTAGCTGTATTGGGTGTGAATAAGCTGAGCTGAGTACCTCTGGGCCTGATGCATTATCAATCATGAGCTTTGGGGCTTCTCTAAAGTCAAGCTGTGATCTCATAATTCTAAGGGTCATTTGTTTGATGGGGTATTGAATTAAGAATTATAAGCAATGCCCTCCCATCAAGGGTGGAACCGAACTGAAAGGGTAGAAATGAAGATCCAATAAAGGCCATCAAATACTGTCATTTTAGTAGGTTATAAAATTCAATAGTCACTTAAATCAAATCTTAGAAAAGTACACAACTCCACGTAATTTTAAAACAATTGGATGTGATTTACTTATATGAAAATGGTGATTTTGACTAATATGGCAATGTGTTTTTGTGTATCATTTGCATATATAACATATGCACATAACTCATACTTGGATTGTTTCAGTCTTGAGTGTTTCTTGGTTATCGATTTCTAGTTTTTGGGGAAAAGTTGAATTTTAAATTATTAAAAGTAAACAAAAAAATGGAAAGAAATTTTACAATATGCCATTTTAATATGATAATATCATGAAAATCTTCATTTTGCTAAGGATTGATCAGTTTAATGTGTTCTATTTAAACTGTGCAAGTTTCCTTTTTGCCTCGTAAATTATTAGGCACCCACATGCACAACTCAAGTTGCTCAAATGCTCACTAACAAAAACCCAATATCGATCCCTAACTGTTTCTATATAAAAGGAAATAGGTAATCACTAAGCTATTAATGGAATATATATAAATATATATATAGGACTAGCTCTCCTAAGCTCAAACATAGGATAAGATAAGCTCAAGTGTGTGGTAGGGCTCACTTAGGGACCCACATGAAGATGGAGGTGGGGGAGATTTTAAGGACTCTCTGAGATCTTCCTCTCTACAAAATAATCAGCCTCAAATGCAATTTCTATCATCTACATATGGGCCCAAAAGGTTAACGGTCAACAGTTCATTTGGATTGCTACATAGTCGATCCAACGGTCCAATAAATTCAGATCTGACCGAAAGTTGGTAGACATGTGTAATTTAAGGAAGTCATGTGTTTGGTCCATTTGGATGGACCAAAAGTGGGCCCCACAAGTATAAGCTTAGGAGAGCCTTACTCATATATATATATTGGTAAATACTCAAACACCCACATGCACTCTACCCAAGCTTCTAATGCATGGAGTTAGTGATTGATCCTTGTTTGTTTATGTGGAGAGGGAGATGTCTCACCATTGAGCAACCCTCTTCTTCTTATTCTTCTTTCATCTTTTATAAAATCCACTAAGCCATCAGTGCATTGATTAGATGGGACTTCATTTTCGTTTTTTTAAGGAATCTTACGCTATAAATAAAGCTTGTAATCTGATCAATAGAAGCTTGGGATCAATTTTAAGTGGTATCAAAGTTGCCAATCCACTGGTGGCTAGTGTGAGGCACCTCATTTTCACCGAAACAATTAAAGATCAATTCATAATTATAACGTTAATGGTAAGATACCCGGGTGAATATGTGTATGGGTGTGTGAGTACTTATGAGAGCAAAGGAAAAATAAAATAAGCCAAGAAATAAAGTAGTATTAAAGTAATGTTAGTGCCAATCCTCCCTGGCATGGCTTTGCTTTCTTTCAATAAAGATCACACCACCTTCATCTTTATATCTCATCTCCCATGCCTCTTCTCCTCCGGCGCATGACATATAGTTAGAAATCCACTTCTTGTTATGTTAGGTTGCTCATGGACTGGGCCAGCACAGGCACAATCCGGCTTGAGACTGATATTTGGGATGGGCCTGGACTATAAGCTTGGCCCATTTAATATTTGGGCCAGGCTTGGATTAAGTTATAGACAGCCTGAAGTACAGCCCGCCGTGCTTGTAATTCGGTGATAATTTGTCCAAATAATTGCTTGAAAGCACGTACAAATGATAAAAAGCTTGGTTCGGCTTGGCCCGGTTGATTAAATGAGTGGGGTTGGGCCTAACACTCGCGGCCCGTGTCAGGCTTGGGCCAGATACAAACCTATATTTCTAAAGTCAGGCTAGGCCGAAATATGCCTTACCTCGGCCTGACCCGGGCCATAAACACCCCTTTACAATATACAAGCATCCTTCGTTTGCACAATCATTTAAGCCTCAGTCACATCTATTCCCTTTGATTTTTCCTCCAATATTTCTTCAATGAGAGTAAATTTCATGTGCTTGTGGGAGAGATGATGACAAATCTGATTTAATGACCTACTAACTTTGACAAATTCAAGTTTTGCAGGGTATTACTATGATGAAACCCGTAGGTAAAGAATGGCCAGCAGCACAACAAAATCAACATCTTTGCATCAATACATAAATCATTGATCTTGAGTAACCAATGACTTATAATCAATGCAATCAAATTACTCAATCCTTTCTCAAACATGACATATGATTTGTGGGAGAGTGATAGAGATTATACAAGCGTTATGACATGAAACCTTCAAATTGAGTTGTTGGGTAATTTAAAATAAATTGAAATAAGTTATGACAAGTGATGATGCCAAAAAGTGGTTTTCGGGCACCACCGGTCAAGTGATTGGTAAATGATGTGAAATTAATGAAGAGAGAGAGAGTTTATAGTGGTTCGGTCATTGTGACCTACGTCCACTTAAATGGATTGCTTTACTACTTCGGAGAGGAGATTACAAGGTAGTCAGATACAATGATGGTGAGAAAAATCCATCCTTCCTCCGTTAGTAGAACACTCCTTTTATAGTCTTTCCCCAACGGGTGGGGAGGATCTCCCGCGATCTCAAACGGTGTACGCTCCAGTCTGGTGGAGTCTCCCGCACTGTCCTCAACAAATGAGCAGATAAGATCTCTTCCGCGGGACTTGGTGAAAGCCGGTAGATGGAACGACGCGTGTGCTGACTCTGTCATTCGATGGATCCGGACCCGGCCCTTAACGGGTAGATGACGACCCGGGCTCATCATGGACTTGGATCAGTTGGTCTTGACCCGCTATCGTGGACCGAGCTGTTTGGGCCTAACCCGTCACTACGGACCGAGTCATTTGGGCCTGTCCCATCAACAAGAATATGAAGTTGTGGTTTCAAACTCGCTCTCTTTTTCTGAGACTACTTGCCTGGGCAAAAGCTTGATTTACCCGGTGTGTGGGGGGAAGCAGGACCTCACGTATATGGCGGAATAGTTGGTTCTTAAAGATCCCGGATACCCTCGTCATCTAAAAAAAAAAGTCATAATATTAGGATGATCTAATTAAGAATAAGAATTGCTAAGATCCAATATGGGATTTGATTAGGTGTGAATAGCTTTTTTATTTTTACGTCATTGTACTATGCTAAAGCTTGCATCATATATATGCAGGTGAAATGATTCTCAAAGCAAATCAACCCTTTCCACTTTCTCAGATCCCTTACTTGACATAAACGCTCACACCAATTGTAACTTTTTTTTTATTTTTATTGTGGGTCCTATTGTCATTGAGGTTAATGTAAAAAAGGCAGATTGAGAATCTGAACCATCTATGTTTTCCATAAAGTATATCCATCAATTGGTTGAACTGAACAAAACCAGACCTATGTAAAAAGCAGGACAAAAAACAATTAGGGAAATTTTCAAAAAATTCCTTAACTTTTGGGTGATTTAAAAAAAAAGGTCAAAAGAATTCAATATTTCAAAAACATATGAAAATTTTCAAAATTTATTTCAATAAGGTCCAATCCGGCAATCCATACCCACTGCCAGTAATTTTGTATAAACAAAAACTCAAAAGGACAAAAGTGCCCTTAGTGAGTAGTAAGTAGATAAAAAAGAAAATTTCAAAACAGTCATAAACTTTTTATGTGGTTTTCAAAAAAGGACAAAGGAATTGAATATTTCAAAAAGGTATAAAAGTTTTTGAGGTTTCTTTCAATTAGGTCCTCTTGGGAGATCTTAATCCACTGTTAGCAGTTTTTTTTTTTTTTTTTAATTCAAAATGAAGAAAATCCATTTGATTTCATTCATTCTCCAAAATGTCAGACCAACTATGAGATCATTTTTTGTTGTTCCAAGTCACTTATATAACACAATGCATTGATTGCAGTTAAATTTACGCTAATAATTCGAGTATCCAAATTGTGGATTGATCATGACGTGAAAACCGAAATTAACTATTGACTAGGTTAATAATTAAAGTGTCCACATAAAAAGTAGTTTGGAACTGTTTTGAAAATTTTCTTTTTACCTAGTTTTTTACTCAGTAAGAGCACTTTTGTCCTTTTGAGTTTTTGTTTATACAAAATTACCGACAGTGGGTATGGATTGCCGGATTGAATTTGAGTGAAAAAAGTGTTGCAAACTTTTATACGTTTTTGAAATATTAAATTCTTTTGACACTTTTTTGAAAATCACCTAGAAGTTAAGGACTTTTTTGAAAATTTCCCAAACAACAATAACCAAAGATTTCATAAGATGGTGATGATGTGGTCTGTGTGTGCACAACATGGTTTGTCTTAATAGTCCCTGTAATGTGGAAATTTATGAGCTATCAAATGGTTTGAAAGGAGTTTTTAACAACTGTTATCAGTGAATTTCATAATTCTCCAAATACCATCTCTTTGAAATTCCTCTGAACAACTGAAACTAAGGGCATGTTCAATCGGTTCCACGGAAAATATCTAACCCTTTAAGAATTTACTTTTCGAGTAATCACAAAAAAATTATTCCATCTTTTTCATTTTTCCACAAGGAAAATAAACCGCACGAAACATAATCGTCATTTTTTCAGCGGAAAACTGGCTTTCCTAGGGCATGCTAGGTTGTGAAATGCAGAGAATATTAAAAAAAAACAAAAACAAAAACAAAAACAAATCTATTTCAAATGCCTTTACCTTGAAATTTCACTGCCAAAGAGAAAATTCCAAAAAAAAAAAAAACCCCATACATAAAATCTCAATAAAAAATTCTTAAACACAAGACAAGACAGGCCCCCTATCAGTGATTGGCTCTTTCTGCTCTAAATCTCAACAAACCACTTGCAATTTTGCAAAGTCCTGCCCATGATCAATCCTTTATGGGACCCGCCCACCACAACACCCGTTTTTTAAGGATCCGGACCCCCTGTTTCGTCCAAACAGGAAAACCCTGTTTTGGACGAAACAGGGGCCCCTTTTTAAGAGTCTCACATTAATGTAATGAAAAACCAAAGAGATGGAATAAAGCCTGTGGGCCCCACAGTACCTGCACGCGCCAACCTGTATAAAAGCACCCATCAGGATCCGCTTCTATTTGTCTCTCCTTCGTCTGTGCTCTCTATTATCTCCAAGTAAAGCATTACGTTTTTTACTCTAAGCTCTCTCTCTCTCTCTCTCTACTACTCCAGCTCTTCATTTCATGATTTTAGAAGTACTGTTGTTGAATTTTTGTTTGGTTATTGTTCCAACAAATTTTTTTGGGTTACAAAACAAGGCAGGAGATTTGATTTTTATTAAGTCAAGGCTACTACTTGGAGATTGCTGGTGATGGGTAAAGAAAATTCAAAAGCCTTTGCTCTTCTCTTCACAAGCTTGATGGTGAGCTTTGCTGTACCATTTTCCCATGGATCATTCACCAATGAACAAGATGGTAAAATTAAGATTCCAACATTTTTTTTTTTTTTTTTTTGTGTGTGTGTGTTTGTGTATATCTAAAACTATTAGTGATTCTTGGAGGTCCTCAGATAGAATTGGTGAAAATGTATGTATGCAGGGATTTGGTGGAAATTAATTGTCTTGGCTAGCTTCATATATCATTCATTCTTCTAACAAAAGAATACCTTGTCCATTCTTGAAGGTCTTTGTTGATTCTTTGGCCTTCACCAATTACCTAAATTGCCTACATTTCATATTACTTTAATTTTTTGGGTTTAATTCTTTGGTATTTCATGACTAGTTGTAGCCAACCTTAACTTCTATTCAGTGAATGTTTACTATTCTTTGGGCTTAGTTCTTGATTCCCACTACTTTCAAATGCGTAAAAGTTCAAAGGAAAATCATATAATACTTATTAATCCATCCTTGAATCAAGTTACACAGGGCAATGATGCGGACGCAGGATTTTTGTTTGAGGGGTGCGGACCCTAATAGGTAGTTTTGTTTTGCGGGCAAACTGAGGATTCTCATGTGGATTTTGAGGCCGGACCCACAATTTTTATTGAATTTCAGAAAGTGGACCCAGAATCTTCATATAGATTTTGGAAGCACACTATAATTTGATGGGTGTGCGACCGCACCCACATGCCCATACTTGGGTCCGCCCATGTGCAGATCTCACTGTTTCCTGTTGAACCACCTTTTGTACACTAGTCCTTTGTTACAAAAAGGATCGGTGATCTTCATTATGATTAGATGCTTCTTATTAAGAGGCCAGGTGAATACACTTCATCATCAAAGCATTGTCCCAACTATGTTGAGTCGGCTACATGAATTCTATTTATTCATTTCAATTTATCATGTGTCAAATCCTCACATAAGTTACACTTCTTCATATCTATTTTAACTACCTCCATCCACGACCTCTCCGGCCTTTTGGGTTGTGAGAAAATCTTATGATGGCTATCAACCTACCTAATGCAACCCTCCTTCTTTACCTGGGCTTAGGAGCGGTGGTAAAAACTGGCCAGGTGAATGCACATTGTGATAAAATTTAGTAGTCTTCTTCCTGTGTCTTAGACTTTTGAATACCTTGCAATTGTTATCCCAATTACTTACACTTTTTTCAGCTCATGCAGTAAATAACTCACTAACATAAAACTATATTGTCACTCCATTTAGTAACCACTAAACATGTTATGCATTCAGATTTTGTTTATTTTTGTGCTTCAAGGCATATTGATCATTCCAAGAAAGTTGTTCTGTAAATTAGATCTGAAAGTCTTGTTATTAGTTTCTGTGTATTCTCTAAAAGATACTGCATGTCTTGTCAGTTTATGCAATAAATAGCTTATATATTGCATTTGGTTCACCTCCACTTCCTGGGTGGCTTTCAACTGGAGGTGATCCTTGTGTCGAGGGGTGGCAGGGAGTCCAATGTGTTGGTTCATATATAAGCTCAATGTATGGTGATCTTGTCAGATCTTCTCTTCAATTGTTCTTTCTTCACAATTTTCTAACTTTTTATTTCAATATATTTATTCACACCTTTTAATAGATTTTGTTTTCTTTTAATATAGAATTCTAAATGGCGCAAATTTAGGAGGGCAACTGGGTGATAAATTAGACAAGTTTTCATCCATCATAACCATGTAAGTGATTTTTTTAATTATAAATATATATCACTTGAAAATCAACACTGCAGAAGTAGGCATGGAAATAATAATTCATTAAAAAAGACTGTTAATAATTATTTGAATGAACATTTAATAAAGGCACATTATAACTCTATCAGCTAGTTCTTTATGTTATAATTTATTCATCATTGCAAAAAATGAAAGGTCGCCTGAATCAAAATAGTTTATTGATGTTGAAGACATTAAGTCTTTCATCTTGCTATTTTCAGGCTGAAGGTCAGTAGCAGTAATAGTTTTTTTTTTCTTTTTTTAAACATTTTTTTAATGGATAATGACACTAACTTGCTGACAATGAAGTCCTTTCACCGTTCCTTTTTGCATCCCCTTCTTCCCAAAGGCAGACATATATTATAGTACCAATTCTAGGCTTTGGTACATCTTCATGCATTCCTACATTGATGTCTTGTTTATTGTCTTGAGGCAGAGATCTAAGCGGCAATCGTATTGGAGGCAGTATTCCTAATATTCTGCCCGCCACAATGAAAACATTGTATGTTACAAAAAATCTTTGGCATTTTTGCATTGAGCTTTTATAGTCTGAAATGGTTTGGTCAAGCCATCTTCAGTGATCTTTGTTTTGTTCTCATTTTATGTAATGCTACTGTTTTTATGGTGAATCATGCAGTTTTCTTTCAGCTAATCAATTCACAGGAAGTATCCCAGATTCTTTGTCAAATCTAAAACTTCTGGACGCCATGTAAGTAGGCATATTTTTTTACTTACCTTTGCACTCATGTGTCACTACATTCTCAACGACTATTAAATTTTCTCATTAATGGTTATAGTTGTTCATTGCGCCCAGGTCGCTCAATAATAATTTTTTCACTGGAGAGCTACCGGATGCCTTTCAGACACTAACTGGTCTCATTAATTTGTAAGAATCTTGTTATAATCGGCAACTTTTTTTTTTACAGGTTTAGATTGATAACTTAACCTTTGGTGCAGAGATCTATCTAGCAACAATTTTAGTGGACAACTGCCACTCTCTTTAGAGAAGTTATCATCTCTGACCACCTTGTGAGTATCTTTACATTCATGAATGATTTGTTTCTATGTACTTTTGCCTTGATTAAATTGATCGAATGTCATGACTGTTAGGCATGTGCAGAACAACCAACTAACCGGGACCCTTGATGTTCTACAAGATCTTCCTATCAGAGATTTGTAATTCTCAATCATATTTTTCCTTTAGCTCATACTCTTTGTTTTTGTTGATTAGTGACTAAAGATTTGAAATATTTGAATAGGGATATAGAGAACAACTTGTTCTCAGGACCCGTGCCTGGTAAGATGATGAGCATCCCAATTTTCAAGTAAGAGCCTCTTAGTATTCGTTCTCTTTTCATTTTATCTTTGATCTCTTAGTATTCATTCTCTTTTAATTTTCTCTTTGATTGGAAGGGTCTTCTATCTAATTAGGAATCGAAAGAAGTCACAGTGGTGTCATATGTGTGTCTTTGTGAACAACTCGTGTGAAGCTGAATTTATTTCCTTAGTCTCCTTTTGACTTTTCTTTTTTCTATTTTTTCTCCTTTTGGCCCTTTTATTATGAGTCATTTAGATTGACTCTAATCTGAGGGTTGTAGTGCTTATTCCCTTTAAGAAAAACCTAATAGCTAAAAGAAAGGGATTCTAATTGTAGGTTGCATATTGTGGCCTAGCATTGTATATCTTGTGTCCTAATGATTGTTTTGATGTATTCTTGACTCTTGTCTTTTCTTTCATGGAGGTTCGATCTTTATTAATTTGGTTGTATTTCCATGAGCATATTGTTGTTGATTGTGTTGAGAAATCGTATTGGTCACCAAATGTCTGTAGAAATTCTCCTATAACAAATGGAACTTGAAGAATTTGGCATGCATACATGCACAATGATCGTGTAACTATATTAAAAGATATGACTGAACAGATCAGAACTGATAAACGAAGGCATTGGCATAAGATGTAGAAACCAACTAAACAAGGCAAGATGGTATAAAATGCAAGTATTTTATGATCCTATAAGTGACTTGGTTTTGTACATGCAGCCATAATGTTCAAGATCAGAGTTGATCACTCAGTACACCATACATTATATGTGCAAGAGCTCGGTTCAGCCAACCATAACCATAAATTTGATGATTTTAAGGAGGTTCCGTTGACAATTTTCTGAAAAAAATCCTCCAGAGTTGGAGAGGAAAGAGGTACTCTTTGTAGAAAGATTATCATCTCGAAACATAAAGATTATATTGTTCTTTTGGTCTTGTATGGTGGGCAATTTCATCTGCATGGGGATTTGACCATGAGGAAGGAATGAAGTTGTTTTAGAAGGAATTCTTTGGTCCCATTTGTCGAAGGTGATTTGTTGCAACACAAAAGGCAAGGCGAGGCTAAGTTGTGTTTCCATTGCCTGGAGTGACATTGGACATATCTTTTATGGAGGCTTCCTCACAATTTTCTTGAAATTGTGGTAGAGTCAAATTTTATTGCCAAAGAAGTGGTACTAACTGCTAAGCATGGATTTGGCGTAAAACTGATTACCTAATCTTGTAGAAGGGTGATCTTTACCCAGTGTGTCAGTGGTATGCTAGACATAAGCCGAATTTAGGTTGGGCTGAAGCTTGTCCAAGCCCAAGCGTTCAATTCTTGCTCTTGGCCCAGTATTCAAGCATAGATCCAACTTGTGTGCCTGAAAATTAGGCCCAACCCTTCCCCATTGCGAAATTTTATATTCTAGTTTTATAAAGGTTAGGCCAAACCTAAATCCTTTTAAGCATACATAGGCCTAAAAGTCATCTTGCACTCGGCCCTCCCATGGGCCTAAAAACACGTCCCAGTTTAGCGCAAAGTATTTGGACCTAGCAAACCTGACTATTTTCAGTCCTAATTCCTAAATGAACTAGCCATCTGCCTGCTAGTTTTAAGCCCACTCCATTCACCCTTGATACAACTCCTTTTCCTGAATTGTAACCCAACCCACTGCCATTTCTAATCCTAAACGGCACCACAGTCTTGTCTTTAAATTGTTTGTATGTGCCATGCACACAGTTGATGAGTTGTCCCTGTGTACGTATGTATGTCTCTATAAAAACTAAAAGAAAGAAGATGATTTGAAAGTGGAACTATGTATTTTACTCTGTCTTGTATTCTCTATTTGTAGTTTACATGTTACTATATTTACAGTCAGTCATATCCAATCTATGATAATTGCAAGGCACCACAGTCTTGTCTTTAAATTGTTTGTATGTGCCATGCACACAGTTGATGAGTTGTCCCTGTGTACGTATGTATGTCTCTATAAAAACTAAAAGAAAGAAGATGATTTGAAAGTGGAACTATGTATTTTACTCTGTCTTGTATTCTCTATTTGTAGTTTACATGTTACTATATTTACAGTCAGTCATATCCAATCTACGATAATTGTAAGGATTAGGATCTAATTCTAGAGTCCAAAATTAGAATGTATACTCTGCTACAATCAATGAGAATAATATACAACAAACTGCAGTTGGTCCATTTTGGGCTAGCTTGATACATTCGGTTGATTTGACCCTTTGGGTTGGGCTTGACCTATGTCTTGACAATTGACACCCCCCTCAAACTCTAGGTGGGAGCTGGTAAGCATGGAAAGCTGGGAGACCAGTTGTAGGAACCATGGTGTTGGATGACGCTTGGCGAAGAAGTCTACTACTTGGTCTTCGGAAGGAATAAACAAAATTGTAATAGTGTCATATCGAACATGATGACGAACAAAATGACAATTGACCTCAATGTGTTTTGTTTCTTCATGAAAAAACATCAATGCAAGCAATTTTAATGTCACTGGCACTGTCAGAGTCTGGAGAGCGGCAGTAGGAGTCTTGACTCATAAATCATGCAGTAACCAATGAAGCCAGATAAGCTAAGTAGTTGTGCCAGCCAATGCTTGATATTCTGGTTCCGCTGAGGATCTATAAACAACTTCTTTTTTTCTTACTTTTCCAAGATATGAGAGAAGAACCAGAAAAATATAAAACCTTGTTGCAACAAATCTGCAGTCGGTCCATTTTGGACTAGCTTGACCCATTGATTGGGCTGGACCTGTGTCTTGACAGTCACAATTTCTTGTTTTATTCAATAAAGGACTGATTATAAATTATAATTTATATCATCAAGATACTATGTTGAAGTTAAGAAATTCCTTATATCTATATTTCAAAGTTACACTTTTTAATCTTATTTCTCCTTTACAGAAAAAGAACAAATGAAAAATAAAATTATAATAATGATTTAAATGACTGAGGATATTCTAGTCATTATTTGTGACGATTAACTTCAAATTCGAGTAGAAGATAATAGATTTTTAATTTATTTTTATAGCTTACAAAAAAGAGTAGCGTTATATGTTTGACCTTCAAGTGACTTAAAATCTACCATGCAGAAAGGATGGAAACCCGTTCAATACCACTGTTGCTTCATCTTTACTGCCTCTAATGTCATCACCTATTTCTGAAGGACCAACGTCGGACGTAATACCAAGAAGACCAGCAGATGGCCCGTCTGTTCAAGATGGTTCACAATATAAAAAAGTTAGTAAAACCCGAAAGACAATACGAATTGTGGCTTTTGTGGGAGTAGGGATGATATTGTGCATCATAGTTGTACTAGTGGCTATGCTTTTAATAAGATGTGGAAAAGAATCAAAGATTAAGAGAACTGTCAAGAGGCCAAAAGTCAGTCCCTACAAAAGCCGCAAAGACAAGCCTAAAGGCAATGACTCTTTGATTCATCATACCATTGAAATGAAGAAAGGTGAATATGTCTTGGTTCAGTATGTGGAGCGATTTTTTTTTTTTTATTTGAGTGTTGCTTTCTTTTTAATGGCTTTTTTTTTTTTTGTGTGCAATTGTCACAAACAGTTTCAGTTTTGAAGGAGGCAGTTCAGAAACCAACAAAGAAACATGAGATGGATACAATAGGAATGTGGATGGTAGCACAGAAGCCTAGGGTGGAACAAGAGACAAATATGGACGGAGTGGAAGCGGTTGCAGTTGGTCTACCTGTTGAAGAAGTCTGTGCCAACCCTGTCCCTGCTAAATTGTCAAAAGATTTGGATCCCCTAACTTCTGTAACATCTTTCACTGTTGGATCCCTTCAACAATACACCAATAGTTTCGGTCAAGAAAATCTCATTGGAGTTGGTTCTTTGGGCAGTGTTTATTGGGCAGAGTGCCCGGATGGACAGGTACAATCTTCTTGATTTTACATTTAAATATATGAGTGGGTTTACATTGATTAATCACAACAGTATATTATATGGTTGATGAATTACAAACCACGGTAGGTATACTGTGCAATTTTAGCTGAAAGTCTCAAGACGTCTTATGGTCTATCCTTTGACAATAAATATTTTTTCACATCACTAAATCCAAAGGTCTTAAAAGAGCGCCCTTAGAAATGCCAAAGAAATTGATCAATAGTAATTAGAGTTTATAGAAATGTGGAAAATCATTAAGTGCTAGCTTGGAAATCATGCAACTATTCTCTTTCTTTTTCCCCTTTCTGTCGAGTTGATTTATTCTAGTTAACAGATAGCTGAGTCCAAGGATAGTTTAGAAGTGTGCGATCGCCATTTGATGCTTAATTTTATATAAAAACAGTGACAAATAGAAATTTACAAGAAACGAAAAGAGAACTATTATTTAAATTTCTACTAGATTTTGAATAAAATCCAATCGAAATCTTATTAATTAGCTACCTTTACTCCAAGTTTATTGATTTTTTGGTATTAGATTGTGCAGAAGTCTGCAAGCACTACCTCTTAAATGTCAATATGGTTTACAGATTAGATGGATAAGGTTATAGTGGTGGTGGTGCTGCTGATGATGATTTATAGGACTCTACAACAGATGTAGTGGTATATGAAGAGAAATGTAAAATGATTTGGTTGTGCAATATCTCAAGGGCATTTGTTAGCATCATACCAAATTAAGCCTTCAGTTATCTATCTCTCTTATTGCTCAACTCAGTAAGTCATGTGCTGTTTATTTTCTAATTTTAAATTTAAGGAAAATATACAGGGCATGAGGAGCAGCAAGTTTCAGTTTCCTGAGGCAAATGTTTCTCTACATGTTTGGCCTATGGTTTTTATCACCATCGTCCTGATGGGCCCTACCATGGAGGGTGATCTCCCAATTTTTCTCAGGTTGAAAAATCATGATGGTTTTTATTTCTTTTTGATAATTTTCTTCTGTTGCTGCATTCTTTGTTGTCTATTTGCCATTGGTCAGAGTGAGGATTTCTATTCTGGGAAGTTTTTGGGCTATCTCATATAAATCTCAAATCAACTAAATCAAACAGCCTGGATCATTTGATCATAAGCCCCTTACGATGTACGAAACTACAATATGGGCACCTTAGGCTTAGAAGACTGTAAGCTTGCTTATCATCAAAGCCTTATCCCATTTTCAGTAAATTGTACACTTACGAGAGCCTACTGTTCTCCTTAATTTGCTAGTATACATTATTGTCTTTGTAGAATTATTTTGGATTTGATCACCGACCTTATTATGCTTATCTTTTGTTTTCATTGCATCTATATGCTTTCTATTTTCACCTTTCAGTTTTTTTGTTTGTCATGTTGCCATGATGTCTTCATTACTATTAAACTGCTGTCACAATATTTCATCCTTCCATCAACTAATTACGGTAAAATAGTTCCTTACTTGAACTGAGTTTTGATTTAAAATTGCATTATGATTGGTATATTTCAACTCTTAAGAATATTTCAACTCTTAAGAACTTGATACAATAGCCTCGTAGAACTTTAGGGGCAGTTTGCAAGTGCTGATGAATGCGGAGGATATCTTCAGTATGCACTTTTCTTTCACTTGTGGACCTTGAGATCATTTAAACCTTATCATCTTAAATTTTTCAACAGACTCAACTTTTTAATAAATTTTAAAAATTAAAATTCGGTTTCAAATAGGAGAAATAAGTGAATATATTTTGCATTTTCTGACAGCCATTTTTCTTTCAAACTTAAGCTGTCTGGACACTGGAGAAGACCAGATGTGTCTATATAAAGGAATATGGAATCTCATAGAAATTACACACAAAGATACAAAAAAAAAAGAAGAAGAAAAGAAAAGAAAAGCCAAAGAAAACTCATAATTCAGGAATTCATATCCCATTGTGATCCCCCAGCATACAGAGAGAGCTGTTCAGGTGTACCAGATTTTGGTCGGTCAATAGATTGCTATGAATTTCTTTTTCCTAGTAGCAATGTTAATGTCTCTCGCATTAATTCTGATAAAAAAAATTACAAATCAAATTTTTACTTGTTTCATTGCTTGAAATTGATCTTTGTTGTATGATTTAACTTCTGAAAACTATGGTTTGGAACACTTAAATGGAGATTTTTCATAGTGACATCCACATGCTAGGTTTCCTTGTCTTCAATAGAAAATGTTGGAGAAATGTTTTAATTTGTGCATTTGACATTGATACTTTTCCTCTTCATGTTTCTCAGCTTTTGGCAGTTAAGAAGCTGGACAATACTTCTTTGATGCTGCAAACAGATGAATCTTTTCTTAAACTGGTGTCAATTATTTCTAAACTTCAACATGCTAATGTTGTCAAGCTTGTGGGTTACTGTGCGGAGCATAGGCAGTGTCTACTTGTCTACGAATATTGTAATAATGGGAACCTTAATGATGTCCTTCACTCTGGTCATGAACTCAACAAGAAACTATCCTGGAATGCCCGCATCCGCATAGCCCTTGGAGCTGCCAGAGCTTTAGAGTAAGTGACATCAAAGTGTAACTGCCTTCAACATAATTTTCTAGTGAAAGAATCTATGCATCAATTCAGTAGAAGGGAAAGAATTGATGTTCTGTGGCTCACTGAGCAACTTAAAGCTCAGATGTGTTGGTTTGGCCATGTTCTGAGTAGTGAATGCACTCAAGACAATGTATCAAGAAAATCCCTTTCACCTGGTTTTTTTTTTTTTTTTGTTTTATGCTCAAATCGAAGAACAATACATCGTGACGAATAGGAAAGAGAAAAAATGCACAATTGCTCTCCTGCTAAGATGATGTCCGAAAATGTGTTAGTTAGCTCAAACAACTGTGAAATCTGGTGGTCAACAATAAAAACAGGTGTAGTGATAGAAACTAAATAACCAAATTAGATATCTTTCATGTAGCATCCACTGATCCAGTTTAGTGAAACATTTCTAGTTTGTCCATTTTGATGAAGGTATAAGACAGAAATGCCTATGAAATTGATGAAATCAATGATAAACACAACTATTGGTTTACTCAGATATGTTTTAGAGCAGTAACGGCCAACTTTTAGCGGAAAAGATAAACCACCGGTTTACTTGGAATTTGTCTGAGTCAACACTCTATCCCAGTTCTCGAGCATTGAGCGAAATTTTGGTCCTAAAAAGACCCCGGCCAGAGGAGTTATGGGCTTTTTACATTTTTCATATTTGGTGAGTTTTTGAGGGACTTGGTTGAGCTAATCTAAGAAAACAAAACATAATTCGAGTAAAAAGCTTTTTACACTTCTATAGAGCAATTATAAGTGTTTATTTAAGTATTTAATATCCGTGATAGATATCTGCATGAAGTCTGTCAGCCACCTATTGTGCATCGAAATTTCAAGTCTTCCAATCTTCTCCTTGACGATGAGCTCACTGTGCGTGCCTCTGATTGCGGTTTGGCTTCACTGTTTTCATCAGGGTCTGTGAGGCAGGTATGTGAATGATTGCCCAGGGTATCAAATAGTTGTTATTTGCAAATTGGAAATATTCTAGCTCTTAATTTTGTCTTCCTTTTAGTTGTCAGAAAATATACTTTCATCTTTGGGTTACGGGGCCCCAGAATTCATTCAGTCAGGGATATACACTTGTCAGAGTGACATTTACAGCTTTGGTGTTGTAATGCTGGAACTCCTTACAGGACGAAAACCCTATGATAGGTAAGAAATTTAGCAAACCATTTCATGATATTGGTTTTTGTCTGTTTGTTCACCATGAACATGTGCATACAGTTCAAGACCTCGAGGAGAGCAACACCTAGCGAGGTGGGCAATCAGTCAGCTTCATGACATTGCATCATTGTCAAGAATGGTCGATCCTTCACTCTCTAGAAGTTGTCCTGAAAAATCATTATCACAGTTGGCTGACATCATTTCTATTTGCGTTCAGGTGAATTGTTCTGTTTCATTATAATTTACATGCACACACACGCACATCCATACACGAACATGTACGGATATATAGTGTTGTTGCTTCAATCTTTGGGCTGAATTGCTGTTTCGACTAGGTTTCTTTCTTGCCCTAATAGCGAACGACTATTTCTTCAGGAAGATAGTGCTTAATGCCACGGAAAAGGAAATTTGTTCCCAAGGATGGTCATAGGGTAAAATGCTCAATTTATTGTCCAGGCACCAGAACTGATTGAGTTAACACTAGCAGATGTAATAATTCACATGTCCATAATAGGACAGTAGCTAATGGGGGCTATATGGAGCTTATGATGAACTGAGAAACATGCACTTCCAGTCTTCTCCTCAAATGAACCTGAGTTTTTTTTTTTTTTTTTTTTTTTTTTTTTTTTTTTTTTTTTTACTTTTGCCACACATGTAAACAAATATGCCCTAAGAGAACTGCATATGCATCCTCCTCGAGGTGAATTTTAAGCTCGCTATGCAACCTAGTAAGCAGTCTAAAGCCACTGATGCGATGACAGTTGGCTTATGATACCCAGATACTTCAAAATAGGCATTGTATACTGTCATGTCACCTCAGATACTTCATTTATTGTGTAAAACCAGTCTCTGCCATATCCATCGTGTGTCCCTCCCGTATCCATCCCATATCAGGGCACTAGCAGTTGTCAGCATTTATTTTTAATAGTGACTTGTCAAATTTTTGGGGTATGCCTTTCATGTTGATGTATATTCTAACTGAGAAGGTGAAAGAAGACAAGTATTATTTAACACTACGGTCCTTAACATTACCTGACTTGTTACCTTTTAAGTATTAACCATTACAAAAATGTGATTTTGATTGGTCGCTGAAAAATAAATATGACCAAAACTGAGTGTTTATTGACTTGTAATTGACCTTGGAGGGTTTAAAGAAAATCCTCTCAAACTTTCCTGTTTTATTGCTAGAAGAGCATATTAATTTACATATCTGAAATGGAGTTGCATTCTTATCATTGCATCCGAGAAAATTGAAATGTCAAATGCATGTGTGTTGGATTTTCTCTTGCAGTCGGAGCCAGAATTCCGGCCACCAATGTCTGAGATTGTACAAAAGCTCCTGTGTATGATGCCAAGGGAATATTCGAGCAGATAATCAAACAGTCCCTCTATTAGTTCAACTTAGAAATCAAGAGAAAGATCTCAGTCCAAAAGCCTGTTTATAAGTGACTTTGGGAGGTTGGTGGACATCAAAGGTCTGAATGGAGCTCGAGCTGTCGAATGGGAGAAACTGTGAACCCATTGCTTCTCATTAGCATTACAATTTTGGCAGCTATACTTCATGATATTTCGGTTTCGGTTATTCTTTCACTTTATCAGTTATCATTATCTTTCAAAAAGAAAATCAACTATCATTGTCGTTAGTTTAATTGAGATGGATAATGTAAAAAAGTGTTAATCCAGTTATTGTACTATTATTCATTTTGTGTTACTATTGCTTGATGGTTTTATGATATTCGCTTGAAAGCATGTCAACTGTAAGAATATGTTGTTATTCTCTTCAATCATTCATATAAACCGAGTATGAAAAATGCAACTGATTGCACAGAGAGAGTTGGTGGAGTGGCATATTGGTGGAGTGGCATATATGTGTTAATATTTAATAATGCATAAGGTTGTATTAATTATGTATCAATGATGTGCATAATCTTGCCATGGGATTTGCTCATCTTGGAGTAAAATTCAAGGACATTCGATGAAGGGGGGCTGCCGTTCATTTTGAAGGGTTGGGATTTTCATTAAGTGGGCCCCACAGTGGGTTCCACCCCTTCGATTCACATGAAGCATGTGGGAGATCCGGACTCATGTTGTATTGTCGAACTAATTGTTGTTTTTCAATTCGTGATTGCTAGCTGTGCCCCGCAAAAAAAGTTCTCGTATAATAGGTGAGAACTAGTTCTCACTTGAATATTTCCCTAATGTAAAATCTCTGTTTTTTTTTTTTTTTTTAATGTTTTCCAGATGCGTTTTCTCTTCAGTTTATGTTTCTTGTATAGACCACCAAATGTAAGAAATTCAACAGGTCAAGAAAACCATACTGCATCAGATCCGTCCATTGGATCATCCCTGCCGCAACATTCATTTAACATTGCCATGATCCTTGTAATAGTTTTCACTTGGCAAAAAATATTCGAAAATGGGCAAAACTTGGAAACATGACTCAACTCGGAAGGCCACTCAATGAGTAAATTGGCTGAGTCTGGCCCAGTGCTAGAATAGACTTGTTCCACAGGTCCAATTAAAGTGACCAACTGAGCTGAGTTGACTCGAGTCAAACTATAATTCTAAGCCATAATAGATCTATCATTCAACACTGAGCCATACTCCTTAGTTTGCAAATTGCAAGACTGTTGATGAGAAATAATCCTATTGGCACTGGCATAAGCAAATCATCTGGTTTAATGTGAAGAACCCATATTTGCCTGACCAACCTCATCACATCAGAGGACCATCTAGGAGAACTAGCCCAGATCTCACTCTAAATTAAGTAGTCATGTGTACCATTGAATTGATCATTTGTAGAATACATAACTATTTTATGTCATACACGATCAGTCCATGGGAACATATCAATCAAATTGGAGTGTAATTTTGCCATTGAATCATAGAAATGTAGCTCCCTCAAAGTCTAAATTAGGATTTTGCAGCAGCATAAATTGAGAGCAACATAGGACCATTTCACCATATAATTCCCCCCTGTGATGGAAATAAGTTTTTATGCCAGAACTGATTCCCTTCTTTTTTAGTGGATAGCTTGTCCTTTTTCTGTCAAGAGCCTGACTGTTAATTGACTGTAAAAGGTCAGCACAATTTGTTATAAGTTACATATACTTCACCTAGTTATATTTACCCTTTTAAGTTACTGAACATGTAAGAACAAGGTGGGAGATTTATACTTTAGTGCAAAAGATAAGAGAGAAGGCAAAAGAATTCGCTGCAGTGAAATTCAAGGCAATCCATAGAATTAACAATGTCAAAGCTTATGCTCTCACAAAAATAGGTTTAAGTTTAAATTGTGATTGTCTGTCTATTACGTATGAAGTAGCATGTAATCATCTTTGTTGAATAGGTTGGTCCAACCATGGCTGGCGATTGACCTTCCATTGCTGCAATTTGAAGTCCAAATCCAATAATTCTATTCATTGAATATTTTGGCAGTCAAAGTTGATCTTCTCCCAATTTGTAAAAAGGAAAGAGGCTTTTATTTATTTATTATAAATTCAATAAAATGCTCACTTTTTTATTGGGTAAGCTGAATTACAAATAGTTTGAAAAATGATTTAGTTGGGCGGGTCATTTTGGGCCGGATTTTGATCTGAGTTCTCATTGTCGGGCATATACAGTCATAAATATTACTTGTAATTTGAATTATAGTGGTAAAAAAAATAATAAAGAATTTCCCATTGAAAAAAATAATAAAAAATAATATCGCAAAAAATTGAAAACTTTGTAAAGATCAGAATATGCAATAATTTAACATTTTTCACTAAAATTCATATGTTTTATAAATTTCTGCGTTTAACATTTTAAATATATTATTTTCCATCAACAAACATAAGTAGGTAAATAGAATGAAATAAGATGAAAAACATGACCTAATCCTAACAACCCAATTAGCTAAATCGTAGTTGACTTTAAGAGGTTTCATTATAAATCATAATTTATATACTAATATCTCAAGTCCTACAATAAGAGTAAGTGTACTATGTAACAAACAAAATATTGAAAATGAAAGAATAGTAGTTGATGATATATATACTTCTCTATGCTCTCATTTGGTTTAATCTTCGTATTTTTACTGCAGAGAATTTTGTGATTTCCTCAGCAGTTGTTGGGTATATTTTCTGCAATATTAAATAATAGTTTTATCATTTTTAGTGTTTTTTTTTTTCATAAAGAAGTGCTGCTGTGCTTTTCTCAGTAAAGTAGTTATTTACAAATGGGGTGTGACAAAATCTTTATGAATATCTCCTTTTTTCCCAAAAAGAAAAAAAGGGTCATTGTCTGAAAAAGGGACTCTTCATGTATCTTTTCAAGATAGAACCCTTACCCCATTTAGGGTGAGGATGAAATCTTGAGTGAGAACAATAGAATTAGTGCAATCCTTCTCAACCTTTTATGTTTCCAATATTTTGAAGAGATTTCTTTCTTGGACTGGCCTTTATTGGTTCTATATATGTTTCTTAAGATGGATGCTACATGAGATATATACATCCTAATGGGCATTGTACCCTTCAATATAAACCATGATTTCACCCACAATATATATTTATTTATTTATTTTGAAAAAATTCCTACTGCATTCTTATAAAAGTCATAGGAAATGACCTCATCACAGTAAGGGGAATGGATGGCCTCGTTTGTTTCGTGTAATTGAATTCTTAAGATTTTATTTTTGTAAGTGATTAAAAACAAAAAACTAAGAGTTGGGTTTGGATAAAAAAGGATGTTCGGTTGGAATGAAAAACTAAAGGTGAATATTTAAAAATGACCATCAAATAAACTACCTTTGAATGGAAATTGTATAAAAAAGGAAGATGGAAAATAAATCCGCAACTATCATCCTAGTTATTCAGTACCTAGGAAAGTCCATGCTTCTTTTTCTTTTCTTTTCTTTTTTTATTTTATAACAAAGGGTGTCCGAGCCCTTTGAGCCGAACTAATCCCTACGGACCCAGAGAGAGCCAGGTAAATCTCCTATGAGCCCAGTGTGGTACACTCCTCAACTTGTCTCCTTGACCATAATTGTCAATATATTGAATTACTATGTATTGTATTGCATGCAGTGGATCATGCATAAGCATTCATAAAAAGTGTTGTAGGACCCCTTTGAATAATAACTTCTTAATTGTTGACTTTTCACATGAAGAAATCAACAGCCGCCGATAAACAAAATCTTCCATTGCTCCAATTTTTTTATTATCACATTTGGCATATCCATAAGAATTATGATGATCCAAACCATTCATTCATTAAGCTTATTAATTGATCACCATCCATTGCTTCCAATAAGATGGACTTTCACATATTTAATACAAGTCACTAGCAAATCTGCAAGATGCACAAGCCCAAGAAATTTTGATCAAACCTACCTAATATTTTCTTCTAATAAGGAAAGATGCCCTTAAATATAAACAATCATGTAACAAAATTTATGTTTGACCCTAGTTTAAATAACTCAAATCAGGATGCCAAATTAATGTCTTTTTTCCTAAACTAACCAGAGTTACCAAAGTGTTTTCCTATAGTTTCTTAAGGTTAAACTTAATCAAGGGTAAACTATGGAGGCTGAAGACATAGCTAAGAGAGGTATCTTCATCCTTTTTGAGAAGCTTGTGGTTGTGCTTAAAAATCAAAATAGATGTGGTTGTTTGTGAATAAATAAAAAAAGCAGTGGTTATGTATAAATTTCCTTGGAAGTTATTAAAAAGTTTTCTTAGTTAGGAAAACCAATGAGAAATGAATGTGAGTTTTTTACTTGATTAATGAAGAGTCTCAATGTGAAAGGACTCCTAAAAGGAAAGGACTCCTAAAAATAGAGAAGTGGTGCCACATCATCAACTATTTCCAGTAAGTAATGACTATGGCTAAGGTACCTATTTATTTGTGCCTACCCACTAAATTGTAAAGGATTATATGGTCTTTGAGTTGTTATTGTCTCTAGTTTGTTAGAAAGGATAAGCCAATGGCCTCAAGTTGGTTTTTTAAGCAAAATCTTAATTTGGTTTTAATATAAAAAAAAGTTTCATAAGGCGCTATGGCATTTTTTTTAAAATATGAAATATTTAATAAAGAGCTAGGAAAGACGAGAAAGTTGGGATGAATGTGTGATAAAAGTAGAAAAGATTGAATCAGAAATGAGCACTTTCGGGAGTAATTAGATATAGCATCAATAGATGATTTTCAATAAACTTGCTTTAGATCATTTGCGATGGCAGAACTACATGCACTGGGCAGGGGGCTGAAGCCCCCTCCAAATTGGAAAAAAGCCCATAAGGGCCCTATGGGCCCTTAAGCCCAACCCCCAGTTAAAAATGGCTTAAGTCCCCAGTCCCCACGATCCCTTTATTTCCCTTACCACTTTAACCTAAAAACAGTAAACCCCTTTCTCTTTCTCTATTTCTCATCTCTTTTCCTCCCCCCTCTCAAAAATCCCCATCTCAGGACTCAGGCTACTGGCTGTCGGCATCGGCACGACGCCATCCCTCAATTTGACAGGCGGCAGGCTAAGTACTCATCTCTCTCATCTGTCTCTGTCTCTCTCTAAAAGAAGACGATGAAACGATGTTTGTTCTCATGGAAAACAAATAAATATTGTTTGTTTTTCCTTGGAGCATGTTAGAGTAGATACCCTCATACCCAATCCCAATGCCAAATTGCCAATGCATGGGACATTCTTTAGGGCTAGTGGAATCAGATGATGTGTCTCCTTGATCCAAACAGGCATGCCATATTGCCATTGGAACTCTCCAATGTTATCAATGTTTTAACAAACCATGAATGTTGTTTAACCACTTCATAGAGGGAGGGTTTGATTTAAGGGTTTGGATTTATTACAAGCTCCAAGCCAACTGGTGATCATTTTTATTAGTATGGTTCATAAGCCAGAGCTACATGAAACTTCTCATGTAGCTCTTTGAGTATTTCTTCCAGGATACTAGGGGTGCAACTTGGGCTGGTCTGGAAGCACATTGGCTCAACCCAAGCTTAACATAAATTTATAGTGGGCAAACTCGAACCCAAACTCAACCCAATGAAACCTGAACATAACCAACTTGAGCCCGTCCTGAGTTGTGAATTCCCACAAGAACACAATTTAGGTTGAGTCTTCCTAGCTTGGGTTCCCAAAATGTATGCTATGGGTATAAAATTAGAGCTTCTATTAATAGTATAGTGTACTTGTCATAATATCATACAATATACAGAAGATGTACTTTATTTGTAAGTCAAGTACCCATGTTGAATCTGGGATTCTGTGTTCAAAACTTTACCCATACTCCATGTGCGTATGTGAACCATGCCAGACCTAATAAGCCTAACCTTAGGTTAGCCCATGTGGGTTTAGGCTTGACCCACACAAATTGCATCCCTACATAGTACCACTTCATCATGTCAAGAAGGTTCCTTGACACTCCACTTGAATGGGATCCCTCATAAATTGACACAAATCCTTTAAATCCTGAGTACATTTCTATCTGAAGTCATAGTCCCTACACTTCCTTTATATTAATCTTAATTTTATTATGTAACCATAATTGAAAAACTACATCTTATTAAATAACACTTTCAATCACATGTTTCTCAGGTGGGTTGTTTTCCATTGTTATTTTCCTACTCTAATAGGCTTGGCAACTGACAAGATAATCTCGGAGACCTTCCTTTCCCAAATTCATATATGGTTGAGGTGCGTGCTTATTTTCCTTCCAAATTTTGTAGTTGTATGTCATTAGTTTAGATTGGAAGAAAATAAGTTAAATGTTTGGTTGAGGTGTCAGGTGTGTGCTAATTGCTATATTAAGTTAGTGTGATTTCTTAAATTTGTGAGCCTCTTTATTAGATTTGATACAAAATAATGATTTATTTATTTTAATTATGATTTGTTTGAGGTTGTTTTGAGTGAGAATATTGATTTTGATTTATTGAAAGTATGACATTTCCAAATCTAATGACAAGCAATTGGATTGAAACTCCTAAAAGTTAGATAAAATAGTTTGTTTCGGTCCACTTGGTGAGATTGACAAATTTCATCATTTAGAAATAGGACACAATTGACTTGTTTGCATATTGCTTTAACCAAGGTCTTGATTGGTTATGCTCTTCATCAATTTGAACCAAATATGGAAAATTATTTCAAAAGAAAATCAACTGATGATCTAGCGCAATAGTTAATGTTAAGAAATACCAACAAAATAGCAATTGACTTTTTCAAGTGACTATCTTAAGCCCCTACCAAGTCAAAAGCCTGGGTCCGCCACTGATCGTTTGGATACATCTAATGTAATACTATCGAGGAAAAATCTTTCTATAGGTTGATGACCCACCAATTAGAAGGGGTAGGTTTTAAAGAGGACATGGATGAAATTAGTAAGGATAGGCATAAAGAAGTGCAACTTATTCAAGATTTGACTTAGGATAGATTTGGATTGGAACGGAGAAAAAAAATGCATGTAACCGACCCCAAAATAGTTTGGAGAAGACTTTAATGATGATGATAACGACTAAATAAATAATATTTCAACAATAATCACGTGAGAATCGCCCGCAAGATTCTTCTTGCTGTCCACGATGACCTTACTTACATATAATCAAGTTACGAGCCCCATATACATTCACTGTCATGAATCGCCACTCGCCTAAATACACAATCAAATGCTTTTATCGAGACAACTCCACCAAAAGAAGACACGAGTCATGCTTGTAGATCATATGTGAAAAGATGCTATTAAATTAGGCGAAAAGAAATCCTATTAGACCAGAAATTGCCAACCACCTAATCGCAGTCAGTTATTAATGTCCATTTAAGTTAATCATTTTAATTCTTCCGATAAAAAAAGCAATGATTAGATACTCATCCGATCTAAGATAATGATTGCAAGCGATTTCCAATCATCTAAATTCATTTTAATTATTTTTCGGGTCATGCTATTTTAGGCCAAACCCAAGTTGCACTATATATAAGGACACTTGGGCTCAACCTCTTTCTCTACCTCTACCTCTACCTCTACCTCTACCACCCCTAAATTTGGTTGTTTTGAAAAGGAACCTTGTAGACAAATTTCTCCCAATGTCTATTTCTAAAAGAAGGTCAAGGGCTATTTTACTCTATGAACCCAAGAATTCTATACAAGAAAAAGGAAAACGCCACTTGGGTTGGTGGTAAATATATATATACATACACAAAGGTAGAAGACGAGGCTTGAGGCGAGAAAGGCGATGGGTACTCAATAGCTTTCCCTTCTTCCCAAGGAAACCCAACCATATTTTTCCCCCCCTCCCCTCTCTATCTCTCTCCCAAATCTCTCTTTCCCACACATCTCCCTTTTCCCTTTCCACCCAATCCAAACAACACAAATAAACACATCACACACACAACACAGCACAACAAAAAAAAAAAAAACCACCCTCAAAACCACCCATCCCATCCAAAAGCGGTTTTCTCGTATCATCTTCTCCGGTTTCTCCATCTGGGCTTCTCCGATTTTTCACTTTCCAAGGTGGTTTCCACAGCCCCCCCCCCCGGCCCTAGCGTGCGCCGGTGCCGTGCTAACTTGCGCCGGAGGGGTGGTGCACCGGTGCCGTGCTAGCGTGCGCCGGAGGGGTGGTTGGGCGGGCTCGTGCTAGCGTGCGCCGGTGGCGGAGATGATGAGGAGGTGGGGGACGTGGGAGGAGCTGGTGCTCGGAGGGGCGGTGGTCAGGCACGGGACCCGAGCCTGGGGGGCCGTAGCTTCGGAGCTCCGAGCCAGGACCCTCTGCCCGCACGGCTTCACGCCTCAGGTGATTTTATCGCGACATCATCTTCTTCTCGCGAGAATATCGCGCGCCTGTCCTCTTTAGCACTAACGTTTCATATTTTTTTTTTCTCCTTCACGTTTCTCGAGTCTCTCTCTATATCTTTTCCGGGCTTTTCTTCTTAATCTCGCGACTCGCGAGATAAGGATTTGATGCGGTATCCTGAATATATCGCGAGTCGATTAAGTGGTGGGCCTTCTCAAATACGGTTGGTTTGATACGTTGACGATATTTCGGGGGGTCAATTGCGGGTCGTACGTGGTGTGCGGGGCCCACTTGCTATTTCTAATTTCTATTGACCAAAATATCCTTTTGTTTTGTTCCGCACGCTCCTCTCTCTTTCTTTTAAAGCGTTCAAGGGTTGTTTTGGTCAATGAAAAAAAGTTGGGTTAGCTCTTTGGCACACGCCGAACGTATCGAACATTGTTGGGGCCCACCACCAGGCCTATCAGATGAATGGATAGGGTTCTGAATTAGGGTTTGAACAATACACATCAACGGTTTGGATGTGTGGGAAACACGGCAACTGGACCCCACCACATTGATCCCTGTTAGGGCGATTTGGGGTTTTTTTTTTGCAGAATAGACGAGGCTACTTTAGTCCTTTTATTTGTATATTGTATTCTCAGATCTGACGGTGACTTCTGCCCTAATCTCTTTTCAATTTCAGATCTGACGGTGTTTGTTTTTTTTTTTTTAATAGGGCTGACCAGTGAGGGGCGGGTCCCACATGACTTAATCGGGCCGACCAGTGATGTGCGGGTCCCACATGACCCACCTTCATAAATCTGAGCCGCTCAAAAGCAAGGCCACTTGGGCCAAAAGTAGAACTACAGGGTTGGCCACGAGGGATCAACGGCTAGGATGAAGGGCACGGAATGGACGGTCTATAGAAGAAGAAAGAGTGGGGTCCTGGGCCCCACATGCCTGCCACTGTCCCTCTCACCAAGTCTTCGCGCTTTGCCGTTACCAGGACGACATTTTAAAATTAAGGGACACGTGGCAAGAAGGTGGGGCTCGATGACCCACCATAAGAATAAAAAAAAACCATAGCCTCCTCAAGCTTTTCTAGCCGTTAGATCAAATTAAATGGAAGTGGACCATTGACTCGGGTCAAATTAAAATCATTAGATTTGATCAATTGCCCTTGACATTCAAATGAGGATGATGTTTGAAGTTTGATATTATAACTAATTAATTAAATCCTCTTTTATAGAGGACTAGTGGGCCCATCTAAGGGGTACATGTCTCGCTTGTGGGGTGGGGCCCTTTTATCTGATATTCTTCTTCTTCTTCTTCTTGTTTTGTGGTTGCAGGAATGTGAGGCTAAGTATGAGGATCTACAAGAGCGGTATAGTGGCTGCAGGTGGGTACATATATTTTGGGGCCACCTTTCACTTTAATATTTTTAGACCTTTGGATCTACAAAGCTCACATATTGTGTCTATTCTGATTGCTCTGACTTAATCTAATGCACTCAATCATGGGTTAATTTAACAGTCAAACAAATCTTTTTACAATGATTTTCAATGTAATATTATCAATGGTTCCTTAATAATTAGGATGTGCTTGGTAAGTGGAATTTCTAACTGAAATTAACCTTTTCTTTGTGTAAGTAGTCTAAATGTGCTAGGATTTGTCTTCATGCTATTCAATTGACTGATTAGGATTGGGATATATTTTTTTTAAAATTAGGAAAGGAATATGTAATTAGGCTATTATCATCGTCGTCATCATCAAAGCCTTCTCTCAACTATGTTGGGTTCGGGTACACAAATTCTGTTGTTTGGGTTGTGAATGTGATAAAAGTTTACACCTGTCAACCTGCTTAACACAACCTTTCTCCTTTACCCGGGCTTGGGACTGGCAGTAAAAAAAAAAAAAAAAAAACAAAAACAAAAACAAAAACAAAAACTAGCAGAGTTGATTTAAGGCTATAAAGGAGTTAAAATGTGGATTTTATGAAGCTAGTTTACTATTGTAACAAAAAACAAAAGTTGATTAGTCGAGAATGTCTAATTGTTATTATTTTTCCAGTTTATTATCAAAATGAGCCCAAGCCACATTAAATTTGGGTCAAGTTTGAATTTGGTGCAATTTGTCTTGCATCAGAAATACACTATAGAAAGATAAATGTCCTAAATTTCTTGTTATGTACTTAACTCTCATTAACCATGATCATTTTAAGATAACCCCTTATTATCTAACATTTTGTCTTTTATAATCTATTAAGAATTGTATGGACTTTGATTATAATTAAAGTGGTAGAGAATACGGTTTAAATAAGTGAAAGGGTAGAGGAGAAATGGCAAGGTTGTTGTTAGTATAAGAATTTGGACTCTTCGATAATGTCCCTAGAAGTAAAGGTTTCTTGAAATTAGGGTGAGAAAAACATGTAGTATTAATATTAGTATCAATAGAAAATAGGGTAAGAGAGATGTGTCATTCTAAAAGTGTGAATAAGAATTCCATATGAATATGTATTTGCCATTAGGAAGACACTTGTCATCTCCTTATAAACTTATGGAGAGATTTCTTGGAGGCTATTATACAGAATTAGATAGAAGGGGATGTGCTTATGTAAGTGAAGAAAAAAAGAAACAATCACCATATTCGAAGAGAAATAGTTTGTTGCTAAAATCGTAGGATTTGGGATATGAATTGGGAGAAGATACAAATTGTATGATTTTGGTGTGTTTGGATGGATGGTGAATTGAAGTAAAGTAAGGTAGAGCCTCCATTATCCAATTAAGAAAAGACCACTTATCATATCAAAAGTACACAAATTCAAAATTCCCTCCTTTTAAAAAAAAAAAGAAGTAAAAAAGCATCCTCCTTTTTCCACTAAATGACAAAAAAAAAAAAAATCCTTTTTTCACACAAAAAGTCAAAAAAGATTCCCTATCAAGCCACTAAAAACAAAAGACCATCATAACCCCCTTATATTTTATTCTCTATTGATTTGAAGCTTAGCCTCACTTTACTTCAATTCACTGTTCATCCAAACAGGCCCCAGAAAAAGGACTCGTAGGTCGTAGCTATAGAACTAATCTCATTTATTGATAAAAATGTGATTGTTCATTTATGAATTGTACGATACAATAATTTGATACTCATATCAAATCACACTATTCAGATGATTTGTCTGGTGGGAATAGCAACTATCAAATTGCTATTTTTAGTCATTTTATTACCTTTTCTTTAACTTTTTGGAGTTTCTATATTTAAGAGTTTATCTAGTGATTAATTAAACCTCTTAAGATAAGAATTTGCGAGATTCAAGGAATATGTGTGTGAGTAGAGGTTACACAATAGGTATAGCAATATAGGTTTTTCCTTACATCTCTCTCTCTCTTCTTTACATCCTAACTATGTTGCACTGATGATTTACATTTTTTTTAATTTAGGAAGAACAAAAGCAGCTGCTTTATTTTTCGTAATAACTTTGAATCTTTGATATTTTAAATACATTCAACTATTCATATTTATATCATACATGACATATTCATATGTCTACTAAATGATATTCTTCATATGATTGTACCATTGTCTGATTTGTTATTGAATTGATGTTGCTATGGACGGAAATAGATGGATTATGAATAACTACTATTTTTTCTTAACGTCTGAGTAATTTTTATATTTTTATAGAAAGAATTCCTATGATCTGC
Source organism: Cinnamomum chago (assembly GCA_038049695.1). Taxonomy (NCBI): domain Eukaryota; kingdom Viridiplantae; phylum Streptophyta; class Magnoliopsida; order Laurales; family Lauraceae; genus Cinnamomum; species Cinnamomum chago. The sequence goes on along the minus strand of CP142455.1, from coordinate 11,629,401 downwards.
GATTTGATTCTAGTACCCCTTGAATAATTTGTGATACAAATTCAATTTTCAGATTAATGGTTATAAAAAGAAATAATGAAAAATTCTACTAAAAGTGGACACACGTCGCACTCTCTAACTTTATTATCATAGAGATGATTAGGTAATATAGAGAAATGGTACTGTTTGCACACACTGCACTCTGGGGCCCCACTGCATGAATGCCAATTCAATAGACTGTGGCCTGTGATTGAAGTTATAATTTGATTTGGGCCCTAGTTAAAAAAAAGTCGATACTACGTGCCCTGGCTCAGCTGAGTTGACTCAAACTTGACAGGCATAGAGTGAATCTGTTCAAGTCTGCTAAAATCCTGGTAGGCTCGCCCATGTTACCCTTCCGAGTCTACTGGGCAGATCAGAGTTTTGTAACTATGGTTGTGGTCATCTGATTGAGACCTTGAAAACAAATGGTTAGGAATAGGAAAGCATCACGGTTGTATTGTCAAATCTATGAAAATACAATGGCTCTTTTAATGATTTTTTCGCTGCTTCTTTACAGTGCGTGGTTTGAAGAGCTTCGGAAGCAACGAGTTGCTGAGCTCAAGAGAGAACTTGAGAGATCAGAAGACTCCATCGGGTTAGTATTGTACATTAAACTTTTATGCAAAATAGAGAGTTCTATCTTCTTCTCAACAAGAGAAGGGCCGTTTATTCTTTTACGCACTTATAAAGAATCAGAAACTCAACTAATGGGATGGACCAGAACAACTGTGCCTCAGCTTGGCCAGGTTCTGTTCCAAGCCTAATTGGTAATTTTGGAAATGTCATTGGCCATCTGAATGTTGGTTTGCCAGTTGGGTCATTTAGATCGACAAGCATGTGTAACATGAATAACTGTTTGGAAACCAAAAAAAAGGACTATACCTGAAAGTTTCGGAGCAGTCACCATTTTAACTTGTTTGAGTCTTGATTAAGTCTTCTACATGATATCTCTACTAGAAAATATAGAAAATGAAAAATATGATTGAGTCCAGGCCAAGTCAACTGAGTCTTTACCAGGTCAACCAAGTTTTTGAGGAAGTCATTTTAGGAATGAGTTATTCACCGAGTTGTGAGAAATCTAATATACTGGACGTTCAACTACCAAGCTTTGGCTTGCATTCGTTGATTTCCTTTAATATGAATGGGCACTCAGATCTGGTTCAAGGACCATCATCTTACCATCAAAGATACAGCCTCTACGTTGCCGAGCCATCCACTTAAAAGTGAGAAACTGTAGTGAACATGCCTCACCTGATAACTATTATTATTATTATTGTTATTATTGTTTTTGCTTGGAAAGGAGAATTTTATTGAAACGAGGGCAAATAGCCAAATACAACCATTCAGGTTTACAAAACAAAATGCTAAAGGTAGGCTTTAGCCATCTCCAGTGAAAGCATAGAAACCATGGAAGATGAAGACTCCCATGATCTGCTGGACTCTGGCCGGCTTTGTAATCTGCAAGACAGAAGGTCCATCAGCAATCTCTGACATATTGATAGTTTAAGCAGGCTGTAACCCTTCTTTAAATATCATAGAATATGGGGAGCAATATTTGCCAGAGAATCAGCAACTTGCTTAACTTCTCATCTGTAAAATTGCATATTCAAATGTTGAAAACATTCGAGAATGCAAAGAAGTCTTTTCCAGGTTGGCATCGGGTTCCAAGACAAGGAGCCATCTTTATCAAGAACCTCCATGAGGAGAAGGCTATTACCCTCAATCACCACCTGCTTAAATCCCATAACCTTTGGAGACAGACATCCCTTGCTAGAACTTCTAGCTCCGTCTACAATGGTTAGAGGCTTGATATTTGTTCTGCAAATGCGACTAGAAGATGATCCTTATGATCCAGAATTACGCTCTCAATCCCAGCCGCCTGTAACTGATACCAAACAGATCCATCATATTTAAGCTTGATAATTTTGGAAGGAGGAAGAACCCACAACTCTGTTAATAATCCAGGTTTCTTTGGAGGTGTAATTAGGGAGGGTGATGCATTCCATTCATGAACGGAAAACTTGGTTTTTTAAGATTGACTTTAAAATTTAATGGACTGGACTGTTCCTAAAGAAGTATTCATTCTGTCTTCCTGATAAACCATGATATGCTGATGCCTTGATGCCCAGTCACTAATTTTGGGCTGTGGCCTCATGCCAGAACCAATGCTGAGAGGATAATGAAGTGATAGGAGTCCAAATGGGAAATGAAGCTGGTCCCAAATCTGTTTGGCAATTATAAACATAGATGGTCTGATGATTCATTATATATGCCTCACATAGTTTTGATATGGGTGATTTTGCGTCGTTTAATTTTATTCTGAAGGTTAAGAATGTGGTCTTAGAATAGTATTAGTACCCCTTCAATGGCAACACAATTGTTTCTTTCTTTGTTGTGTGTTTCAGTATCCATTTTTATTTAATATGGTGCTTTTGTTGATCATGTTGGTTTCAGTTCTTTACAATCAAAGATCGAGTCTCTCATGAGTGAGAGAGAAGGGGCCAATGGAAGTTTTAACTGCAATGCAGAATCAACCTTACCCGCCGGCAATGCAGATGGAGCTACACCTGAATCTCCCGGAAAGGAGCGATCCAAGGATGTACTGTCTGCTGGCAGTTTCACAGAGGATACTCTAAGAGAATGGTTGCCAAAAACTCAGGTCTTAGTGGTGGACTCAGCTCATGAGAACACAACAGAGGTGAAAAATTGCGAGGAGTCAGATCAAGAGAAAGTGGGTGTTCGGGGTTTGGAGATTGGATGCGGGAATGTGAAAAAGAGAAGAGGAAAGAGGAAGAGAAAGGGATGTAATGATGTTAAGGAGGCTGCGAGCGTGGGAGAGAACGAAGTGTTCTCTGCAAATGTGGTCAAGGCTAAGGAGGAGTCTTCAACTGGGGGTTGCGAACAAAATTTAGTACCTTCGTGTGCAGGCTCTGCCAGGAGCATTGGAGAAGAGGAAGTGGGCTTGGCAGGAATATTAGATTCAATTATGGAGCCTGACTATACATCACCATTCAGGTGCCGGCTTGAAAGCCAGGTGAGTGAATCCTACACCATCATGCACTGGAATTTGATTTGCATCAGTTATTTCACATTTGAGGCAAATTGATACAGGGTGAACAGGATGATAAGGGGGGTCATCATCGGACTTGGCCTAGGTCAGCCTAATTGGGGACCCCTGGGCCTGCTTGTTTTTATCAAATCTTGGATTTCCAGGATTTCTGATTAATCCTTTTTTTTTTTTTTCCGTCTCCATTATTGAGGCTAAAAGCGAAGGATTAAAGACTCACAAGGGCCTCTAATAATAGTCTTTCCTTTGATAGAAATGATTATCCCCCATTTTCTTAGGGCCCATTTGTCTACTAAAATTCATATAAATTTTAAGTAACTCATTCCTATCATAAGCTAAAATAAAAATTAAATAAATAAATAAAAAGGCGAAGATTCTACAAATGGCCATCAAATCACCTTCCTTTTGGTAGGAAATGGTTTCCAAGTAATAACTCAAGAAATTAAATCATAGGAAAGTGGGAGCCCCGTCTACATCTCCACCTTATATCCTTCACTCCTCACCTCTTTATCTATCCTTCATTAGACCTCAATTTATCATGAATCCTTCAATACCAAGTAAAGGAATGGGCCCTTTTAGGGCCTGTTCGTTTGCATAAAGGAATTGAATACATCCGAATTCATAGTCAAATGAGCACCATCGAAGGATTATTAAAAAGAGGTGATGGGTGAAGGATATAAGGCAGCGATGTTGATATAATCCTCACTTTCTTGGGATTTTAGGTACTAGGTTGGTGGTTGTGTATTCATTTCCCACCCCTGCTTGAATCATTTTCCATTACAGGGTAGATAATTTGATGGTCCTTTTCAGAAATTCACATTTGTTTCATCAAGCTCAATTATTTTTGGAAGTAGAAATCTTTCAGTTTGAAGCAGCTTGGATCCGCAAGCGGCGATGAAACGTGTGTAGACAAGCCCTGCGAGGGAGTTTGCCGAATCCAAGACAGATTCAAGTAAGGACCAACTCTGCATATGAGAATTAGCCAAATTTCCCTCGGAACTCAATAACAATCTTCCATTGAAGATAAAGAGAAAACCAAACAAACCAATCTTTATTATTGAATAATCTTAAACTACTATCCTAATAGAGGGATTACATATATATATATATATATATATATATATAGGAAGGGTTGGACATCCCCTTTCCTAATAGGACTTTGCTTTCCTAAGGAAATAACTTGCTTAATAATCCAAATAAAATAAAACTCTTAATTTTAATAACTTCTAAATAAATAATAACTCTCTAAATAAGACTCTTAACTAATTAATGACTCTAATTAAATTAATGACTTATTGGGCTTGTGGACTGGGCCCAATTAGTTTGGCAGACCCACCTGAATCACGGTTCCTAGATATTGAATTTCTAGAGTGATACACTTACCAGTTCTTGGCCGTTGGGACCACTGGTAATGTCATGAATTGTAGGTTTGCCGCAGACATCTAATGCAAGGACCCTTCTCCTTCTGATGAGGTTATGGCCCCCACAAACATGTCACGTGTTAAATTTTGTGATAAATGAAAAATCAATAGCGACTCCCTAATTGAGGTATGGCTTCAAATAATTCCCTTGGCTATGCCTATAAATTCGGCTTTCTTGTGAAATCCGAACTGCTCAAAATTAACTTCATCTTATTTATTTGTGGGTGCCAAATTTCAGTCAGAGTTGGATCCACCAGTGTTAAACAAGAACTTTTACTCCCCTTGTTTAATATTATATGAAATACATGTTTGATTGATAGTAAGGCAGTAGTTGGAGTAAAAAATGGCATTAATTTTGAACGGTTTGACTTGGCAAGTGAGGTGCACTGATTGATATAGGCCTAGCCCCAAGAGAACTTCAGACTTACCCATCTGGCCATCCCTACTTCATTGATCAATGTGGATATAACATATCTTAATTTCTAAGAACCATTGGCCCCACAAAAAACAAGAGAAATGTACACATAAAAAAAAAGAAATTGCCCTATATCATTTGATAATCATCTATGGCCCCCATAAATGAAGAATGTCAAAATAGAGATTATCTTTTAACAGTGATTGTCTGTCCATTTCATTGGCTTAGATTGTATCCATTTCATCAACTTAGATTATACAACCGCTGTATATAATTATTCTATTTTATAAAAAAAAGATGCTTAGGTTATCAAGTTCACTTAGATTTTGATTCCTTGACCACCAAAATCACCTTATTTTTAATTATCATTATCGCTATAGTAGTAACTCTTCTGTTTTTCTCCTACTGCCAATTCCACAGAGGAGAAGACGATACAAGAAACTGATACGGCAGCACGTTGATTTCGGCACGATACGATTGCGTATCGGAGATGGGACAATCCCGACCGTCAAAGAGCTGTACCGGGACCTCCTCCTCCTCTGCAACAACGCCCTTGTCTTCTTCCCTACCCACTCCCCCGAGCACAAGTCTGCCCTCTCCCTCCGTCGCTCCGTCACTGAAGGCCTCCACCGCAGTTACCCCAAACACCCCGTCCGACCAACCTCCTCCGTCCCTGTCACTGGCGCCAGCGGCATGAACCTACTCCTCCCCCAGCGCAACCCGGTGAAGCCTCGGAGCGCCCGACCCTGCAATCGCAAGGTCGCCGGAAAGTTGGTGTCCGGCAGTGTGGCGAGTATCGGCGGTAAGGAGCCTGTCGGTGAGGTGCAGTTGGTGGAGTGCCCAGTGAGGAAAGGTGTTGGGCGGCCAGCAAAGGGCGGTTCTAGAGGCGGGAGGGGGAGGAAGAGAGCTCGGAGAAGATGAACAGTGGATATAGAACCGCCTTTGGTGGGCCCCGGTAACTTCCTTTTTTTTCATTTTTTTAGGTTTTGTTGTAAAAAGGGCAAAAACTGTTGTAGATAATCTTTGTAGGGGTTTTGTAAGTGTTAGATGAGTTTTACAGAAATTGCAGAGAATCTGCCAATAGTGAAATAATAGTTGAGAAAAAGAACATGAAAAGAAGGGTTTATAAATTGTAGCTTGTTGCCTTTGTGTCCTTGAATCTTAAACTTTATTTTCTCATTGTTTAAAAGGACTGATTTCAGGTTGACTTTGCAGCCAAAAATCATGAATCCCAGGACTTTCTATTTTTAAGTATGGTTAAAATTGTTGTCACAAATTTGAATGCTTAAAATTGGCCATCAAATTATTTCCTTCTAATGGAAAATGTATGAAGGAGAGGTAGAAAATGAATATCCAATCTTCACTCTTATGGTGCGTTTGGTCAAGGCCGAGGGTGTTTCCTCTTCCGCATGGCACCAGCCTTCGTACCACCCCGGAGAGGACGTCTAGATCTTCTCTTCCATGTAAATCAAGCCATGAAGGAAGGAAACTTTAGGATCTTCTCTCGCATGTATATCAAGCTATAAAGGAAGGAAACTTTAGCCATTTGGTTGCTGCACCAAATGTCATTATTAGTAATTAAAGAGAAAATGAAAGATACGAGGTGAAAGGAGCAGGAGACAACGATTTAGATGGGTATTTGAATTGTTTTGAAGTGCTAGAACTAGCTAAATTTTATTATTATTATTATTATTTTACTTGATGGTGAGTAAGAAGTACTTGCCTGCATTCTCTTTATTGAATTCCTAAGAATTTTAGGACATGTCTTTTAATAATGGGGTTAGAGTTTAAGAAGTAATGGTAAAGATAAATCTACAAAATAACCATCAAATAATCTCTCTTTTCCTTAGATATACTAAAAATCAGATCTCGGAAATGTGTGAACTTCATTTAGTTTGTAAGGAGATGCTCCTATGAGAGATATGGGTGGGGCCCTCACATTTAAGTTATTGGCATTGATATGGATGTGAGGCGAGAGATATCTATCATAGGAGCATCTCCCTAGTTTGTATTATAACCCTCACTCTTCACCTTTTTAACTTCTTCTTTTGGGCCCATTTTTTTTTTTAACGGAATTGAATTCCCAAATCTCTATTTTGCTCGTCATAATTTCTTACTCCGTTTTTTCTAGCCTAAAGATGTTTGAAAGATACAAATGTCCCTACAAGCCTATGCGAATGCTTATATTTGCCAATTATATGTTATTGATTTTTGCGAATGATCTTGACTTTATAGTTATCATTGATATATATGTGGAGGGCCTCCACCTTATCTTTCATAATAGGGTGAGAGATGTTCTCACAGAAGTACCTTCCATATTTGTGGGAGATACTCCTATGAAAGATGCTTACACCTTACCCCTTATCTTTTATCGTAAGGCGAGAGATGCTATCACATGAGCACCTATATATATATATATAAGGTGGGGGCCCTCGTATCCATATCCAATGCCAACAACTTAAATGTGAGGATCCCACCCTTATCTCTTATATAAGGTGAGAGATATCTCATATAGAAGCATCTTATATATATATATATATATATATATATATATATTCCTTACTTGGCTCAGTGGCCAAGTTGGAGAGAAGTTAAGTCACCCACATGAATCAATCCATGGTAGGTGGGATGCGAGTGAGAGTCTTTACCACTAGGTTATTCCTAAGTTCTCATCATTGATAAATTTAGAGCCACTGATAGTAGAAAACAAACTAAAGTAGAGTTGAGGCATAATCTAGATTTGTCCTTAAACTTGAGTAGATAGAATCTTCAACCGATCTCTAATCCATCAAGGTTATCAAAATCTACGTGGCATTCTTTATTTTCCATGTATTTTGTCCTTGAGACTACTAGCATTGGAATTCAACTTTTCTTATAAGGAGATCCTTGAAAAAAGTATAAAACTTTTTACTCAATTTTAGAAAAGTACATGAAGATTTGAATATTTCATAAAAGTACAAAAGCTTTCCACAAAATTTTCAATCAAGGTCTCTCCATAAGTTTTTTGAGAAATGACAAAAATGCCCTTCTCTTGTGGAAGACTTTTATCTTTTCTTAACCTCTTTCCTCCCCCAAAGCTTGCCATTTTTATTTTGACGAACATAACCATTTAATAAAGCTAGTTTCTTAGTCATTTGAAATTTCCTTTTTGAACCTTCCAAGCATAAAGGTAGTTGAAGCGGGCCCTCAGTAGGTCATTTGGGTTGGACATAAACATTTCTCTCAAATGATTTATTAAAGAAAATTTTTGATAATTTTGTCATTTCTCAAGATTTTGATTGAAAGAGTTGTGGAAGCTTTTATACTTTTTTTGAGATATTCAAATCTTCATATTCTTTTTGAAAATGAGCCAGACGTTCTAAACCTTTTTGAAAATCTTTATTTCTTAAATAAGAAATTTTAAAATTATTATCTTCTTATTTGTATAAATGAAGCGGGGTTTCTATGTAGCCATGACAATCACCTAAAATAGACGTCCATTTTTTGCTTCTTCCATTGGTCCAAACAACTACAACTTTGAAATCTTTATTTCAAAAAACTACTTGTTTCGAGAATGTTTTTTTTTTTAGGAAAAAGCTATTTAACAAGATGCTTTTTTAGGTTTCCATTGACACCATTTGCAGAACTTAGTGAACATTAACCTAATATGAATTCTTTAGTCTTTCTTTAACGTGACTGCTATCAAATGAGTCTATCACCACACTGGCTACATGATTAATACTATTGATTGATGTAGGGATGTCAAATGGCCATGCACAGTGAACGGCCCGCGGAATGGCACGGCCCGATCAACGGGTGCTGGGCCAAGGTCTCAGGCCCATTGGCACGACTGCAGTTCCTAACCATCCATGCCGGCAAGGTACGGCCCGTGGCCGGCCCGGCACGATTGGTATCTCTAGATTGATGAATGACCCATGACCCATCCATATCCATAGCAGAATATTGCTATTTAATCAAATTTTTAATTGGGACTTTAAGAATGGTTTATTAATTGCAACTTGAATAGAACAAATGTTCCACATCGTAAACTCCAACAAGACCCCTTTACTTTTCAAACATGACCTTTGAGACCTTTGTTGTCCATTTCGAAGGATACAATTGTTGTGTTCACATTTGAAGGTTTGATTTAAATGTAGAATTCCTTGTAAACTTTTAGGTATTTTCTGTTTGTTTGGAGTAAAATAATAATAATAATCATTTGAGGCAGAAAATTTGGAATTTTTTTATGTTCTTTTGTTGAATGCCGAAAGGAGAAGGAAATTTTGGGAGGGTCTCCAGAGATACAACTGTCAAAGGATTTCGACGTGTTTCATCTTGTAGACTTTTAGGTTGAATTGTTTTTTAATAAAAAAAAAAAACCCTAGAATCTAGAATTCAAATCAGCTTGCTTAGGTTAGTGGGTAAGGTGGATTAGAACCTTCCACCTCACTATTTTAGAGCCCACCCTACATATTCATTTATGAGTTGCAAATGTTAGATGTGAGTGGTCCTCATGACCGCATGTGCAACACTATTGAGACCCACGGTTTGAGCCCTCTAATTTAAGTTACTTTCCTCTTTTTAGTTTTTTGTTTTACAAGTTTATCTTGAGTTCAATTTTAGTAAGTCCAATCAAATAGGACTTTTGTTGGCTAATTTGAGGGAATTAAGGAAACTTATCTTTATTAGATTTCTTTGATAGGAAGAAATCTCTTAGTATTTATCAATCTATATGGTTTTCTGGTCCTCTTTCTTAAACTTACAAGATCTGAAAAGTACCCATCAACTTCACGCATATTAGACTGGGTGATAAGGGAGAAAGGAGAAAACCCTATTCGAAAAAGGAAATCCGCTCATCATCAAGATCATGGCGCAAGATACGCTTTTTAGTGTTTTAGATTATCCATTGTTAATGTGTAAATCAAGATCCATAGGTTTGATATTTTATTACAAACCATATAAGATTTTATGGCAAATGCGACAAAATGCGACAAAGTTGTATTCATATGGATCCAGGTGGAACCCCACCAGTGTTTTAAAACTTGTTTGAATCACGACGAGTCGAGTCACAAGGAACTGGCCCAAATCTAAACTCCATTTACTTTTTCTTCTTCACCTCAGCCATGTCCAGAAGACCCAACCGTTCAATTAGACTGCTCCATACCACACCCATCAAAACCCCAACCCTAAATCCCTTCCTCTGATCATATAGAAGACACCTCCAATCCCTCCTCCTTTTTTTGTCCTCCGCCTCTCTTGCACACCTTGTTGATGCTACACCAATAACGTTGAAGTAAGATTAAAAAAAATAAAAAAAATCGACCAGGCACTCGACCCGACTCAACCTATTTTTAAAACCCTAAACATTACCGTACCACATTGGGTCACACTTTCCCACTCTTACCTTAAGTTATTGGCCATTGTAAAAAAAAATTAAAAAATTTCCGTAAGATTGAGGAGGTTCCTGCAAGACCCCTGACACATTGCCATGGGTGAATGTTGTTCCTAGGCAATGTTCCTCACCCCATGCGAGGTCTCTGAAGTCTATAAGCAAAAGATGTAATCTGCTGCAATTCCTAAAAGTAGAGTAATATTTGGAAATCAGAAAGAGAAACACAAAGACAGATAAATAGTATTCACTTATCTCATGATGTTCAAAAGAAAAATCAACAAATGCATCATGAGAAGCTACAAATCCGCTGATTTCAAATTGTAATCATCACTTCCACAGCACATTCAATATGCTTAATCCATTAATTAAAAAGCTCTATGCAAATTGACCCTAACCCAGAACCGAATTAAAAAATGTTGCAAATATTGGGCTCTACAAAAAAGAAAAAAAAAAAAAAAAAAGAGTCCTTAGGATATTAGGGCAATGGGTGTTGATGGCTAGGTCAGAGCTTGTATAAGACTAGGTCTAAATTAAGGTCAGGATCCCACCCATGGGTTTGAAAGTTGGTCCCATATCCAACCTATTTGCAAAATAAGTAGATCCTATGTTAAATATGTCGTGCTCACCATCAACATGCTCATGTTAAGTGGTGTTGACACCTTATTAAGTTTTGATTAGATGAAGAAGTATATAAACTTTGATTAGATGAAGAAGTATTAAACTTTGATTTTCACACATGTGCCCATGGATCCATTGGTGGGTTTTCCAGTTAAAAGTATTGCTCGTGACTAGTAGCCCAACTTATAAAAAAAAAAAAACAAAAAAACAAAAGGGACTTCTATGAAAAACAATTAGTCTTAAACTTTGATTAGATGAAGAAGTATATAAAAACATAAAAACAACGGTAGAGAGTGCTGTCCATTTTATTTTACGAAAATGCCTCCAGTGGCGATAAGGCCACTATTCAAATTTTTATTTATAAACCCCGTCACTTTCTTTTTTCTCGCACTCCTTTAGGTCTATTTGGATAAATGAGGAGTGGAGTAGAATGAAGTGGATTTCACGTGTGGAGTGGAGTGAAGAGAAGTAGGTTAAAGTTAAAAATAGAGTACTTCACTTCACTCCATTTAAATGCTTATTTTAAAGTTGAGATTTGGAATAGAATCCACTTTTAAATGTGGCTAACAACATTATTTCATCTATGGGGTTAGATTCATCTAAACAAGATAAAGTTGAAATTTTAAACTGTTAAGGCCCATTTAACTTCACTCTAATCTATTTTTTGTCTATCCAAACATGCCCTTGAGAAAGTTGCAAATAAGAGGAAAGAACTTATATTACAAGGTACTTGGTTTAAAGGACGATCAATATAAGAAGCATCGGAAGAAAGAAAGTGACATGGTTAAAAAATACATACGAATAGTGATGCTATCGCCATTGTGTGCAGTTTTGTCAAAAAAATGTATGACACCCTCTTCGGCTGTTTATATGTTTTTTTTTACACTTATTCGTTTAATCAGAATCTAAGCTCAATGTTTTTCATAAAATCCTCAAAATAAAAATGTTTGGCTAACCCGGGCCTTTAAGTATATATATCCCTTGGTCCAACCCATTTAATTGTCATGCTAGAAAGTTAGACCCCAATTCACCTCACGAGCCTAAAATAGAGCCCAAATATAGTCCAATGCAGGCTCATGCGTGCCCCTATCAAGTGCAGGGCCGGCCCTGGGCAAGGGCTGTAAGTGCCCTTGCCCCAGGCCCATTTTTTGAGGGGGCCCAAAATCCCCAAAATCCCTTCTATTTTTTATTTTTTTTTTTCAATCATTTGGTGAGGGCAGGGCTCATCCAATGGATTCCATCATCCTGGGCATCAATAGACACATTATCAAATCATCTGATAGTGCTTATTGCATCACTTATTTGATCATCCATCAGAGGGGCCCACCAATGATATTTTATATTTGATGGCTGAAATTCTGGGAGAATCTGGTCTAGTGTTGGGATGATTTAGGGCTTTTTTTTTTTACAAATAGATCATCAAGCCTTCAGCCCTACACCCGTTCTTCTCATTTGTTAGTGGGGCCCACCAATGATTTTTAATTCCCCATATATGATGCTTAAATTCTGGTTTGAGTTTTCTTTCTTCTCTTTTTTTTCAAATAGTTATACTTGGGCATCATCAACCCATTGTCAATTTTTCACATCAGTGGGACCCACCAATGATATTATCATATATGATGGCTGAAGAGGCCTAACTTTTACTCTTGCCCTGGGGCCCGAAAAATTCAGGACTGGCCCTGATCAAGTGGCCCCATATCCAAAAGCTTGTGATTAGGGTGTTCATGGCCCGGGTTAGGCCTAGCTGAAGCATATCTAGGCCCCACTCAACTTTAGAACCACAAGCCCATATCCAGCCCAAGCCCAACATGGGCCCGAGCCGGCCCACTCTCCATCGGGCAGGGCGTAGCAGGGGACCCACCTAATATTGAATGGGCCCAGATATCGAATGGGCCCATGAGTACCCCCCTTTCAACCGAAAGCATCAGTGGGACCCACCTAAGACGCATCTCTCCCGCGAACAGTTGGTAGAAAATGCAATATAAGCATCGTCCGTACCAAAAGCCTCCAAAACCAAAGCGGAAGGAAGGCAAAAATAACATTCTTTCCACATCTCAAAACCCTAATTCTCTGAATTCTCTTCGATCTCAGAGATAGGTTAAGAGATCGATCTCTCATGGCAGGGCGTTACGACAGCAATCCTTTCGATGAAGAAAATGTGAATCCATTCGCGGTGAGTTTAGATCTATGCATCCTTATACTTTCCTTTCCTTCTGTTTTGGTTTCGATTCTCGAAGAGAATCGGTCGAGTTTAGTTGATTTTTACTGGAAATGTGAGATTGGAGAGGATTTGTATTGGTTTGATTTGGAATTCTAGAGTTTCTGGCTTTGGATCTGTTTTTCAAGTTCAGATTCGAAGGTATTCGTTTGTGATCAATGTCTTGAAGTGTGAAATCAGGGATTAGAAGTGGGATCGATTTGGAATTCTTATGCTTTTCATTTCTCTTTGTTCTAAATATGCTTGTGCCGCTGATTTTTGGGGGAAATGCTAGGGTATTCGTCTGAATTTGATCTTTTTCGGGTTCAGATCTGAAATTGGTTGATGAATGTTAGAGCATTTGAATAGATTCGATATATCGAGGTTGATGAGTTTCAGATTGACTGTTATCTACGTGTATAAAATGATTAAGAAAAAATTGTTTAGCTATGAGAATTCTTAGATCTGGTCTGTTAGAACTCGTTTTCTGTAACGTTTGTGTTTGATTCTGAAGTACTGAGTGTGCTACGCTTTTCTGGTGGGATTGGTTTGTTGTGATCTTTTCTTTTATTGCTGTAGTTAGATTTAAATTCTAACTGAGCAGATCGACGTTGCTTGTGCATGGGCGGATGATGGGATTGCCTTAGAATTGGGAATTAGCGTTTGTCTGGAACTGTCAACTAGTTTATATGATCTGGACAATCTAATTTGGGTTGCGTCTTTTATTAGTTGGATGATGGGAAAAGGTCTCTAATTGGAGTGGTTTGAAACACATGTAGACAGAAACTGTTGAGCACCAGAACATCTATGAAATGCCTCATCAATTTGATCAGCCTGGACTGATCACAACATAGTCATAAATCATATGAAGATGTGAGTATTAGAGTTTTTAGGCACATCTCTTTCATAGAAGAGACCCTTCTTAGATTACCCAAACCTGAAAAGCAACACATGCATTATGATATATATAAAGGGCGTGCCTTTTATTTTTTTCATATAATGTGCATTGAATATGGTCATACATCTTTTGAAAATATTTGAAATTTGCTTTCTCTATCTTCTATCTAATGACAGTTTCTGTATAAAAATGTGTTAGTAGGGTTTATCTGTGATAGAATGTTGAGGTTTTATCCTTTGCATATATCCGAACAACCATTCTCCTGGAGCTAACAATATATGGAATGCTTCTTTTTTCCTTGGTTTTTAGTTACACACCTTAAATATGCGTGCAAAAACCTCCAAATCCATTCTTTCTGTACATCCAGTCGATAATTTTATGTACAGTTGAATATGCTGACTTGTTGCTGGGTGATTCTGCCACAGAAACTTTGGCAACAAAACCTTTAAGTACATCTTAATAGTTGCTAATTTTAGTAGCTAGCTGGAAATTTATAAGCACAGTGAGTGTCTATATTTTAAAGCAATTTTTCCCATGCATTTTCAATGTCAGGACAAAGCAGCTAAGGGGAAATCTTCAGGTCAGTCAAACTTTGGTGGAGGTGCATTTTTTACCACGGTAAGCTTAACTTCTACTTTTTGAACAGCATTTATTTTGTAAGCTTTAACATTTTATCTGTTTGGTAAATGTCAGCCAGATTTGTCTTCATCTATTTTTTACTATTTTGTAGGACAGTTGCTTTGCATTAAAGATGTCCTCTAACTTTCTTTCATGTACAGAACATGTTGAAATTCAAACATTACCTCACCACTATTTGTTAATTACAGTTGTAAAAACACATGCCCGCATGCACACAAGTTTTCAGGTGCACAATGGGTGCACGATGCACATCTTATTGTGGGGCCCAAGATGATCGTGGTCTCATGTGTAAATTCAGTTGCGGTCCTGCCTTATAGAGGGTTGGTCGGCATGGGAACTCCTGCATCTTGTTGCTCATAGGAGAAAATTCACATATACATAAATGTTTATATTCTTGGGAAAAAGTTGATTTAAATGCCCCCATAAAGGGGAAAGAATTACACTGGAAGTGACACCCTACTGCTGTAAGCAAGTCAGCTTTTGCTTGCCTAGGCCAACGGAAAACAAAAGACCAATCCTCTAAAGTAATGATATTGCTACTCTTTTCAGCCAAGTCGCTTAGAGCCTATATTATGTGTGGAAGGTCCCCACCACTCCCTGGGAACTCATAAACTATGGAATTGGTCAATAATTTAAGCCACATTTCTAGCCAGAGTAGAGAATCACTTGATGAGTTCATCGATCTTGTACATGAATAGAAGGCACCTGATGCTGCATGCTTTCATTGAATTTCTTTTTTCAACTATTACACATGTTTAGCCTGAATAGTCTTTTCCTCGGAGTAGCTTCGCATGACACGCTTAATCAATATGGCAAAAAACCTCTATGAGCACCCATTTAGTCTTATTGGTCAGTCAAACCACCATACATATGGCCATTTTATTTTCCATTATACGGAGAACATTCTTCTTCACCGGTTCATCTTCCATCCTGTTACCAACTATTTAATAAAAGTACTGGCCATTATTTTCCTTTTTGTGCATTGAACATGCAAGATATCCTTGAAAAGATAGAACCTTGCTTAGAGGTTCACTCGTGGATGCTTGATATAGAATGGTTTTGAAATTTCTCTCTGCAAAATGCACCCTTCTACAAATACATTTTTATCTTTCTTGCATAATTTTTTGTCATGAATCATGATATCGTAGAATTCATTGAACAATTTTGTTTGTGCTTCTAATGCAGTTTATTCTTATTGCATTTTTTTCATAATTACATCATTAAAGATGCTCAACAATTTTTTTAAAGTTTATGGTAGTAAGCTCTCTTCTCGTGCTATCTGAACCCATTTCTATGCAGACGAACCCAAAAACCATCCAACCACCACCACACAAAAAAAAGAAAATTTTCTGGTTCCATCCCTGTTTCTATGGTGTACTTTTTCTAGATCATGTTAACTTGTTGCATCCATGTTGCTAATGTGAGATTTTTGGCGCCTGTCTGACATATCATCTACTCTGCTAATTTTCCAGAATCCTGGCAGTACTTTTGAACGTGCAGAACAGTATGATCGTGATATTCCTATTGACAATGCAAAGGTGGGTTTCTGTTTTCAGAAAGCAAAACTCTCATGTTATATCTTGATTATCAGAGTTCAGTTGTTTACAAATCCTTCCTTTTCCCCCCCTATTTATATTTAGGATCTCAAAAGGAAAGAGCAAGAACTAAAGGCAAAGGAGGCAGAATTGAATAAGAGGGAACAGGTATTTACTGATACGGTTTCTGATGAGTGGTACATTTGCTTCATGCATGGATGGCTGTACATAGGGATGTCAAACGGGCCGTGCTGTGTGGCACGGCGACTTCGCGGCCGGCACGCCAGCTCAATTGTGCAGTGCCGGGCCTCCGTGCCTATCATGCCATGGGCTTTGTGTGGTTCTTACCTTTTGGGCGGAAAAAACAAAGGTCTTACACTAAAAAGATTTAAAAGACATACACAAAGAAGAGTATGACACACAAATTTAAGTGGTTTTGTCAAATTCGACTTACTCCATTGAGAATAGAAGTATAGAACCATTTGGGTCTTTTCCATTTGAAGATTTTTCAATAGGATTACCTTTGAAGCCTTTACAATTTTTTTTGGATAATAAAAAAATAAAAGACTATAATTTTTTATATTTACACTAAAAATATCAAATATCCTATGCCGTGTCGTGCCTCTGGCGGGTTGTGCCCAATTGTGCCAACCATGCCCAGCCCAGCACGGACCGTGCTTGGCGGCCGGGGCGTGCCACAGGCCGTTGACTGCCGTGCCGTGCCGTGTTGCCTGTCCCATTTGACATCTCTAGCCCAATAGTGTCAATATTTTAATTGTTTTGTACATGGATTTTTATGAAGAAGCAAAATGATGCATTTGATTTGAAACGTAACTAGTGTTGACTCTTTACCAATTCTTTGTAAGCTCTGCTTGCAATATCTGAAGGGCATCCCATTGCCTGAAAAATAAAAAATAAAATGAAGGGCATAATCTATTTATAAATGAAAATGCTTATACAAGCATTCTTTTATGGTGCATGCTTCCCTGCTCTTAAAGTTTCAGTCTGTGCTGCTTTTGTGCATTACATATTATAGCCCAGATGCTGCAGAATATAGCATCCTGGAAGCTATAAGGTACTAACTTGACAATTGGTTCCTTTCCGTTTTCTAGTGCATTTTGTAGTTTTGTAGTCTCAAATCTAAATCTTCCAGGTTTTCTAGTCCATGGAGATTTAAGTTTATTTTAAATGAGATAAATGATGTCTGAAGTCATAAGTCATTGGAGTTGGTATTCTTTCATACTTTTGATGGGAACTAACAAGGTTGAAGTGCTTTTACCAACAAGCAAGTAGATAGAAGTCCTCTGTGTACAGGTCCCGCGTGGTAATTTTTCTTCCTTGTGCTCTTCTTATTTGTATTATGTTTTGTGTGCTTGGTTCTCATATTGGGTTCCAGCCACTATTATCATCATTTGGAATCTTCAAGGTGTTATGTGCTGGACGACAGCGCCAATATAATGGAATGAAAATTTATAGCTTACAAGTTTTTGAGCTCTTACAGTTCTGAATTTGCTGTATGTGTCACACACTGCATTGCATGGAATGGTATATGGAGTGATGACAGAACATAGCCCTAAGTACTGATGAGTGGATGAGAACTCATGAAGCTAATTTCAACTAGATGGAATGAGGCTTCTTTGATGAGAGAGATAGCATTTCATACGATATGATTTTACAACATACTTTTCTGTCCATAGCTGAAACCTACTGTAGTTTAGTTATGATACTGCATCTCTTTTATAACATTAGAAGTTCTCCACTAGCAGATATAAAAAAAGGCCCTTTCCATTATATTGATTTTTTTTAATTGATGTCTTTTAGGAACTAAAACGGAAGGAAGAGGCTGCAGCACGAGGTATTCTTTCATTTTTTTATTATTATACAACTTTAAGTACTTTTAATTCTACTGTTCAATAACGTATTTCCATGTGATTTTAACTTTGCTTTGCTGTTTTGCAGCTGGAATTGTTATAGAGGAGAAAAATTGGCCACCATTTCTTCCTATTATTCATCATGATATTGCAAATGAAATACCAATCCATTCGCAAAGGACACAGTATTTTGCATTTGCCACATTTTTAGGTATGTTTTCATTTCTTTTTATCTTCTTCTTTTAATTCTGTTGATGTTTAAATATTGAGATTTTCTCCTCAAGTGTTTGTAGCCTATGGATTTCTCTTTGATCAAGAAGTAAACATGGAATTTATGATTGTTTTTTTTTAATGTTTTATGGTTTAATACCTAGTTTCAGGGAGAATTTGAGTATGGTAAGAAAATTATAAATCATAATATTCACCAAAAAATTAAGAAGATATTTGGGCAATAGAGTTCAATCGTAAGATTTTATTTTAATTTTTATTAAGACTTAATTAAAATATAAGATTTAAATCATAACTCAAAAGTTTTACATAACAATGAAGTCAAGGACCTCTGACCTACTGTTCATAACAATGAAGTCAAGGACCTCTGCCCTACTGTTCTTTAATCTTTAGTTGGTAAATGAAGTTGATTTTCAGTTGTGAATATTGAATTTGTGCAGGATTAGTATTATGTCTACTGTGGAACATTGTGTCCGTCACTGCAGCCTGGATTAAAGGAG
Organism: Cinnamomum chago; assembly: GCA_038049695.1. NCBI lineage: Eukaryota > Viridiplantae > Streptophyta > Magnoliopsida > Laurales > Lauraceae > Cinnamomum > Cinnamomum chago. The sequence goes on along the minus strand of CP142455.1, from coordinate 11,610,620 downwards.
AAGGTTGGCTCATAAGTTTGATTGCATCTGTTATTAGTTTTTTTTTTTTTTTTTTCTTGATGCCTATCTGGATCTGGTGCTATATTAGGATGAGTAATCTATTTCTAGTTTCTACAACTTATGTCTTTAATGATCTTGATTCAGCATGCCTTAATGTGTAGGTGTAAAAATCTGGCTCCTTGCTATAATCTACTTCATCTCAGGGGTTCCAGGAGGTTATGTCTTGTGGTACCGCCCTCTTTATCGTGCCATGAGGTACTACCTTCTATTGTATTTTTTTTCCTAAGGTTCTCGACTTTATATGATATACGTATAAATTTTCATCCTTGTATGCTATTTGTGATGCTTACACATGCGGCTTAATGGGAATTGTGATCCTTATTAACATCTTCAAATATTTTTTCAGGACTGATAGCGCTTTGAAGTTTAGCTGGTTTTTCCTTTTTTACGCGGTACAGATTTTTTATATTCCTTGTTATATAAAAAAATATTTATCGTGTTCCTTTTACCAAGATCAGATTCTACATACTATCATGTTTCCTACATGAGGTAAAAGCATATTCATAATTTCTGTATTTTTTCTCTCTTCTATCCCAACAGCTTCACATTGGTTTCTGTATCTTTGCTGCGGTTGCTCCTCCTATCATTTTCAAAGGAAAATCCTTAACGTAAGTTTTCCTTATAAAATTTGATGGATATCATTGCCATTTTGTGTTTACTCTCTTTTTAGGAGTTCAGTGAATGTGGAATTGTGGATACATTATAATTGAAAGGGTTAACAGTACCGAACTACTATTCTTGGTTGTAATCCTACAATGTTGTTTATCACATCATTGGAAATTCTATAAACCCGGGGCACACAAATTCTTATTCGATCTCCTAGAAGTTTCATGTAACTCTTCTTTCCACAATGGGATATTTAGTCTTACGATGTTTTCCTTTCTTGGGATGGAACCTGGTGCTAGTTGGAACTTTTTACATGCACTTTTAGAATTGATTTTGTTGTTTAAATTTAATTTATTAACTTAGGGAGAGTTTGCATGATGGGACCAGTGATGCATGGGGTCTTCGCACATTCACCACTGATGACCGGCATGAGTCGTCTCCACTGGTAACCCAGAGTCTTTGCACATGGGGAAACACTAGCTCAATGCATCCACTGTAATGGCAGGGAAATAGAATATTTTCATAAAATTGCATAAATGAGAGATTGCAAGGGAATAATTTATACAGGATGGGGCAACAATCTAGCCTATTAGGCATCCTAAATAGAATTTCCTCCAAGAAATGTTTACATACCACTCTATTTACATTTACTAGGGTTTTCTTTCCTCTTATTGCTTACATGTCAAATCAGTTATTTTTTGTTGATTCATATCTATCAGTTATCTTGCTTCTTAGGATTTTCCTAAACTAAGAATATCTAGAAAAATTTTCTTTAACATTTCCAAAATAAAGGACATTCTTCAGAATTTACTAAATTAAGAAAGTAGATCTAGGAAATTTATATAAAAAAGTAGACATAGTTGGGTGATGGACTGGTTGACCATGGGTTAGTCCCAATGGAAGTGTCTATGGGCTTGGGCCAATGCTGGCCACTATGGGTTAGGCCCAATGACTAGCCAAGTGTGGGCCTACTATTGGGCCTCTTTTTATGGACTTTTAGGCCCATGATGCACTTGGATTGCATCACCACACAATTTACTGCATTACCTTGGAAAAATATCCAATCATAGTGAAAATTTTTCCCTAGAGGACAGTGTGCTTTAATGTTAGTAAAAGCTCCTACCTCCTAGGGTAATCAGTCATAATCCTAAACATGTGTCTCTATGAGGTATGGATGGCAATGGGTCAGGTTTAAACGGGTACACACCCAGGCCAGCTCCTGTTAGGGGCAGGTTTGGCAGTGGGATGGTCAGATTCAGGTTTTTGTTGTGCCTAACCTGCCCCACCATATATATATATATATATATTACTCAGTAGCTTTTGTACATATCATTTCAGTGGTACTGGTACAAGTGCTAGTGAGTAGTAACATTTTCAAGAGGTTAGAGTTTCAAAAACCTGAAGGGTATAGAATTTTTTATTTTTAAAACAAAATTGCTAACCATTATCATACCTGACTCGACCTGTACCTGTCACAAGTTGGCTTAAACCCAACCCTACACTGACCCCAGTGATGGACCTACATGTTAGGACGCGGGTGCGACCACACCCACGAGATTCAAGAAATTTCTTAAATAACACCTTAAAAAATCTTAATTTATTATTTAATTTCTTAACTTGGTCATTGCCCGCACCACCCAAATGAAAATCCTGGGTCCGCCATTGCTTGACATGTTCCCATCGCTACTAGGATGGGCTTCTATTTACAATGGCTAACAGGGCATGAGGCATAATTACTAATAAAAAAAAATATAATGAAGAAGGATACATACAGATTCAACAGCATATTGATAATGATTCCATCCTTTGTGAAACAGGGGTATCTTGCCTGCAATTGATGTCATCGGTGATAATGCGGTTGTTGGGGTGAGTTTGGTGCTTTTGCCATTTTATTGATCCATTGTTAACTTCATTTCTGATCAATGAATGCTCAATTGTTACTTCTTGTTTAAGTTAAAAGAAAATCTATATCACAATATTCCCATGAGAATACATTGGCTTGCTTTATCATTAGAAACTATATTAGCCTCCGAATGGTTGGCAAAAGGACAATAATTTTTTTTAATGTACTGGATAATGAAAAACTATGATCTTTCTCAGTGTCCCAATACTTGAACCATGTCTTGGATGCCAAGGGCTCTAGTATGACAGAGAGTTATGTTTTCTGAATTTAAATTTCATGTGTTCTTATTCTTCGAGTTTTTGTGTTATCAGCATTGTTTGTAAGCTTTTTTTAATGGAGTTCTTTTTGTACTCTATTGGATATTTGAGTAATTATTTTTAGGACTTAAGCACTTGAATTACGGTGTTTGAGAAACAGTGCTCTGCCCTCGAACGGCTAAAAGATATTAAGAAACTAATTCAGGGACTCATGGCCTGAGTTGATTAAATTCTAGTGGTCATGCATCTGTGACAGAGTGCATGCTCTATTTGAGTGAATTTTTGGGCTAGCTTATGATTTACTTGAGTTCCAAATAGATATATTTACAAGTCAAGCTTGAGGTTGCATATTGCAACCTCCAATACTCAACTTGTGTTGAATCCTCGCTATTACTGCGAGTTTGATAGGCTACTGTTTTGTTATCAGATCTTTTACTTCATTGGATTTGGACTCTTCTGCCTTGAATCATTACTCAGCATCTGGGTCATTCAGGTTATATTCTTAACTTAAACTGACATTTGTATGCGTTTTCATAAGCAACTTCACCTCGGCTGATTTTCTCCTTTTAACATATTCAGCAAGTTTACATGTACTTCCGTGGGAGCGGCAAAGCTGCGGAGATGAAGCATGAGGCAGCAAGGGGTGCCATGAGGGCAGGGCTATGATGCTATTCCAGAAATTACAGTGCAGTGGATGGAAATGTTGGAAATAGCTTTTGGTCTGGAGCAGATGGTTATTTCTATTTTTTCTCGTTACCTGGGTATGTCACCCGTGTTCCATGTATCTTTTGTGGGTTTTGTGATTCGTACTGTTTCATTTGTGGCTTAGAATAGGAGATACTTGTAGAGAGATGGAGAGAACATTGCAAACAGCTTTGTAATATTATTATATCGAGGAGATCACATCGTCTTTGAATTTGCCTTGGTTTGTTTGATAGCTAATAGCTTTATTCTTCCGAGCATTCATTCTCTTTGGCCTCCTATTCTTTTATGCTTTTTCCGAAAGCTGTTGATGACACAAAGAAAATAGATATAACGCTCCTTGATAATGATTTCACTTCAACCTTGCTCAAGATTCTCTAGGTTGTCTAGTCAATTAAGCTTGGTTTCCATGGACCAGGACACCTCTCCTTTGCCCATCTCAGATACTTGGTTATTTTCTTTCTGTTTTTGCTGCTTAGATATGTAAATGGTACACCATCAAGGAATTATCACTGACACATATCTTGTAACTTGTGTTCTTTTCATTTGTTTTGATTTTCCTCTGTCGAGAAAGAGAGTGAACTTTTCTGAAGACTCAGTAATTTATCTACCATTTTTCTTTGATTCTATTTCCACATAGGGAAAGGTCATTTGATGATCCTATTTTAAAATTCTCCTTTGGTCATCATTTTTAACCACTTGTGACGTTAGTTTTAGGTATTCGATTCTTATGCATTCTACCAACACGTCCTTATAAGGCCTGCCTCAGTCTCCTTAAATTGATTTCTTAGGAATTCAAAGACTTTGCATTTGGTTAAAAATGAGGAAATAAAGTCAAATATCTAAAAGTGACCAGCAAATAATTTTTCCTTTTCTCGGAAGTCTCATCCAACGTAGCAAAGAAAAGAAGAAAAAGAAAAAAAGAGAGAGGGTTTCCCCTTTTAATATAAATTGAATCTTGGGGCGTGAGAAGTGAATATCCTCCCATCACCTTAATAATTCAAATCCTATTAAAATGAAGAGACAATCTACATCTACATCTCTACCGTATATACTTCACCCTCTCATGTTTTTAATAATCTTTTTTTATTAGCCTATTTGACCATATACTTGTATTTAAAACAAAATCATTTCAACGGGTTTATCATTTTGTGAAAAGTGAGTGTTGATTGATTGGATTTGTAGTCTTTTTGTATATATGACGTGTAAATAGTCTAAAATCTCAAATTTAGAGACAATGGTGGCCCCCATGGATTGAACTTTTTTAAGGTCGAACTTCACTTCAATCTGATCATGTTGTTAATGACTGACCGGATGGTGCAAAAAAGTACTTTTCATATCAATTTTACACTTCAATTTTAAGATATGGTAACAGATACACCTATCAATTAAGAACCTGAATAGTGAGGATGTGGACTAGTGAGCATTTTCTGATGTGCTCCGGCCCTCTGACCTCTTGGGTGGAGCATACTTCTTTGTAGAAGGTTGTCGGTCAGTAAATAAAAGTTGTCTATGATTTTTGTTGTAGTTTGTTTTCTTTTATTGTATGTTAATCCAGGCCCATTGTTATAAGGACCTAACAACTAAAGTCAAGTGGAAGGGTCGTGTTGTTTTGGTCCATGATAGTGAAATTCCTTGTCTTTCTCAATCAGACAAACTAGGATTACATCATTCATGTTTTCACGGTGACTTTCAGCTGAACTGGGAAAAGAATGGGCTTATGCAGTTCCAAACTTTTTTTTTATTGGGCCTAGGATTTGAGCCCAATTCTACTCTTCCAACCAAATAACTGGCTTGGTACAATTACTTTAAGATGGACAAGGTGGGCTACCCTAGTAGTGTAAATGAACCCAAGAACCACAATTTTCAAAATGGGGTGTAAAACCTTAGCGCATGGTCTAGACAGTTATCTCAGGCCAAAATCAAGCCCACATAGTATGGGCTTGGGCAGATCTCTGGGATCACCGGGCCCACTAACAACGGAAACTATTATTTATTTATTTATTTATTTATTTTGTGGTCATGCTTTTGCCGGCCTCCTGAACTCTCCTTTCTATTTTATTTCCTGGTGGCATTTACATGATTGTATCTATCACTTAAGACAATGCATGGACCTTTTCCTGTTTCCATACCAATAGAATATGAGAACACCCCATCACAAATTGGCAGGATTGGAGAAATCTGGTTAGATCATCCGAATAATGGACCTAATGGGCCCGATTGAAGAAAACCAACGTCCAAAAACAAACAAGTTGGGACTCAACATCACATCTTTCGTCAGCGGAAATGAGTGAAAAGCGAAAATACTATTCCACAGTTTTCTGCTACATAAAAGTATAATATAATACAGATACTCCTTTAGGGCACTTTTTGTGTGGGAAAATTCAGAAAAAGTAGTGTACTACCATTTGCCATGCATCAGGAACACTATGGAAAATTTTTGGACACCTTTTTTTTAACTGGCTAGAGTAGAAGGAATTCCCAAGGGCAACCCAGTGGTAGGGTCAAGGGTGTCGGTCCTGATTCTTCAACATTACAGACAGGATTGCAGCAGTGTCAATGGCCCAAGATTCCATACCAAATAATAGCAAGCAATTTCAGTTAATAGCTGGCACGAGTTGTGAGTCAGGCCCACTGTTGCCACTAAAAAGGGAACGGTAGTTAAGACGTCCATGACAAACAATTGGATGATACCATATGGGTGAAAAAGATGGACATGAGAGACGGAGACAGAGACATCAAGATAAGGTGAAAAAGATGGACATGAGAGAGAGATAGAGAGAGAGAGAGCTTGCTTTATCTCAGTAGTGCTCATGGGCCCAGTTACACCCACCCAGACCCAGTCCGGCCCATAATCAATTGGATTTGAGCTGTGTTTCTAGGCTCATGTGCTCCTCGAATTTCTGGCCTTATAGTTAAATAGGCTTAAGCCCTTTGTATGTCTAGATGGGGCAAGTGTGAGAGGGGTCATCGCTTTCCTAGAGTGCGTTGTGTTTCTTGTGTGGCCCTCATATTTACTACAGAGGGGCATGTGTATGCTGCAAATGGTGTGAACCTGGGCCTAACTTTTAGGCCCATTGTTTGACATGGTCTGAATATTAGGCCTGAAAACTAAACAGGCTGCTAGGTTTAGACAATCTTTGACCTGGCCAACTTGGCCTATGAACACCCTTGTCTTTGTTTTTTTGTTCTTAATCAGTTTTGGCGTTTCACAGATGTGGCATGCCAGGTGGGAACATGTGCACCACGTCATCAACTTCACCTCTGCATATGTTGGTCTCATGTCCCAGCCTTTCTCCCCAAACTCATTGAAAAGAACCCACCACCTCAAATCAATCAAGAATCAGGAATTCAGGAAATGGAGAGAGCTTCTTTCTTTCTCCCAACTATTGTTGCATTCCTTGTTCTTGTTTTTAAGATTCAAAGCTACCCAACTGAGCAACAAGTCAAGGACAGAGTGCATGCCCTTCCAGGGCAGAGCTCTTTCAATGTGAGCTTTGTACATTACTCTGGGTATGTGACAGTGAACAAGGAGTCAGGGAGAGCTCTTTTTTACTGGTTCTTTGAAGCTGCTGAAGATCCTTCTTCAAAGCCTCTTGCTATTTGGCTCCAAGGAGGTAAGAGTTCAGTAGCTCTTTCCCCCCATCATGTGTTGATTGAATGATTAGAGTTTGTAAGTTCTCATCAGCATGGATTCTTTTGAAATAAACAGTACACATCACACCTTTCAAACATATTTGTACCAAATTTTCTCTAAATAAAATAAGTTTACTGAAATATTTATTCCTGATTATTTGAGTAAGATGTGTTGTTAATGTTATCTAAAGGCATTCATGTCATCTTGGGGTTGCTGTTCCTTACAAATGAGAATCTCCAAATCGAACAATCATCACATGAACTCATATGGGTACATTTAATTTAAGGAGTTTCTTCGTACTTTCATCTCTGTTGAGTTCAACCTCCACCCTCGCTCCTAAGCGGTTATACTTGTGGACCCTCGCTCCTAAGCGGTCATACTTGTGGTCGAGCCCTTGCTCTCACCATAAAACTATTGATGTGCCGTTTCTTATCACCAATTGGTTTTGGGATAAGTGGTAGCTCAATAGGGTGTAAGATCCTACAATCTCCTTCTCTCTCACATGGTAATGCCTCTTATGTCATAATTTTATTAAAGCAATTAATTCCCCTTTACATAAGCTTCTATCCTTTTATGCATTAAATATGCCTCATGCCACCAAGAGTGTGTCTTTTGTAAGGGACCTGTCTTTTCAAAGATGGATGCTTATCCTTCATCATCTAAAACCTCTGTGCATAATAGATTTCATGATCATGGTTTTTTGGACATGGAATTTGTTATTTTTATCTAATCTTATAAGTTTATAATAGTGATCTTTTGTTGACTTAAATTAATTTTCATCGTCATCGTTCTCATTGCCTTATCACACTATGTGGGGTCCATGAATTAACAAACTTTGTTGATTGAAATCACCAATTTAGAACTATATCTACAATATGAACAGACTGAATGGTACACATTTCTAGTGATTTAATGGTTGAAATAGGAATTTTGTTCATCTTCATCACTCATCAGCATTAATATCATAGCATTATCTACAAATTAAATGGCTGTTTGAAATTTTGTTCATGGTGTCTATTTTTATATGATTTAGAGAAAATCTTGAGGCAGGGAGTTATTTTACAATGATTTTGTTCATAGGAATGGGAATATCATGTACTATTTTGAAACTTGATTTTATACATCATCTATGCTTCTATTTGTAATAAGTCATTAAGTTGTTTACTTCTTCTTAATAGCTACCTTGTTAGCTTTTAGTCTGTTTTGGAATTTCTGAAAAGTGCTATTTTTAGGACCTGGGTGTTCTTCCATTGGATATGGCATGGCAGAGGAAATAGGCCCCTTTCACATAAAGCCAGATGGGAAGACCCTTTATCAAAATAAATACGCATGGAATCAAGGTATGGAAAGTGGAAACACCATTTGCTATTGTGGCACTTGCGTGGGTTTAATTTACTTGCCAAATTTTTTGTTCCTTCTACTGTTTTCTTTTAATATCTCGATTGGGGAACATAGATTATTTTCCATAAAATTGTAAAATGAGTGGATACAGATTGCCTATAAGCTTTAGATAGTTGTCAACCATGTGACTAATGTGATGTTTAAGACTTTTAAGGCATTTTCTTGCTAGGGGAGACGTTTCGAGATTTTTCTAGATATAGACAGCACTTGTATATTGCGACCCTTAAATTTCCTTCGCTAACCATTCCTACCAAAACCTTGAGGTGTTAGCAGAGGCCGCATAAATACTTTTCAATACTCCCCCTCGGGTGGAGCCCACTCCTCAACAACAACTCACCAAAACATGACAAATGTAATGCAAAACCAAGGAGAAATCAGCATTGATCATATGAAATCACACAGCAATTGATTGAAATAACATGTTCAACAGATAGATCAAGCACAAAACGGAAGGGTTGTTGCGGGAGAATAATAGAGAAAACAAGCCAAAGAACTGAGCAGCCCCTTTTTTGCATAATATTTATATGTTCCAAGCATAAGAAACCCACAACTACTCTCAACCATAAAATCTAGGAAGAAATCCAAATCCAAATCAGTCATAATAGGTGCAATTTTTGCATCTATTATGATATGCTGGCCATCTCAGGATTTCTATTTCTAAGTCTTTTTTCGTATGTATGTTTTGGAAGGATGTTCAATATCTTGATAGATCATTACTTATCATTAATTATTATTATTATGTTATCACTAAGTGAACCTTTGGAACTTCCAATGGCTTATATAGAAAAGTGGCAGTGTTCTTGATAAAGAATGTTAGATTAGGATATTAGGATATTAATAAGAGGATAATCTCTTAAGATTGTGGTTAGTGTAATTAGGTTAGATTGAGAGGACAATCCATCAAGGTTGTGATAAGGTTGGATTTGTATGCAATAATGTGATTAAGTTTCCTCATTTATATCTTACATCATAAATAATTGCCTATTGTCAATGGAAAATATTTTGAGGTTTTGCAAAATGTATTCTATAAAGTCTTCATGGCATTAGAGCCATGGTTAGCTCAAATGTGATCAGGCTGATCATGGTTTTGGATCCTTTGGGCATTATTACCACCAACTTACACACAAGCCTTTCATGAAAGGATTATACAATTTTGAGAGGGTGATAGAAAACATTGCATATTAGGAACCTTGTGGTTGTTAGATATGCTAAAATATGTTTGGTCAGTGATCACTATATACAAGTGAATTTAAAATTTTCCAACTTTTTGGGAAAGTTGTTTCTCGCCCTCCTCACATGTGTAAAAACTTTATAGCCTTAGCCTTGGTCCTACACCTTTGCCCTTCACCCTATACCTCTGATCTTTTCCCCACCCTCCACTTTACTATGTAAATCATATTAAGTGGAAAATGTCCCTATAAGCTCTAATTTTAATGTGTTAGTCATCAACTCATGTGGAATCCTTTGTTTAATTCTATCTTTTCAACATCATAAAAATCCAATAAATTTGTGTGAATTCTCATCATTGATCTCTTTATTTTTTAAATCATTTTGCAGTGGCCAATATCATATTCATAGACTCTCCTGTCGGTGTCGGTTTTTCTTATTCAAACAATTCCCAAGATGTAATAACTAATGGAGATGAAAGGACAGGTAGTGCATTTTAAGGTTTCTTCCTGGTTCTGTTTTTAAATTTTCTGTGATATTATATTAGTTAGGTTAGAGTCCAATATTAACCACATATATCTTACCATTTTTTGATCCTTAAAGTGTCCAGTCAGTTCAATGGACCATGGTGAGGCCTAGAAAGTGAGTGGTCAAGATTTCATACTAGTGCGTGATGTATATAGAAACAAGTCTGCAGGTAACAACATTGGTGATTCTTCTGTTTTTGTTGACTATCCTCATGTTTTCAGCTGAAGATGCATTAGCATTTCTATATGAATGGCTGGAAAGGTTTCCCCAGTACAAAGGAAGGGATTTCTACATCACAGGAGAGAGCTATGCAGGTATGAAGAGGATTTGTAATTTGATACCTTGTTCTTTTTATATTAGATGAATGAATGAACTGTACAAGAGTAATGATAATGTACATGCAAAAATCTGCATGTGTACCCCACTTCTCATCATCATGACCATTAGATCATTGCCAACCTCTTTGAATTGTAACTGCTAGAATATTACTCAAAAATCAAAGTGATATATACCATTCAATTGAAGTCATTTTGGTAATATGTTGACCTTTTATTTTATCTTATGCCAAAATGGATGATTTAATACCATCCAAAAACTAAGGGATGATTTAATCTAACAGTGTATATTAGTTTTGATTTGGTTGATATTCTTTCCATACTCATGGTGTGTATCTTATGAAAAGTTGGCCTAACAGAAAAATTTTTCTTCCCTGCATCATAAATTTCTTGAGAGAACTCATTAATTAGTATCGAAATTCTTTTGTAGGACACTACATCCCTCAACTAGCCCAAGCTATTGTGAGATCCCAAATGTGGATGAAGGAAAAACCAATCAATCTGAAGGGATTTTTGGTATGATTTTTGCTCTGAACTTGAGAAAAATGAATCCACATGCTGTTGCAGGAATCGTGAGACGGTCAGATAATGGACAGGTCGCTCACTGCGCAGCTTTCTTGAGTGATATGATAGGCTCCACTTGGGATGTTACATCCACCTATAGGTCCCCACAAAATCTGTCATAACCCTCAAAATCAACAGCCATCAAACAGATGGTTAAGAAGGAAATGCAGCAATGTTGGACATCGAAACAGAAGCTTCTAATCTGAGTGATTCTCTCTGCATGGACCATCTGTTGTGGGGTCTATCATATCAAGTTCCAATAAATAACTAAATCATGGGTCTCATTTGTACAAAAAGCATACAGCCTAAAATTAGTGCATATATCCAGTTTCTATATTGGGAGTTCAACATTTATACCACCACTTTACTTTTTCAAATTCATAAATAGCCACCAGTTTTTATTTATTCTTATAAATAACAACCACTGTTATTAGAGAATCTTGCCTTAGATCTAACAATGTGCAAAATAAACTCAGTCATTAATCCTTGTTAATTTGACTCAGATTTAGTGATCTTTCCATGTTGATGCCTGAGGTTTAATCTGAACCTGGTTATGTCCAATGTAATATCCATATCTTCGGCTCTTCGCAACAAAAGACATCATATTTCATCAATCAGTCCAAAATTGATGTCTCACTAGTCACTCCTTCGGCTAATTGCAATTTTAAAATTAATAAGAGGTAAATATTGGTATAAGTAGAAAAAAAGAAGAAAATTATCATTTCTAGCTGTCATAAAAACATGAGTGGTCATTGTAAGATCCTGGTGCATGTTTTCATCTACTGCAATATAGCAGACAACTAAGTTAAATGAATTCTTTTGGTGTAGGTTGGAAATCCTCTGACTGATGATTTTTATGATTACTTGGGGGCCTTCCAATACATGTGGACAATTGGTTTGTTATCTGATGAGAGCTATAAACTTCTGAATCTTTTCTGTGATTGGACATCATTCCTGCAACCCTCACCCGAGTGTAAAACAGTCCATGACCTTGCAAACAAAGAACTTGGAAACATTGATATATACAGCATATTCACTCCATCCTGCACTGAAAATGCAACATCCAATCAGGATCTGAAAAGATCACATGTAAGTACTAACAGCTTATTTTCTTCCTTGAAAGATTTTCTGAATCTTCTTTAAATTCTCAGTTTGTGGTGGCCCACTTAGCATCATGTGTGTGTTCAATGAGACAAAACAAAACAAAGAGTAAGTTACAACAACTACATTCATTTTTACAATTATTAATAGTCACCTGCCATTTTATTGTTAATGCAAACCACCTCTATTAATCAAAAGGTCTCAATTAACCACCTTGATTGGTAGTCACAGTCTGCAACCAGCCTGTTGGTGAAATCTTGCATATTTGTCCTAGAAGGATGAAAACTCCTATAGATCTGAACTTGGTTTGGATTAAATGCCCTGAGACTAAGTCAATTTTGTTCGCCTTTTGCTGCGGCCCATCGTGCCACAAGTGGGGCCCACCCAAGCTCTTCCTTATATTTAAAAGTTTGAATATTCAATGGCTTTTTGTCGCATGAGGAGTCCCATTCCTAGTGCGAGAGGAGGAGAATTCATCAGGCTGATCAATCTCTATAAATAGGATATTACACCCTATAAACACCAATTTAAGCAGTTTCAGGGAGAGATCACCTCCATCAAGATTGATTGGATGTCACAAAGTTCCAGTTCTACTACTGCAGTGAACCCATCTAGGACTAGCAAATCTGAGCATGATTAACACACCTTTTGAATTTGACCTGGACTAGATTAGATCCAAGATGAATTTCATCCTCCTATATACATAAAAAAAAAAAATACATCAGATTAGATCAACCCATTGAATATAGGGTTCTGACTGCTGGTTAAGGTGATTGTTTGAAATCTTTCAAATTATTAATGGTGGATATTTGCAAAAGATAAAAAAGGACAGGTGGTTAGTTGTAAATGTTAGAAAAGACAGTGAGTTATTTCTAAAGTTCTCTAAAATAACTACCTGACATCATTGGGATGTTTGGACTAATGGAGATAAAAAGATGGAAATGCAGTGAAATTGCCTGAAGCCATTTTCAGGAATTTCAGGGGTTTGGGTGTGTTGAATGGAAATGGGACCTGATGATGTAAACAAAACAGCTCACTGTCACTCTGCCTCTTGAGGAAATTAGGCCTTTTGCATACTTTCTGTTTACTGTGAAATGGTCTCTTTCCAACTTCCATCTATATAGATTTTTAAAGAACTTTTTTTTTTTTGAGGAAATCAATTCCAGATATTTCAATGGAAAAATACCTCTGTAAATCCGATTTTAGAAAGATATTGCATGAAAATTTAACAGATGGTGATGATGATTTCAGTCTTTTGGACACATTGGAGAAGAGTATGATCCTTGTACCCTGAATCATTCCACTATTTATTTCAACTTACCAGAGGTTCAGGAAGCCCTTCACATTATACAAGAAAAGGCACCAACTAAATGGCTACCATGCAGGTTTGATATATACAGAACATTAGAATCTAATTTCATATTTCCTTCTTTTCAACTTGGGCCGGCCCAACCCAAGCTTACATGACCTGGCCCACATGAAAATGGAATTTGGGACGGCTTCTCTGGGCTTGGGCTTGAGTTCCAAAATTAAATATATGTTATGCTAATTTATAATATAACAAAAGGAGGCCAGCTCTCCTAAGCTGAAGCTTACCTTATCCTAAGCTGAAACACCGTTGGTCCCACAAATCAAATTCGATTATCGTTGTTTTTTGCACGATGATCGTCTCCAAAATAAAGATAAATCAAATCTGCACTGGATTTTTCAGTTCCATCATATAAAAAACAGATTTAATTAACTTTAATTTGTGGGACCAGCTCTATTCCAGCTTAAGATAAGGTAAACTTCAGCTTAGGAGAGCCCTGCTCAACTAAAAAAGAGCAACTTATAGTCTTATACTAATCAAGCCCATCTTAAATTTTATTTTTTCGGGTCTGTATTTGACCTGAACCAAGTTGCATCCTTGGAGGATTGATTTATTTGTATATTAGTGAGGTATTGATATCTGCAGCTTTTGTTATGTTTGGCAGCCATGAAGTTAATATAAATTGGAAGGACACTGCTAGGTCAGTTTTACCCATCTACAAAGAGCTTATTTATTCAGGGCTTCGAATTTGGGTGTTCAGGTGCATTCCCTCTTCTGACTTTTCTCTAACAATTTCTATAACTGTTGTAAAGTGGCTGGGCCTACCCATTTGGTCATTGGGCCTGGGTTTGGGTTCGGGCGAAAGTTTCCACCACTATTACATATATTGATGAGCTATAGAATTCTACTTGCTATATTAACTTACCATTCCTAATACATAATTTGGGTCAGGCTTTAACTTGAAGAAATTGGCCTTGGGCAGTGTAGGGCCCAGTTTTTGTTATTGGGTTGGGCTGGCTCTAATTCTGCCTCCTGATAGCCCTTCTGATTGCAGAAAGTGGGGCCCGTTAAGCGATCGAGACCATCGATTTTGGTGCAGCCCAAGTAAGTCCTGATTGGAGATCTGAAAAAAGAAATATAACAATGGTCCATAAAAATGATACAAACTGAAATAGGTTATTTTAGTGGAGTGTTTTCAATGATAGGCCATCAAATGGTTTGGATCATACTCACTGAGACAATTGCATATGATCAATTGCGTATGATCAATTGCATGCATTGCTTAACAGATCATCAAATTTGTGTAATTATTGGATCATGCATATTAGATTCAAATAACCTAGTACCTAAAATTATTTAGAACAAATTAGATTATGATTTGTATGAGTCAAGAAGAAGTTGTCTCCATTTGGTTTGTGGTGCTATTGCAATAATATTGTGATTTCCACCCTCATACTATAAAACTCTACCCCACTAAAACATGAGTGTTTGGCAACTATTATCTTATTAGATTTCTTTATTATTTGCATAAAGATTATGAGCAATTGAAATTGAGTTCATATTAAGATCAACTGAAATATTTCTGATCATGATGTTTCTTAGTTTTGCTTGATCAGTGGAAATGCAGATACTGTAATTCCAGTTACATCAACCCGGTACAGTATAGGTGCTCTCAATCTTCCAACTTTGACTCCATGGCATGCTTGGTATGATGATGGTCAGGTATGTTCTATTTTAAAGAAATTTGTTCCACTAAGTATGAAATGATTTACAAACCCACCACCACCCCCAAAAATAAATAAATAAATAAATAAATGAAGGAAAATAAATCGAGTCGAGGTTTCTTTTTAAATAGATTCGGAGTCAAGGTTTTTTTTATTTTTTATTTTTTTAAGGTTAGAAGTCTTTAGAATTGATGCAACCTCCACGGATTTCTAGAAAAGTCTATTCTTGTTATTTTATTTTATTAATAAAGCTCGAGTTTTTAGAATTGATGCAAACTTCAGAAATTTTATTATTAGGGCCTATTTGTTTGCATAAAACTCATAGCTATTTTTTGTATCATTTTTTGGCAATAAAAAAATACATTGAAAATGAATACATAGGAGTTTATGTTGAAATGAGCTCCACCCAAGAATTATTAAAGAGGTGAGAGGTGAATGATATAAGGTGGAGATGTTGATGAGGTCTTTCCTAGGTACTGATCACTAGGATGTTTTGTGGGTTTCATTTCACATCTTTCCTTTGATATTCATTCACCTTTGATTCTTGATCGATTTAACCACTTATGCAATCCAATCTTAGGTATTCAATTAGATGAAACAAGCAGGCCCTAAGGCTAAAGATGAGTAGAACTGATCGATCCTAGAACAGGGTCTCAAATATAATTTATTCTCCGCTACTACCTCTGCTTGTAAAAGCAGAGATGTTAACCGAGTATCGTATCCACTGGGACAAAAAGGCTAAGTTGCGTTGTTTCCTAAATTCCTAAACTAATCCTATTGGAAAACAAAGTTCTGATTATTAAACTAATCCTATTAGAAAATGAAGTAATGGGTTGATTGGTTTTGATTTCTAAATTAACAAATTAAAAGACAAGTTTTGATCCAATTAGAGAAAAGTCTTAGGGTATGAATCCACCATAGCCTGTGCAATGGTGAATATAGGTCTAGGGTTTCACTGTCAATGCTTTCCAGACTCGTTCTGGTTACAAACCTTCACAGAGTCACCAAATAAGGGATGCGGATGCAAATCGGGGCATAACCTATCTCTATGGCATAGATTATCCTAGATCTAACAAACACATTCATTCAAGCATCATATTATATGACTTGGTATTCTAAACTACAAGAATAAAACACCAAAAGAGATATTTCATTAACAAACGAATCCAATCAATGGATTAAATCAATGTCATATAATCAAAGCATTGAAAGTAAATCCCTAGAACCTATACATCATCATAAACACAAAACTAGGGCTTCATCACAACCCTAAGATGGAGATTTAGTTACTCATGGAAGACGATTGACGAAGAAGTCTTGACGAAATCCCCATTGATGCTCTTCCCCAAGCTCCAAGAAAGCCTCCAAAACTTCTCCCCAGATGTGAATATCCCCAAAAACGAGTTTGGGCTCTTATTTATAAGTTTTTGGGTGAAAAAGTACTTAGAAACGCACATGAGACGGACTCCCAGACAGTCCGGGCGTCCGGACGCCAGGAATTTAATTCCTGCGCGCAACTCTCTGCCTCCGGGCGTCCGGACGCCAGCTTCCGGGCGTCTGGACGCCAGGAATAAAAATTCCTGCGCATCACAGTGAACTTCGCAAGGTCATATCTCCCTTGATATAGCTCCGATTTATACAATCTTGGACTCCACGGATATCTACTCGAAAAGAGCTTTCCAACGGTACGTAGATTACACGAATCCGATACTCGAGTTGAAAGTTATGACCATTTCAAGTTGCTGCCTCTGAAAATTCCGAGAATCATGGTACAATTAGAAGACCTTCCATGTTGGCATGCTATGGGGTGAGTGGGACCCATGTTGGATGTCCAAGGCATGTTTGGACTCTTGCTTTGCTTTCTTATTTGAGTCTCCTCCCATATTTGGCAGCTTTCTTACTTGCAACTCCGGTTTGTCATGCTTTGTGGGATTTCTTCCATTTTGGCTCTGAATTTCGCTCCTTGCATTTGTAATACCTACAAACAATAAAATAACATAATTAAGTTAATTAATCTCTATCGACGGTATAACCAAGTCCTCATTAAGGGGCCTAAAATGTATCTTTTAGACTCTCATCAAGAACCGAATCCCAACAACATGCGGTTTCATTATTGGGTGTCCCATGACCAAATAAAAAAGAAAAGAGTTTAGAAGAGTTCCTTTTGGAGTTTTGGAGTGAACAGAATGGTGTGTTTGTAAATCATGACCTTTACTTTTTAAATGTTAGTCCTTTCAAAGGTAATGCATTGCTTCCAATTTGTAGGAGTTTAATGCCAAACAAACAAGCCCCCCCAAAGAAACAAAATAAAAACATAGGATTCCATCTGCTCAGATGTAAATGCAGCTAACCCACTGCTTAGCAAAACAGAGGAGTTGGAAAAACACACAGCCAATTCTTCTTATTTTAAATCCACATGCAATTCAAATAATATATACGATCACTTGCAACTTCTTCTATAAAATCTACATTTTAATTGTACTATAGTCCTAAAGTCATGCTGCTAATATGTTAAACAGGTGGGAGGATGGATTCAAGAGTACAAGGGCCTGACCTTCGTAACAGTGAGAGGAGCTGGTCATGAGGTCCCTAAATTTAGGCCAAAATTGGCTCTTGTGCTCCTCAAGGCCTTCCTTTCTGGAAACTCACTGCCAACATTATCAGAACACTCTGATTCCTGATCAAGTAATGCTTGTTTGAATTGAATAATTAGATGGCACTCCTCTCTTTTGACAAGACTGTATGTGATTCTACATGTAAGCAAAATCTAGACCATCCCATCAAACACTTCTATCTAATTGCAAGTTTGCGATACATAAGTTTGTTGTTAGCCTCATAATCAACGCCGACCCAAGATTTTTGTTTGAGGGTTGCGGACCCTAAATAGGTAGTTTGGTTTTGGGGGCAAACCAATGATTTTCATGTGGATTTTGAGGTTGGATCCATGATTTTTTAATGGATTCTCGGAAGTGGAGGCATAATTTTCATATAGATTTTGAAAGCGCACGGAAGTTTAACGGGTGCGACTGCACCCATATGCCTGTACATGGGTCCGCTCCTAGTCTCATTTGAAGCAATTTTGCCACAGTCCAGGGAAGCAATTTAATTTGGGCCCATCTTGACTGTACATTTTTGGTTTGGCTCATTCCACTTAATTGGGCTCTTATGTAAACGGATCAAACCCCTCGAGATCAATCGAACGGATCCAAATCTTTTTAAGGGCCTGATCAATCACATGACCTGCATCATATTTGTTGTAGTTAACAAAAATTGTACTTGGTGGTACATGCAAACAAAATATAGAATTGCAGGTAAGCTAAACCCCACTTAGGGATCCAGAGATCTATACTAATCTTGATTCTAATGGAAAAGCAGTCCATTCAAGCCATTGGATCTCAAGGAGTGCATTGGCAGGGGTCACCCCTAATTGATGTTATCTTCTTTCATCAAAGTATTAGTTAGTGTAGTGGGTCACAATCGTCAGTGGGCCATGTGGGTCATGCAGATCATATTTTTAACCTATTTAGATGCCGAGTAAGACACAGGTGCAGGTCCAGGTCCAGTTGGGTTTTTGTGATACTCCTACAATAACCCTTCTAGGTTCACCATCCTTCACATGAATTGGTAATCTGATGCCTCTATTTACCACTCAATTGAACTTCAAAAAAGGAAAATGTAATTTAGTAAGCTATCAAAATCAAGGGTCTGGATGACAACCAGTGATTCTTTTTTTTTTTGCCATCATCCTATTGTCCCGTGATTGGCATACATACAAGTAGGTCACACACGGGCTAAAATAATTACCTCTTAACAAAAAGCCAAGCCATAAGATATTCACTGTATTCACCTTTTGACTAAAGCATTTAAAGAAGCAATCAAACTGTGATTGTCCAATCCAATGGTGAATATCGCCCTGACCAACATGAAACGCTGAATTTAACAAATCGGAACCCAAAAATGTGGTCTCTATCATATGGAAAAATTGTGACTAATTGAAAATAATCGCTTATCATCTATCGCTAGTTTCACAACATTTTTCCCAATCTGATGAACGCAAGATGAACTTGAATGTATGCCAAACTGATCTCATTAGCTAGCTTGGCTCATGGATCCACCTACATCCTCCCCTTTCCACAAAAAAGAGATCAAAAGGCACATACACTGATACTGTGATACACACCCTAGAAAATCCTTACAGAACATAATCTTGGATCCTCAAAAGGATAGAATGAAGACCAATAAGATGGTGTGGTCATTTCCAGAACCCTGTAACATTACATATAATCCCAACTTGTAGTGCTACTAGATAAAAATTTATTACTCCTCTATCTCATTCCATGCATTTTTAATGTGGGTTGTATCACATTCTCTTCCTCAATTAGTAGCAGATGCATAGTATGCACCATGCAGCTAAACAAAAAATGATTGTCATATGGAACTATATCAGCCTATCCTCGAGTTGTCTCGGCCAAAAACGAAGGTAGTGGCCCAATTCACAGCCACATAGAGCCTGTTCCTCCAACTGACAACGCGCGTTAAATAAGCAGATCTCCAGATCAGCCAACTGACAAATCCTGCAAGGGAGAGGCCTTTTGCATCCTGCAAATAAAAACAAAGGGAAAGCAGAGGGTCTCAATGTATGATCCATATGAAACACCATATCTATCCATGACAGATGGAACATTCAATGAAATATAATTTGCTTGTAATACTCTCACTGAAACCAAAAGTCTCCTCTTAATGTCTGAAAAATTCATAGCTTAGTCAATGAATAGTAAAATGGCCAGACTAAGTTGAGTTGAACATCTTCTGAATCAGGTTATGAATCTAAAACAAAACTAGTACTAACTGAAGTAGTAACTACAGTATAGTTTAGACTAAAAAGCTATAGTACCACCCATCAAATATTAACCTTGCTATGCAAAATTGAAATGATCTACACTGTACTACTGATGTTGTTATCCTTTCGACTAAAAGCTGTTTGGTCATCACCCTTAATTTGGTATAGGTACATGATCAATATCAAATACTTTATAACATCTTGCAGTGTAACTTAGAAGGGTGTTTCACATCAGATCATTTAACTTCCTTTAGAATTCAATAGATCTGTTGTTCATGTTTTCAACCACTATGGTGTTCATTGTTCATGTCCAAGCTACAATGATACAAATTCACATCCATGTGAGAATGCTGAAAGGACGAGTAGGCATGTGATGTGGTTTCAGGAAATGTAAACCTTAGTTACCTTGCTCTGGCGTAGATCAACTAGTGCTTTGTAACCCCCAACAGATGCCATGCTTCCGAGGTGCTTATATATGAAAGGGTCACCAAGAACAATGTTTTTGGCACTGAAGGCTTTGCCCCCTTCCTGCTTCCCTATCTTATTGAACAATTCTGCAAGGAATTTGCCTTCCCTCTCTGCAACCTGGTCAAGGAGTACAAGATGATCACCACAGCCAAATCTATGTAAGAAAGACAATGCACAGGATGGCAATATTTGCAAGGCAATGAATGTAATTTACAAGATATAAGAGACACATTGCCCAAAACCTTATTCATCCTCTCATCATGGTTTGGCTTAAGGAGTTAGCCTCTTGCAAAATAAAATTAAAACTAATAAACATCACGTAGAATTCAGATTCGCCAAAAATGATTGAGTGTCCCAGAACCAGTTAAAAAGAATCCCAAGTACTTGCTCCAGTTACGAGTTTTAGGGACAAGGATGGAAAGTATGGCCGGCCGAGTGGATGAAATCTGAACTTGCAAGTCCTACAGGCTACAAACGTTTTGATTTGTATTTGTTGGTGGAGAGGGGGGGGGGGGGGGGGGGGGGGTGGGGGTGGTGTGGGGGGGTGGTGGGTTGGGGGTTTAGTTATTATGAAGCCTCATTGAAACACTATTTCTCATCCACTTGAGTGTCACCTTAACAGTCTAGAAGATCAAAAGAAATGCAATAGTCCTCTTGGCTCAACCTTAGAACTACCTCTAACTAACAATGCATATCTACCTAGACATCCAAGATATTTCAATTCTGTAAAAATTGATAAAACATGAAGTGATAATTTAGAATATTTCAAAAATTTTATTTTAAATTTGATCACAAAGTGAAAAACTAAAGATACGATTTAGAGTGCAAACAGAGTAATAATATTGATGATGACGACGACAATGATGACAATCCTATCATTAAAAAATAAAAAAAGAAATCATGAGTGAAAAAGAAGCATACCTGAGCAAGAGCTGGGAGTACTTGCTTCCCTGTTTGTTCAAGAAAACCAGCGCAGTCCCCGAGTGCAAACACATCCTCCACAGCAGGAACTCGCATCCACTCATCAACACCAATCCTATCTCAGATTTCAAGAAGTACAATTATTATCCAGAATTGAAAAGGAAAGAACTGAAGTAATTCAGATGGTTGATAAATATACCTTCCACCAGGGGCCTTGGGAAGATCTAATGCTTTCACAAACTCAGACGGCCCAACACCTGTTGACCAGACTAGTAGCCCATAAGGAACATTGGTCCCATCACTGAGAATTATCTGTTTTGGCTGCACCTCTTTCACAATGCCCCGAACAAGGCGGACGCCAGACTGGTGAAAATTTCAAATGCAGTAATAATTCAATCAGAATTGGAAGAAAATATCCCAAAGAGAAAAAAAAAAAAAAAGTGCTGGAAGTCGCGAGCTTGAATGCATTACCTTGGTCAAATGCTTAGTAGCATATTGTCTTAATCCCACATCAAACGATGACAGAATTTCGTTGGCCTAATTAAGAAATGAACCAAAGACAGAGTGTTAACTTAAAAATTTTTATCCTTTGATCCATTGAATGGAAATGTAGATGAAATATCGTTGGATACCTCTATGAGGGTGACACATATGTAGTCCTTAACATGAGCATATCGCTCATGCACATCTTTCATGATAAAGTCACTTAATTCTCCACTGAATTCTACACCAGTTGGGCCACCTCCAATTACAACGCAGTGTAAAAGGCGCTTCTTTTCTTCTTCCGATATGCCTGTCATAATGGAGTGAGTATACTCATGTAATAAAAATGAATTTTTGGAGTTAAAGGTAGGGTGAATGAAACTTATGAAAGTCAAAATTGATGTCTATCCTATGTGAAAAATAGGAGAAAAGCTAGATTTCATTTTCAAATCACTCACGGCATAAGCTGAACTGCAAATATAGAGAAAATGTGGCAACAAGCTAAGATTTGTTTCTGTGTCAAAGACATTAAAATGAAATGACTTCTTAGTCCTGTTTGTTTCATGCAATTTGGATATTCACCTTTATTTCTTCAATTTCAGCCCTTTTCAGAAATATATTTCTTAGGATTCATAGGAATCTAATTGCATACAGACAAATGGTACCTTGATTACTGAAGTTCACAACAGAGAAATCTCTTTATTGTGAAAACCAGGAATATTTTTATAGAGAAAGGATATTGTTTGTTGGGAAGTCCCATATCCTACATCGCCCAAGTAATGGGTTTGACGGGGCTTCATATACCTGTTTGAGCCTTCCACACTTATCAGCTTAAGCTTTTGGGGTTGGTAAATGATATCTTACAATGTTATCGCTAGTTGTATTGGGTTGAATTACCCTTTTTTCTTTAAAAAAAGGCATACATGTGGGCATATGTAGTGCAGATGTGCAGATCAGGAAACAAAAGAGCAATATTAGATTATTAAGTAAAGACTAAATTGCTTTGCGTTCTGTTAGAAATTGACAATGTATAAGGGACTTGAAGGAAAAGCACTGTCCCTGAATTATAAATGAAAAAGTAGCCTGAATAGAAGATCAAGCTCCTTGAGATTCAGACCAACAAAACAGAATTTAACAACTTAAGAACTGCAATATCTGAAAAATGGCATTGAGAGTTCCACAATAATCAACCATCATAAAATATGAAGTTTCAGTATTCCTCAATTTCAATTCCATTACCCAAGATTTTTAAGTGTAATAACAAAGTTTATTGTGAGAAGAAGCACAACTCACCAGGATTTTCAGAGAGCATTAGGTTCAAGAGAAGCTTCTTTCGTATTTCTTGAGCATGATTGACTTCACGAAGGAAAGATGCATGTTCCTTTACGCCATTAATGTTAAAAGTCAAGGGCTCAGACCCAGATGCAATGACCAGTTTATCGTATGCAACCTTAAAGCGATAGGGCTGACGCAGTAATCCTTCACTGCTTACTGTCTCACAGTACACCTAATTTAAAAGAGGAAGCATTAGACAACTCAATGATAAATCTTCCCTCCAAACTCCAAAGGCAACATAAGATGAAGAAAATGCAGGTTTCATATGTATTGTTTCCTACCCATGAACTGTATAGACTGCTTGTTTTCAGCCAGCTCCAATAGCTTAGCTATATTTAAGGTAATATAAACTTTGCTGGAATCAACTGAATTTGTAATAAGTGAATTAAATAAAATTCTTTTTATGGTGAAACATTCTAGAATGGCCTCACTGTTATCAAGCAAATAACAGCCACGCCTTTCGGGCTGATCCCCGCCCCACACACACCCCACATGTATTCTTCACCTAACAGTTAAAACTCACACAAACTTTGAGGCCCTTATACCAAGAGTTAGAATGATCATATAGAACCAGGGATGGAACTAGCGGGTGCCAATTTCCTGGTTCTGTACCTGTTAGTAGAACCCTCAAAATACTCATGAAGAGACCACACACTGCATTCGCATGTAAGAACCACAAAACATCATATAAGACCTTTTATTCTTTGGATCTAAGCATGCATAACTTATTACATACCATCTAACATTAACTATGAACAACAGAAAGACTTAAAAGTATAAGAGCTTACTTCATGTTTGTCCATGTCGATTCCTGTACAAGAAGCCAGGTAGAAGTATGAATTCGGAGACCCCCCCAATGCAGGCTGTATCCTACCGACTGGCTCTGCAACCGACCGGAACTCCAGGGTCCCGACACATGTAGAAGCAAGCAAAGGGGTGAAAACCATGTGATTTCGCGGCGATATGCAAACAATATCATATAGCTCTGTGTTCAACCCTTTAAGAAACCGACAGCCCGCCCATCCAGTACCCAAAACAACCACCCTGGGCTTCTCATTTGGCTTTGTTGCCTCCAACCCTGGAAAATGTGAGTCATCATCCTCCATAAAATCGCAATTCTCAACAACCGCCTCAGCCGAAGGAGACTCATATTGGGGAGACACCCTAATTCCTCTGCTTCCCAAGCTGCTTCTATCCATCCCTCCAAGTTCTTGGAGATACCCCAAATGCCTGTTAGGTGATGAAACATTTCTAACCAAAGAAGAGTAGCATTTGCTCCCATATAAAGCCTCAGATAACACACCCTTCTGGTCAATGTAATTGCCAAACACTCTTCTCACTACAGAATCAGCAGCAAATGAATTTCTCACTTCACTTCTTGCAAGTCTAGCCAATGCCATATTCAGGTACCAGTCTTAGAGACAACACCCCAAAACCTTCTAGACCCTTTACTCCAAAACTCCAATACTTCAAAGGCTAAAACCTTCCCTGAGAAAGGACAAAGAACCACCCTTTAATCCTTGTTCTTCAAATGTCAATACTTGGTTGTTTCCAGCCAAAAAAAAAAACCCAGATAGAGAAACAGACCAGAAGTTTAATGGTTTCTGTTTCTGGGCTTCAGCCTACAAGAAGACACACACACACACACACACACACACGCACAGAGAGAGAGAGAGAGAGAGAGAGAGAGAGAGAGAATGTTTTGGGGTGTGTGTGTGTAGAGAAGAAGACTAGAGACAAAGGTTGGAATGGTTTGCTCCCTTAACTTCCAAGGAAGTTGCAATCTGCAAAGGCTGTAAAGCTAATGCATGAGAACGGTCCTTCCAAGGTGGTGCTCGTAGAAACAGAGGAACCCAAGAACAGAAGGGACTTGGCTTATGAAGACAACATGGGAGGACCTTCTCATGCTCATGCTGTCACCTTACTATTGTGGCCTGCCCTAAGCTTTAATTATTCATTTTATAACACAATCAATCAGCTATCAAGAATAGACAGTGGGTGGTCTAGACCGCTGGATTTATCAATGAAAGAATATTGATAGTAAAAGTTAAGTAATTGTTTTTTTTTTTTTTTTCATGAATCTAACCGTCTATACCAAACTAACTATAGAGTGCAAATTCAACCAGGCTCATATTCATGCTAAGACAAGTGATATAAATGGGCCCTTGGGCAGACATGTGTAAAGGGTTAAACAAGTTCGAGCATTTGCCCTTCTTTTATATAGTTTGGATTCCCTGTTGTGTCCCTTGCATGCTGGATGTTTGAAAACCCCTTTGAGT